>CAMRHE010000128.1:3972500-4572500 GCA_947044405.1 Leptodactylus fallax | reverse complement strand
TTAGCCCCAAATTTTTCATTTTCACAAGAGCACAAAGGAGAAAAATCTCCCAAAGTTCGTAGCACAATTTCTCCTGAACACAGAAATGCCCCATATGTGGTTGTAATCTGCTGCATGGGTACATGGCAGGGCTCAAAATACTAAGAGCGCTATTTAGCTTTTGGAGGGCAGATTTTGCTGGAATAGTTTTCGGGTGCCATGTCACATTTGCAGAGCCCCTAAAGTACCAATACAATGCAAACCCCCAAAAAGTGACCTCATTTTGGAAACTACACCCCTCATAGAATATATCTAGCTGTATAGTGAGCATTTTGACCTTACAGCTGTTTCACAGATTTTATTGACTTTGGGACGTAAAAATGAAAAATTACTTTTTTCCAATAAATCGTCCATTTAGCGACATATTTTTAATTTTTGCAAGTGGTTAAAGAAGAAAAAAATACCCCACAGTTTGTTACATAATTTCTTCTGAACACAGAAATTCCCCATATGTGGTTGTAATCTGATGTATGGGTACATGGTGGGGCTCAGAATGGAAGGAGCGCTATTTCTCATAGATTGTAAGCCCTTGTGGGCAGGGCCCTCTATCCCACTGTGCTAGTTGGTCACTGTTTGTATTATCTGTTTTGTATATCTGGTGTACTGTATGTAAATCCACAAACGTAAAGCACCATGGAATTAATGATGCTATATAAATAAACAATAATAATAATAATAATAATAATAATAATAATAATATATTTGGCTTTTGGAGGGCAGATGTGGCTGGAATAGTTTTTGAGCGCCATGTCGCATTTGCAGAGCCCCTAAAGTACCAATACAATGGAAACCTCTCAAAAGTGACCCCATTTTAGAAACTACACCATTCAAGGAATGTATCAAGGGGTATTATCATTTTGAGCCTAAAAGTGCTTCCCAAAAATTAATGTACAAAGTGAAAATTTAAGTTTTTAAAGAAATATCCAATTTCAGTGCCTAATACGTTGCGGCCACTTTGTGGCATCAGAGACAAGAACTCCTAAAACTATTAAGTGGGATATCCCGGGGACAAAAAAATTAAATATGTGGGTATGAACTGCTGCTTAGGCACACAGCAGGGCTCAGAAGGGAAGGAGCACTAGTTTTTTTTTAGCTTTTCAAGTACAGATTTAGAGGGACTTTCTGGTTGCCATGTTATTTTCGCAGAGCCCTGGAGGTGCCAGTAAATTGTAATTCACCAAGAGGTGACCCCCATTTTGTAGGGGCAATTTTAGGGTCTCTGCAAATGTGACATGGCGTCCAAAAAACAACAATCTAAATATGCACTCCAAAAGCACATAGCGCTCCTTCTCATCTGCGCCCCGCTGTGTGCCCAAATGGCAGTTTATGCCCACAAGTATAACACTGGTGTACTCAGGATATTGTACTTAAAAACGCCATATGTGGGTATTAACTACTGTATGGGCACAGCCGGGCACAGAAGGGAAGGAGAGCTATTTTGGTTTTTGGACACCAGGCCACTTTTGCAGAGCCCATGAATTGCCAGTAAAGTGGAATCCGCAGACATGTCACCCCATTTTGGAAACTATACCCTTCAAGGGATTTATCAAGTGGGGTAGCGAGCATTATTAACCCTTAAGTGTTGCATTCTTTTAATTTCCAGAAATGAATTCACAGTTGATAATGAAAAGTTAAAAATGAAATTTTTCCATAGATTCGACATTTCCGTGCCCAATATGTTGTGCCCAGCTTATGTATGCACAGACACACACTCCAAAAACTGTTAAGCGGGTATCCCGGGTACAACAGCTTTTGGAGCATTAATCTCTGATACAAGCCGGGCACAACATATTACACACTGAAATTACGTATTCCTGGAAAAATTGTCATTTTCACCTTTCACCATCAGCTGCGTATTCATTTATGGATAATAAATTATAGCAACACTTGGGGGTTAAAAATGCTCATTGTGCCCCTGGATAAATTCCTTCAGGGGTACAGTTTCCAAAATGGGGTGACATGTCAGGAGATTCCCCTTTACTGGCGTTTCAGCTCTGCAAAAGTGTCATGGTGTCCAAAAACCAAACCGTCCGAGTCTGTGCTCCAAAAACCAAATAGTGCTCTTTCCCTTCTGTGCCCGGCTGTGCCCAAACAGCAGTTTATACCCACATATGACATTAAGTACGTTATCCTGGGTACACTAGTGTCATACATGTGGGCATAAACTACAGTTTGGGCACACAGTAGGGCGCAGAAGGGAAGGAGCGCTATGTGGCTTTTGGAGCGCAGATTCAGATGTTTGGGATCTGGATGCCATGTCATGTTTGCAGAGCCTCTAAAGTACCAGTAAAGTGGAATCCCCTAGGGAATGACCCCATTTTGAAAAGTGCACCCCTCGAAGAATTTATCAGGGGGTGTAGTGAGCATTAGTATCCCAGACGTGGCTGCGCAGCAGATGGGGAAAAGTGAATATGTAAGCTGTGCGGAGTACATTGGGTACACTAAATTCCCTACTATTTCCCCAGTAGCTCCTATTATTGGAGGGGTCACTCTGGGGGTCACTTCTGGTTTATTATCCCTTGTATGCTCTAAACCTGGTTTGTCCCCTGATATACGCTCGCACAGCTTATACATTCCCTGCCTGCCGCAGCCAGTTGTGTTCTAATGATTTGGCGATTTTTGGGGTTTTTGTCTTCACATTGTACGAGCAATATTTTCTTTATTTTTCTGGTGATGTAGCCATATGAGGGCTTGTTGTTTGCAGGGTGAGATGTATTTTGTAATCACATCATTTTTAGGTGCCTACAACTTATTAAATAAATTTTATTAACTCTTTCTTGGTGGATTAAAAAAAAAAACCCATCAATTCTGGCACTGCGTTTTACCTTTTAAATTTTTCGCCATGCAGCGTAGAGCGTAAGTAACATGTTAAATTTATTCTGCAGGTCGGTACGATTATGGCTATACCTCATTTATATTGTTTTCTTATGCGATACTAATTTTGCAGAACAAAAACCCATTTGGGGACATAAATCAATTTTTTTGCATCGCCATCTTCTGAGATGCGTAGCATTTTTATTTTTCAGTTTACAGAGTTGGTTTAGGGCTCTTTTTTTGCGGGACAATCTGTGCTTTTATCTCTGTCTTAGTACTATAGACTTCAAGACACAAGCATACAAGTGTCTTGCAGTCTATACAGGAAATGAGGCTATGCAGACGCATAGCGTTGACTTCCGGAGGTCTTGGCAGTATCAACCAGGTAGTGGGGGCTCTAGGCAGCCTGGGGTCACTGGGCAGACCCCGGGTTGCAGATTATAGATATTGCCGCGGGGGGCGCCGGGGGGGGGGGGGGGGGGGCGGCAAGATGGCGGAATCCCTTGGCTGCCACGGTCATGTTTGACCGCGGCATCCAAGGGATTAAAACCTCCGATCGGAACTCAGTTCCGACAGGAGGTTATGGAGCAGGGTGTTAGCTGTCAGTTACAGCGGTTCCGATGCCGCCCTCTCAGATAGTGAGCGGGCGGCTGGCCTCAGGCGTAGTATTACGCCCTGGTGCGCGAAATACCTAGCGCCCAGGACGTAATAGTACGTCCAAGGTCATTAAGGGGTTAAAGTTCATGGTTGCAAAGGGTACAGTGGGTACGGAAAGTATTCAGACCCCTTTAAATTTTTCACTCTTTATTTCATTGCAGCCATTTGCTAAAAGCAAAAAAGTTCATTTTATTTCTTATTAATGTACACTCAGCACCCCATCTGGACAGAAAAAAAAAACTGAAATGTAGATATTTTTACAAATTTATTAAAAAAGAAAAACTGAAATATCACATGGTCATAAGTGCTCAGACCCTTTTCTCAGTATTGTGTAGAAGCACCCTTTTGAGCTAGTACAGCCATGAGTCTTGGGAATGATGCAACAAGTTTTTGACATCTGGATTTGGGGATCCTCTGCCATTCTTCCTTGTAGATCCTCTCCAGTTCCGTCAGGTTAGATGGTGAATGTTGGTGGACAGCCATTTTCAGGTCTCTCCAGAGATGCTCAATTGAGTTGAGGTCAGGGCTCTGGTTGGGCCAGTGAAGAATGGTCACAGAGTTGTTCCGAAGCCACTCCTTTGTTATTTTAGCTGTGTGCTTAGGGTCATTGTCTTATTGGAAGGTGAACCTTTGGCAAAGTCTGAGGTCCATACCCCAGGTTAGTGGAAGTACGGTTCCTGCTGCTAAGGTCTGTAGATGTATTTGTTGGTTCCACTATTACAACATCCCACTAGTCTACTGCTTGTGTCATCTTGTCCGCTGTAGTAAGAACATTGACAAGTAAACAAGTTTGCAGCATAGACCATAGTGCCTAAAGTATGAGGTCTTTTTTTCTGCCAGTGGGAAGCTCCTGGAAGTGACCCATAAGGGGAAAGTATGACTGTGTTGTGGCTCTGTGAGGGCTGACCAGATAAATGGTACATCAGCCATAGCCAAATGTGTGCCATATTGCCACTGTCCCCAAAAGTTGGTGGTGAACCACTGGGTGCGCGAATTACATGGCTTCCCCTCTGAAACCCCTGCTGCATGCTGGGATTGTTTAAAACTGACATTTCTGTCTGTGGCACTTCCAGTACCAAGTTAGTACATTTTCCAAGTTTCTTTTCACTGGAAACACCCATAGGACTTGACTACCACCTTCTCTGCCCTCCCACCCCACCCATACACTTGAACAGCTGAGCTGTGTATGTATACTGATCTGGGGGAGGGAAGAAAGTTGCTGCCAGACTCCTCAATTCTTATCTTCCCCAAAATCAACCATCAGAGGAGAGGCCTCCATAAACATTAGATAATTGGCCACATTTGTTGAAATAGGTGGATTAATCCAATACACATCTAATGAGTATGGCCAGTTTTACCCTCAGACAACAGAACCTCAATTGTAAATACTATAACTAAAATGTTATCTCCTATGGCTGATTACTTGACAAGCTATTTCAAGGCTGTATCTTGGCCTCCAGAATTGACTTGGCCTCTAGAATTGCCAGTCAGTGACAAACAAATTGATCATCACTCGTTTGCATTGGCCTAATTACACAAACTGATGCAAACTGAATGGGGGAGGAACATTCTCTACTGCGATCACCCCTATTGAATTGACTATCGGCACTGCCCTGAGTACAGAGAGTGATGTACTGCCGATAATCTACATCTTTTATTGTGCATAAAAGCTGCAATCAGCTGACTAGTGAGCATTTGCTCACTAGAAAGCTGATCAGCATCAGTATTAGACAGTGCTATTATCAACAACAAACGTTCCTAGGAGCACTAGTTGATGATAATAGCCCTTAATATAAGGCAGTCTAATAGGGTTTTTAGAAATGCTTCATTATATACCTATGCCAAATTTCTGCTCTTGCAGGTATGTGTACTAGGGATATTCTATTCCAAACCCGTTTGCTCATCTCTAGTTTACAGCTCTTTATGCATATTTTGAATTACTGTTGAGCTCAGGATATTCTTTACATGAATAGCTACCCTACATTTTTTTCTACTCGGTCTTTACTTAAGTCATATCTCTGCTTTAGCAACCAGACTCGAAGCATCCCTACATGCAATAAGCAATTATTAAAATATGACTACAGGATATTTATAGAATAATTTAAAGCAGGAAACATAGATGTGTTGCATCAGACTCTATTAGATTCAAAGTACATTCAGCTGCCATCACATCACATAAAACATTGTCAACTCCATACAGCAGATTGAGAACATGAAGCTGTCAAATGTCTTCAAGACACATTGTTACATATAAGTAATGCCAACATCAAAGAAGGTGTCTTTGTTGTTTCCAAAATAGATGATGAAGAATGACTAGTTTGACAATCTCCTGGAGGAGACAACAGAGTGTCGCCTTGTGGGACTTCATTATTGAGAACTTTCTTGGAAATATAAAGCCTCCAAATTTTTATTGAACACTTCACTTTCTGCACTGATGAGCACAGTAAAGAGGAACATCAGGAAATATCAAGATGAAGTATACCAGAACAATTGTAATTTATTTCACCTAATTACTGTTACTAAAGTACATTTCCAAGTAGCTATAATCATTACATTTTCAATTGTTTCATCTCTAGCACTGATGAAAATTGACTGTTGAGTACAGTCATGGCCAAAAGTTTTGAGAATGACACAAATATTATATTGTCACATGATCTGCTGCCCTCTGGTTTTTATGTGTGTTTGTCAGATGTTTTTATCACATACAGAAATATAATTGCATTCATATTATGAGTAACAGAAGCTTATATTGACAGTTAGAATGAGTTAATGCAGCAAGTCAATATTTGCAGTGTTGACCCTTCTTCTTCAGGACCTCTGCAATTCTCCCTGGCATGCTCTCAATCAACTTCTGAACCAAATCCTGACTGATAGCAGTCCATTCTTGCAGAATCAATGCTTTAATTTTGTCTGAATTTGTTGGTTTTTGTTTGTCCACCCGTCTCTTGATGATTGACCACAAGTTCTCAATGGGATTAAGATCTGGGGAGTTTCCAGGCCATGGACCCAAAATCTCTATGTTTTGTTCCCTGAGCCATTTAGTTATCACCTTTGCTTTATGGCAAGGTGCTCCATCATGCTGGAAAAGGCATTGTTGAGCGCCAAACTGCTCTTGGACAGTTGGGAGAAGTTGCTCTTGGAGGACATTCTGGTACCATTCTTTATTCATGGCTGTGTTTTTAGGCAAGACTGTGAGAGAGCCGATTCCCTTGGCTGAGAAGCAACCACACACATGAATGGTTTCAGGATGCTTTACAGTTGGCATGAGACAAGACTGGTGGTAGTGCTCACCTCTTCTTCTCCGAATAAGCTGTTTTCCAGATGTTCCAAACAATCGAAAAGGGGATTCATCAGAGAAAATGACTTTACCCCAGTCCTCAGCAGTCCACTCCCTGTACCTTTTGCAGAATATCAGTCTGTCCCTGATGTTTTTTCTGGAGAGAAGTGGCTTCTTTGCTGCCCTCCTTGAGACCAGGCCTTGCTCCAAGAGTCTCCGCCTCACAGTGCGTGCAGATGCACTCACACCTGCCTGCTGCCATTCCTCAGCAAGCTCTGCACTGCTGGTAGCCCGATCCCGCAGCTGAAACACTTTTAAGAGACGGTCCTGCCGCTTGCTGGTCTTTCTTGGGCGCCCTGGAGCCTTTTTGGCACCAATGGAACCTCTCTCCTTGAAGTTCTTGATGATGCGATAGATTGTTGACTGAGGTGCAATCTTTCTAGCTGCAATACTCTTCCCAGTTAGGCCATTTTTGTGCAGTGCAATGATGACTGCTCGTGTTTCTTTAGAGATAACCATGGTTAACAGAAGAGAAACAATGATGGCAAGCACCAGCCTCCTTTTAAAGTGTCCAGTGGTGTCATTCTTACTTAATCATGACAGATTGATCTCCAGCCCTATCCTCATCAACACCCACACCTGTGTTAATGGAGCAATCACTGAAACGATGTTAGGTGGTCCTTTTAAGGCAGGGCTGCAATGATGTTGAAATGTGTTTTGGAGGATAAAGTTCATTTTCTAGGCAAATATTGACTTTGCAAGTAATTGCTGTTAAGCTGATCACTCTTTATAACATTCTGGAGTATATGCAAATTGCCATTAGAAAAACTGAAGCAGTAGACTTTGTAAAAATTAATATTTGTATCATTCTCAAAACTTTTGGCCATGACTGTACATTAAGATGACTGTTGTCATTGACTGTAAAATTAAGCATAAATATTATTGCCTGACATTTTATTTATAATACTCCCCAACATATGTCTAGAGGTGTATGGAGAGTAATTGCAAATTTCTCAAAACACCAATTGCTTGAAATTGGTTGTTAGAATTAAGACATACCAGAAAGAAAGTCATAATTATGTACTATGTTATTGGGGATTAAAAGAGGACCTTTCGCCACCTCCACCAATTCTAGTTCATAGCATCCGTGAATAGGCACCACTCCGCTAATTCCAGTGCATTTTGGATTTTTTCTTTAGCCCCCACCATTCCCTAGCAACAAGTGAAGGTAGTTTTGGTGCCTGATGTGTAATATCAGAAGGGCAGTGTCAGTGTCAGGATCTTAATTGATGAACTCTTTGTTTTGCCACTACCAGCCCCTTAGCAAGATGGCATTTTGTGTGTTTCCTGTTCGTGGCCATCTTGGTTCCTGCCTGATGATTATTTGAACTCCTGCACCTGATCACTCAGTGCTTGAGTATTGTGTTTGAAGCCTACTTCTGACAATCCTTGAGCCAAGGCATTGTGGATACCTGCTACTGCCTGCTGCGCTGTGGATACCAGCTATTACCAGTGCACTACAAGTTCCAGCATACTAGCTGTTGCACTACAGATCCCAGTCATTGGTCTCGGGAAGCCCAGTAATAGAGTCTTGACAGAATACTCAGGCCACAATGACGGAGATCGCTGGGTCAGAGAGTTTGGAGGTGCAATTTAAGAAATTATACAATCTTACCACCACTATGCATGCTGAGATGCAGTCCTTAAAAGCAAGAATTGACGCAATAGATAGACAATCTAACCATAACACCCAGGTGTTCGGTCAAGCAATTCAAGAACTAAGTAGCCGGGCCACGCAATTGGAGACGCAGGTACCTGTTCCCGCTGCCATCCCTATTCCCAAGTTACCACCTTTTAGATTTGGCGGTGAACGTGACAAGTTCTGTGGCTTCATAAATCAATGCTGGTTGTATTTTGACGCCCAAGCAAACCAGTTTCCAACTGATCAGTCCAAGATATTGTGTATCATCATGATTCTGACTCACAAAGCCTTATCTTGGGCCAACCCTTTAATTGAGACTGATGATCCTCTCTTAAACAATCTGACAAATTTCCTTACAGCTATTAGTCAAATTGGCGTGCTACTGCCGAAGCAACTATATTAACTTTACACCAGGGTAGGTGTTCCGTCACAGACTATGCTATGGAGTTCCAAAGATGGGCTATTGATACGAACTGGAATAGTGATGCTCAGCTTCCACTTTTCCGTAAAGGTTTATCCAGTACTGTTAAAGATGAGCTTGCCCAAGCTGAGGCACCCTCTGGCTTGGATAATTTTATTAACCATTGTATCCGTATTGATACTCGTATTACAGAACACAGACAAGAGAGAGAGAGATGGGTCTCCTTGAATGGAAGTAACAATTTTTCTCCTTCCTTGTCTGTTAAGAGTCCTCTGAGCAAGTCTCCCCGGGCAGCCGAGCCCGAACCTATGCAGATAGATTCCCTACAGAGGCATCAAATTAAGGACCGTAAGGAGCATAGGCTTTGAGAAGGCTTGTGCCTGTACTGTGGTGGATCGGGTCACTTCCTTATGAACTGTCCTAATCGTCCACTTAGAACCGCTGCAGCAGTTGCTGAATGTGACTTCTCTGACTCTGAGTCAGTTGTTTCAGAGCCAACTCTACCTCTGAACGCTGTCATATCCTCTGTTATTCCTCACATTGAAAGAAGAGAGAAGGGATCACACTGCCTTCTCCCTATCCATATCTTGATCAATTCTCCGTGGATTTCTAGTACAGCTATGATAGATTCAGGAGCCAGTGGAAACTTTATAGACTTTTTGTTTGCTAAGAAGCATGGGATAAGATTCCGGAAGAGGGCTTCTCCTGTGGTGTTGGAATCAGTGGATGGGTCTCCACTAGTCTCAGGACCAGTGGATCAAGAGACTGTACCCCTGAGTATCCTTTTGAATCCAGATCATTAAGAGATGCTTACTTTTATGTTGATCACCTCTCTGCATTTTCCTATTATTTTGGGTTTCCCCTGGTTACAGACCCAGAACCCTATTATCAACTGGAAAACAAAGGAGATATGTTTTCCAGGGAAACACATTCCTGCTACTATGGGGACTTAAGATCCAGCTCCAGTTCTAAGCCTACCCCCTACTACTATGGAGACTCAAGATCCAGCTCCAGTTCTGAGCCTACCCCCTACTACTGTGGAGACTAAAGATCCAGCTCCAGCTCGGAGCCTACCTCCTGATACTTTGGAGACACAAGATCAGCTCCAGTTCTGAGCCTACCTCCTATTTATGAGAGCTTTGCTGATGTCTGTGATAAGAAGAAAGCAGATCAACTTCCTCCACATAGTCCGTATGATTGCCGCATAGAGCTTCGGCCAGGTGCGGCTATACCTTTTGGCAGCATTTATCCACTAGCAGGACCAGAATTGAAGGATCTCAAAACATACATCGATGAGAATTTGGCTAAAGGATTCATTCGTCCCTCTTTATCCCCAGCGGGGGCTCCTATATTCTTTGTTAAGAAAAAGGATGGTTCTCTCTGACCCTGCATAGACTATCGAGAACTTAATAAAGTTACAATTAGAAATCGTTATCCTTTGCCGTTAATTCCAGAACTGCTGGAGAGAGTACAGCAGGCGAAGATCTTCACGAAATTAGTTCTTCGCGGAGCATATAATTTAGTCCGCATCAGGTCTGGGGATGAATGGAAAACTGCCTTCAGAACTCGTTATGGACACTTTGAATACCTGGTCGTGCCGTTTGGGCTTTGTAATGCCCCAGCCACCTTCCAACAACTTGTAAATGATATTTTCAGGGATCTTCTAGACCTCTTCGTGGTGATCTATCTGGATGACATTTTTATTTTTTCTAATTCTCCCGAAGAACATCAACAGCATGTGAAGACTGTTTTGGGACGTTTGAGGGAGAATCATCTCTATATAAAGCTTGAAAAATGCGAGTTCCATAGATCGAAAATTCAATTCTTGGGGTACATGATT
Source organism: Leptodactylus fallax (assembly GCA_947044405.1). Taxonomy (NCBI): domain Eukaryota; kingdom Metazoa; phylum Chordata; class Amphibia; order Anura; family Leptodactylidae; genus Leptodactylus; species Leptodactylus fallax. Next base: position 4,561,750 of record CAMRHE010000128.1, on the reverse strand, counting down.
ATACCACAAGGGCTGAGCATGGACTCTAGTAAAATACAGGCAATCCTTCATTGGCCCGTACCCAGTACTGTTAGACAAGTTCAACGCTTTATCGGATTTGCCAATTTTTATCAACGCTTCATTAAGAAGTTTTTAAGGAATTGTCTCCCCTATCACTCAGCTTACGAAGAAGACGACAGCTTTTACCTGGTCATCCCAGGCACAGGAAGCCTTTGACCGCTTAAAGACAAAGTTTACTACAGCTCCAGTCTTAATTCATCCTGATCCTGAACAAGCCTTCATTGTTGAGGTGGACGCTTCTGACTGTGCTATTGGGGCCATCCTCTCACAGAGAACAGGGGAGAAGAATCTACTGCATCCTTGCGCCTACTTTTCTCAACGACTGTCTCCTCCGGAGAGAAATTATAATGTAGGGAACAAGGAGTTATTGGCTATCATCTCTGCCTTTAAAGAATGGAGGCATCATCTTCAGGGCGCTTCATAACAAATTATCGTCCTCACTGATCATCGTAATCTGAAGTTTATTAGATCAGCAAGATGTCTATCTCCATGACAGGCTTGCTGGAGTTTGTTTCTTAACCAATTTAATTTTGTAATTTCTTTTAGGATGGGCTCCCATAATGGTAAAGCTGATGCTCTATCCAGAATTTTTTTCCATGGACCCTACTCCTGATACTCCACCCAAGACGATACTGTCGAATTCCAACTTTTTAGGAGTAATCCACAACCAAGATTTGTTGAGTGACATTAAGGGGGGCTTATGATTCAGATCCATTCCTATCACAACCCACAAATGATGTACACATAAGTCTGAGGAAAGGAGTATGGGTTCATGGTCAATGTCTGTATATCCCTGAAGGGGCGAGGATGAAGATTTTGAAGCTGATGCACGACTCCAAGATGGCAGGTCACAGGGAAATACAGAAGACTCAAGACTTTTTATCTCGTTTTTTCTGGTGGCCTGGCTATCATAAAGATGTGAAGAATTATGTTCGCTCTTGTGACATTTGTGCCAGATGTAAGACACCATGTTCTGCACCAACAGGATTGTTACAACCTCTTCCCATTCCAACTCGCCCCTGGGGGTCCATCTGGATGGACTTCATTGAGGAATTACCAACCTCCAAGGGGAAGAATACGATATTAGTCGTAGTCGATCGTCTGACGTAGGCCACTCACTTAATTCCCTGTGCGGGTCTACCTTCGGCTAAGGACACTGTTGATTTAATAGTTCAGAATGTCTTTCATCTACATGGAGTTCCAGATGAGGTTGTATTGGACCGGGGGGTCCAATTTACAGCAAAGTTTTGGCGGGAGTTTTGTTCTGCATTAGACATAAATGTCTGTTTATCCTCTGCCTTTCATTCGCAATCAAATGGACAGATGGAGCGTACCAATCAGATCTTGGAACAATATCTTTGGTGCTATGTCTGTCATCTACAGGATGATTGGGTCGATTTGCTTCCCATGGCAGAATTCTCCTATAACAATTCACAGAGTGCTTCTACGAAAGTAACACCTTTCTATGCTAACCTAGGTTATCATCCAAAGATCTTTCCCAGATTTCCTTTGAATGCTTCTGTGCAAGCAGTTACAGAAAGAATTACCACCTTACAACAAGATATCACAATTTTGAAGGAGACATTGAGTGCAGCTCAGGAAAGTAGGAAAAAGACAGCTGACAGGTTTCGTAAACCAGCACCAACATTTAAGGTAGGGGATACATTCTGGCTATATACAAAGAACCTGAAATTGAACATCCCCTCACGAAAACTGGGACAGAAATACATTGGTCCCTTTAAGATTAGCGGTCTGGTAAATTCAATAACTTGGTCGATTGGACCTTCCGAGGACCATGAGAATCCATGCTGTCTTTCATGTCTCTTTGCTGAAGGCTGCAGTTCCCAAACCTTTTCCTGGACATTCACCTCCTCCTCCTGGTCCTGTCATAGTGGATGATCAAAAGCAATATGTTGTTGAGAAGATTTTGGATTCCAGGATCTGCAGAGGTCGGTTGCAATACCTTATCAAATGGCAGGGCTACCCTTCAGAGGAGAATTCCTGGGAACCCCTGGACAACATCAATGCCCCTCGATTATTTAATCAATTTCATTGCAAATATCCCAAGAAGCCTGGTTTGGGATCATCCAGAGGCCATCCCTGAGGTGGGAGTAATGTCAGGATCTTAATTGATAAACTCTTTGTTTTACCAGTACCAGCCCCTTAGCAAGATGGCGTTTTGTGTGTTTCCTGTTCATGGCCATCTTGGTTCCTGCCTGATGATTATTTAAACTCCTGCACCTGATCACTCATTGCCTGAGTATTGTGTTTGAACTCTGCTTCTGACAATCCTTGAGCCGGGACCTACTGATCTCAGTTGGTTCTATATTACCTGCTACACTGTGTATACCTGCTATTGCCCACTGCACCGTGGATACCTATTACTGCAAGTGCACTACAAGTTCCAGCATTGTGCCTGCTGCGCTGTGGATACCAGCTATTACCAGTGCACTTCAAGTTCCAGCATACTACCTGTTGCACTACAGATCCCAGCCATTGGTTTCCGGAAGCCCGGTAAGACAGTCTTGACAGTCAGGTAGGGGGCGTGATTTACAGATCCAATCAGAGGCAGCCAGTGTCAGAGCTCAGAATCACATACCTTGTCTGCTCCTGCCTGACACTGCCCTCCTGACAGTACAGAACCCAAATAGCATATTAGGCACCAAAACTAACAGCATTGATTGCTTGGGAACAGTGGGGGCTAGAAAGAAAATTCAAACTGTTCCAGAATCAGTGGAGCAGCATATAAGTGATGTAAAGAGCTGGACTTGTTGGAGGTGGCGAAAGGTCCTCATTAAAAAATATATCCAAATTGTATTTGTAAGTCATCACTAGTTATGATTCAGCAAATCCTATGATCTCATTGACTTCAATGGGCGAGACTGTCCTGCAAATACGGGCAGAAATAGGACCTTCTTGATTTTGCATATTGTTTGTACAGCCTAGACCAGGGGTCGGCAACTCCTGGCACGTGTGCCACTGTTGGCACGCATAGCATATTTTGCTGGCACGGGACCTGCAACCATTAAATTGCTGCCCTCCCTGCTCACCAATGAGAGGAGTGAGGAAAGCCCAGGAGGCGGAGCCATGTGCATCCTGCAAAAAAGAGGAGGTGGAGAAGGGAGGCGAGGGGAAGGGAGGCGGATGGGGGAAGGGAGGCGAGGGGAAGGGAGGCGGAGGGGGGAAGGGGAGGCGGAGAGGGGGAGGCGAGGGGAAGGGAGGCGGAGAAGGGAGGCGAGGGGAAGGGAGGCGGAGAAGGGAGGCGAGGGGAAGGGAAGCGGAGAGGGGAGGCGAGGAGAAGGGAGCCGAGGGGAAGGGAGGCGAGGGGAAGGGAGGCGGAGAAGGGAGCCGAGGGGAAGGGAAGCAGGGAGGGGAAGGGAGGCGAGGGGAGGCGAGGCGAGGTGAGGGGAGGGGAGGCAAGGGGAGGGGAGGAGAGGAGAGCTCCATACAGCAAAGTGAAAGTAAAAAACACCGGGTACATGCTGGGGTTACTATTCTTATTAATGTCAGGCATTTGGGGTTATAAATTTAGTTTTAGTAACTCCATGTGCCTCACATTAATAGCAATTAACACCATCATGTCCCTCACAATAACCCCTGTGTGCTTTACATAATGGTTACTGATATGTAAGACATATAGGGGTACTAATAAAGGACCTTAAAGATGTAGTTTCAGCACCGATATCTCCCCACTGTCAGAAGGGCATTCCTTACCATCCCTCTGACAGTACAATGCTATGTTAGAGTACAGTCATGGGGGGGGCGTTGCTTACAGCCCAGTGATGACGCTGGTCGGTAAGGAACGCCTTTCTGACAGTGGGAAGATATCGGTTAATTTCTCTCCAGTCCCAGGGCACATACCGGGAAAACCGACCGTAGGCTGAATTCAGTCCACTGTCGGCTTTCTAGTAGTATATAAAACCGCATGTGCATGAGCACATGAAAGACTCCCTTTAAAGGGCACCTATCATTAGATTTAGGCATTAGCAGCAGCACTTCTCACTACAGCGCATATGCGGAATTTGCATGCGCTGTAGTGAGAATGCTGCTGACGCAGCAAAGAATAAGAAGATGATATCTTCACATGAAGGGATGTGCATCAGCAAGAGGAGGTGGAATACTGGATATGATGATGCTGTGCTCTGTGCACAGGGGGAACTCCGTGCATAGAATTAGCATATAAGAATAAAGTATTTATTTCAAAAACGGTGTCAGAGAAAAGATAAAGAAAGGTAGGGATAGAATAGCCTTTCTAAAGGCTATTCCAACATGTCGTTAGGGAAATTTGCCTAAATCTAATGATAGACTCCCTTTAATATGAGGCACATGGAGTTACTAAATTGTAATGCACATGACTATATACTTTTTATCAGCAATTGTGGATAGAAGTACGGAGCCATACATTTCAATGGGTCCATACACATACAGTACAGACCAAAAGTTTGGACACACCTTCTCATTTCAAGAGTTTTCTGTATTTTCATGACTATAAAAATTGTAGATTCAAACAGAAGGTATCAAAACTATGAATTAACACATGTGGAATTATATACTTAACAAAAAAGTGTGAAACAACTGAAAATATGTCTTATATTCTAGGTTCTTCAAGGTAGCCACCTTTTGCTTTGATTACTGCTTTGCACACTCTTGGCATTCTCTTGATGAGCTTCAAGAGGTAGTCACCTGAAATGGTTTTCACTTCACAGGTGTGCCCTGTCAGGTTTAATAAGTGGGATTTCTTGCCTTATAAATGGGGTTGGGACCATCAGTTGTGTTGTTCAGAAGTCAGGTGGATACACAGCTGATAGTCCTACTGAATGGAGTGTTAGAATTTGTATTATGGCTAGGAAAAAGCAGCTAAGTAAAGAAAAACGAGTGGCCATCATTACTTTAAGAAATGAAAGTCAGTCAGTCCAAAAAATTGGGAAAACTTTGAAAGTGTCCCCAAGTGCAGTGGCCAAAACCATCAAGTGCTACAAAGAAACTGGCTCACATGAGAACTGCCACAGGAAAGGAAGACCAAGAGTCACCTCTGCTGCAGAGGATAAGTTCATCCGAGTCACCAGCCACAGAAATCGCAGGTTAACAGCAGCTCAGATTAGAGACCAGGTCAATGCCACACAGAGTTCGAGCAGCAGACACATCTCTACAACAACTGTTAAGAGGAGACTGTGTGCAGCAGGCCTTCATGGTAAAATAGCTGCTAGGAAACCACTGCTAAGGACAGGCAACAAGCAGAAGAGACCTGTTTGGGTTAAAGAACACAAGGAATGGACATTAGACCTGTGGAAATCTGTGCTTTGGTCTGATGAGTCCAAATTTGAGATCTTTGGTTCCAACCACCGTGTCTTTGTGCGACGCAGAAAAGGTGAACGAATGGACTCTACATGCCTGGTTCCCACCGTGAAGCATGGAGGAGGAGGTGTGATGGTGTGGGGGTCCTTTTCTGGTGACACTGTTGGGGATTTATTCAAAATTGAAGGAATACTGAACCAGCATGGTTACCACAGCATCTTGCAGCGGCATGCTATTCCATCCAGTTTGCGTTTAGTTGGACCATCATTTATTTTTCAACAGGACAATGACCCCAAACACACCTCCAGACTGTGTAAGGGCTATTTGACCAAGAAGGAGAGTGATGGGGTGCTACGCCAGATGACCTGGCCTCCACAGTCACCAGACCTGAACCCAATCGAGATGGTTTGGGGTGAGCTGGACCGCAGAGTGAAGGCAATAGGGCCAACAAGTGCTAAGCATCTCTGGGAACTCCTTCAAGACTGTTGGAAGACCATTTCAGGTGACTACCTCTTGAAGCTCATCAAGAGAAAGTCAAGAGTGTGCAAAGCAGTAGTCAAAACAAAAGGTGGCTACTTTGAAGAACCTAGAATATAAGATATATTTTCAGTTGTTTCACACTTTTTTGTTAAGTATATAATTCCACATGTGTTAATTCATAGTTTTGATGCCTTCAGTTTGAATCTACAATTTTTATAGTCATGAAAATACAGAAAACTCTTGGAATGAGAAGGTGTGTCCAAACTTTTGGTCTGTACTGTAGATGTCTTTTTTGTGGCTGTGTGTCTGGGCCAATTTGAAGAGCTGCAAAATATAGAGCAGGTCCTATATGTGTCTGCATTTGCAGCCCTGTCAATTCATTTTTAATGTATAGGTCAGTGAAAACCACATCCATGCCATTTGTGCGCAGGAGGCCTAAGGGTGTTTCTTTTCAGGTGGTGACACACTTGTGTACCCAGATGTGGTTATATTCAAATCCAGTACATGTACTTACATTGCTTCTAATGAAAAAACAGTTGTATCAAGGCAAATAGCGGTAAACGCACGTGACTGGGAGCACAGTATGACAGTACCCCTATGTTACAGTTTGGGCTATATGACTTTAGTGTAGGGGTCGTCAGCCTTACAATTATTGCACGGCACTCCGAGTACCTCATCTCTGATTTTTTTTTATTTAAATCGGCACGCCAAACAAAAAATGTTGCCTACCCCTGGCCTAGACATTGATCCAAAAACTATGTGTGTATGTATGGAGCCATAGAAATTAATGGGTCTGTATATTATCCATAATTACAAATACTTAATTAAGGATAATATGTGTAAAACAACTGCGGTGATATGCAGGGGGCTTTTTTATTAAAAGTGGGTTTTTTTGGGAGTCTTTATTACTTACTGTGATGATTCCACTTAAATATGGCTATAACTCAAAGATGTATTTTGATCTCTGGGTATCGTATCTCCCTCTTAATTCTATTTAATTTAACTGTGCGTAGCTCTAATCCTAGGTGTATGTTGTCAGTAGTGGCAACAATGTAACAATAGGGCTTTGTACTCATCCCAGAATGACTCCATTGAATTCCTACATAGCCCTGGGTGATCAAATACACAGGTATTGTTTGGCCTGGGCTGTTGATCAGACATGGTTGATAACATATAGACGGTATTGTGTCATTCCACTTAATCCCATCTCCTTACAAAGAATATTGACTTGAGTGCGTTAGTCAATCAGACTTGCCATCGCCGGTGACCTCATTCTGGGTGGTGTAATCAAGGGTATAAAAGATGAGGTAAGAGGTCAGTGAGGGAGACGACTGGAAAAGACTGTGATGAGCATGCAGGCTGGAATGCTGTGATGCTGCTCCTAGAAGCCTCCACTGGTTATCCCCACATGCTATGTGTGAGTGTTGGATTATAGAGCCACATCAAGGATATGTGTGGTAAAGTAATTATTTCACTTTTATTCCCTTTTTATTTTATATGCTGTATATTGTAACTAGTAACTGTTAATGCTTGTATACATCTGCATATCTGTTCTGAACTGCATGTGTTAGATGTTAATACCGACCAATCTAGGGGTTAATAAATATACAAAATTTAGAAAGCTTGTCTTGTATTTCTCTTGTGAACCCAGCACTCACTGGCAGTGAGTGTGGTTTTTTTAGTAAAGAAGTCTCAGGTGTGGGCCAGCGCGGTGTTGGCGCACTGAGGATCTTTCACACTTACTCAGGGGCTTAACTACCGGGGTAGCAGTGGTAGTGACTGCCACAGGGCCCGGGACATTAGGGGGCCCAGCGGGCCCCTGATGTTTTGTTTTTATTTTTTTTTTTAATAACACCAGCAGGGAACGGGCCCTATTTACTTACTGATCCCGGCTCCTGTTCATGGCCACCTGTGCTTCCCACTCTGCGGAGGCGGAGGTGGCTGTGAGCAGGAACAGGGATTGGTAAGCACGGCCGCGGGCCGGCGAGCCCCACAAACACTGCTATTGTTATACTCTGGGGTCTTTGCGACACATGCCTGGCTCAGTGATGTTTGTACCAACATTGAAGATGGCCGAAATCAGGAGGGAGTGCATCAGAACCAGGGACAAGTAAGTAACACTGTTTTTTATGTTTGTATCCTCCCCTGGGTCTAAGTTTATATCCCCTCCCCAGAGTATAATAATTGTTCATGGGTGGTCCACAATGGGACATATAATAGTGTGTGCAGGGGCTACTATGGGGAATAATAGTGTGTTCAGGGGCCACAATGGGGCATAATAATGTGTGCAGGGGCCACTATGGGACATAATAGTGTGTGCAGGGGCCACTATGGTGCATAATAGTGCAGGAATGCGGTTTTTGTGTGTGGGTGGTTGGTCGGGGGGGCCCCATGTCAAATGTTCGCCTTGAGGCCCAGCCATTCCTAGTTACGCCACTGTACTTACTGACTGTTTTTTTTTAGGGATTTAACATTGGCTTCCAGGCTGGTTCTGACACCAGGTCATGTGATCAAACCAACCCTGACACCCTCTTTCCTCCTGTCAGTGTTCAGTGGTATAATGTATATATGAGAACCAACTGACAGACACAATCAGTAAGGCCATCCATCCATCCATATACATGTAATACTACTGAATGCATAGAGATGGGTGCAGGAGGGAGGCAGGTGCTGTGACCTGAGGCCAGAACCAGCCTGGAAGCCCAATGTTCAACTTGGTATCAAAGACTCACTGGTAAACCCCATTTAAAAAAAAATATAAACCTTGGTCAAATGTTACTGAAAAAACAGATATTCAGTAGGGCACGATGACTGTATGACAGATCTTGCTCTTAAACTATATTTGCATACTTACATTTATGTTTCTAAACATATTGTACATATATGTGGTCATTCCAGCAATTTGACAGGTTACAGATTATCCCTATTCCTATTGATTTACAACTGTAAGTAAATTAGAGAATTATTAATGCATAAAGAACTTAGATTAATGACCTTAAGACTGTTTATATTTAAAAAAAATATCTTCATAAAAACATGTTATAATAATATCTATTTTAGTAAGTGCTTTGCTTATGAACATGTGTACAGTGTGTTCAGGTTACTATGCAATTATTTGTGTACCAAAATATGGTCTACTGCCTTTTAAAGCATGATAGGAAGCACATAAAAGAAAGGAATGGAAGAAAGTGGCTTTGAAGTTGACACAATGAAAATCTAAATGAAAGTCATTCATTTTAGGTGATGTCTTAAAGCGATGTTGAACAAGATGATGGGTAGGGTGCTTTATGTGTTTACCCCAGGTGTGGTTGCGCCACAGCCTGAGCCGGTTCAAACTACCCCTTGGTTTGATGTTCAGAGACACTTATTTGGTGGTGTGGCTCTGTTGGGCACTCACGTGCCAATGAATATTAAGGATAAAATTGGAGAAGGGGAATTTGTTGGCATCTAGTCATTAATATCCTCAGAAGGTGGTGAGTATTGTCCTACTGTTCTTACATTGGGGCAAACCTGATGTCTTCGTAAGGATCGGAGACATTGGTATTTGTCATTGGATGTATGGTTGTGGCTCTGTTGGGCACTCATGTGCCAACGGATGATAACATTGTAAAAGGGCTTTACTTTCTCTAGCCCAAAATGGTGAGTTTTTTTCCTACTAAAAGTTCCATGGTGTAATGGTTAGGCAAACCGGATATCTTCGCAGGTACATTTCCAGCATTAAGCTTGGTGTTTAACAAGGAAAATAAAGTGACTAGAGACTTATTGGTCTCACCAGAAAGCGTTTTGAGCAAAATTGCCTTGTGTTAAGGTACATCCACTTGCTCTATAGGGTAGTACAGTGGCTCAGTGGTTAGCACTATTGCCTTTTAGCACTGGGGTCAAATCTGGGTAACATCTGCATGGAGTTTGTATGTTTAAAAGCTGCCCGTAACCGGAAATGAAATCCCTGGCGCAGGCAGTAGTGTTTACCTGTATAGTAGTATTAAGGGTTTTTGTCTGCATACAGCTGCAGCCTAATACAGTTCCATAATCTTTGTATGACTGGTTGGAATATTTCAGCTATCTTCAGCTGTCAGGAAGCTGAGTAGATCACTTGCAAGAGCTGCAGCCTGGGACACCAAAGTCCCAGGTTTCAAGTCCTGACACACATGTGAAAAGTGTTAGTAGTGTAGGGGTATCATGCAAGATTACCATTCTTGCGACCCGGGTTAGGGTCCTGGTTAGCGCAATCTCAAGGAATTTTTTTAAACCAATCAATTCTTCAGGACTGATCTCAGTACTATGTTTACTATGGAGACAGTGCTGCAGGTAGAACCTGTATGTAAGGGTGATTGGTATCATACTGTATGTAACCAACCTTACCTCGCACCCTTGGTGGTTCAGTGATAGAATTCTTGCCAGTTTGTACGTATATTGACTGGTCAGGGTTAGGAATTTGCTAGCCATTTGTATGTCTCAGACTGACGGCAATCTAAGTTAATAAGTCATGTGACCCCTGGGCCCATATACATGTCCTCCATTTGCCTGCTAGTGTAATTCCCAGAATGGAAGCTACCTTGGTTCCCAGATCTGTGACAAATATATCTTCTAGCATGCTCTACTGCTAATATAATTGCAGTGGTGCCTTAATATCAGTGCTTAATTCTAATCTCTATACAGTGCTGGCCAAAAGTATTGGCACCCCTGCAATTCTGTCAGATAATACTCAATTTCTTCCAGAAAATGATTGCAATCACAAATGCTTTGGTAATAATATCTTCATTTATTTTGCTTGCAATGAAAAAACACAAAAGAGAATGAAAAAAAAGTCAAATCATTGATCATTTTACACAAAACTCCAAAAATGGGCCGGACAAAAGTATTGGCACCCTCAGCCTAATACTTGGTAGCACGACCTTTAGACAGAATAACTGCGAACAACCGCTTCCGGTAACCATCAATGAGTTTCTTACAATGCTCTGCTGGAATTTTAGACCATTCTTCTTTGGCCAATTTCTCCAGGTCCCTGAGATTTGAAGGGTGCCTTCTCCAAACTGCCATTTTGAGATCTCTCCACAGGTGTTCTATGGGATTCAGGTCTGGACTCATTGCTGGCCACTTTAGAAGTCTCCAGTGCTTTCTCTCAAACCATTTTCTAGTTCTTTTTGAAGTGTGCTTTGGGTCATTGTCCTGCTGGAAGACCCATGACCTCTGAGGGAGACCCAGCTTTCTCACACTGGGCCCTACATTATGCTGCAAAATTTGTTGGTAGTCTTCAGACTTCATAATGCCATGCACACGGTCAAGCAGTCCAGTGTCAGAGGCAGCAAAGCAACCCCAAAACATCAGGGAACCTCCGCCATGTTTGACTGTAGGGACCGTGTTCTTTTCTTTGAAGGCCTCTTTTTTTTTTCCTGTAAACTCTATGTTGATGCCTTTTCCCAAAAAGCTCTACTTTTGTCTCATCTAACCAGAGAACATTCTTCCAAAAAGTTTTTGGCTTTCTCAGGTAAGTTTTGGCAAACTCCAGCCTGGCTTTTTTATGTCTCTGGGTCAGAAGTGGGGTCTTCCTGGGTATCCTACCATAGAGTCCCTTTTCATTCAGACGCCGACGGATAGTATGGGTTGACACTGTTGTACCCTCGGACTGCAGGGCAGCTAGAACTTGTTTGGATGTTAGTCGAGGTTCTTTAGCCACCATCCGCACAATCTTTCATTGAAATCTCTCGTCAATTTTTCTTTTCCTTCCACATCTAGGGAGGTTAGCCACAGTGCCATGGGCTTTAAACTTCTTGATGACACTGCGCACGGTAGACACAGGAACATTCAGGTCTTTGGAGATGGACTTGTAGCCTTGAGATTGCTCATGCTTCCTCACAATTTTGCCACTCAAGTCCTCAGACAGATCTTTGGTCTTCTTTCTTTTCTCCATGCTCAATGTGGTACACACAAGGACACAGGACAGAGGTTGAGTCAACTTTAATCCATTTCAACTGGCTGCAAGTGTGATTTAGTTATTGCCACCACCTGTTATGTGCCACAGGTAAGTAACAGGTGCTGTTAATTACACAAATTAGAGAAGCATCTCCTGATTTTTCAAAGGGTGCCAATACTTTTGTCCACCCCCTTTTTTATGTTTGGTGTGGAATTATATCCAATTTGGCTTTTTGACAATTCTTTTTGTGGTTTTCCATTGAAGACAAATTAAATGAAGATATTATTACCAAAGCATTTGTGATTGCAATCATTTTCTGGAAGAAATTGAGTATTATCTGACAGAATTGCAGGGGTGCCAATACTTTTGGCCAGCACTGTATATGACATCTTACAATCTATTTATGACCTTCATATCAAGGCTGTATACTATGTATACTAGCCATACTGTATAAAGGTTATTAATTCCCCCTCCCCTGTATGTGGAGGCCAGTGATCTATATACACCCTCCATCTTATTTCTATATACTGGACATGCTGTTTATATTGATCCCTGCTGTATACAGTTCCCTCACGGTATATGGAGCAGTGGTCTCTATAGTTCCTCCATATTAGTGCTGGTGTTATTATTTCCCCTCTTTTGAAAACTGTTTGTATTTGCTTAATATGTTTCATTTCTTTGCAGAATACTGTGGAGTTCCCCTTAGCCGGTGACCAGACTGAGGGTTCAGGTTCATGCCTCTCTTCCATTGATGTGTGTCTCACGGCCGGGGAAGTTCCATTGCCTCGGTTGTAGTCGCTGCTGGGGCAATTGACCTTTGCTTGTAGTATATTTCATATGGGTAGGGTTTTCTCCAGACTTTTGGTGATGCCACGGCTGGGATGAAGCCCCCCCCCCCATGCTTAACATGCGGAAGTAGGCAGGGAGGAGGGGTGGACTGCCGTAGGCTTGTTTCTTTCCCCTCCTGTGGCGCCTTGTAGTCGCTGCAGGATCAGTTTGTTCTTCATCGCATGAATCAGAGCTTTTGGGTTGTTTGTTTATATTGGACTTTTCATAGTACTACGGGTAGGTTAACTGGTGGCTCCATCGGATCAATCTCCATTAGGGTTGGCGGCGGAGGATGTAGCCATCCTGCCAGACCCGCCTAGACTCAGGGTCCATCAGTCAAACCGATGTTTATGGAACAACGAACATGGTTGTTGATAGTTAAGTTTGATGGTCCATTGTCCCCCGTGGTGGCCAGACAGTTCTTAGTCCGTAGTACGGCTCCTTTTTTCTAGGTTTCAGTTCGGAACCTTGTTAAACATTGCCCCCGGCGGTGGGGTTACCACCGTCCGAATTGGTGACCATTCTTCTGCATCAGCACTGCTACTGTGGCGGATTCAGGGGGGAAGGGTTGACGAAGGAGGAGGTCAAACGCATGGGCCAATGTCGTTCAAACTGTTATAGGTGTTATGTTAGGCCATGGTTACTTTCTTTTGTCGTGTACAGGAGATCACCCCTTATTTTGGATTATCGGTCATTCCTGTGGCATGAGGTGGATGTGGGTTTTTTGCCGGAGGTCATGTTTGCCAGCTCAGCCGCTTAGGCTCTTGTGGCACTGGTTGTCCATGCGTGAGGCAATGACATTGGATCAGTCTGTTTGTCTGAGTTGATCTCACTGATTTTGGTTTGGTTTAGACGGATTCCACCGCTTTTTTCCCGGCCATGTTGGCAGTGTGATCGGAGATCGTGCCGAGGGCCCATTGTCGCGATGCTCGAGACCCCTCAGCGCTTGTGAGATCAAGGAGGCTGTTGAGTATGTGGGTGTCTTGGCGTGTGTGATGCCACGGCGGGGAGGTTTTTTTTTAGACACTGTCAGTTAGAAGGGGATAATCAGGCTATGCTTTGCAGAGATGGTGTCCATCTCAACGTCATTGAGCTTGATATTTTATGTCTGGTATCCAGGTTGGAGTTGAAAGGGCCCTGTTCCTGCTGCTAGGGGGTCGGACCCCAGTGTAGGATTACACCGCGCTTCGGTGGCATATGGCAGGACCTTGTCCCCTTTCATGTGTGAGGAGGAGTACGGATGTGTCACCCGGTGGAACATCTAATACATGCCGACCACGGACAAGCGGTGGCTGGTATATTCGTCATGGGGTAACAAGGTTCTGCTTATATGTTATATATTTAATAAAGCTGTGACCAACCCCCACAATTTATCCACCAAGTTGGTGTCTGTCCTTATTTTATACAATTTCTATTCACGGGGATGGCTGGTGGGAAGGGAGGGGGGGGTGTTTAAGTGGTCCAGTACGGTTGTCTTTATGTCCCAGATATATTCTTGAAAACATGCAAGTTAATCATGGTTTGACCCTGATATCCTATTTTATCTCTTAGCCATGTGTCAGGCCATAGAAGCATTGCTAAGCACACGAAAAGTTAATACATTTGCACTGGCAAATAATAAAATTATTTTTGATAAGCACTGTTGTCTAAAGTCCATGCTGTACGTATACTTCATTATATATGTTCTCTGCACCAGGCAGCATAGCTAGGATTTAAAGGGCTTCATAGCTAAGTCAAGAATGGGCCTCTATTACTTAGACAGCTAGGTTCCAGCTTTAAGCTCCTTCTGACAGCCGACACTGAGTTCAAATCTGTGCTGCCAGAAGTCGGTGGGCGAAAAAAGTCCTATAAGCCCGACTTTTTTTTCTCCTGTTATTTCAGTAAAAATAAAACCCGACATTTGATGAACTCGCAACGGACTATAGTCAATGGGGTATCTAAGGGCTCCGTTTTTGTCTCCTATTATTGCGGTCCAGTTTTCCACTCTTCTGGTCTTCCAATGGACCAGAAGAACAGAAGCCTGGTTCAGATGGGAACCTAGCCTGAGTCACTCCCTAGGTATCTATAAGCTACTTTTTCTCATTCTTTGGTGCCCGGTTTCCGAGTATTGATTCATATTGTGGCTATATTGGTCTTACAACACAGTGGCACAGGTATGGTGGTATATTTTTTTACGGGGAACCATTTTCCACATATTGCCTGATGATCAAGGTACTTTCTTCCCAGCTCTTTGTTTTTTTTATATGTTTATTTAATTACTCCTGCACATGACCATGTCATTATTTCCTCACTACACTTTTGCCTTGCTTTTTGGATACCATGACTTATATTTGTAGAATTACTCCTGGTCCTGACTACAGGCTGTGTTCTTGTTTTATTTTCCAGATACTATACATGTCATGCTATTCCTGCTAATATACTCACCTGATGATGAGTCTTGACTCCATTATGAGCCACACCTCACCCTGACAGCATTTGAGGGGCTAATGTTTTAGATCAGGGCTTTCTTAGCACTCTGCACCCCACTCTAGACAGTGTTAGTGGGATTGTGGCTTAGAGATTTCACATACTGGTGCATGTTAATAGCCATCTTCAGTCTTATCAAAAGTAAATTGAACTATATTAATTTAGAAAGCAGCATAAAGAATATTTCAGAGGAAATCCACAGCACTTACCATTCATGATACACAAGCATATTATGGTCCATAATTTTAGAGATATACCCCCCTGTGGAACATGCTTTGAAAACCTCTATATGCCAGACATGTCAACTCACCAAAGAATCTCTATCTTCAGGTCCCCTCACCCTATGAATAATTTTTTTCACGCGGCTGCCAACTACTATTTGCTGTATCGTGACATCACCTTATTGAGGTTGTTAGAAGATCATCAATCAATTTAAGGTTTCAAATTAACACTTTTTTCATTATTGGTATGCAGGGATTTGAACCCAAGACACAGAGCATGCAAGACTGTTACCCTACTGACTGAGCTCAACTCAACTCAATTATCCACAACAGGAGGCTGCAATAGTATTGCATCGTCCTGTATAATGTATTGGTATATAGCGCGATATCTATATTCTGATACATTGTATGCTTAGATTTTCTAAGCATTCAATGAACCACGCCCATTAAAGTGATGTCCTCCTCTCATGACTTATGTGTAGTTCAACCTGAGTACTCCCTAGACTTCACTCACTTGTTCTCTACCCCAAGTCATTACAGGTGGACAGACTTTATTTATTTTACAGTATTTACATGTACTTTCCACTTTTTCCTCCAGTCACCTCATAGCAAAATGTAGCTGAAAAAAACAATTAATTGTCATTGAGTTTTTGCTGAATTTTTCTCTGCTTCTTTCTTTCCCCCTATTAAATCTATAGAGAAAACGTTTGCGATTCCTCAGTTAACATTGACATGCTGCGTTTTTCTGCAGCTTTTTTTTTACTGTAATGTGTGAATGAGATTGACCAAAATCTCAAATCACTTTGCTGGTACTTTATAACGCTGTGTTTTTTTTCCTACTGTGTTTCCACATCAGCCAAAAACACTGCATTTCCGCAACATGGGGCCTTAGTTTTATACACAAATCTGTGTGAAACCAAGGGAAAAACTTTACAGATTCTTCATTTCATTTGCTTTAAAGTTATACTTTCAGGATCAAAAGAACAACACAGGGCATAGTAGCAAAAAAACAATACAACAGGCATTCCTGACCAGTTTCATCATTCTGGCTTTCTCAGAGGTGCATCCTTTTTATTTAATGCCACTTTTTATTAAATGCCACTCTACACATTTCATAGCACAGCAGTTAGACCTTTTGTCAGTTCATATTCTTTTACCACTGGATGAAAATGAATACTGGCATGCATGCCTTGCGGAGAAAGTTCTGCTTCTATACTACTGCCTCCTATAGGCACAGAGCTACAGTGACCAATTATAAATCCTGTCCTGAGGATCAATAATCTCTATTTCGTTTTCCAGTTTTTCACATAGGTAACCTGAATGTACAGTATTATATACAGAAAATAGCCTATTTACATGGACTTGAAAGATGCTAGAAATCAGGTTAAAATACAGTTCTTTGAAATCTTAGAGAGATAAAAAAAATAGTAGAAAATTATATATAGCTTTCAGGGAGGAGAAGAAGTCAAATGTTGGCTTCATTGCATTTGCAAAATCATGTACACTTTGTGATATGTACAAAAGGCTTCAAAACACTTACTGCCATTTTTTTGGGGGTTTTTTTTTTTTTTTCCCCTTTTTTTTTTTTTTTTTTTTTTTATATAACTGTAATTTTATTGAAAAATTTTTCATTAACAAGGAATAAAGAAAAAACAAAAAAACAATAATAATCAAACAAACAGGAAGCATTGAGGTAAATAGAGGCTATCTGCCTCCTCCCCCTTAAGCAATATGCATTTAAATTAAGCAGTGAACAAGGGAGGGGGGGAATGGAGGGGTTAAGAAGACAAGGGTAGGACCAAAGGGAAGGGGGGGGGGGAAGGAGAGGACTAGAGATCAGAGACCCTGTAATGTACAATACATGTCCCAGGGTGCCCAAATAGCCCCAAAGGCTTCCCGTGAATTATGTAGGCCAGCAGTCAGGTATTCAAGACTCCTCACATCCTTCATTCTAGCCACAAGCTCAAGACTAGATGGGGGACTCACCTTCTTCCAGTTTCTAGCTATGAGAGTTTTAGCTGCAGTACAAAGATGCAAGAAAAGCCTGGATGACTTATTGCTCAGGTGTCTGGGGGGAAGGTTCAGGAGATAAAGAAGAGGGTCAAGAGGAACCTCTTGCAAAAAGAGAGCAGTCGTCAGAGTCCTGACCTCCCTCCAAAAACCGAGGATGAGAGGGCACGTCCAAAAGATATGGTGCAGGGTACCCACCGCAGCTCCACAGCGCCAGCACCATGGGGGAACTAATGGGTTTAAAGTATGAAGGAGAGCCGGAGTATGATACCAATGCATCAACAGCTTATACTGCGTTTCCCTAAACGTAATGCACTGAGATGATTTCTGGGCCCGAGACCATACAATCCGCCACTGTTCCTGGGAGATGGGTTTACCCACCGCCTCCTCCCATTTAAGCATATAGCGATGATTAACAGGAGAGCCTGTAGTTTGTGAGTTAAGAAGTTGGTAAATAGAGGATATAAAGCCCCTAGTGGACGTGCCTGCACGGCAAATCTTTTCAAAAGCGGTGGGGAGTGACACCTTAAGAGACCCATGGAGGGAGCGGACAAAGTGAACCACCTGCAAGTAATGGAACCATTCAGTACTTGGCAGGTTTTGATTAGCTGTAAGATAAGCAAAGGACCTGAGTTCCAAGGTTCCAGGGTCAACCATATCAGCAATCCGGTAAAGGCCAGCTTCAGACCACACTTTAGTCATGGCAGAAGTCAGGCTCTCTGGGAGAAGGGGGTTGTATAGTATGGAGACCATAGATGAGCGCGGGGACATCAGGGAGAATCTAGCACAACAGGTAGACCAGATAGATCTAGTAAACCGAATGGGGCCCAACAGGTACGAGTCAGGGGGGGGTGGGGGGAGGGAGCTGACCCACAGAAGCGCGTTAGAATGCATGGGTGCCAGCCATAGCTTCTCTACCTGCACCCATCTGGTGTATGCTGGCATAGCCGCCCAGAATGGGATATGGCGTAAGTGGGCCGCCCAGTAATAATGTAACAGATGTGGGACAGCCATACCCCCAGAC
Source organism: Leptodactylus fallax (assembly GCA_947044405.1). Taxonomy (NCBI): domain Eukaryota; kingdom Metazoa; phylum Chordata; class Amphibia; order Anura; family Leptodactylidae; genus Leptodactylus; species Leptodactylus fallax. The sequence goes on along the minus strand of CAMRHE010000128.1, from coordinate 4,543,452 downwards.
CCCCTATCCGCCAGCATAACAGATCTAGGTATTCGGTGTCGTTTTGCTTTCCAGATAAACTGGAAGATAGCTTTCTGTAGGTTCCGTAATTCTCCCCGAGGTATCGCGACTGGGAGAGTCTCGAAAAAATACAGTAGCTTCGGGAGGAGAGTCATCTTGACCGCAGCAATTCTCCCCAAAAGGGAGATAGGCAAGGGTTGCCATTTGTCCAATAGGGCTCTTAGCTCACAAAACAACCGCGGGTAGTTTGCCGAGTAGAGGGTCGCATAGGAAGTGGATATATGGACTCCCAGGTAGCGGATAGAGGACTCCCGCCACTGGAAATCGTAATTACTGCGGAGGAGAAGGAGAAGGTCCCGTGGGATGTTAAGTGGGAGTGCCTCAGTCTTCGCGGGGTTCACCTTATACCCTGAGAGATCACCATAGGTCTCTAGCGAGCGCAGCAAGTTTGGAAGGGTAGTATGAGGGGAGGTGAGAGTGAGGAGTACATCGTCCGCAAAGAGAGATATCTTAAATTCCTTATCTTGGACCATGATGCCCTTGATATTAGGGTCTCGCCTAATCTTGGCCGCTAGCGGTTCAATGCAGAGGGCAAATATGATGGGTGACAGGGGGCAACCCTGCCTAGTGCCATTTCGAATAGGGAAGGAGGGCGAAGATGCATGGGGAAGCTTGATTGCTGCTGAGGGTAAGGAGTAAAGGGCCTGGATAGCTGTGAGAAAAGGTCCCGTAAGCCCGAACGCCTTAAGCGTAGTATGCATAAACGACCAATTTATGCGGTCAAAAGCCTTTTCAGCGTCCAGGCTCAAGAGAAGGGCCGGGGTAGAATAATGATTGGCCACCTCCACCAAATCCACAGTCCTCCTGGTGTTGTCACCACCCTGACGACAGGGGATGAATCCCACCTGGTCCTTATGGACAAGCAGAGGGAGCCAAGCATTCAGTCTATTGGCTAAGAGTTTGGTGAAAAGTTTCAGGTCCGTGTTCAGCAAAGCAATCGGTCGGTAGTTAGCACAATCCTGCAAGTCCTTACCCGGTTTAGGGACCAATGTGAGTAGTGAAGAGAGCATAGTCGGGGGTATAGGGGAACCTGAAAGGAAGGAATTGAAGAGGGACAATAGATGAGCAGAGAGTTCACCCTGGAAAACCTTATAATAATTGTAAGTGAACCCATCTGGGCCTGGGGCTTTCCCATTTGGGAGGTCCCTCAGGACCCCTTCTAGTTCCTCCCTGGTGATGGGGGTGTTCAGGGAGGTTAGGGCCTCAGGAGGAAGGCGTGGGAGACAACAATCCTTTAAATAGTCTTCCAGTAGTGTTGAGTCATCCCCAGGGAGTAGTGCTCGTGGGGGGGGTAAGTCATACAGCTTAGAGTAGTAAGAGTGGAACGCCAGCGCCACAGCATCAGGGTGATGTTGAAGAGTACCCGCGGGGTCACGGACAGAGTGTGGTGTGGAAGAGGCCCGATGATCCCTGAGGGTTCCTGCCAGGAGGGTATGAGATTTATTACCTCGTTCAAAAAACCGCTGACGGGTATAAAGGAGAAGTCGTTCCACATGGCGGGTCTCCAAATCACGGAGGTCCGCCCGGGCCAGGACCAAACGGCGAAGAACCCCCAGGGATGGATGCGCTGCCAAAGTCGTCGTAAGGGACCGAATACGGGCTTGGAGGAGCTGTTCCTGGGCCTGTCTGTCCCTTTTAAGCCTAGAAGCCAATGCGATACAGCATCCTCTCATGACCGCCTTATGGGCTTCCCAGAGAATGGCAAGAGAGTCTACCGAGCCTAAGTTGTCCCTAAAATAATCTATCAAGTGTGTGCGCAGGGTCTCGAGGGAGGTCGGCGAATTGAGCAGTGTTTCGTTAAGACGCCAATGACATTGGCGAGTAGGCACTGGAGTCGTAGATAAGGTAACCACGACTGGGGCATGATCAGACCAGGTGAGAGGGCCAATGTTCGTGTCCCTAAGCAAACGAAGAGCGGGAGCATTTCCAAAGAAGTAGTCAATGCGGGTGTGAGTGTTATGAGGGTGAGAAAAGAAGGTGTAGGAGCGCGCCGTAGGATTGTCCACTCGCCAAAGGTCATACAAAGAGTGGGCGCGGATCAGCCTGCGGAACTCCCTTGCAAGTTGGGCCAACCTATGGGGGGTTGGGCCCTGGGGTAACGCCAGACGATCCGCCCGTTCAGAGAAGACCATGTTAAAGTCTCCCCCCACCAGCCAAGCTGATGGTGGGAGAGCGCGCAGACGGGAGAATACCCGGCGCAAGAACGGGATCTGTGCTGAATTGGGGGCATAGACATTGCATAAAACAATCGGGGCACCATAAAGGAGCCCCTCCAAGATAACAAACCGGCCACCTGGGTCTATGTGGGAAGTCGTCACTGTAATTGGGCAGGATCGAGAAAGAAGGATAGCCACCCCAGCTCTGCGTCGATTGTGGAAGGCTGAAAAAGCTACGGGAAAATAATGCTTAGCGAAGGCAAAAGTACCAGCGCGGTCAAAATGAGTCTCCTGAAGAAACGCCACATCCGCTCGTAAGGAGCGGAGTTCTCTAAGGACATGGCGCCTTTTAATGTTGGAACCCAGGCCCTTGACATTAATTGTCACGCACCTAACCATTGGGACCCAGGATTGGAGGACAGTGGCGGATTGCAATAAGCTCACCCATCTCACATGACGCTGGCAAGTTTCCCTCGGAGAGGCAAAAGGGCAATCCACAAACAGGAACCCAAAGTCGAGGCAGGGTCTCTAGATCAGGGAGGGGGGGAAAGAGAGGGAGGGAGGGAGGCAAAAGACATCATAAATGACAAAGTAAAAATAAAAACAGTTAAACAATACTTTGTGGGCGAGGCTAAGTCACTCGCCTGGGGACCAATGAGGGCAGCCAGAGGTCCAATCAGGATCAATGGCCGCACAGTCCAAGTATCCCCTTAGGGGGGAGAGCGTGGACAGGAGGTCGGAGGGGAGGCGGTGGATCCCCAACCACCAGTAAAAAGAAGGAAGGAAGGGGAGTCACCGGAACCCCACCCCGCCCCACTCCGCTAAAACAATCCAATAATAAGCATAATAGATGAGACCCGTAGACCTAAAAAAAAGAAAAAAAAAGAAGCAAACATAACATTAAGGCATGCAGATTCCAAAGCACCACCGAGAAAAGGGAGAACGTCTCAAGGGGGGGCAGCCTCCTCAGGGATCAGTCTCCAGCCGGGGCCTCCGAGTGGTCACCACCGCGGAGGATGCATGACGTCGTCTGGGCTCCAATCGTTGCCAAACCGGTGGTGGGGGAGGGGGTGGAGAGAATAGCTCCCAGTCTGTTAAATCCGGCAGGGGAACATCCAATAGGTCACAGAAGAGAGGCAAATCCGCAAAGGAGCGAAGCGTAGCGGAGCGACCATCCCTACGAGCAATGAGAGCAAACGGAAATCCCCACCGGTAAGGAATTTGGTGCTCCTGAAGAATCTGGAGGAGGGGTCGGAGATGGCGGCGTTTCTGGAGGGTGATTAGCGACAGATCCTGATAGAATTGTAGTGGAGCTCCCTGAAACTCGAAGTCTTTGAGTTTGCGCACTTTGCTCATTATAGCCTCTTTAAGGGTGAAGTCGTGGAGGCAGCAGATGACATCACGGGGTGTGGCGGAAGATCCTCTGGGTCGAAGGGCTCGATGTGCCCTATCAAACTTAATTTTGTGGGACGGGGGCTCCTGCAGTATAGTGTTGAAGACAGCCTCCAGCAGAACAGGCAGATCCTCAGATTGGTCAGCCTCTGGGAGTCCCTTGATGCGTATATTGTTGCGCCGGCCCCTGTTGTCAAGATCCTCCAAGTGGCGTTGCATGTCCCATATAGCTGAACCCTGTTCAGTGGTAGTATCATGCAGTGAGGCAACATAGTCTCTGGTAGTGTCATGGTCATTCTCCAGCGTGTCCATTCGGTTAGCAATGGAGTGTAAATCAGTGCGGAGGGTAGCAATTTCAGATCGGAAGGATGCTGTGATTTCCGCAACCATACTTTTAAGGTCTTGTTTAGTAGGAAGTTGAGGAAGAAGGTCCGCCATGGATGATGGTGCTGAAGATGGGCCTGGAATGCAGCTCTGGGGGTGCAGGACTGGAGGGGGGGGAGGCATAATCCTTGGGAGTGTGGGGCGGAGGAGCCCCTACGCCAGCGCCTTCCACCGCGCCATCCCCCCTGAGCTATGGAGGGGAGGGGCGATGGGGGAAGATAGTAGATGGGGGGCCACAGAGACCAGCTCTGTGGCCACAGGCTGCAACTCATCAGCGGTGTAGGAGGGAGCAGAGCCACTGACCTCAGAACTCCTTGAGAAGCTGGAGACATCCGGGGTCCTCTCATGCCGCTCTGCCAGGAGTGCTGGTGAAGCAGAATGTAGTTGCTGGGACATCCCAGGGTGAGGAGACTGTGGGAGCACTCGTGCTGGGGAAACTCTGGGTTGCCCAGGCGCCGACAGGGATCTCTGTTGAAGCGGCGCTCCGCTGGCTGACAGGGGGAGCGCGGGAGGAGAGAAGCTGCGCTGCGACCCCTGTGCCTGGAGAGCGGAGGAAATCCAAGATGGCCGCCCCGCAGCAGCCTGGCCCGGTAGAGAAGGCCGCTGGGCCAGAAAGGCGTCCAGGGTGGCCCCCCCAGACCTCTCCACGGGCGCTGGGGGTGCCCGGGGCCACCTTCCTCGGTAAGCGCTTGCCCATACTGCGCCTGCTGAGGGGTCCACGGGTCTCAGTAGCGAGCGGAGGAGCGGAGAAGGACCTGCGCGCGTGCTACTCCATGCGCGTCCAGGCCACCCCCCCCCCCCCCCCCCCCCCCCCAACCTACTCCCAACCCACACAAAAAAAAAAAAAAACCCATAAACAAAAAAAAACAAAAGAAATTTTTTTTTTTTTTTTAAAAAAAAAAAAAAAACCCCACAACAACCTTAAAACCACAACAAAAAAAATAAAAAATAAAAAAATAAAAAAAAAAAAACAAAAAAATATTTTTTTTATTTTTCCCCCCCCCTCCCCCTTCCTTTTTTTCTCTCCCCCCCAACCCCCACCCCCACCCCCCCCCCAATCTCATATTTATTTTATAAAAAAAAAACAAGCACCCCCCCTTTTTACCCCTCCCCCCCCCCGGGAAGAGTGGGGGCCCCCCCCAACACCCCCAACCATCTTTTTTTTAAAGAAAAACAACCGCCCCCCCCCCCCCTTTTAAAACCCTCCTTTTACCCCCCCTTTGTGCATAGTGCAATATAGTGAGACATATTGCGTGGGGTCCCAGAGATCAGAGAAGCCCCACAGTGGTGGGTTGTGTTAGGTATTTTTTTCTAATTGGTCACTACCTACTGGATTATTCCAACAGGTATTTTACTCACCCACCCCCATTCCACTGGAGACCATTGTTTGGGGATGCCGCACTACATCGGATGCTGAAGTCATGTTCCTGGAGGCCGAAGTGAAGCCATGCATGGACTGCAGTCTGGATGGGTGAGTAAAATGTAGGCTGCTAACTGTTAGAATAATCCAGTAGATAGCAGCCTACTATATCCCTGGATGTGGACCAAAAATAAGGTAGCAGTATTCTATGTATTCCAGTGAAGAGGGAAATATATACAGTATGGAGGACAGTAAAGGGGGTAATATGTCATGGTGGCCAATAAAAAGGGCAATATACTGTATGGGGGTCAGCAAAGTGGGTGCTATACTGTGTGGGGCTAATAAAAGGGGATTTTGATTTGTAAATTGGTGAGGATCCAACAAAGAGGGGGTGTGGCCTAAAATTTTTCATTATGGCCCCCCCAACATGATTCTGCTTGGGGACCCCAAAATGACATATGGTCATAGGAACTCCTGTTTGTACTGTATCTTACTTTTTCCCTGCAGGGATTTGGTGACAGCACTTAGATCTGCAAGTCTGTAATGCTTCAGCTTAGTCTTTCTCAAGCATGGCTATGTATATCCAAAAAGTATTAAACCAACCACGACTTTAGGTCTGCTTGCTTTACTGACTGCTGTTACTGCACATTCCTGAACAAACAAAGGGCTCCAGCTGATTTGTAAAAGGAACTTCAATTTTAATATATCACATGACATCCAAATAAGGCATGACACCAGCAGGACTTGCTTGCGCGTTTCAGGTTTACAGCAAATCTTTAGTCATACCTCGGCAATTGTAACCCCCTACCATAAGTAGGAACAACTGGCCAATCAATACAGTTATCAGCTAGTACATTAACGTCCTCTCAGGTGAAGCAGTTACTAAGAAATATACTCAGTAATTAGAAATATATATATATATATATATATAGTACAGACCAAAAGTTTGGACACACCTTCTCATTCCAAGAGTTTTCTGTATTTTCATGACAATAAAAATTGTAGATTCACACTGAAGGCATCAAAACTATGAATTAACACAAGTGGAATTATATACTTAACAAAAAAGTGTGAAACAACTGAAAATATGTCTTATATTCTAGGTTCTTCAAAGTAGCCACCTTTTGCTTTGATTACTGCTTTGCACACTCTTGGCATTCTCTTGATGAGCTTCAAGAGGTAGTCACCTGAAATGGTCTTCCAACAGTCTTGAAGGAGTTCCCAGAGATGCTTAGCACTTGTTGGCCCTTTTGCCTTCACTCTGCGGTCCAGCTCACCCCAAACCATCTCGATTGGGTTCAGGTCTGGTGACTGTGGAGGCCAGGTCATCTGGCATAGCACCCCATCACTCTCCTTCTTGGTCAAATAGCCCTTACACAGTCTGGAGGTGTGTTTGGGGTCATTGTCCTGTTGAAAAATAAATGATGGTCCAACTAAACGCAAACTGGATGGAATAGCATGCCGCTGCAAGTTGCTGTGGTAATCATGCTGGTTCAGTAGTCCTTCAATTTTGAATAAATCCCCAACAGTGTCACCAGAAAAGCACCCCCACACCATCACACCTCCTCCTCCATGCTTCACGGTGGGAACCAGGCATGTAGAGTCCATTCGTTCACCTTTTCTGCGTCGCACAAAGACACGGTGGTTGAAACCAAAGATCTCAAATTTGGACTCATCAGACCAAAGCACAGATTTCCTCAGGTCTAATGTCCATTCCTTGTGTTCTTTAGCCCAAACAAGTCTCTTCTGCTTGTTGCCTGTCCTTAGCAGTGGTTTCCTAGCAGCTATTTTACCATGAAGGCCTGCTGCACACAGTCTCCTCTTAACAGTTGTTGTAGAGATGTGTCTGCTGCTAGAACTCTGTGTGGCATTGACCTGGTCTCTAATCTGAGCTGCTGTTAACCTGCGATTTCTGAGGCTGGTGACTCGGATGAACTTATCCTCCGCAGCAGAGGTGACTCTTGGTCTTCCTTTCCTGGGGCGGTCCTCATGTGAGCCAGTTTCTTTGTAGTGCTTGATGGTTTTGGCCACTGCACTTGGAGACACTTTCAAAGTTTTCCCAATTTTTCGGACTGACTGACCTTCATTTCTTAAAGTAATGATGGCCACTCATTTTTCTTTACTTAGCTGATTTTTTTCTTGCCATAATACAAATTCTAACACTCCATTCAGTAGGACTATCAGCTGTGTATCCACCTGACTTCTGAACAACACAACTGATGGTCCCAACCCCATTTATAAGGCAAGAAATCCAACTTATTAAACCTGACAGGGCACACCTGTGAAGTGAAAACCATTTTAGGTGACTACCTCTTGAAGCTCATCAAGAGAATGTCAAGAGTTTGCAAAGCAGTAATGAAAGCAAAAGGTGGCTACTTTGAAGAACCTAGAATATAAGACATATTTTCAGTTGTTTCACACTTTTTTGTTAAGTATATAATTCCACATGTGTTAATTCATAGTTTTGATGCCTTCAGTGTGAATCTACAATTTTTATAGTCATGAAAATACAGAAAAATCTTGAAATGAGAAGGTGTGTCCAAACTTTTGGTCTGTACTGTATATATATATATATATATATATATATATATATATATATATAACTCAGTATTAGAAAGGTGGATAAGCCATTTAATATATGGGGGACATAATTTATATTAGGGGGACAGAGAAGTCACTAAAAGCAGTCACTGTGAGTGTGACACTCCAAAAGGGGGCATCAATTTGTGGGGGCATGGCTTTAAAAATGACTCCGAACAGACTGTTCATGCCCCTGTTTCCCTGCAGGACCTGGTAAAGATGCTTGACATAGGTATATGTTGCATAACTGTCATTCTTCATGGGGCAGGGGACATTAAGTGGGGGCTACTTGAAGAGACATTATATTATGTTGTCTCACATCTCATCTCTCATTTTACATGCAGGTATATTTTTGCTAAGATAGTTTAATGAAGCCTTACTATTCCATATTATTAATGAGGGTCGCATTGCAAGAATTGTTGTGATTATTAATCTGTAGGATTGTAGGAAATGTCAAACTCTCTGCTGTCACTTCGTAGAATGTAGTCTGTAGACTACAGGTTGTCATAAAGAGCCTTGTCTTTTGATAGAATCAAAGAACAGCCATGGGGAATGTGAAATCTCAGTGGCTTTGTGTGTTATTATCAGAGCATTCCCACAGCTAACAGGCGCTTTTCCAGTTTCAAAGTAGTTTAGCCCATAGGCCATATTACACCCTATGCAGTTAAAGATATGTATTCTGAATACGTGTAATGAACTGACATTATGATTACAGGTCTGTAAAATAGCAAGTAAATGCTGCAGTATATGAAATAAGGAAAAGCTGCAGCTGTACATAAACTGACCAGTTGGCATAAGATAGCAATTTATTTTATAAGATATTAAAAGGAACAATGCAGCTATCATAGATGCATGGTGGGACAACTCCAGAGAGTGTATCACTTCCCAGATTCCACTATTGCTTTTACAAAAGTAACCATTATATTTTTATAGCAACAAATCAACATTACCTTATCGGCATTGATATACTTCTCATAAAGCTTTATATAATGTAGTAAAATGGCAATTTAAAAGAAAAAGAAGAAAATACATAAGCTCTGTGTGTGACATTCAAACACCTCAGTCTTTATAGTTATTTAATTTGTTTAAAGCGTAAGTAAACTTTTATTTATCTTTTTATAAATCAATACTGAAGGTGACGGGAACAAACTTTGCAATATACTTCACTAAACAAAAGTGTCTGTGTTTTTAATTATAACTTCTGTCTACTTCTTTTCTGAGTGCTTCTGTTCCGCACTCCATACACAAGCAGTATGGCTATGCTACATGTGCTGAGCAGGAAATACAGAAGATACATGTGTCTGAAACATCAGCTGGCAGCCTGTCAGCTACTAGACAATGTTGGGTGGACACCTTACAGTGCTGATCTTATACATGCTTACAGGTGCTGTAAGCTGGAACATGAGGCATTATAGACATGGTGGAGATAGTGAAGGATCTGTATTTCATCTCACTGCATTATACAGAGCACTCAGTTCTGAAAAGCATATAATAATAATACATTTTATTTATATAGTGCCAACATATTCCACAGCACTGTACAATTTGTAGGGTTCAAGTACAGACAATAAAGATACATTACAAAGAAATAGTCAATTCACACAATGGGACTGAGGGCCCTGCTCGCAAGAGCTTACAATCTATGAGGTAGAGGGGGCGACATAAGAGGTAGCAGCATATAATTGCAAGCAATAGTTAGGAATAGGAGAATTTAATCAGATTTAAGCAATACAGGCAAATTATTGAAGAAATCATAGATAGGAGAGAGGAAGCATATCTGTGCTGCTACAGTGGTATGGAAAGTATTCAGACCCCTTTAAATTTTTCACTCTTTGTTTCATTGCAGTCATTTGCTAAAAGCAAAAAAGTTCATTTTTTTTCTCATTAATGTACACTCAGCACCCCATCTTGACAGAAAAAAAACAGAAATGTAGATATTTTTGCAAATTTATTAAAAAAGAAAAACTGAAATATCACATGGTCATAAGTATTCAGACCCTTTGCTCAGTCTATACAAAATGTTTAAGTATACTTTTTACTGACAGTCAGTCCTGCAGCTCCTGCTAGTGAAAAATCTTTTGTTAAGGGATTTTTTTGGGAGTTTAGATTTTTTCATTCAATACGTACAAACTTCTATTCTAACAGGAAAATGCTGATTCTGCCTAATCTAAAAAAAAATTGGTTATTTAACCATTTTTTGTTGTTCACTCAATATACAGGTGCATCTCAATAAATTAGAATATTTTTGAAACGTTCATTCATTTCAGTAATTCAATTCATAATCAGCGTCTTCCATGATTGTGTGTCTTACTGAACCAGACTGAGGGACCATTTAAAGGCTTAGGAAACCTTGGCAGGTGACACACTGAATTTACAATACTGAACTTTTTCACAATATTCTAATTTTCTTAGATTTAGGTTTTCATTAGCTGTAATCCATAATCAACATTTACCGAAATTAAACAATTGAAATAGAACACTCTGTGTGTAAAGAATCTAGAAAATATAGGAGGTCACTTTTTTTAATTCAATTACGATATTCAACGATATTCTAATTTATTGAGATGCACCTGTACAGTCTAACATCCTGCGCTAATCTAAAAAAACTTTTTTTTTGTTTTTTTTTTTGTTCTGCTCAACTAATACAAAGTATGATCGTGTTAATATGAAAAAATATTCAATTCTTAAGAGGTTTTTTTTGTTGCTGCTCATATATACAATTCTACAACCTGTACATAACTAAAAAATACTACGCTATTTAAAAGTTGACTTTTCTAGAAGTACAAAACAAAAACATACACACAGTGTCAGAATGGTTGTCAATCAGTATCACTATAATTGAGCAGTTTGCGGTAAAAAAAATGACTGGAAAAAAGACAGACACAGATCCCTGGTAATGAAGTGGCACCTGCTGGGAAATCAATTTCTCCTTGCCAGAGCAGTCTTCTTCCTCTTTTTGATGAGCTGAATGAAAACAATCAGCATTGAATACAAGCAGAGGAGGAAGACATGACTGTTGGTGGTAGAGGTAGTAGTGGCAGGGGGTGTAGTACTACTGCTACTGGTAGGAAAGCTTGGGGAAAATCTGGAGGTGGAAATTCTGAGTGTGCGCAGAAATCCCATGACCATGATATGTCAGAAAAAAAGCAGGGAAGATGATTACATTGCTGATCATAATGATTCTTTTGCAGACTTTTTTTAAAACGGTGGTGACAGTGGTAATAGTAAAAAGTCCAGCCATTGCACAGACCTAATATCCAAAACACCTGCCCAGGGCAAACCCAGGGAAGCTTGCGGTGTTAGAGTGGTGGCAATGGTGGTGGTAGTGGCAGACACGTTTATGCTGCTGCTGGTGTTGGCGGTAGCAACTACAAGTGGTCAGCTCTCATGTGGGAATATTTTTCTACATTGCCAAATGATAAATCCATAGTGGTGCAAGCAGAACTTATCCATGGCCATACAGGAACAAACATAGGAACAAAATCTCTGGGCAGCATGGTGGCTCAGTGGTTAGCACTGCTACTTTGCAACACTTGGCGTCCTGGGTTTGATTCCATCCAAGAGCAACATCTGCAAGGGGTTTGTATGTTCTCCCCAAGTTTGCATGGGTTTTCCACTCTCCAAAGACATACCGATAGGGAAATAAGATTGTGAACTTCTTTATGGGACAGTGACCACAATGTCTGTAAAGTGCTGTGGAATATGATGGTGCTACATAAGTAGGAAAAATAAAATAAATACATATTCACATGAAAAGGCATCACTATCTTATTTGGCAAAATAGACTTGGCACTGGCAATCGCAGGGGAAGTAAGTAAGACTATTCTACTCCTTCTCCCCATAATATTCCTTGTAGGCAGGCCACATCTACACCTAGCATGTAGTTGTCGTCATCATCACCAACTGTTTCTCCTCCTCCTCTTCCACACCATCGTTAGTCATTCATAAGGGAATGTGTGTTCAGGATACAGCAATATGTACTCAGTCATCCAGCAGTTCTGCAACTAAACTCATACCTGGAACAGTTGCACTCGCTGTCGTAACACTTAGTGGATTCCGCCAACTGATGGCAATGCTTAGCCTCGATGGACGATATGTAGCCACCATTATTTTTCTAAGAAAGCTGTCCCTGCTTTATATCGCCATGTTTCAGAGAATGTGGGCTTTTCCTTGGCTATATCAGTCTGGGGAAAGATGCATGCCACCGCTGGCACGTGGAGAAGCAATTATGGGCAAGGACAATTCAGTCCAGAAAAGCAACAAGGCCAGGTGCTAGTTCTAGCATGATTGTGTAGGCCCAGTTCCGACACCTTGCAGGGCCCATCCACCTCCTCTGAGTCCTTCACTCTGAACCATTTCCCAGCACCATCTTCCCCAGGGCAAGGTGTTGCTTCCTCTCCTCTTTCTCCCCCCTCATTTCATGGGTGTCTCAGTCCAGCTCACTCAGTCAGTGCTCCCCCTCCTTTGCCAGTGACACAGTTCCAAGTATCAGGAGTAAAAGCATGTACATTTGTACCTAGAGTGCCTACAGTATATTCCAGTGGATAATTCTGACCTCATGGAATTTTGGCCCAATGAGTTACAGCAGTGGAAGGAGCTGGCCCAGTTTGCTATTGGAGTTTTATCTTGTCCAAGCTCAAGCAAAATTTCTGGGTTCTGCCATTTTTGTAATATTTGCACCAAACACCGTAGAGGACATTATACTGTGTGAAGGGGCCACTATGGGACATTATAGTGTATGAAGGGGCCACTATGAGAGATTATACTGTGTGAAGGGGCCGCCATGGGACATTATACTGTGTAAAGGGGCCACTATGGGACATTATACTGTGTGAAGGGGCTACTATGAGACATTATACCCCCATATGTTGCAGACATGTATAACTAAGGTTAAGTTCACATCTGCGCCGGAGTCTCCAGAAACTGCTGAAAATCGGCGGAGACATAAGTACTGCATGGAGAAATTTTCTCTCCATCAATTTCAAGAGGAGCTTTCACATCCTCTGGTACCCGCGGTTTTAAATACCGCTGGAAAGCTGACAGTGCATTGAATTCAGCATACTGTCAGCTTTGATGGTACATGTCTAGGTGCTGGAAATATTGGTGCCGTTAGTTTCGGCACCGATTTCCCCTTCACCGTCAGAAGGCCTTACTGCTCAGTGTCATCGCTGGTCGGTAAGGAACACCTCCTCTGACAGTACAATGCTATAGAAAAGTACAGTCAGGGGGGTGTTCCTTACCACCCAGCAATGATGTTGAGCAGTAAGGCCTGCCCTTCTGACATTGGAGATATACACACGTGGACAAAATTGTTGGTACCCCTCATTTAATGAAAGAAAAACCCACAATCTTCACAGAAATAACTTGAATCTGACAAAAGTAATAATATATAAAAATTCTATGAAAATGAACAAAGCTTCTGGGAGAATGTCCTATGGACAGATGAGACAAAAATCGAAATTTTTGACAAGGCACATCATCTCTATGTTCACAGACGGAAAAATGAAGCATATCTTTAAAAGAACACTGTCCCTACTGTGAAACATGGAGGAGGCTCTGTTATGTTCTGGGGCTGCTTTGCTGCATCTGGCACAGGGTGTCTTGAATCTGTGCAGTGTACAATGAAATCTCAAGACTATCAAGGGATTCTAGAGAGAAATGTGCTGCCCAGTGTCAGAAAGCTTGGTCTCAGTCGCAGGTCATGGGTCTTGCAACAGGATAATGACCCAAAGAATGGCTAAGAGGTAAACATTGGACTATTCTGAAGTGGCCTTCTATGAGCCCTGACCTAAATCCTATTGAGCATGTTTGGGAGGAGTTGAAACATGCCGTCTGGAAAAGGCACCCTTCAAACCCGAGACAACTGGAGCAGTTTGCTCATGAGGAGTGGGCCAAAATACCTGTTGAAAGGTGAAGAAGTCTCATTGACAGTTACAGGAATCATTTGATTGCAGTGATTGCCTCAAAAGGTTGTGCAACAAAATATTAAGTTAAGGGTACCATCATTTCTGTCCAGGCCTGTTTCATGAGTTTTCTTTTTTAAAAAATTCTGTTGAAGCATGGTTGAAAAGCATTGTCTGACTTTCATTTGTTCATTTTCATAGAATTTTTATATATTACTACTTTTGTCAGATTCAAGTTATTTCTGTGACCATGGTGGGTTTTTCTTTCATTAAATGAGAGGTACTAACAATTTTGTCCACGTGTGTATAGGTTCTTAGGAGCCCTGATAGTGTTATACACTATGTTTTAAGCCAATTTAAGTTGTGGTTTGTACAGAATTTGTTCAACTTAAAACAAGTCTGAGACCCGAGTCACCCGAACCTGAAATGAATCAAATCTTGATAAGTTTGACCATCTCTAGTTATCAGTAGACCTATTTCTGTCAATAGCAATTTAGCATATTACTATGTATAAATGTATAAGGGTAGCTGCATACAACTCTTAGCAGTATAGTTATCTATGCTGATAGGAGTCCCTGCCTCCCAGTGACATACTGTCCCGTACTGTAATTGGCATGGGACAATATATTGCTGGGAGGTAGGGACTCCTACCATCAAAGATAACTAGGATGCTAGGAGTCCCGCTCCCAGCATGAAGTTCACGCAGGTAAATCTGGCTAACACACGGACCGAGTTTCATGGGTGAAACACGGTCATGTGCAGCTACCCTAATTCTATCTTTAGGCTGGAGTCACAAATAGAGTTTTAGTTGCTCTTTGATGCCAATTTTGCTGCATTTGTTTGAGCTAAAAACCAGGAGTGGTTCACCAGGAAGAAGCAGTATAAGTTCTTATCTGAGGTCTTAGAACATGAAGAAAAAGCAACAGAAAATGAAAACAGCAGATACAGATGATCATTTTATGTATGCTCTTTGATAGATGCTCTGTTATTTCTGGTAAAATGACTGACACTTTGATGAAAGCCTGGCAGATCCCATTATATCCAGCTTTGTCCATTGGTGTCCATAACTTGAAGGTTCAGACACTGTCATTGTTTTAATTTTTCTGTTCCTATAACAGGAACAAATAAATGGAAAAAACAGCAAAAATGTATCCAAAAGCAAGTTTATATGTTAAATATCTAATTTTAAACATCTACAATATACGCTTAAAGGGTTTTCCTGAACTTGCAAACCCTGCAGTCTCTTCAAACAGCACATCAGCTGGGAGCTCGGTTGACAGACTCATGCGGATCTTTAATTGATAACCTATCCCAAGTCCCCAAGACCCCTTCAATCCTGCTATCTCCGAAATGTCTTGGCATTGTGGTATTCCCATCTCATGGATCCTATTTATATTGCTAGCTTATGTAAATTCAAGAGTTTTCCTAAATACATTGGTTTAGTAATGCTGCTTTATTTGCCTGCTATGTTAGATTATTCCTCCCATTGTTTACATAGAGTTCCCTTGGTCTCAGTCCTGTCCTGTGATAACAGGTCAGAGGGATGAGTCACTGCTCTCTGGGGGGGCTGAGTTTTCAGTTGTTATGTACAGCTCTGCAGTCAGGACAATCAGTTCAGCTAATTGCAGTTTTCTGATAAAGGCTCGGACAGTGTGTCCCTCTATGTAAACACAAAGATAACATTGACTATACTGCAAGTCCGTTGTCTGTTTAAATATTCTATATACAGTCATATGAAAAAGTTTGGGCACCTCTATTAATCTTAATCATTTTTAGTTCTAAATATTTGGGTGTTTGCAACAGCCATTTCAATTTGATATATCTAATAACTGATGGACACAGTAATATTTCAGGATTGAAATGAGGTTTATTGTACTAACAGAAAATGTGCAATATGCATTAAACCAAAATTTTACCGGTGCAAAAATTTGGGTACCCTTATCATTTTATTGATTTGAATACTCCTAACTACTTTTTACTGACTTACTGAAGCACAAAATTGGTTTTGTGACCTCACTGAGCTTTGAACTTCATAGCCAGGTGTATCCAATCATGAGAAAAGGTATTTAAGGTGGCCAATAGCAAGTTGTTCTCCTATTTGAATCTCCTCTGAAGAGTGGCATCATGGGCTCCTCAAAACAACTCTCAAATGATCTGAAAACAAAGATTGTTCAACATAGTTGTTCAGGGGAAGAATACAAAAAGTTGTCTCAGAGATTTAACCTGTCAGTTTCCACTGTGAGGAACATAGTAAGGAAATGGAAGACCACAGGGACAGTTCTTGTTAAGCCCAGAAGTGGCAGGCCAAGAAAAATATCAGAAAGGCAGAGAAGAAGAATGGTGAGAACAGTCAAGGACAATCCACAGACCACCTCCATAGAGCTGCAGCATCATCTTGCTGCAGATGGTGTCACTGTACATCGGTCAACAATACTGCACACTTTGCACAAGGAGAAGCTGTATGGGAGAGTGATGCGAAAGAAGCCATTTCTGAAAGCACGCCACAAACAGAGTCGCCTGAGGTATGCAAAAGCACATTTGGACAAGCCAGCTTCATTTTGGAAGAAGGTCCTGTGGACTAAATGAAACAAAGATTGAGTTGTTTGGTCATACAAAAAGGCGTTATGCATGTTGTCAAAAAAACACAGCATTCCAAGAAAAACTCTTGCTACCCACTGTAAAATTTGGTGGAGGTTCCATCATGCTTTGGGGCTGTGTGGCCAATGCCGGCACCGGGAATCTTGTTAAAGTTGAGGGTCGCATGGATTCAACTCAGTATCAGCAGATTCTTGAGAATAATGTACAAGAATCAGTGACGAATTTGAAGTTACGCCGGGGATGGATATTTCAGCAAGACAATGATCCAAAACACAGCTCCAAATCTACTCAGGCATTCATGCAGAGGAACAATTACAATGTTCTGCAATGGCCATCCCAGTCCCCAGACCTGAATATCATTGAACATCTGTGGGATAATTTGAAGCGGGCTGTCCATGCTCGGCGACCATCAAACTTAACTGAACTGGAATTGTTTTGTAAAGAGGAATGGTCAAAAATACCTTCATCCAGGATCCAGGAACTGATTAAAAGCTACAGGAAGCGACTAGAGGCTGTTATTTTTGCAAAAGGAGGATCTACTAAATATTAATGTCACTTTTCTGTTGAGGTGCCCATACTTTTGCACCGGTCAAATTTTGGTTTAATGCATATTGCACATTTTCTGTTAGTACAATAAACCTCATTTCAATCCTGAAATATTACTGTGTCCATCAGTTATTAGATATATCAAATTGAAATGGCTGTTGCAAACACCCAAATATTTAGAACTAAAAATGATTAAGATTAATAGGGGTGCCCAAACTTTTTCATATGACTGTAAACCTGTGTAATGTGATATATATTTACCGTGCATATTATTTGCAATGTCTATATCTACTGAGGTATTTAATAGTGTCCTGTTCATCAAACCGTCAAAGCCTGCCCACCAGCTTGCTGAAGAATACAGAAAGTGAAAAGGAGAGACAGAAGGCAAAGTTGCTGAGAGGGAATGTATATCTTCTAAATGTTCCCCCAAACACAACTGTTCAATCTGGTACCAGGCTGCACCCCACATTTTGACTACTTCAAAATGTCTAATTTTCCTTTTCTGGAGGAAGTGGTCTCTTCCCATCAGAGCTTGATTTTTAATCTTGGAAGAAAGCCCTTTACTGGAGCTTATTATAGCCTTTTTTGTAACTCCACTAATATGTTTCTGAACACTTGGAATGCCAGTGTTGTGATATAATGGGCTGTTATGGTGTAATGTATGCTTTGTTCCCCTTCCTCTTCTTTTTTATACCCTTTAACAGTATAAAATTGTATTGAAAACTGATAAATGTAAAGCTGAGAACATATTTGTAAATAATTTTTGATGTTATTTTTTTGTTTTAAAGGGGATATCCAGTTTCTAACATTAATGAACTATCCTTAGGATAGGCCATCAAGATCAAAATCACCTGTACCAAGACAGCTCTCTGCAATGACTGCCTACTTGCAGTCTCCATCCCCATCCCAGTGGTCAGTGATTGGCCAGGGTTGTTCCAACAGAGGGGTTGGCAAATCACAGTGAAAGGAACCATAGGTAAACATAACATAAAGAAAGTTGCTAAACATATACAATTAAAGGGTTAAATACACATAAAACAGTACACAAACAATATATACAGTCTCAGTGGCACATAGCACAACAAAATAAAACAAAACAGCTTAAGTGTCCACTGGGATGCGGCATACATGGTTAAAAATTTTGAAGAGTTTAAAGATGTTCTCTAGTCATTATAGTGGTGACAGGTCTTTTGTCTTGACTGTTTGCCAGTGGATACAGCCATGCATGCAGGAACATTCTATTGTCTGGCACTTATCAGAAACTCAGACATAATTTTGTTATTGAGACCAGGTTATCTTATTGTGGACTGTCCCCACCTGATAACCCTGCCACAATACAAAAATCTTATTCATATCCATTGGCAATCAATCAAGACAACAGACTGTCACCACTAAAATTTTTAATTATTTTATATTTGAATATATAATTATATATATATATACACACAGTGCCTTGCGAAAGTATTCGGCCCCCTTGAACTTTTCAACCTTTTGCCACATTTCAGGCTTCAAACATAAGGATATAAAATTTAAATTTTTCGGTGAAGAATCAACAACAAGTGGGACACAATTGTGAAGTAGAACGAAATTTATTGGATATTTTAAACTTTTGTAAAAAAAAACTGAAAAGTGGGGCGTGCCAAAATTAAAATTTTATATCCTTATGTTTGAAGCCTGAAATGTGGCAAAAGGTTGAAAAGTTCAAGGGGACCGAATACTTTCGCAAGGCACTGTGTGTGTGTGTGTATATATATATATATATATATATATATATATATATATATATATATATATATATATGAATTTTAATATGGTTATGGTAATGGAAGTACACCTTTAACTATATGTCTCCACAATTGTTTTGGTAAGGGTTTGCTAGATTTGTCTAGATTTGTGTTTCTTTAAGCTATGATGTCCTGTGGTGAAATGATCCCATCACGTTTCTATAATAAAAAAATAAAAAAATAGACTACTGTATTGAATTGGCCTGCCTTGGACCACCAGAGGGCCTGCTATCAACCTATCCATAACCTATATGGTTATCATTGTGCACACAAGTTATATCATAAAAACAAATCAGCTAAACAAAATGTATATAAGACCGCACCAGTATAAACACAGGGTTCTCACCAATGGGAAAAAGGATCTGTCCCATTCAGTATAATTTAAAAAACTGGTGGCACACCAACGAATATGTGGTAAAAGTGAAGGAGCTTTAATGCCTCATGCTGTGACGTTACGGCTAAAAGAGCCTGTTTCAAGCTTGAAACAGGCTCTTTGAGCTGTAACGTCGCAGCATGAGGCATTAAAGCTCCTTCACTTTTACCACATATTATTTGCAGGGAATAAACAAATATCATCCACACATTGAAATCAATATACTGTCCATAGAATAAAGTGATAGATTTCTAATTAGTTTCAAATGCAGTTGTCTTCTGCTGGACCTTGGGGACTATTATTGTGGGCCCACTGAAGGATCTTCTGGTACATAGGCGGGTCAGCCCAACCCTGTAAAATTATACATCTATATTTACTAGTTTTCTTTGATAATATTGACCTGAAGTTCTATAGTTATGATAAAAACAACAATTTTGTTAAGGGTGGGTTCACACTTTCGCTTGAGTCCGTCCGCTGCCAATCCGAGTGAAAATCTCGGGAAACTGGATAGGCACCGGATAGCGACAGGTTAGCGACGCATTGCTTAAAAACCCATTCATTTGAATGGGTTTTTAAAGCAATGCGCGGGTGTCCGATTGC
This sequence comes from Leptodactylus fallax, assembly GCA_947044405.1. Classification (NCBI taxonomy): domain Eukaryota; kingdom Metazoa; phylum Chordata; class Amphibia; order Anura; family Leptodactylidae; genus Leptodactylus; species Leptodactylus fallax. Next base: position 4,523,716 of record CAMRHE010000128.1, on the reverse strand, counting down.
ACCCTCTGTGCCGTTTTTTTTTCATCGGACACAAAGTCCTGCATGTCCAACTTTGTTTCCGATGAAAAAACTGGATTCGCCGTGCAGAGGGTGCAATCGGACACCCACGCAGTGCGTTAAAAACCCATTGAAATGAATGGGTTTTTAAGCAATGCGTCGCTAACCTGTCACTATCTGGTGACTATCCAGTTTCCCAGTTTGCAATCAGAGGAATCAGCGGCAGCTTGGTTTGCAACTTGGAGCAGTTTTAAAAGCTAAGTATAAAGCGAGTGTGTGAGCTGGCGAGTGTGGTTTGATTCCAAGTGTGTTTGATCTAAGTGTGACTTAAGATTAAGTGACTTTAGATTCAGGGACTTTACAAAAAAAAAACATCCCCATCAGGTAAGATGTGCTCCATGCTTGCCAATGCAGTCCAGTGTACATCTTGTAGCATGTATTCTCTGCTTGTGCAGCCACTTGAGTGGGCATACTGCTGTTCAAGATGTAAGCACGTTGCACATTTGGAAGCCCAGATCATGGATCTAAATGAGCAAATTGCAAGACTGAGATCCATTGATAACTTGGAAAGGAGTTTGTTGCTCACAGAGCAGGAACTCGTTGGGGTAAGTGCAGAGGGGGATGGTAGCACGGAGATGCAGGAACATGAGGCAGCTAGCTGGGTGACAGAAAGCAGCGAGATAGAGGGAAGCGTGCCAGGGAGGATAGTCCTGAACTGGCACACCCCAACAAATTTGCTAAATTGGCAGATGAGGGGGATGTTAGTACAGGGGTAACACTGCTGCAGCAAGACACTTCCTCTGACCGCCAGGGGAATGTCTGCTCCAGTAAGAAGGGGAATAGGAGTGTAGAGAAGCCTAGACAGGTGCTGGTAGTGGGGGATTCAATTATTAAGGGAACAGACAGGGCAATCTGTCACAAAGACCAGGATCGTCGTACGGTGTGTTGCCTTCCTGGCGCTCGAGTTCGACACATTGCGGATAGGGTTGATAGATTACTGGGTGGGGCTGGTGTGGATCCAGCGGTCATGGTGCACGTTGGCACAAATGACAAAGCTAGCGGTAGGTGGAAGGTCCTTAAAATGATTTCAGGGATCTAGGGAGAAAGCTGAAGGCAAGGACCTCCAAGGTAGTATTTTCAGAAATACTACCTGTACCTCGAGCCACACAGGAAAGGCAGTGGGAGATTAGGGAGGTAAACAAGTGGCTCAAGAGCTGATGTAGGAAGGAGGGGTTTGGGTTCCTGGAGAACTGGGCCGACTTTGCTGTGGACTACAGGTTCTATGGTAGGGATGGGCTGCATCTCAATGGGGAGGGTGCAGCTGTGCTGGGGGAGAAGATGGCTAGACGGTTGGAGGAGTGTTTAAACTAGGGACTGGGGGGGAGGGTAACAGATGTAGAGGGAATGACAGTGTAGAAATGGAAAGAGGGCTAAATAATGTAACTGGGGGTGGAGCGGGGGGGTGGGGTTAGAACAGTTAGTAGGCAGTGGAAGAGTAGGGATAATGATAAATCCTTGAAATGTTTGTATACTAACGCCAGAAGTCTCACTAACAAGATGGAGGAACTGGAAGTGATAATGTTGGAAGAGAAATATGACATGGTGGGGATAAGTGAGACATGGCTGGATTCTAGCTATGACTGGGCTGTAAATATACAGGGGTACAGTATGTTTAAAAAGGTGCATACCAATAGGAAAGGGGGAGGGGTTTGCTTATACATAAGATCCTGCCTTAAGCCACTTCTGCGTGAGGACATCTGGGAGGAAAATGAATATGTGGAGTCCTTATGGGTGGAAATTAAGGGAGGAACAAAGAATAATAAAATACTGATAGGGGTTTGTTATAAATCTCCAAATATAATGCAAGAAGCTGAAAATGTACTAATAAAACAAATAGATGAGGCCGCAAAGTACAATAAAGTCATTATTATGGGGGATTTCAACTACCCAGATATCAACTGGGAGGCAGAAACCTGCAGGTCCAACAAAGGCAACAGGTTTTTGTCAGTAATAAAAGACAATTACCTATCGCAACTAGTGCAGGACCCAACAAGAGGTGAGGCACTTTTAGACCTAATTTTAACAAATGAACCTGACACATTGTCAAAAGTGAAGGTTGGGGGTCATCTTGGTAATAGTGACCATAACATAATAAGTTTTCTTGTACACACTAAAAAAATGTTCAGTAGAGGGGGAACAAAAAACACTAAACTTCAGGAAGGCCAATTTTAACCAGCTGAGAGAGGAGATTAGCAGCATAAACTGGGACAATGTCCTCAAAGTGACCGGAACACAAACAAAATGGGACATTTTCAAAAGCTTTCTAAATAGGACCACTAAAAAACATATCCCTTATGGAAATAAGCGGGCCAGAAATCTTAGAAAACCAATATGGCTAACTAAAACGGTAAGGAGTGCAATGAGGGATAAAAAGGAAGCATTTAAAGTGCTAAAAAAAAGAAAGTAGTGACACAGCATTAAGCTATAAAGAGAAAAATAAATTGTATAAAAGACAAATAAAGGAGGCAAAGATTGAGGCTGAGAGAAAAATTGCCAAGGAAAGTAAAAATAATCCAAAATTATTCTTCAATTACATAAATAACAAGAGAATAAAAACTGACAATGTGGGCCTTCTCAAAAATAATCTGGGTGTAATGGTGGAGGAGGATAAGGAAAAAGCACAACTATTAAATGCCTTCTTCTCTACGGTGTTTACACAAGAAAATTCAATGGCAAGCAACATGATTAGGGGTAATGTTAACTCTCCATTAAATGTCACCTGTTTAACCCAGGAGGAAGGAAGTGCGGTGCCGCCTTCAAAACACTAAAATAGAGAAATCACCAGGTCCAGATGGCATACACCCCCGAGTTCTGAGGGAATTATGCACAGTGATAGACAGACCCTTATATCTAATATTTAATGACTGGGTCTGGAAACTATAGGCCAGTAAGTTTGACTTCTGTGGTGGGTAAGATATTTGAGAGCTTTCTAAGAGATGCTATCCTGGAGTACCTCAATGTAAATAATCTTATCACACCCAATCAGCATGGGTTTATGAGGAATCAGTCCTGTCAGACTAATCTGATCAGCTTCTATGAAGAGGTCAGTTCAAGACTGGATATGGGTAATGCAGTGGACGTGGTGTATATGGACTTTTCAAAGGCTTTCGATACTGTACCACATAAAAGGTTGGTATGCAAAATGAGAATGTTGGGACTGGGGGAAAACATATGCATTTGGGTTTGCAACTGGCTCACTGATAGGAAACAGAGGGTGCTTATTAATGGTAAATATTCAGACTGGGTAACAGTCACCAGTGGGGTGCCACAGGGGTCAGTATTGGGACCTCTCCTGTTTAATATCTTTATTAATGACCTGGTAGACTGTTTGCAAAGCAGGGTGTCCATATATACAGATGATACTAAACTTTGTAAGGTAATCAAAAATGAGGAGGATAATAGAATATTACAAGGGGATCTAAGGAAGCTGGAAGCATGGGCCGAGACTTGGCAAATGAAGTTTAATATTGACAAATGTAAGGTTATGCATTTTGGACGACAAAATAAAATGTATGATTATGTACTTAATGGTAAACTACTGGGTAAAACTGTCAATGAAAAAGACTTGGGGATTGTGGTGGACAATAAGCTTACCTTTAGTGACCAGTGCCAGGCAGCGGCTGCCAAGGCAAATAAAATTATGGGATGCATCAAAAGAGGTATAGATTCTCATGACAAGAAAATAGTTATGCCTCTATACAAATCACTGGTACAGCCACACTTAGACTATTGTGCACAATTCTGGGCCCCAGTATACAAGAAAGACAAAATGGAACTAGAAAGAGTGCAAAGAAGGGCAACCAAAATTATTAGGGGAATGGGTGGATTGGAGTACAACGATAGATTAACAAACTTGGGGTTATTCAGTTTAGAGAAAAGACGTCTACGGGGAGATCTAATAACAATGTACAAATACATGAAGGGACAGCACAAAGAACTTTCTAACGATCTTTTTACTCCTAGGCCAGTGACATTGACAAGGGGACATCCTCTACGACTGGAGGAGAGAAAGTTTCACCAGCAACATAGAAGAGGATTCTTTACAGTAAGAACAACAAGGCTATGGAACTCTCTGCCCCAGGAAGTGGTGATGGTGGATTCATTGAACAAGTTCAAAGAGGACCTGGATGCCTTTCTCGAGCAGGACAACATTATGGGTTATGGGTTTTAGATTTTAAGGGCACATTGATCCAGGGTTTTATACTGATTGCCAGATTGAAGTCGGGCAATTGACATAAGCCTCATGGGTTTTTTTTTTGCCTTCCTCTGGATCAACACTGTAGGGGACTGTAGGGTTATAGGTTGGACTTGATGGGCTGATGTCTTCATCCAACCTCATCTACTATGTAACTATGTAACTTTCACTCGGATTGGCAGAGGACGGACTCAAGCGCAAGTGTGAACCCACCCTAATTTAAGATTTTTTTTTTTTGTGATTATATCCTAGGGAATTGTGAACAAGCTATTGAAACTGAAAATCATATCTTTTTAGATAACTACCCTGATTTAATGACAGATTTTTTTTCTTCTCTTGTATCCTATCTGTATTGAAAATCTACTTCCAATTATGAGTTTGACTGTACCTCCCACTTTTGCATTTAAAATTAGGATATGCTTGTATTTGCTTTTTAAAATCAGGGTATACTTGTTCTTCTGGGTTATAAATATAAAAAGTCTTGTTGCTCAATATATATTGGACTTTCATGTAATAAAAAAGGCCATTAAACAATACTTTAATATAATAGTGACATATTCTGCTTCCAAACAAAAATGATGCTCCCTGCAGCATAACCTCCTGTTAATAGAAAAGGACTCAATTGCTGCAAAACAAAATAGTATGAGGATAAACAGTAGAGCTGTTTCAGGCTTGCAAGCAAGGACACATTTTCTGTATGCTGCTATCCATCAGTTAAGATTAGAGGTTTTCTACTCTCTGTATTTCATTAGACAATTGTCACATAAAAATGGTCTTATATATTTTGTACTTTCAAAATGTTTCCTTCAACATTTCTTCTCTGATAAACTTACACAGACTGCCAAAAAATAATCCCCTGCTCTAAACATATAGGCTACATTCACACAACACTGATTAATGGCTGTGTGATGTTTTTTAATGGACATCACACGGCAGCATTAAATTCAATATCAGTGAATGGGAGCTATTCACATGACCATTATTGTGACAATCTGTTGTAAGGGACCATCAAAATATAGGTCATGTCCTATTTTTGCCCATTTCAAGTATCCCTCCATACACTCAAATGTACCGTTTTGCACCTCAGTTGTCTGAATGTAGTCCTAGGCCTCGGACGTCACACTGCAGCATTAAATTCAATATCTGTGAATGGGTGTTAGTTACATGACCGTTTTGTTGATGCCAAAATATAGCCCATGTCCTATATTTGTCTATTTTCACAGATCCCTTCATTCACTCAAATGTATGGGGATCTGTGTAAGACTGCCGTGAAAAACATCCATTTTTCACGGCAGTATTGCACCTTGGTCATCTGAATGTAGCCTTAGGCCTCTTGCACACTTTTTTCAAAAGTATGACAGTGATATTTTTAACGGTTCTAGCATCTGTTAAAACCCAACATTTAATGTCCATTTTTGACAGTCGTTTGGTATCCATTTTGCATCCATTCCATTATTTTGTTTTTGATGGCCTAGTGTCATCAGTTTTGTATCAGTTTTTAGTTGTCAATGAAAACAACGGATGAATTGTATTAGTCTTTTTTGATCCAACACACTTATCCATCTTTAATGGATGTAAAACAGACGTCAGTCCGTATTACATCAGTTAAAAACGGATCCATTGATTTCTATTGGGTCCATGTATCTGTGAAAACAGACAAAACGCAATTCACTGAACGTGAAATTAATGCTGCCATGTGACCGCTGTTAAAAAAAAGTTTTGGATATTTTTTAAGGGGTTTAAAGGTAAAAAAAAAAAAAACTATATAATTTTGGTATTGCCAGAATCATACTGACCTACAGAATACAGGTGACATGTTATTTTGACTGTACAGTGAACGCTGTAAAATAAAGACTCTAAGAAAGTCACACAAATGCAGTTTTTCTCCAATTTCCCCCATTCAAAATTTTTTTCCAGCTTTCCAGTACATCGTACAGAATATTATATGGTACCATTATATTATTAATTTATCCCGCAAACATTAAGCCTTCATATGGCTCTGTGAACGGAAAAAAAAGAAAGTTATGGGGTTGGGAAGGCGGGGGAGTCAAAAACGAAAATCAAAAATCGAAAAATGCCAGGACCTCTTGAAGCTCATCAAGAAAATGCCAAGAGTGTGCAAAGCAGTAATCAAAGCAAAAGGTGGCTACTTTGAAGAACCTAGCATATAAGACATATTTTCAGTTGTTTCACACTTTTTTGTTAAGTATATAATTCCACATGTGTTAATTCATAGTTTTGATGCCTTCAGTGTGAATCTACAATTTTTATAGTCATGAAAATACAGAAAACTCTTGGAATGAGAAGGTGTGTCCAAACTTTTGGTCTGTACTGTATATACAGTGCCTTGCAAAAGTATTTGAACTTTTTCACATTTTGTCACCTTGCAATCACAAACTTAAATGTATTTTATTGAGATTTTAAGTGATAGATCAACACAAAGTAGCAGATAATTGTGAAGTGGAAGGAAAATGATACATGGTTTTCAAAATTTTATTCAAATGAAAATCTGAAAAGTGTGACGTGCAAAATTATTCAGCCCCCCTATATCAATACTTTGTAGAGCCACCTTTCGCAGCAATTACAGCTGCAAGTCTTTTGGGGTATGTCTCTACCAGCTTTGTGCACCTAGAGACTGAGATTATTGCCCATTCTTCTTTGTAAAATATCTCAAGCTCAGCCAGATTGGATGGAGAGCGCCTGTGAACAGCAATTTCCAGGTCTTGCCACAGATGCTCAATGGGATTTAGGTCTGGACTTTGACTGGGCCATTCTAAAACATGAATATTTTTGATCACTTCAGATTGGGTCTTTTTTGCTATGACTCACCTGCAGGCATTGCTTCAAGTCAATGGGACTGGAGTTGCAGTAACTTTTCCAACAGCTGCACAGTTTGCAGAGCTGCTGCAAACTGTTAATTGACAAGGGTGCCAGGAGTTGGACCAGAGATGTGATTTGAACCTCCTAGACCCCAGTACAAAGTTTGTAATTGGGCACCACTTTCCATGTACTATCTATAACTAGTATCTTGTTATGTTCTAGAGAGGCCCAGGGTCCAGGGCTCAGTAGCTATTGCTACCTCTGCACCGCCTGCAATTTTCTGTCTTGTAAAAGTACCAGTATCCAGATGTATACCTTATTTTTATGGTAGAAGTTAATGTATAGGTATACAGTGGCAAACTATTATAGGTTTTTTTTACAGTGAGTAGTAAAAGACATACAGTATTCCCAGAGGTGTAGCTAGGGGTTCAGCACAGGGGACACAAAAAAACATCTTAAAAAGCCAGCACTGTTCTGGAAGAGCATTCTTTGGACAAATGAAACCAAGATCTACCAGAATGATGGAAAGAAAAAAGTATTGCGAAGGCGTGGTAAAGCTCATGATCCAAAGCATACATCTGTAAAACACGGCGGAGGCAGTGTGATGGCTTGGGCATGCATGGCTGCCAGTGGCACTGGGTCACTAGTGTTTATTGATGATGTGACACAGGACAGAAGCAGCCGGATGAATTCTAAGGTATTCAGAGACATACTCTGTGCTCAAATCCAGCCAAACTGATTGGTCGGCGTTTCATAATACAGATGGACAATGACCCAAAACATAAAGCCAAAGCAACCCAGGAGTTTATTAAAGCAAAGAAGTGGAATATTCTTGAATGGCCAAGTCATTCACCTGATCTCAACCCAATTGAGCAGGCATTTCACTTGTTACAGACTAAACTTCAGACAGAAAGGCCCACAAACAAACAGCAACTGAAATCCACTGCAGTAAAGGCCTGGCACAACATTAACAAGGAGGAAACACAGCGACTGGTGATGTCCATGAGTTCAAGACTTCAGGCAGTCATTGCCAACAAAGGGTTTTCAACCAAGTATTAGAAATTAACATTTTATTTACAATTATTTAATTTGTCCAATTACTTTTGAGCCCCTGAAATGAAGGGATTGTGTGTAATAAATGCTTTAGTTCCTTTAGAACTTCAACTGTATCTGAATTGTTTTGTTCAAAATTCATTGTGGTAATGTACAGAATCAAAATTAGAAAAATGTTGTTTCTGTCCAAATATTTATAGACCTAACTAACAAAAGCATCTTTAAAAAGGGAGACTCATCGCTACAAAGTACTGGGGTTTGCTCTATAACCATTTTCCTGCTTACAGACTCCATTAAAGAAGCATCCTGATAATTGGAGCATGAAACATGTTGCACAGGGGTTCTTCCTGAGATTTTTGAAAGGTTTATGGTGAAATTCTGAATTTTACCACACATTCCCTAGCTACACGATGTGTTAACAAGCCCTCAGCATTGATCAAAGAGCTAGATACTTGGACATACTGTCCTTTTAAGTTGTCAAGCTGAAGTGACACAAGATGGCTAAAGTTTAGAACCTTGCACAGGACCCAAATGGATAGTCTTATATTACTACATAAGTATAAACGATAAAATAAATGACACAACACACCATTAAAGTGGAAATAATAGGCTACAATGTTTTATTATGGGGTTACCCATAAACAACTAATTTAACAATTTAATCAAGAAATTAATTCAATAAATAATAAATTGATTAAAAACGCCACTGTTAAAATCATATAAATAGATAAAACTCTTAGAATCCAGTCCTCCCAGCAATAGCCCCACTAAGGGTGCGTTCACATATGTCCGGCGCAGCTGTCCTGATGCCAGGACGGATCCCTTAGTTTTCTATGGGATCGGTTCTGGCACAAGAGGCATCAGTTCTGGCACGTTATGGCGCCGGATCTGTGCCTCAGCCGGATGGAAAAACACTACCTGCGGTGTTTTTCCATCCAGCTTCCTTAAAATTTAATTAGCGCCGGAGGCCGCCGGGCGCTGCCTGAAGATGGATGCAGCAGCACCTGGCTTCTGCACAGTCTCTGTACAGTAGTCAAGCCGACAACTGACAGCTTCACTACTGTACCTGAGCAAATTGCTCAGGATCGCAAAGCTGACACCCGCAGGTGGAGTTGGGCTCTTATCGCGGGTGTTAACCCCTTAGATGCCGCGGTCAAACATGACCACTGCATTCAAGGGGGTTGCACTATAGTAATGACCCCCAAGGCACGCCCCGCGGTGAGATCGGGGGGGTGCTGTTATGCCGTTTCGGCAGCCTGGGGTCTGGCCAGTGACTCCAGGCTGCTAGGACCCCCAAGTACCTGGTTGATCCTGCCTGCGATGGAGAAAGTCAGTCTATGCGTCTGCATAGGCTGACTTTCTCTATAGACTGAAATACATGTGTATGCTCGTGTATTGCAGTCTATAGTACTGAGCCAGCGATTAGTGTATGGCTGGTTCAGATGTCCTTATAGGACAAGTACAAAATGTAAAAAAATAAATAAATAAATAAAATGAAATAGTGTGTTAAAAAAATAATAATAATAAAGTTATTAAGCCCCAAAAATTCCTTTTTCCTATATAAAATGAATTTATATAAAAAAAACCTAAAAATTAATAAAAACAATACATATTTGGTATCGCCGCGTCTGTAACACCATCTACAATAAAACTGAAATAATATTTAACCTACATGGTGAACGTCGGGGGAAAAAAACAAAACAAAACAAAAAAAAAACGTCGGAATCAATGATTTTTTGTCATCTTACCTTACAAAAGAAGCTATAAAAAGTGATCAAAAAGTTATATGTACCCCAAAACAGAAACAATAAAAAGCACAGGTTGTCCTGCAAAAAATAAGCCCTCAACTAACTTTGTAAAACGAAAAATAAAAATGCTACGCCTCTCAGAAGATGGCGATGCAAAGATAATTGATTCCTTTCCCCAAATGGGTTTTTGTTCTGCAGAATTAGTATCGCATAAAAAAATTATAAATGAGGTATTGCCGTAATTGTACCGACCTGCAGAATAAAGGTAACATGTTACTTATGCTCTATGGCAAAAAATTTAAAAGGTAAAATGCAATGCCAGAATTAATGTTTTTTTTATAATGTACTAAAAAAATGAGTTGATAAAATTTATTCAATAAGTCATAGGCACCCAAAACTGGTGTCATTACAAAATGCATCTCATCCTGCAAACAACAAGCCCTCATATGGCGACATCACCAGCAAAATAAAGAAAATATAGCTTGTACAATGTGAAGACAAAAATCACCAAATCATTAGAACAAAACTGTCTGTGGCAGGAAGGGAATGTATAAGCTGTGCTAACATATATGAGGTTACATCCCAGATTTAGAGCTTACAAGGGAAAAAACACCAGAAGTGACCCCCAGAGTGACCCCCTCCCCCCCCCCAATAATAGGAACTACTGGGAAAATAGTAGGGAATTTAGTGTACCCAATGTACTCCGCACAGCTTACATATTCACTTTTCACCATCCGCTGTACAGTCACGTCTGGGATACTAATGCTCACTACGCCCCTTGATTAATTCTTTGAGGGGTGCAGTTTTCACAATGGAGTCCCTCCTTAGGGGATTCCACTTTTCTGGCACCTTAGAGGCTCTACAAACATGACATGGTGTCCAGATCCCAAACATCTAAATCTGCACTCCAAAAGCCACATAGCGCTCCTTCCCTTCTGTGCCCTGCTGCAGTTTATGTCCACATGTATGACACTGGTGTACCCAAGATAATGTACTTAATGTCATATGTGGGTATAAACTGATATTTGGGCACACAACCAGGCAGAAGGGAGGGAGCGTTATTTGTTTTTTGGCGCACAGATTTAGACGGTTTGGTTTTTGGAGGTCATGACACTTTTGCAATGAAATGCCAGTAAATGCCAGCTCCCGAGTCTCCAGCACACTGCATCAGGGGTTCATTTTTCAGGTAAGGGCCAAGACGGTTATACTATACAGCTATAACTCACCCTAAAAGTAAAAAGTGATTGTAAAAACTGATGGTAAACACTTATGCCAACTGATGACAACTAATGGTTTTGGAGTAGAAATTTGTGAAAAAGCCTGATGACAACTGATGCATTTTCACATCAGTTTTGGCATCAGTTGTAATGACTAAAGGACAAAAAAACTGATACTGATGCAACTGACATATGTGAACCTACCCTAACAAAACTTTGCCACAAAGTCCTTAAATTAAGAAATGGGTAGGGATGCTGGGACGCTGTCTTCCTCCACTGCATCTTCAGAATTGCACCGGACCTCCTCAGCTGTCAGATTTTATAAACAGAAGATTCCTGCTGTTTGCAACAACTAACCAATCATCTGGAGCTTGAACGTGCTGACCTAGGTTTGACCTCCACAGGTAAGCACCACTGTAAAAACACCACAGAAAAAAAAGGGGAGAAAGAAAATACACACATGACCGCACCATAAGGCATCAACATGCAGCATATCACATAAAATTTTTAATATAAACTAAATGTGAAATTCCACTGGAGCCATGCCGCCATGCGACCCCAGTGCAAAACGATTTTTGGTTGCTGCTTACATTCTACACCAATTGAGATGTTGTGTGGTACCTACAATGTCATATGCCATTTTATGTCATTATAGCTGCCCTCTATTGTTTTAAGTTTCAAGTTCACAAGATTAAAGGCATACCTCCCAACTTTCACAGAACAGAAAGAGGGACAAAATGTGTGGCGCGCCTCAACAAATTTATCCCCACTCACTTCTACTTTGACTCTGCCCATTCCCATCCATTTCTCTTTGTGCCCCCACACACTATAATGCCCCTACAGTCACCCTAACATGATATGCCCCCACATTATAATGTCATCCTCCTGGTGCCCCCATACTTTAATGTTCCTCTCATTTGATGACCAAGTTTAATGTCCCCCTCATCTGACCCCTCCCAGTTTAATGTCCCCATCATCTGCTCCAACAGTTTAATGTTCCCCTCCATCTGGCTCCATAGTCTGATGTCCCCCTCATCTGCTCCAACAGTTTAATGTCCCCCTCTTCTGGCCCCCCAGTTTAATGTCCCCCTCATCTGAGCCCCCAATTTAATGTCCCCCTCATCTGACCCCCCAATTTAATGTCTCCCTGATTTGACCCCCCAGTTTAATGTCCCCCTCATCTGTCCCCAGAGTTTAATGTCTTCCTCCTGCTAACAAACAAACAAACATAAAAAACACTGATACTCATCTCTCCTCTCCTTGCTCAGGTCTCTGCTCCCAGAATCTTCAGGGAGCTGTAGGCGCGATATGATGACGTCTATAGCTCCTGAGGCCGGAGCACGCAGGGACACAGTGGTGAATCAGGAGCTGTCTGCGGACGGCTCTTGCTTCACCACTGTATTCATAAGTTGAAACTGGGACATGCAGTGCCTTGCGAAAGTATTCGGCCCCCTTGAACTTTTCAACCTTTTGCCACATTTCAGGCTTCAAACATAAGGATATAAAATTTAAATTTTTTGGTGAAGAATCAACAACAAGTGGGACACAATTGTGAAGTGGAACGAAATTTATTGGTTATTTTAAACTTTTATAAAAAATAAAAAACTGAAAACCGGGGCGTGCAATATTATTCGGCCCCTTTACTTTCAGTGCAGCAAACTCACTCCAGAAGTTCAGTGAGGATCTCTGAATGACCCAATGTTGTCATAAATGACTGATGATGATAAATATAATCCACCTGTGTGTAATCAAGTCTCCGTATAAATACACCTGCTCTGTGATAGTCTCAGGGTTCTGTTTAAAGCGCAGAGAGCATCATGAAGACCAAGGAACACACCAGGCAGGTCCGCGATACTGTTGTGGAGAAGTTTAAAGCCAGATTTGGATACAAAAAGATTTCCCAAACTTTAAACATCCCAAGGAGCACTGTGCAAGCGATCATATTGAAATGGAAGGAGTATGAGACCACTGCAAATCTACCAAGACCCGGCCGTCCCTCTAAACTTTCATCTCAAACAAGAAGAAGACTGATCAGAGATGCAGCCAAGAGACCCATGATCACTCTGGATGAACTGCAGAGATCTACAGCTGAGGTGGGAGAGTCTGTCCATAGGACAACAATCAGTCGTACACTGCACAAATCTGGCCTTTATGGAAGAGTGGCAAGAAGAAAGCCATTTCTCAAAGATATCCATAAAAAGTATTGTTTAAAGTTTGCCACAAGCCACCTGGGAGACACACCAAACATGTGGAAGAAGGTGCTCTGGTCAGATGAAACCAAAATCGAACTTTTTGGCCACAACGCAAAACGATATGTTTGGCGTAAAAGCAACACAGCTCATCACCCTGAACACACCATCCCCACTGTCAAACATGGTGGTGGCAGCATCATGGTTTGGGCCTTCTTTTCTTCAGCAGGGACAGGGAAGATGGTTAAAATTGATGGGAAGATGGATGGAGCCAAATAGAGGACCATTCTGGAAGAAAACCTGTTGGAGCCTGCAAATGACCTGAGACTGGGACGGAGATTTATCTTCCAAAAAGACAATGATCCCAAACATAAAGCAAAATCTACAGTTGAATGGTTCACAAATAAACGTATCCAGGTGTTAGAATGGCCAAGTCAAAGTCCAGACCTGAATCCAATCGAGAATCTGTGGAAAGAGCTGAAAACTGCTGTTCACAAACGCTCTCCATCCAACCTCACTGAGCTTGAGCTGTTTTCCAAGGAAGAATGGGCAAGAATTTCAGTCTCTCGATGTGCAAAACTGATAGAGACATACCCCAAGCGACTTGCAGTTGTAATTGCAGCAAAAGGTGGCGCTACAAAGTATTAACTTAAGGGGGCCAAATAATTTGGCACGCCCCACTTTTCAGTTTTTTATTTTTTACAAAAGTTTAAAATAACCAATACATTTAGTTCCACTTCACGATTGTGTTCCACTTGTTGTTGATTCTTCACCAAAAAATTTCAAGGGGGCCGAATACTTTCGCAAGGCACAGTACCTCCCGCCGACCAAAACAGCAGGACAGGACCCGGAATCCAGGACTGTCCCGCTGAATCCTGGATGGTTGGGAGCTATGTTAAAGGGAGTCTACCACCTCCCCCAAGCATATTCAACTGTCATCACCACATTACAGAGCACATTATAGTGATAAACATACCTTTTATTATTTATGTCACTTTCGTAGTTTTGGAGGAAAACAACTGTGAAGTCTTATCCAATTGAGGCAGGTGGTTCACTGGGGGCAGGCCTTCAGCTATTGGAGCACTGATCTTGCTGCTTAGGTAGAATGGGTGATGTCATAGCAGTGTGAGAATCAATAGGCAGGATGTGATAGGGTTCTAAATGGCAAGAACAGGGCTCCAGGAAGCTAAAGGCTTGCCCCCAGTGCACAAACTACCTAATTTGCATAATACTTCAATGTTATTTTTCTCGAAATCTACAAAAGTGATACATAACAAAGATATTATGTTTATCACTGTAATGTGCTCTGTAGCACAGTGGTGGCAATTAAGTATGCTTGGTGGAAAAGATAAACTACCTTTAAACTACAGTTGATTAACCTTTACTCCAAGCCCATACCGCATATATAGTTACTCAGTGAAGGCAGGAAAAGCTTTCAATACAGAAGCAAGAGAAAGACTAAAAAGATACAGGGAATTTCACAGAAAGGAGACCAAATTTGTTTACAAAGCATATTCCAAAATGTATTAAATGACGCAAATATCGCCATAAAAAGTTTTCCGAAAGTTTAGTTATGCTTTAACGTGAAAACTACCCTGTACCCAGTGCTCTCACACTGCGGTCTGGTCCTGAAGCTCCATTGTTGTCTTCCACAGATGACCGCTAAGAACAATTAGTGACCTAAGGAAGGGACCTGGGGATGTCACTATCTGTGGCGCTGAGGCCGCTGACTGGACGAAAGGGACCCAGGACATCACAGCCAGCGAGGAATTCCTGCTGAGCAGAAGGACCAGACCGTGCTGGGAGAGCACTGGGGACAAGTGAGTGTTTTTCTTTTTTTTTTCACCTTCCCCGGCCTAATTAAAAAATAATATTTTAGCCTGGACAACCTCTTTAGTGCCCCCACACACAGTATAATGCTCCTTAGTGCCCCCCCAGTATAATGCCACGTTAGTTGCCCCCACACAGTGTAATGGCAGGTTAGTGCCCCCTGCACAGTATAAAGACACATTAGCTGCCCCTGTACAGTACAATGCCATGTTAGCCCCCCACACAGTGTAATGTCACGTTAGTCACCACCCACATAGTGTAATGCAACGTTAGTCGCCCCCCACAAACAGTACAATGCCATGCTAGTCAGCCCCCTGCCTAATCCTAATTTTTCTTGTCTAAACCTGGGGTGTGTCCTATAGTCAGACGCATCTTTTTGTCCAAAAAATACCATAAATACTGGACGTGTCCAGCTCGGACCTTGACTTGATGGTGGACCCCGGTCAATGGACTTTTACTAAAAGTAGTACTCCTACTCTATTGGCCTTGGCAGCCCATCATGCCTCGTGGACCATCATGGTAAAAACTGATGGTAAAAACTGATGACAACTTATGGTTTTGGAGTAGAGATTTGTGAAAAACCCGGATGACAAGTGATGCATTTTCACATCAGTTTTGGCATCAGTTGTAATGATTAAGGGACACAAAACTGATACTGATATACTACTGTATATACTACAACCGGTATATGTGAATGTACTCTAAATGCAATATACAGTATACTGACATCTACACAGTGCCCATATAGTTAGTGAATATATTTCAGTTCACAGATAAATAATATATGTCATATTTAAATGCCCGACATCCACTGTAATAGTATGGCGGATGTCAGGAAAAGGTTAAACTATAACATTCACTTTATCTACAATGATATTGATAAAATGTAATCAATATAATCTATATAAACATACCAGTAACATACAAATAATCTAACCTTTTCCAAAACTGATATGCAAAATTGTAAAGCTTTGTTTTATAGAAAGTCTAGCACAATGCATTCATCCACGCATAATATAAATTACATTGAGATCTTAAAATTTTCACGCTAGAGCTCCAGTACTGCATACCGTATACTGTCAACTCATGTTTTAAAATGTTAATTTCAAGTAGGAAAATGATTTACACAGAGAAAAATATTGTTCAGCTGCCCTAGCTAATTACACCGAACATTTTAGACCTCATGTGTACATGAACCAACCAGGTAAATGCTTAATTTTTATGGTGTTTGTTTTTTACATAATATAATGTTTAGAGAGCTGTAGTGGTTTAAATCTGTCTATTTTTATATTATTTTATTTGGCAAACACAAATTAAAGCAGTCACTAGAGATGGGCAAATTGTAACAAATTGTTTGGTTTTTATCTAAACCGAACAAATGCTGATGCGCTTCAGACAAACAAAAATGGCTGCGCCACGAGAAAATGGCCACATGTTTGTCCAGGAAATACAGACCAGACAATGTGATGTGTGCAGTGACTCACACATCACATGATAGCAATATCTGACAACCTCTCATCCAATAGATAGTGGAGTGGTAGGTGGACCTTACAGTGCTGATGTAATATGGAGTATAAAAAGTTTGGACACTTGTGATCAGCCTTTAGTTGGTTGGTTGAAATGCAAATAGATCTGTGATTAATATCATTGCATCATATCTAGGCTATAGACAGCACAGTTCAGAAAATTCAGGAAGTCCAGCAATAGTTATAGGACTTCGAAAATCCGGCAATTATACATTTGCAGATTAGTGCTAGAACAGAATTGAATAGACATAGAGTGGACAGGTTCAGTGAGTGACTGCTGCCTGGAATCTTTGCTGCTGCTTACACGAACAGTTAACCCTTTCATTGCCAGTAATCTATTTTGTCTGATAGTACTTGCAATAAACCAATTTCATCTCATTACACATTCTTTAAAAATATTTTTTACTGAAGACAATTTTGTTAGTGTAAAATGTTTTGTTAAGGAATTTTTAACGAGTTAACATTTTTTCGTTAAATACAGTGGGGAAAAAAGTATTTAGTCAGCCACTAATTGTGCAAGTTCTCCCACTTAAAAAGATGAGAGAGGCCTGTAATTGACATCATAGGTAGACCTCAACTATGAGAGACAAAATGAGAAAACAAATCCAGAAAATCACATTGTCTGATTTTTGAAGAATTTATTTGCAAATTTTGTGGAAAATAAGTATTTTGTCACCTACAAACCAGCAAGATTTCTGGCTCTCACAGACCTGTAACTTCTTCTTTAAGAGGCGCCTCTGTCCTCCACTCATTACCTGTAGTAATGGCACCTGTTTGACATTGTTATCAATATAAAAGACACTTGTCCACAACCTCAAACAGTCACACTCCAAACTCCACTATGGTCAAGACCAAAGAGCTGTGGAAGGACACCAGAAACAAAATTGTAGACCTGCATCAGGCTGGGAAGACTGATTCTGCAATAGGCAAGCAGCTTGGTGTGAAGAGGTCAACTGTGGGAGCAATAATTAGAAAATGGAAGACATACAAGACCACTGATAATCTCCCTCGATCAGGGGATCCACACAAGATCTCACCCCGTGGGGTCAAAATGATCACAAGAACGGTGAGCAAAAATCCCAGAACCACACGAGGGGACCTAATGAATGACCTGCAAAAAGCTGGGACTAACGTAACAAAGGCTACTGTCAGTAACACACTACGCCGCCAGGGACTCAGATCCTGCAGTGCCAGACGTGTCCCCCTGCTTAAGCCAGTACATATCCGGGCCCATCTGAAGTTTGCTAGAGAGCATTTGGATGTTCCAGAAGAGTATTGGGAGAATGTCATATGGTCAGGTGAAACCAAAGTAGAACTGTTTGGTAGAAATACAACTCGTCGTGTTTGGAGGAGAGTGAATGCTGAGTTGCATCCAAAGAACACCATACCTACTGTGAAGCATGGGAGTGGCAACATCATGCTTTGGGACTGTTTCTCTGCAAAGGGACCAGGACGACTGATCCGTGTCAATGAAAGAATGAATGGGGCCATGTATCGTGAGATTTTGAGTGCAAACCTCCTTCCATCAAGAAGGGCAATGAAGATGAAACGTGACTGGGTCTTTCAGCATGACAATGATGCCAAGCACACCTCCAGGGCAACGAAGGAGTGGCTTCGTAAGAAGCATTTCAAGGTCCTGGAGTGGCCTAGCCAGTCTCCAGTTCTCAACCCCATAGAAAACCTTTGGAGGGAGTTGAAAGTCCGTATTGCCCAGCGACAGCCCCAAAACATCACTGCTCTAGAGGAGATCTGCATGGAGGAATGGGCCAACATACCCGCAACAGTGTGTACCAACCTTGTGAAGACTTACAGAAAACGTTTGACCTCTGTCATTGCCAACAAAGGATATATAACAAAGTATTGAGATGAACTTTTGTTATTGACCAAATACTTATTTTCCACCATAATTTGCAAATAAATTCTTTAAAAATCAGACAATGTGATTTTCTGGATTTGTTTTCTCATTTTGTCTCTCATAGTTGAGGTCTACCTATGATGTCAATTACAGGCATCGCTCATCTTTTTAAGTGGGAGAACTTGCACAATTGGTGGCTGACTAAATACTTTTTTTCCCCACTGTACATACTACTATTTTAACAGCAAAATACTGCTGATTTTGCCTGTTCAAATCTTAAAAAATAACTCTGTTATATACAAATGGTTTCTTGTTGTTGTTCACCCAATATAAAGTATAGTCTGTGCAAATCTTTAAAAAAAATCTTAAAAATACATTATAAAAAAATACAAATGCTCTGGTCTGGTGTCTGACGTATTCACGGTGTGAAGAAGTATTGTTGTTAATCTGAACGCAATATTTTAAGCGTGTCTATAAATGCACAAGTGTGCATATATAATTCTAGATATACATCACATACAGTAGTACAGTAGTAGTGGTGACCATGGTATTAGTAGTGCATCCTTCGGTAATGTAAAAAAAGAATCTATGTTATTTCAGTGGGTTTTTTTGGTGTGTTCAGTTCACCCAATACAGTCTAGCCTGTGCTAATCTTAAAAAAAAAAAAAAATGTGGCCTCCTCTATTTTTCAAGGCCCCACATCCCTACGCTTTTTGAGAAACTTTGTAAAATGGGTGTTGGGACAACAGGGCTTATTTCTGATATATACCGCCTTCTTTTGAATCCCACCCCAGATGTTTTGCCCCAACATACCTATATGTCACGGTGGGAGACCTATTTGGGGACACTCATCTCGAGTAACGATTGGTCCCTCATATAGAGTAGAGCACCCAGGACTTCTAGATGTGTTACACAAAAAGAATATTTTTAAGATGTTGATGCATTGGTATCACACCCCAGCTGCACTTCACTCTTTTGACAAGAATGTCCCGGAATGCTGCTGGCGGTGTGGCACCCGCCCCGCACATATTTTCCATCTCTTTTGGACCTGCCCCCTGCTCCAACCTTATTGGCGCCAGGTCCGGGGTCTCCTGGAAGGGGTCCTGGGTGTTAGCCTTCCCCTGTCCCCTAGGACTTTCCTTCTCAACCTCCCCCCCCCATTTTTCCCGCAGGCCCACTCTCCAGCTCCTGTTGCTCCTCCTTACTTCCGCTAGATGTCTGATTGCTAAACACTGGCGGCAACCAGCCCCCCCGGCCCTGGAGGAGTTATATGCTAGGATTAAAGATGCGCGCTCCCTGGAGTACCTGACGGCCCTTCTTAATAATGAGGAGGAGAGGTTCTGCCTGATCTGGAAACCGTGGGATGAGTTTTGGGCGGTCCGGCCTCTCTAATCCGGCTGCTGTGTGGCCCCTTACTTCCTGGATGTCCTTCTGTCACCCTTCTGTCCTCCTGTCTTGTCTGCCCCTGTTTGTTGTCGGATTCCTTGGCCTTTTTGGGGCTATTTCTGGCCAGTTTGTTTAAAGCTTTGTAATTTATTGAGAATGCTGAGTAATCCCCCGTCTGTCCTAGGTTTCAGTTACCTTCAGTTCTCTTATGTTTCTCGTATATTATTCTCTCTGTATGACAAAAACTTTTAATTAAACAGTTGAAAAAAAAAAAAAAAAAAAAGTTTAGGAAACCACATATATAATGATCACTTTTGGAACATAGTCCAGATTTTTCAGCTGGCAAGCAGTAGGCAGTAAGTACATTGATAGTGTGCTCCAATTTTTTCTTGAAATTATATCATTTGTCACTCATTCACTGTCACTACACTACTTGCTTGGAAGGTGAAGTGCACATTGAGTGGCAATGTTGCACTAGTTGGATCGTCATTTTGAGCAAAAGTATACGGTGAATGATAACTCCATGCAGCAATCCACAGTCACGATGATCACTTTTGGAAGACAGTCCAACTTTTTCAGCTAGCAGTCAGTGCGCCCCAAATTTTTCTGGAAATTTTGCAAATGGTCACTCCGCCAACATGAAATTAATGTGCCATTTTCTTCCATACAGGGATTATTGGCAAGATCATCCAGATTTTTTTTTCTTCCTCCCAAGTGTTGTTCTCAGGATCATAGAATCCTTTCCATTTCAGAAGATATTCTATCTTTTTCAGCTGCCTGGAAATGCACGTCTCCCTTTATCATAATCTTCCATTTACTGTACTGTTGCTGATGCTGGCTTCTACTCCTAAATAGCAACCACCACTGCCACCACTCAGAAAGACATGTCTTGCAGGCTGGTCCATCATATTTTGCCATGCTACACTGCCACACATATTGCCACAGCTACCACTGCCAACAGTCAGGCAGACATGTCCTGCGGCCTGGTCCATCATATTATGCCTTGCTGCACTGCCTCACATGTTGCCACAACTGCCAGTGCCTACCACCACTGCCATCACTCAGGCAGGCATGTCCTGGGTTTGGTCCAAAATATTATGCCCTGCCACACATGTTGCCACAGCTGCCTAGTGCCTACCACCACTGCCACTAATCAGTCAGACATGCTCTGGGAATTGGTCAATCATATTATGCCCTGCTGCACTTCCACGCATGTTGCCACAGCTGCCTAGTCCTTACTACCACTGTCACCAATCAGGCATTTGTCCTGTGGCCTGGCCAACCATCACATTCCACTATAGCACAAAAAAAAAAAAAAAAAAAAAAAAAAAAAAAAATTTGATTTCACATCTGCTCCTATCACAGGATATTTTTGGAGGCTTTTTTTTTTTTTTTGAAAAGCCAATTCTTCATCACTTTTAAAGTGTGTCACAGCCACAAATTATGTCTCCCAAATAACAATAAGCTCCTGTAGTACATGCAAGCCATCAAAATGGGCTAATTTTTCTACAAAATCATTTCTTTTTGAAATATAACCACCACGTGTGTCGAAAAAAATCACAGGAAAGTAGCTTTTCCCTCAAAAAGGCTAATTTATGGGGCTTTTAAAGGTTAAATATGTAAAAGCGAGTGTCAGTGCAGCGTATGGTTAAAGTCAGACTTTGTATCCACTGCTTACCATCCGTTATTTGTATAGACATACATGTCACTTTCACCTTGACATCCTGTAACTTTGGCTGTTTGTCTTAAAAAGCTAGAAATTGGATAGATGGTTCTTAGTGCTCTACATAGAATGGGCCCAAATTCCTACCAACTATGGTGAGAAGCTCGTAGAATTATATCCAAAACTAATGAAATGTATGTAAACATTTGACTTTGCAGAAAGTAATAAAAATGCCTTTAAAAATTCTCTCTCTCTCATTATTCTGGCATTTGGCAAATATAAATAATTTTGGTAATCCTAATTGACCTAAAACGGGAAAGGTTTATTCTGATTTTATGTCAGATAGTGAAAAAAACATCCATATGTGTCTTTTTATATAGTGTATATAAACTTCTGGTTTCAACTGTATAAACAAATGCTTGTTTACAATTGAAACTGGAGTTATAGGTTGAGGCAAGAGGGTTAAAACATAGTCTAGGGGGTTAAAACATAGGCTAGGGGGTAAAACATAAGCTAGAGGGTTAAAACATAGTCATGCCAAGGTCAAAGAGTTAAATCGCAGCCAAAGTCAAAAAGTTAAGTCACAGCCTAGAGAGTCTCTTTGTTCTATTTGGTAACGTCCTTCAAGACTTCATTCAAGCCCGTGAGTATTAGTGTATCCAGTTTATAAATCCAATACATTTCTCGCTTTTTTAAAACTTAACTTTTAACTTAAAACAAAGCGATTGTAAGAAGTAGCTGGAATTTGATCTATGGGGGTAATTCTAAACCCCTTGAAGCTACAATTATGGTACATGGATGCATGTCGAGAGACGCTATGTTTAGAATAACCGTTCAGCACATTTGAGCGGTGCTCAAATGCATTCATGTAATCACATTATTGTCATCCCTATGTATTGTAGTCCACACTCTAATAAGCACACTACATAGGAAGAGGAACAGTTGAGAAAATGTTTGATTGGGAACACTTCACCTTTAGAACTGCTAGTAACTTGTTATTTACGATGTGTAGTTGATGTGCAACATTTGCATTTTGGATGATTACATCTAAAACTGCCCTTAATGGACTCTCTCACTCCAGAAGTTATTACGTTTACGTTTTTTTTTGGATTTTGGCTTGCTGGGGCTAACAAATTCTTGAAAGTTTTCACCCTCTTAAACGTGATTAAGCAGTTTTTTTTTTTTGTAAAACTGATTTGATTATGCTGTGTGAGGAGCTAAATGTAGTAATGAAATTATATTGGTAACCCTCTTGCGCCTTTGTTTTAGCAGGTTTTAGACAATCACTTTGTTCTATGCTGTATTCACCCCTTTAGGATAGTTTTTTCTTTAAAGCATTGTTCTAGGACTTTACTCTGGTCTGAGAATCGTTGATTATGTAGATAATCTGTTTTCCCTTAGTCCAAACAGCAGCACAATATGGGGTATCTCTGCCCCAGTGTGCTGGTAGGACAGGCGGAATTTTTCATTTACATAATTAATTAAATGATACTCCCCTATAAGAGACCAAGGAGACCTCCCCTTACTGTGTTAGTTATAAAGAATATAAGAAAAAAACAACAATCCTTCCTAAAGGGG
The DNA here is from genome assembly GCA_947044405.1 of Leptodactylus fallax. NCBI lineage: Eukaryota > Metazoa > Chordata > Amphibia > Anura > Leptodactylidae > Leptodactylus > Leptodactylus fallax. Next base: position 4,500,599 of record CAMRHE010000128.1, on the reverse strand, counting down.
GGAAAGCTTGTGCTGCTGTTCGGACTAAGGGAAAACAGATTATCTACATAATCAATGATTCCCCTTACGTCCAACAGCAGCACAACATGGGGACGTAGCAAGTAGATCCCCTAGGGAGGGTTCTCACTCACTACAGTACTGTATGAATGTTCAAAGGCAGTAGCCTCTGAACTACAGACATCTAACTGATAGTGTTTAACAAAGGTTAGTTGGTGGTGACCAAAAATGGCTGCACAAACTGCTCAAAAAGCAAGACTGACTCTCAGCCCAGGAGGCCAACACAGCCCTTTGATAAACTGGGGCGATAACCTGAGCCAAATAAATTTAAATTAAGAGGGTTCCCCAATCTTCTGAAGGACTATGTACGCAGAAGATAAATTTTGGAGGCACCATACTATATCCAGAGTATGGAGTTTTCCCCCTTCCTTAGAGGAAGGAGCTGGGAAAGAAAACTGGTAAGGAGACCAGCTGGTTAATATTAGCCCGAGAGGGCACCTTAGGGTTAAACCTAGGAAGAAATCTGAGCTGGACCCTAATGAGAAAAAAAATATATATATATGGCTCTTCAGAAAAGAAGCCTGCAACTCTGGTCTTCTTTTAGCTTTTTAGCTGAGGTGATAGCTAGCAAAAAGGTGGGTTGCAAGCCAGAAACTTACGATCCACCTTCACAAATGGTTCCACTGTCGGGCCGCAAAGGCCAGAAAGAACTGTGCATAGATCCCAGAGTGGAACAGGAGCTGCAACCACTTACCTAAGTCTCATACCACCCTTAAGAAATTCTGGGAATTAAGGGGTTCTGAGACAATCTTTTGCTTAAGCAGGTGGATAGGGCTGAAACCTATACTTTCAGTGTGGCAGGGGAAAGGCCCTTATCCAAGCAGTCCTGAAGAAAATTCTGAATCATTCTCGTTGAAGGATTCGAACTATTCACTTCCTGTCTGGAGAACCATTTCTTGAAGACAATACCTATCCTTAGGTATCTTTTATTGGTGGATTCTGCTCTTGCACAGAAAAAAAGGTCTTCAGAATGACTTCTGACAGTCCACTAGGGACTAAGCAAACTTCAGGCTGTCAGGTTGAATCTCCTCAGATCCTGGCACTTCTGAGTTCCTTGGGAAACCATGTTCTGGATTGGGGGAATCCTCTAATAGATCCCTCGACTCATGAGCATGAGTTGGGAACACCAAGCTCTTTTTGGTTATCACATAGGCTTGGTCCTGTCTGACTTTCATCAATACCCCTGGTATCATGGAAAGTGGAGGGAAGATGTACGCCAGCCCGAACCTCCAAGGGATGGACAGGGCATCCACTGCCAAGGGATAGTCCTCCTGATGTAGTGAGCAGAACGTCTCTACCTTGGCATTGAGTCTGGTCACCATAAGGTCTACTTCTGGAAGACCCCACTTCAGGGTGATCTGGTGGAACACTCTTGATTGAGAGACCATTCTCCTGATACGGTAAGACCCCGACTCAACTGATCCGCTACTATGTTCAAGGAGCCCTTGATGTGAACTGCGGAGAGATGAGTTAGATATTTCTCTGCCCAGGTGAAAAATCAGACCTGCCTCCCTGAGGAGGGAGAATTATCTGATGTCTTCCTGTTTATTACAGTCAACATGTTGACAGATCGGATCTTGACAGCTCTTCCTCTGAGAAGAGGAGAAGAATGGAGGAGTGCCAGGTGAACTGCTCTGAGTTCCCTCCAGATGGATGATGTCATCTTTTCTAGCCTGCTCCAAACTCCTTGTACGGTTTTCTCATACAGATGGGCTCCTCATCCTGAAAAGGATGCATCGGTTAACAGGGTCCAAAGAGGTTGGACCATGGACATCTGACTTTCAGGTGTATCACCAATTGAGAGAAAGACGGATTCTGGGAGAAAGTCTGATCCTCTTGTCAAGACTCAGAGGGCTATGATTTCAGACCCATAGTACTACCAACTGGAGGGGACACATATGCCATAAAGTCCAAGGAACTGAATTGGCTAGGGCTGACATGAAGCCAGGACTCTCATAATTGTTCTGATGAACCTCCGACGCATCTTGAGAAGATATGATAACCTGTATAGCGCCATCATATTCCGCAGCGCCCTCACGGACATTGACAGATATAGGGCACTGTCCCATATAGGACTTACAATCCACATTCCCTATCAGTATGTCTTAGGAGTGTGGGAGGAATCCAGAGACCCCGGAGGAAACCCATGCAAACATGGAAAAAATACAGTCTCCTTGCAGATTTTTGAATCACCTCTGACTTCTCATGGTTTTTAGCCTGGATGCTGGGAAAAAAAAGACACAGTTGTCTGCAGGTGCTGGAGCAGGATGGTTTCTGACTAGGCTTTTATTAGCCAGTCTTCCAATATGGCACTATGAACAGACCTAGAGGTCTGAGTGCAGTTGTTTCTGGAGCTATCACCTAGGTAAAGGTGTGGGGAGTCGAGGAAATGCCGAAGGGCAGGGCCGCAAACTGGAAATGTCACCTGTGGGCGGCAATAGAAACAGCAATTCTCAGATACCCTCTGTGAGAAGGATAACTGGAACTTGTAAGTACGCATCCTGTAGGTCGAGAGTGACAAGAACATTGCTTTGGAGCAAGGATGTGACCAACTTCCCGGTGTCCCTTTGGAAACGCTCTTCCTTATGAAGACACTTAGATATTAGGACTATAACATATATTTGTAGCGGGAAGTCTGGAGAGTAGACCCCAGACCTTCTTTTGAGGGGGGACCTTCCCAAGGCCCCCCTGCCCAGGTGTTCCAGAATGGAATTTTCCAGTATAACCTGCTGCAGTGCAGGAGAGAACGGGTTGTGAGAATCTATCTTGTGGTGGGCGAAGAATTCGTCTGCATAACCCCGCTGTACTTATCTGCAAGACCAAAGTTCTTGGATCTTCCCCTGCAGCAGGAGAGAAAAAATGGGAGAGACATCCCCCAACAGGAGTACTTGCCGCCACAGGAGGCGAAAAGTTGGTGTCAAAGCCAGGCTTCTTTCTGTCCCCTTCCTTGGGGAACTTACGTCCAGCCCCTCTGGGCTGATATCTAGCACACCTCTGATATTAGAATGTAGATTGAGGCGGCTGCACTGATAACTTCTGCCCCAGCCAGAAGGTCCTGCTTTCCCTTTAAAGGACTGCGGAAGGCACTTAACCTTTTAATCACAAGACCTTGCATGATGTCATCCAGGCCTATGCTAAAATGTTTACTCAGCTCAAGAGTAGGGAGCATACGTTATACATGGACGCATTGTCTGCTCCCCGAGGTTTCAACCATAATGGCCTTCTAGCAGCTGTAGAGAAGGCCTTAGATCTGGCAGGCATCCTGACCTGGTATACGGAAACTTCTGCTAGATACTCTCTTATTCACTACCTCATTGGAGGCGATGTCCACAGAAGCCTGAGCGTGTCAAAGCTTTATCCAGTGTCGCGTCCACTTGGAAGGCCCTTGGCCCCCTATAGGTGGAACTAGAGGCTTCCCCAAGTTCAACATCACGGTCGCCTGACCAGATGGACTTCAGCAGCCTAGGCATCCTTACCAAGAGGCCTGCTGTGATTTAGCGAAGTGTCTTCATCACACGAGTGCATCACATTGAGTATGTGAAATTCCTCTTCTGATGGAACTGACTGAGGATGTCTCTCAGTACGAAGCTTCTTGAGAAATCAAGTTCCGGATTTCTTATCCTGCTCTTTGACCCACACAATTACGTCACAAATGGACGAATCCTAAGATGGGGTCCCTCGGCATTGGCAAAAGTGAGTGTAATTGTACCATCAGGCAGAGGGATGTCGCACTCTATATAAGCGAAATGTTTCATCTTAGAGGACCTTTCCCTCATTAAGTCGCCGCTGCCACCGAAAGCAGTCAGAACAGTATCAAACAAAAATGTACAGCCTATCAGAGAGACAAACTTAGAAAAAAGGTTTAAATAAGTAGGGAGAAGACCATACGTACCAACAGTGTCTTTAATAATGCTACAGCGGTATAGAGAATGTCCTAAACTAGTCAGTCAGCGCAATCCAGCGCTACTGGGAAAAGGCTACAGAAGTGTAACGAAAAAAAGGGATCCAGGAAACAGGACCTGCTAAAAAGGTTCCGGAACCTGAAGTGACAAAATCACTTCCCCCGGATTAAAAAACCTTTCTCTCCCTCTTCGCTTTAATTCGACTGCTATAGGAAGTGCGGAGTGTCTTTGTGGCAGACTGGAATAGAATCATAACTGCAATAGAAGGGTAGTGTAGGGAATTTGTGTCTGAGACGCTGTCATTAGTTTAAACTGAGCGCAAACACCTGAAGCATAAGCTTTGCTGAAGAGCTCAGCCGGGCAGGAGATGCAGAGAGGTTTATTTTAACCCTGCAATAAAGCCTCCAAGTTCAGAAACTGACACATACTGAATGCACAGCCTGCCCAGCCACAAACATCTCCCTGAGATCAGACAAGGGCAGGCACACCCAGCCCAGAATGGCCACAGACAGAGAGCGCAACAGGGAGAAACAAGGAAGTCTTAGATGTAAAAAACTCCCAATGAAAAGATGAACAGCTGAAAGAGGAGAAAAAACTTACAAAAATTTAGTTAACCCCCAAATCCTTAGGAAAAAATGGGAGGACAAAGAACCTCCCCTCCACCTGTACAACACACAGGACAGAAAAAAACAGTGAGGGGAGGTCTCCTTGGCCTCTTATAGGGGAGTATCATTTAATTAATTATGTAAATTAAAAATTCCGACTGTCCTACCAGCACACAGGGGCAGAGATACCCCATATTGTGCTGCTGTTGGACGTAAGGGGAAGTCTATATCTCTGGAGCAGTTCCTGCTTATCCTTCGAAATTGGCCAAAAGGCACATTATTCTTCCATTTGGCACAGTGAAGACTTCTATAATCTAATGAACTGTTGCAATCTACTGATTTGAAATAGGTTTTGATGTATATCTGATTTTGTTCACTGATCAACATTAAGTCTAAATATTCAATTTCGTGTTCAGCTGATTTGCCAGACAATTCAATTGCTAAACAATTGCTGTTAAGGTATAAAGTGAAGTCATTAAAGGAATCATGGGTACCATGCCAAACGAATAGAAGTTCGTCTATATATCTTCTATAATATCCAATATTCTTTTGACCAGGGGTGATTGCTGTAAATGTATAAATTTTCAAAGTTGCCCATAAATGTGTTTGCGTAACTAGGGGCAAATCTCGTGCCTATATCAATTTGTCGAATTTTCATAAATATTTCTATAGCCAAAATGGAAGATATTATGTTTCAATATAAATTTTATGAATATAAAATCCCTCTGAATGGTCGGTATGGTGGGATCTTTTTCAAGAACAGCTTTAACTGCTGCTATACCCTGGTAATGTATGTTACTATAAAGAGAACTCATGTCCAAGGTCGCTTATTTGTAGGTGGGTTTCCAGGCTAGGATAGTCAGGTTAGAGATAAGGTCTGCTGAGTCCTTTAAATAGGACGGGAGTTGTACTACATATCTCTGCAGGTGCACATCAAAGTATTGGGAGAGGTTTCTAAATAATTCTCAAAATGATAGGTCTTCCTGGTGGATTTGATTGTATTTTATGTACCTTTGGCAAGTGATAGAAAAGCGCCATTGAAGAATTTTGTAAGGCTACCCAAAGTGAATGCTTCATGTAATAGTGACTTATATTCTAATTTATGTGTACTTCAGCAAGCCTGAAAACACATAAATTCTGAGATCTGACGAAGGGGTGCGTTCTCCTGAACACCAGAAACACGTTATCCAATAAAGCTTGAATAATTATTTACCATTCCTGTTGGTTGGCTTTGAGGAGCATCCTGTTCCATCTACTTTCGTACTTCATGTAATAGTGACTTATTTTCTAATTTATGTGTACTTGAAGGGTCTTTTTGCAGGGTTTGGTAATAGACAGTATCAGAGAGAATTCATTTGGCCTCTCCAATATATACCTCTCTGTCTTGTACCACTGAGCCCCATCTTTATCTGCATTTCTAATAAATATATTCAAGGGCTAGTTTCTCTCATTTCCTCAGATTGTCACCTTTAGCAACATCTCTCAATTGTAAATGACAGAAGTAAAAAGTTTCTAAATTGCTCTCTATGTGTTGTATAGGATAAAATGTGGATCTTGGTTTTACTTATACCCTATGTTATTACCCTGAGAGTGAGAGGTCTCAAACGATGTAGTATGTACTATAGTCAGGGGCGCACCGCTTATGAGGCGAAGTGAGGTGGCCGCCTCAGGCGGCACTGTTCGTCAGTGTCTGGGGGCGGCATTTTATTATTTATTTAATGTAAACCAGCCCAGGACAGGCCGCTTTAAAAAAAAAAAAAAAAAAAAAACAGAGCTGAGCATGGCCTGTCCTGGGCTGGTTTACAAGACGTCCACATCTCAGCGCAGGCGGCGATACAATGACGTCATCGCACCTCCTACCCTGAGACACAGACGTCACGGACAAGAAGGGGAGGCGGCGGCTCCATCATGGGATCGCAGGTAGGTGCGGATAACTTATATATATATATATATATATATATATATATATATATAAAATAAATAGGCTGTAACCTGCTGGAATATCCCCAGCAGGTAACGGCCTATTTATTTACCTACCCTGCTTCTGCTCGTGGCTGCCTCTGCTTCCCCTTCTGCTATGGGACGCAGAAGGGGAAGTGGATGCCGCTGTGAGCAGCCGCGGGCATTGGTAAGTGAGGCCGCGGACCTCAGATACTACTATTATTATACTCTGGGGTCTTTTCAGACCCCAGAGTATAATAATCGGAGACCCAGGGGAGGTGAGGGAACATAAAAACCAATGCTACTTAGGGGACGCAGAATGGGAAGTGGATGCCGCTGTGAGCAGCCGCGAGCATCGGTAAATGAGGCCGCGGACCTCAAATACTACTATTATACTCTGGGGTCTTTTCAGACCCCAGAGTATAATAATTGAAGACCCAGCGGAGGTGAGGGAACATAACAACCAATACTACTTACCTCTCCTGCGATCCGATGTTACTCCGAGCAGGCTTGGGCCCTCTGGTGATGTCATCAGGTCGCGATGCCGGCCTGATGACATGACGTGTGTGCGCAATTAAACAGGGCCGAAAGCTGAAGGGAGTACATCGGTGTCCAGGTTAGGTTAGTAACACTAGTTTTTATGTTTGTCACTTCCCCTGGGTCTCCAATCATTATGCTCTGGGGTCTGAAAAGTATAATAATAGTTCATGGGTGGGCCACTATGGGGCATAATACCGTGTGCAGGGGCCACTATGGGGCATAATACAGTGTGCAGGGGCCACTGTGGAGTATAATACCAGTGCAGGGGTCACTATGGAGCCTAATACCGAGTGCAGGGACCACTATGGAGCATAATACCGTGTGCAGGGGCCACTGTGGAGCATAATACCAGTGCAGGGGCCAATATGGAGCATAATACCGTGTGCAGGGGCCACTGCGGGGCATAATACAGTGTGCAGGGGCCGCAATACTGTGTGCAGGGGCTGCTGTGGAACATCATAGTGTGTGTAAATGGGGCGCTATATACAGAGGCTATGGCGCCTGTTTATATTATACGCTGTCTGTTTATAGTGACCGTGTGATGTAATTACAGCCTTGACACAGACGTGTATAGGACGAGGCTGTAGTTACATTACATGGCCGCTATGAGATGAATGACACTATGTAAACAGAGAAGCGGTCACAGCGCTTACATAGGTACCATTCAAACAGCTGATCAGTGGGGGTCCTGGGTTTTTGAGCCCCACTGATTAGTTTATTAATGACCTGGAAAACCTTTTAATTAGTTAACACCTGGGGCATTATTAATAAGGGGCACTATTTATACAGGGTACACATGGACATTATTAATATAAAGATGCACTTGGGGTATTATTCATTATGGGGGGGTTATATCATATATTATATAATTGGGGGTAGCAGCAGTATGGGAACTTTGTGCAGGTGAGGACAATGTGGGTTAGGTGCCTGGAAAAGTGAGGAGCCAAAGATATCTGTGTTGCAAACTTTACAGAGACAAGTCACAGCTGGAAGAAGTGTTCATGGCGGTCCAAAGGGAAGAGAAGGGAAATGTGAAGGATTAGTCAGAGATGTCACCTGTAAGTCACAAAATGTTACTGCCCTGTATTCGCCTAAATGATAGAGGATAAATACCTGATTGATGGGGTCTGTCTGCTGAGACCCCCACTGAGCCTGAGAATTGGGTTTTTTCCCCCCACTGGGTGGGAATTCAGCCTGACTGCAGCCAGGCTGAATATAGGTGTGTCACTTGGTGGATGGACGAACCCACGTGGCTCTCATTCACTTCAATGGGAGTGCCAAAGATATCCGAAGTCCAGTACTCAGCTATCTGCAGGACTCCTATTATAGAGAATGGGGACCACGTGGGCTCGTCCATCCACCAAGCAGAAGATGTGTGAAGTTACTTTCATTGTTAATACTGTGCTGTTGATCTGATACTGAAGTAATACAGGAAGAAGAATTCTTAAAAACTGTTTTATAACTTTGTGTATTGTGTATATTGTGCGACGATAACAGCGTGTGAAGCTAGTAGTATGGAAACTCAATTTTTTTTTTGGGGGGGGTGTCTTTCTATAGTCTGCCTCAGGCAGCAAAGAGGCTAGGTTCACCACTGACTATAGTTATAGGTTTGTTGACCATAGCGAAATGTCTTTTCAGAGTAAGTTTTCGATTAAAATTATTTAGGTCTATAAATAGATTTACATTGTTAATTTTCTGTCCAGGGCAAAATGTCCTTTTGATAGCAGACAGACTTCTGCAGCAGTTAAGGTGTGTTTTGCAAATAAATTCTTTAAAAATCAGACAATGTGATTTTCTGGATTTTGTTTTCTCATTTTGTCTCTCATAGTTGAGGTCTACCTATGATGTCAATTACAGGCCTCTCATCTTTTTAAGTGGGAGAACTTGCACAATTGTTGGCTGACTAAATACTTTTTTTTTCTCCACTGTATATACAGTAGATCAGGATACAAATAATAGGACCAGTTGGCCTCTCACCTTATGCCGTTGTGAGAATTTCACAATGGCAAACAAAGCTTATAAATTCCAAAGATGAGGGTGGCTGCAGATACCATGCCAGCGGTCAGATTACCGGATGTCAGAAGATGCAGAAGAATTAGAATGGTCGCTGTGGACTCATTTGGGGTTGGCAATAAAAATCTGCGCTCTCCAGCTGGTTCAATGCTCAAAAAAGTTTTATTGCGATCACAAAGGATACAACAAGTTTTGAGGAGTTAATCCCCTTTTTCAAGTGTAAAAAAGACAGGAGCATAAAACAACACATGCAAACACACAGGACAGGTATCTATCTATCTATCTATCTATCTATCTATCTATCTATCTATCTATCTCAACAGGTGTATCTGTTCACTCCCCCAGGGGAAGATCACGGTCATTCTCAAAGTTTGTATTACCTGCCAGAGCTCGAATAGTCTGTAGGGACCAGGGTGCATGCGCAAAGGATCAGAAAGTGCACACACGTCCCTGATCTCTAGTTCCAAAATTGATTGTGCAACTTGAATCAAAAAGCCTCATCGGAAAAGAACCTAGCGGTCTTCAACTGTTATAAGCTAATGGATTGTGAACTGCTTCATATTACATAGTGGATTAAACGGTATAAACAAAGTATTAATTCATATATTGGTTAAGAATATGCTAATTAAATTGGATTGGTAAATTATATTAACAATATTAAAAATCGATAGCCATATATAAATAGATTAATAAATTGATTATTAAATGATATTAATGAAATTAAAGATATTGAGTGGTCATATATATAGGCACCTATGAGATATACTGTAAATAAATAAATTAATTAATACATTTAATTGATCTTGTGATATATATTAAATAGATAAAATTAGTGAATGACCATGCTTAAAAACGTAAAAGATATACAGTATTTTTCAGACTATAAGACACACTTTTTTTCCCCAAAATTTGGGAGGAAAATGGGGGGTGCGTCTTATAGTCCGAATGTGGGTATTTTCCTGGGGAGGGCAGAGGAGTGGGGTCGCAGCATCACCCCACTCCTGCCGCCGGCTTCCTGCAGCGGGAGGAGTGGGGCGATGCTGCGGACCTTGGGCTTGGAGGTTCGAATGTCCCGGCGGTGCCAACCCTTCCTGGCATCCGCCATGCTATTACGGGAGATGCCGGGTCTGTAAAGATGATGGCGGTCGCTCTGCTGCAGAGCGGTCGCCATAGCTACCGGGTCTCCACTGTAATGGAGCTAATGTCCACGATCAGAGTCCACTCTGATCACAGGCATTACTACCCGTGAGTGCCCCCCAAAGTTAAGAAAAAGCCCCTGGTACCTTGTTCGTTGCAGGCCGGCTCCTGTGCGGCGAGATTGCAGGAGCTGACCTATTCCTTTGACAGCCGGGAGCCTAATGAAGGCTCCCAAGCCTGTCATAGGAATATTACTATTGCGGCTGGTCTATGACCAACCTCAGTAGTAATGAACAGAATCTCCCATAGACTGCAATACTATTGTATTGCAGTCTATGGGACTTGCAATCAAGCCCTCTAGGGGGGTCAAGCCCCCAAGGGAGGCTAATAAAATAGTAAAAAAAACAAAAAAAAAAAACGTTCTAAGTCACCCCCTTTCCATAGAATACATATACAGTAACTGTAGAATATTATTGTGAAACACATACACATTAGGTATTTCTGTGTCTGAAAATGCCCGGTCTACAAACTTATAAAAATATTTTTCCCGTAGGGTGAACACCATAGCAGGAAAAAAAAAAAAAGTCAAAAGTGCTGAAATGCTGTTTTTTTTCGCTGTTTCACCTCTGATTTGAATAAAAAGTGATCAAAGCAATAGACATTCCCCAAAATGATATAACTAAAAAGTACACCTGACCCTGCAAAAAAGATGCCCTATGCATCCCCGTACAGCTGCAGGGCCACCTGTCAATGTGTTGCAGCTGTTGTAAAACTACAACTCCCATATATTAAATATTTTACCACATTTTTTTGCTTCAAAATTTTTATAGTCTGAAAAATACGTTATATATCTAGACTAATACTATACAATTACTTGAATCTTGTGATACATATATAAATCATTAGGATCCATATATTAAACAGTAACTTTTTACTACATATGCTACATAATAAAATCTACCTCCCAGAAGTGGGGCCCCTTATGTAATGTGTGTATATATATATATATATGAGACTGGCTTCAACATGATTTTATAAATATGACTATAGACTTACAAATTATATATAAAAATTCAAATACAAAACAGTTAGCTACTAATCAATCCGTGATAAAATAAAAATATGTATGGCATGATTATTCAAAAGTATAGACAAACAATTGCAATTGAAACTAGAGTTATACACTAGGGGTTTTTTTTTGTGTTTCAAAGTAACTCACACTGATGAGGGCCATTAATCACAAAAAAGCTGTCAGGGGATGGGTCTCTTTCTTTTGGAAGAAATGTTCTGGTTTGGCTTTCATGCCAGTCAATGACACTAAATTTCTTTAACCCCTTTCCTTTCGGTGACATTTTTCGATTTTCAATTTTCGGTTTTGACTTCCCGCCTTCCAAACCCCATAACTTTTTTATTTTTCCATTCACAGAGCCATATTAGGGCTTAATGTTAGCGGGACAAATTGTTCTTCATAATGGTACCACTAATTATTATGTATAATGTACTGGGGAGCTGGAAATCAATTCAGAATTGGATGGAATGGGAGAAAAAGTACATTTATGCTACTTTCTTATGCGCTTCGTTTTTACGGCGTTCACTCTACAGCCAAAATGACATGTCACCTGTATTCTAGGTTTCGGTATGATTCTCGGGATGCCAAATTTATATAGTATTATTCACATTTTAATCCCTTAACAAAAATCCAAAACTTTAAAGAAAAAAATTTTTTTTGCAAAGTTGCCATATTCTGACACCCATAACTATTTTATATTTCTGTGAACAGAGATGTGAAGGGCCATGTGCACTTTTTAGTTATACCATTTTGGGGAATGTCTATTGTTTTGATCACTTTTTATTCAAATTTTTATCAGAGGTGAAACAGTGAAAAAAACAGTGGCTTGGCACTTTTGATTTTTTTTCCTGCTATGGCATTCCTCGTACAGGAAACATATTTTATAGATTTGAAGACTAGGCATTTTTAGACACAGGGATATATAATGTGTATGTGTTTCACATTATTTAAGTAGTTTTATATGTGTTCTAGGGAAAGGGGAGGGAGTTGAATTTTTAATATTTTTATTTTTTTAATATTTTGTTTTACTTTTTTAAAATTTCTTTTATTACATTTATTAGACCCCCCCCCCCCCAGGGGGTCTTAATCCCCAGGGAATCTGATCACTAATGCAATGCATTACAATGCTAATGCATTGCAAAATATCAGCATTTATATGGCAGTCTGCATAAAGCAGTCTGTCATATACATGAATGGCAGACAAGCCTGGGAGCCTTGAATAGTCTCCCAGCTGTCATGCCAATGGGATGCTGGCCCTGGATCTCGGCGATCTCCAGCAAAATGATGGCACCCAGGCCGGGAGGGGGTTGATGCCCGTGTTCAGTAGGGGCACTGATCTCAGGCTTAGCACCGGGTCTCCTGAGTGGCCGCCATATTTAAATACCCAACATTCACAGTACTATTACGGCAGATGTAGGGAAAAGGTTAAAAAAAACAGGAATTGATTTTTAGGGAGCTACCTTTCAAAAGGTGGCACTAGAGCAAGTTTTGTTTTTAAATCAAGATGAACTTATTTTTTATGTGAATATACAGTATATAAGATAAATAATTTCAAGATAATGAAATTAGTGAGCATTAGGCTGCTTTCACTCTGTCTTTAACTGGTCTTTAACCGTAAGATGTCTTTTTTTTGCGAAACAAGATGTAGTTTTTGATTATGCTATTTTGTGAAATTCCTAACTTTTGTTGGGAAGAAAAACGACAAATAAAAGTGATTCATCTATTTTATATTTATTCTTAGTTCAGGAATTTTTAGATGTGGAAAAGCCTAATGTGTTTATGTTTACTTAGGGGGTATGAACCTGCAATCATCAAACTACAAAGTATCTGTTTTGCAGTCTACAGCCAAATTGCTGTATAGCTATATTGATATGCCACAGGCAGATCTCAATAGCTATATTCCTATGGCAGGTCTAAAAGCCTTCAGAAGGCTCCAGGCTGCCATAGTGACAAGTCGGCTCTATTGATCTCACCACACAGGAGCTGTACTGGCAAAGAACAGTGGGGGAGGGGGAAATGGCATTGATGGGAGAGAGAGGGAAATTGGCCTGCACAGCAAGGGTTATTGCCTGCGGTCAGAGAGGTTGCTGATTTCAGGCATTACTGCTGGACCTCGGTTGAATGGCAATTATGGCTCCCGCTCAGCTCCTGAACAAGTGCCATATTTAAATAGTTGGCATCCACCATACTGCTGTGGCAGACATGAGCAAGGGGACAGTTCTATTGTACTGCTGGAGGCCCAGATAAGGCAACACTTTACATACAAAGATAACACAAAGCAATTTTTATGCCATTCACAGTTATTTTATTAAACGAATATTTAAACGAATGAAATTAATATTTTGATAAATATTCTTTTTTTGTTTATCTTTTTTAGTTTCAATATTTTTTATTCAATTTTTCAAAACACAAAAACAAAGAACAAAATGAGTAGATATTGCGATATACAGTTAATATACATTGTAATACAGTTTCAAGATATATTCTTAGAACCGCATATCTTTAAAACCAAATATAAAGATTACTTTGAAAGTGAACATTAGTAATAACATAAAGGCACATATATTAGGCTGTGGATATCTACCTCTAGGGTGTATTCTCCGTAAACAGTTTTCCCTTCTACATGAGATGTTTAATTGTGCAGAGGACGTTTGACTCGTACCCGCAACATTGGCTATTCCTCCCCAGTTCCCCTTTCGACGGGGTTGGCGAGCTTCATATCCCTCTCTATTTCTGTCCCAACTTCCCCTATTGGGTTTCAAATACCATTCAATTCTTTTTACGTGACAAATCTAGAATGTATCCACGCATCCCAAATTATTTCGAATCTATGAAACGAGTAATTACCCATTGCGATCACCCTTTCATAAGAATATGTATTGTTAATGGCTAGTAACAGGGCCGACATAGGCGGGGAGGCTGTTGCCCTCCATCTCTGTACCAACATTAGTTTAGCCATCGTTAGAATTTTACAAATAAGTTGCTTATGCCTATTCAGTTCTCCAGGAATGCCAAGTAGCAAAAATCGCCATATGTGCAGTAGGGGGGAGACGTACATCAAACAATTCAGAGAGCATTTCGAAGACACTATCCCAGTAACCTCGAATTATAGGGCAAGTTCCCAGAATGTGAAGAAGGGTTCCTCTGTCTCCACATCCCCTCCAACAATTCCCAGACATGGAGGGATACGCTAACTGCAAAGTAGATGGAGTTCTATACCACCATAAAGTGACCTTCATTGCTGTCTCTATGTGGGTGCTACATTTTAAAGACAGATGGATCAGTTTAATCGTTCGTTGCCAGTCGCCTGGAGTAATGACCATGCCTAAATCTCTCTCCCAACAACAGAACGGAGTGGATCTAGTAAAAGTCGAAATTCCATCCATTTTATCATAAAGAAATCGTAATCCCCTCACATTGGTCGACAACCAAGCAAAAAGTGAACCGTTATGGGGCAGGGTCGTCACAGGGTGTTTAGATATGAAGTGCCATATCTGAAAATATTTAAGGAAATCGCCTACGTGGATTCCGTATTTTTGTCTAAGCTCCACAAACGGTATAGGCTGATTAGAGTCAGAGTATAGTTGAGAAATCTGCGTGATCCCCCTCAATTCCCAACCCGAGACCCCCATGCCATCAATCATCCAGGCCATCAATGACAGAGGCATTTCTGTAATATGAAAATGTTTCACTGGGTTTGCTTTCCCATGGATTAGCTTCCATGCCATTAGCAAAGCGCACATAACCGGGGGAGAAGGATCCCGGAGCCGGGATGTTCCAGAAGGGCAGCCACAGCGCATCTTCTAACTTTAGGGGAGATATAAACGCCTGCTCTATATGTAGCCATGGAACCGAGGTATCCATTGACTTCCACCTTGCACACTGGGTGACCAGTGATGCTATATAGTAATTCCTCACCACTGGTACTCCCAACCCTCCTGCCTCTCGTTGCTTAAATAAAAAGCTTTTATTGATTCTAGGTCTCCTACCATTCCACACATATTTTGAAATCACCCTTTGTGCTGACTCAAAAAAGGAAACCGGAATGATATTGGGAGCGTACGGAACAAGTACAATAATCTAGGCAATAGCAGCATCTTAAAAGCCACTACCCTTCCTATCCAAGAAACATCCATTTTAGACATTCGTTCGGTCTCTTCTTGCAATATTTTTAACATTGGGATATAGTTACTTTTGTAGAGGGTTCCTAATGATGTTGTCACCTGTATCCCCAAATACTGAACACTGTCCTTCCTCCAATCAAAATCATAAGTCGATTGTAGATGCTGGAGCAAGGGTGGAGGGACATTAAAAGGTAATGCCTGTGATTTGGCCATGTTTAATTTATAAAATGATAATTGCCCAAAAGTACTAATAGTGTCCATAAGATGAGGAATAGATAGTTGCGGATTAGACAGAGTGAGGATAATATCATCAGCATATAATGATATAAGGTGAGATTTACCTCCTATGTCAATGCCTCCCACTCTCGGGTCCAATCTGAGTATTTAGGCTAAAGGCTCCATAGAAAGGACAAATATCAGGGGTGATAGGGGGCACCCCTGTCTGGTCCCATTCGTAATGAGGAATGGATCCGAGACTACTCCGTTAGTGAACACCTTCGCAGAAGGTGCTGAGTATAACGCCTCAATCGCTCTCAAGATAGCTCCAGAAAACCCCATACTTCTAAGCACCGAAAAGGCATACGACCAGCAAATGCGGTCGAACGCCTTCTCTGCGTCCAATGCAAGGATCACCGCCTTTTCCTTTCTAGAGTCGACATGGTGTATTATATTCAATATACGTCTGGTATTATCATATGATTGTCTCCCTTTAACAAATCCCACTTGATCATAATTTATCAAACTTGGGAGACAGAGTGCCAGTTGGCTCGCTATTACTTTAGCGTAGATTTTTAAATCTGTGTTCAATAGCGATATTGGTCTGAAGTTCTGGGGGTTGGTGGCGGGTTTGCCAGGCTTTGGCAACGTAACTATCAGGGCTTCTTGATTTTCTTTTGGGATGACACCAGAATCAACCACGGCCGTCAGAAATGACAGCAGCGGGCTCATCAGGGCTGGGAAAAAGCATTTATAATATTCATTAGTAAGGCCGTCAGGGCCCGGAGACTTATGTGATGGCAGTGATTTAATGATGGATAATAATTCTGCTGAAGTAATAGGCGCGTTCAAGGAGTCCAACTGTGATTCCGTGAGTGCGGGTAGTTGAGCCGCCTTGAGGAATCGTTCAATATCCTGAGTTGTCGGGGGTACTGTCGAGGAGTCGTCTGCTAGGTTGTAAAGGCCTTCATAAAAATGCTTAAAGGCATTAGCAATGCCAATAGGGTCATAGATTTTATATGAACCATCCTTGCTATACATAAATGGAATCCTGGATTTTGCCTGCTTTTGTTTCAGCTTGGATGCTAGAAGTTTGCCCGCCTTGTTAGATTGAGAGTAATATGTGGCTCTAATCTTTTTCAGGTTTTTCTCATATTTATGCAATAGGCAAGCAGTTAACTGCTGGCGTAAAGCTATTAATTCCGTTGCACGTGAGTGAGACGGAAATTGTTTATTGCTGGTGTCTATAATTCTTATCTGACGGAGCAGACGATCTATTTCTGCCATCCTATTTTTCTTTTCAATATGCCCTAGGCGAATAAACGTTCCCCTAATAAAGGCCTTGTGAGAATTCCACAATATTTCAGGGCCAGGAGCAGAGGGGGCATTAATCTGAAAGAATTCCTTCAAGTCATTTTCTAACGTTGCTTTTAACTTTGGCTGTGACATTAAAAAGTCACTACACCTCCACAGATATGTTCTAGCAGATTCGTATTTTTCAGCTATGGACAGGGTTATCGCTGCATGGTCTGACCAAGTTATTTGAGAGATCTCGGACTGCTTAGCAAGGGGAATGCTAGATTGCTCAACCAGGAACAAGTCTATTCGTGAATAGCTATTATGTACCGTGGAATGATACGTATAATCTCTTTCAGAATTATGCAAGATACGCCAGATGTCAAATAATTCATAGCGCCATATAGCCTGTGATAAGGAGGGGTGATGTGTTAGTATACCAGACGTGGTATCTACTTGCAGGTATCTACTTGAAGGGGCCATATTGAAGTCTCCCATTAATATTAAACATCCTTTCTTCCTCTTTCCTACCGCCCTCACTAGTCTCCCAAGAAATGCCACCTGTTTCCTATTTGGGGCATAAACTGATACCAGCGTATAGGTGACATTGTTAATAATACACACTACTATAACAAATCGCCCTCCCGGGTCAGAGTATTGAGATAACAATTGAAACGCTACCGAGTCCTTAATTCCAATCAATGTGCCCCTACGTTTTGAGGAGTAGTGAGCATGAAACACATGTGGGTATGCTGGGTGATTGATGCGAAAAGCGTCTGCCCTTATAAGATGTGTCTCTTGTAGTGCAAGAATGTCACAGTTCTGCCCTCGGGCCTCGCGCCATAAATTGGCTCTTTTCTGAGGGGAGTTCAAACCTCTGACATTCATGGACATAATTTTAAGTACCATGATACACAGTTAGAAATGCTTTGAGATTCTTACCACAACCACGAATACCAGTAGGTGTCACTGTTGGCTTGAAGAGAAACTGTTTCCACCCTTCATATTCACTACGCCCAATGTGCCAGAACCAATAATAAAAAGAAAAACAAACCATGCAAAATTACAAAACCAATGGGTAAACCTTCGTGGCAAAACCAAACAAAGAGAAAAAAAAAAAGAGTATGGTACAGCGGACCAGCGGCTGTCGTAATCCTGGGGGGATAAGTTCAACGACAGTGGACATACGAAATCCAAGAAAAGGTGAGCCTTTAGCTTTGTAGCCCTTTGCGTGGACGTCTTTGGGCCCTCACTTGGTGCCAACCATCCGACACAGGACCAGGCGGTCGTTTGGGTGGTATCTCGACAATCAGAATGTTCCATTTGTGAAGCAGACGATTTCCTTCTTCCAAAGTTTTAACGACATGCACCATGTTGTCTCGGGTAATGATCACACGGACCGGAAATCCCCACTTGTATAAAATGTGGTGCTGGCGTAAAGCTGCTGTAATAGGGATGAATTGCCGCCTCAATTGCAGTGTCGTGGCTGATAAATCCGAGTAAATAGATACTTTGTGATATGGTTCAGGTAGGTGCCCCAGCTTCCGGGAAGTCATCAAAACCAGATCTTTGGTGCGATAAAAATGGATTTTAGCAAGAACATCCCTGGGTATTGCTTCATCTAGATGAGATGGCTTGGGGACTCTATGAGCGCTA
Source organism: Leptodactylus fallax (assembly GCA_947044405.1). Lineage (NCBI taxonomy): Eukaryota > Metazoa > Chordata > Amphibia > Anura > Leptodactylidae > Leptodactylus > Leptodactylus fallax. Next base: position 4,482,043 of record CAMRHE010000128.1, on the reverse strand, counting down.
TCAATAATTAAATCCATCTCTGTAAGATTCGGTAGGAGCGAGCGGATCAGATCTTGGAGGAACGTCGTCAAATTATTCGCGGAGACCGACTCCGGAATCCCTCTCAATTTCAGATTATTTCTCCGTGAGCGATCCTCTAAGTCTGCTACTTTAGCTTTCAAAAACGACACATCCGACTCCATCTCATAGTGAGCATCTATTAATGCATTGTGTGATGTCGCAAATTCCGCTATTTTGGATTCAACATGAACTGTACGGTTTTTCAGTTCCTGAATATCTCTATCTAACGGCTTTACCATGAGAGACATGTCCGTTTTTAATGATTTGCAGAAAGCCATGAGCATATATTTCATAGAGGCCTCAGTGAGTGGGTTCTCTGTCTCTGGGATTTCTGCAAAAAAATCAGTGGGTGGGGGGGGTAGGCTGCACATTGTTGCATCCTCGCCATCCTGGGAGTCGCTATCCTGGAGTCTTGGTCTCTGCTTAGCCGGGCTGGCGGTAGGCGACTGGTGTGTCCCCAGGCCGGATAGGCCCGCAGATCCCGAAGCGCCGACCTGCGGAGGCCCGCTTCCATTGTAGGCCCCAGCCTGCCGGGGAGAAGGCCCAGGTAGTTCCGCGGCCGCGCCGTCCATCAGCTGCGGTAAGGATGGAGCTGAGAGCGCTCTCTTGTGAGCGGAGAGCGCGCTGGTTTCCTCCGGAGGGTCGCACGGTGGAGTCGAGGCCCTAGATTCTGTTTCCAGGCGCGGGCCTTCTCCATGCTGGTCCCCCCCCCCCCATCTGAAATTTTATGCGGTCTCACCCCCGACTTTTTTCTTCTCGGCATCCCCGAAGGTAAGGCACTTTTTGCTATCAATTTCTGTGCCCAAAGGCGACGGGCTCGTCGCCTATAATGTCGCTTTGTTAGACTCAGACCAGGAGCTCTGAGACTATGCGGCCATTGCAGTCCACAGCTAGGCCCGCCCCTCTTGTTTATCTTTTTTAAGCCTTTAGCAACTGGCCTGTTTTAGGCCTTGTTAACCAAGCCATTTATTTTATTTTTTTTGCATTTTTACAATTTTTGGAATTTGACAAATTTCTAAGTAGGGAGCAGGTCATGCCCACTTAAACCATTTTATGAATTCCCCCCTCAAAGACTGTCCCTATGTGAATACCCACAGGAGAATGGTTATGGTGGTCAACTACCTTTACATGGCAACAACCAAGATTGCAGATAATGCTAATCCCAGCAATTTAACCACTTCAATGTCAAAGCCTGTGGTGACCTTGCCATTTAAGCAAGCAAAATCAAAGGAGAAGGTTAAATAAGACAGCTAGAGATCTAAGAATGGTTCCCTAGCCTACCGTGTGTTGGTGCCTATTAGGCTGTGCATTATTATGGTATAATAGATGTCTCTCCATTGTTTACTGGGCAGCAGAGTGAATGATAATAAATCTGATAAGGCCAGTAGCCCATTACATACCCCACACATAAAAAATGGCAGTTTTTTCATGGCTTGTATACCAGAAAACTGGTGTGCAAGGTATGATAAATCTGCCCCAAAGAATTCCCTGTGTACTAAAAATTAGTTGCCTCCTTAAGTGGTTAAGGCTGCAGCAAAAAAACGCTGCATTTTACATTACCTGCAAAGTGGATGAGATTCTGGCTAATCTCATCCACACACTGCAGAAAAAAATCTGCAGCGGAAATGCTGCGATTTCAAAAACTCTTGATTTTGTAACTCGCAGCATGTCAATTACACCTAAGGAAACACTGGAGTTTTCCGTATAGGTATAATAGAGGCAGAAAGTCTGCAGAAGAAAATTCTGCGGTTTTCTGTGAAAAACGCTGCAGTAGAAAATGCAATGCATTTCCGCCGCGGTCTTTTCCGTAGCCTTTTTTGGCTGTGGTTCGCTACATTGGGCCTTAGCCTAAAGCTGTTTTTAAACATTTCCGGGGTTCCTGTGGAAGACAGCAAAGGCTGTCACTTTTACAGATGGAAAAGAGTTATTTTGACTTTTCTTGTTTCAATAATATTCATATAATATTCTCAGTTAGACTTGTGACTCCATAACTACTCCACTGTGCATATGGTTAACATTCTAAATAATTTTTACATTCACTGCTACTTCCAATGCAGCAAACACATTAAGACCGGGGCCCCACGTTGTCTCAACGCATCATTTTGGCCATGGCAGAAGAACTGCGGCAAAAAGTGCTGCATTTTACAATACCTGTATATTGGATGGGATTCTGGCTAATCTCATCCACACATTGCAGGAAAATAAAATATGTAAATCGCAGCATGTCAATTATACGTACGGAAATGCTGGTGTTTTCCGTATAGGTATAATAGGAAAACTCTTCGGACTTTCTGTGAAAAACACTGCGGGAAAAAAAGGCAATATGTTTTCGCGATTCGCTGCATGGGGCCTTAGCTTTAAATAACATTTTCAATAAAATAACTAATATTTTTTCTCAAGTTTTAAAAAAAAAATTATTCAGCTGTTTTTCAGTTTTGTTTTAAAAAAGTGTGTTAAATCCAGTATGGCTTTCATTACAGCCTTCATGGCGCTTGTCAGCTCAAACAGTAGAGCTATATCAATTAGTATGCTTTATATGTGTGTCACTGCTAGGACACTCTGTAAAGGAGACAGTAAGGAACAATTCTTCAAGCTGTTAAACTGAATAAATCAAATGACATTGATATGATTGTTACACACATCATAGCCATCTCATGCTTGGCTATATAAACCCGACAGACATATATATATATATATATATATATATATATATAACACACACACACACACACACACACACACACACACAGTATTTAGTCAGCCACCAATTGTGCAAGTTCTCCCACTTAAAAAGATGAGGCCGGCCTGTACTTGACATCATAGGTAGACCTCAACTATGAGAGACAAAATGAGAAAACATATCTAGAAAATCACTTTGTCTGATTTTTAAAGAATTTATTTGCAAATTATGGTGGAAAATAAGTATTTGGTCAATAACAAAAATTCATCTCAATACTTTGTTATATATCCTTTGTTGGCAATGACAGAGGTCAAACGTTTTCTGTAAGTCTTCACAAGGTTGGTACACACTGTTGCGGGTATGTTGGCCCATTCCTCCATGCAGATCTCCTCTAGAGCAGTGATGTTTTGGGGCTGTCGCTGGGCAACATGGACTTTCAACTCCGTCCAAAGGTTTTCTATGGGGTTGAGATCTGAAGACTGGCTAGGCCACGCTAGGACCTTGAAATGCTTCTTACGAAGCCACTCCTTCGTTACCCTGGAGGTAAGCTTGGGATCATTGTCATGCTGAAAGACCCAGCCACATTTCATCTTCAATGCCCTTGCTGATGGAAGGAGGTTTGAACTCAAAATCTCACGATACATGGCCCCATTCATTCTTTCATGTACACAGATCCATCGTCCTGGTCCCATTGAAGATAAACAGCCCCAAAGCATGATGTTGCCGCCCCCATGCTTCACAATAGGTATGGTGTTCTTTGGATGCAACTCAGCATTCACTCTCCTCCAAACACGACGAGTTGTGTTTCTACCAAACAGTTCTACTTTGGTTTCATCTGACCATATGACATTCTCCCAATACTCTTCTGGAACATCCAAATGCTCTCTAGCAAAATTCAGACGGGCCCGAATATGTACAAGCTTAAGCAGGGGGACACGTCTGGCACTGCAGGATTTGAGTCCCTGGCGGCGTATTGTGTTACTGATGGTAGCCTTTTTACGTTAGTCCCAGCTTTCTGCAGGTCATTCACTAGGTCCCCCGCGTGTGGTTCTGGGATTTTTGCTCACCGTTCTTGTGATCATTTTGACCCCACGGGGTGAGATCTTGCGTGGAGCCCCTGATCGAGGGAGATTATCAGTGGTCTTGTATGTCTTCCATTTTCTAATTATTGCTCCCACAGTTCTCACCAAGCTGCTTGCCTATTGCAGATTCAGTCTTCCCAGCCTGGTGCAGGTATACAATTTTATTTCTGGTGTCCTTCCACAGCTCTTTGGTCTTCACCATAGTGGAGTTTGGAGTGTGACTGTTTGAGGTTGTGGACAGGTGTCTTTTATACTGATAACAGTGTCAAACAAGTGCCATTACCACAGGTAATGAGTGGAGGACAGAGGGGCCTCTTAAAAAAGAAGCTACAAGTCTGTGAAAGCCAGAAATCTTGCTTGTTTGTAGGTAACCAAATATTTATCTTCAACAAAATTTGCAAATAAATTCTTAAAAAAAAAATCAGACAATGTGATTTTCTGGATTTGTTTCCTCATTTTGTCTCTCATAGTTGAGGTCTACCTATGATGTCAATTACAGTCCTCGCTCATCTTTTTAAGTGGGAGAACTTGCACAATTGGTGGCTGACAATACTTTTTTCCCCCACTGTATATATATATATATATATATATATCTCTAGTTAAATGTATTGTATTCCATTTGTTCACCTTACTGACTGCAGAATTCTTAGTAAAGATGAAGATGAAAGTTCTGAATTTATATTAATCCGGAGAAACTAACATGTCTGTGTGCATTGTCAGTTTGCAAGCCATATTTTTCACATCTAGCACACTGACCCATTCATTTCTTTGGCCCCATACACACAACCGTGTATTTCATCAATCTCATGTATGGGGCTGTGGGCCTGGGTCAAAACTCAGGACAAACTCTATTCCTGTCCGTTTTGGAGCTCGTGCTCACTGACATCAGTGAACTGGGCAATGGAGGTCATCCATATGCCATCCCTGCCATTTAATCACAGTCCGGCTACAAGTACATGTAGCCTTAATCTGAGTTTGGACTCTACGTGTAATGTCCAAGCCTGTAAATAAGCTTAGGTCACAAAAAAAAAAGTCCGTATTTTGCAGTTCCTGGGCCCCCACTGCTGAACCTATATTACCAAAGGTCAGGGTCTAGCAGCTATAATACTGACCCAACAATGTGGCTTTGTGAAATGGCAATCAAAATTACTTAGCAGCGTCACATCATGGATAAGTATTATAAGTGTAGAATTCCTGCACTTTTAGCAGCAAAGAAACTGCCCATTAATAGAAAAAAGGAATGTTTTGTTTTTTTTTGCAATGTTCCACATTCATCTGTTCATAGGATGTACAGTATCTTGATTCATCCTCATTACAACTACCTGTTTTGTTCTGCCAAAACAGCTCTGACACATTGAGGTATGAACTCACCGATATTTCTAAAAGTGTCCCGTGTATCTGGCACCAAGATGTTAGCAACAGATCCTTTAAAACCTTAAAAAGAGTCTACCACCTCTCCCAAGCACATTCAACTGCCACCATGTTGTTACAGAGCATTTTAAAGTGATAAAGAACATGATTATATTTGTCACTTTTGTAGATAAACATCTTTGGTCTTATGCAAATGAGGACGTTGGTGCACTAGAGGTGAACCTTCAGCCTGGGATGGGTGATGGATGATGTTCTAACATTGGGAGGATCAACTCTCAGTGCATGGGGTGGTAGAGAATGGGGAGGCAGACAATGGTAGGAGTCTAAGTTGCAAGAGCAGTTCTCCAGGGGGCTGAAGGCCGCCCCCAGTGCACCAACTGCCACATTTGCATGAGACTTCACCATAATGGCAATAAAAAGTTTTCTGATCTGCAACAATATTTAGGTAGGTAGTAAATGTCAAAGTAACATCAACTTGAATGACAGAACTCAAGGTTTTCAAGTAGAATATTGTCCAAAGCATCATATTTTGTCTTGCCTCTTTTCCTTATTTCAGCGGTGCATCCTGGTGCCATCAGATAGGCAAGTGATGTAAATGTACCTGGCTATACACATGATGTAAAAGATGTTACCATCACTCCATTTCTACTTCTGATGTTGTTCACCGTCAACAATAGGAGCCTTAGGCAGTGGCAGCTCCATACAGGGAAAGCTGCAATGTACTGTGTGTTCTGACACCTTTCTATCAAACAAGCATTAACTTTCAGAAATTTGTACTACAGCAGTTCATATGTGGGATCAGACCTGTTGGGTTTGCTTTTACTCCCTATGCACTTCAATGAGATTTGATAACCCTTGGCTCTCTTGCTGGAACACTAGTTATCTTTCTGTAGACCACTTCTTGGTAGGTACTAACCACTGCATGCCAGAAACACCCTGCACAACCTGTTTTAGGAATACTCTGACTAGAGATGGGCGACCCTCTCAGGATTAATTTAGATTTCGGGACCAAAATTAATTTTGGGTTGAATAAGTTTGGTATGAACCACACCTTAAAATGGCTTAAAACATAGTGTTGAACACTTTCATGGCTACTAGTACTCTGCACCAGCATTGGAGGAACGCTGGAGGATGTGGTCATGATCCTAGCCACCATGACCACATCAACTAATACTCCCAACCTCTTGGCCTTTTTCCCAACAGGTTGCTGCATATGCAACTCTTAATCATTTTCCGACATCCTCCATAATAGTAAAGAGGATGTCAGGTGTTTAAATATGGTGGGACTCTGCTGTATCATACAGCAGAGAACCGGCATCAATTCCCACAATCAGTGCCCTCACTGATCAAGGGCATTATTGCTCCTGGTACCTTGGTCAAAGGGTGTCTCCTGCCGTTTTCCTGCTCAATCCTCCACTTCCCTTCTCCGTAGACTTGTATAGAAATGAGACATCTGTTTCATGTGACCAGCATTCTGTCTTCACAATGAAAGTAGTAATAAAAGCAGAAAGAGCAGCATTTCTCTATAATAAGATATATTACAAAGTTTCTTATCATCTGCTTTATTCATTTAGGCAAAGTTTGCAGAAACAACAGCACCTATTAAATGTCTCTCTTTTTATCGTAGAGGAAAAATATCCATTGTTATATTATATTCCAGAAAGTGGCTGGACTCCTGCTACTAGTAGGGTATTTGTTATACATTTTTCTTCTCCCCTAAGGTGCCGTCTTATCTGGCAGCACCAGTTATCTTCCTTCTACTCACAGCGGAATTATTACCAGCTTTTGCATACCCCACACATTCCTTTTTCTTTCTATTGCATTCTCTCTATATTATTTTATTTTACTCCATGTGAGTCTCCCCAAGTTCCCTGAGAAGGCCTCACATCACAGGCGAAACATGTCATGTCGGGACAATGGATCGTTTACAGGGACCTTTTAGGAAAGGTGTGCAAGCTTTAGTTTATTTCAGATTTAATTTTTAGATTATGTCAGATTCCAGTCGTAGAGGCAGCTAATTAGGGCTGTGGATCTGAAGATGTCATTAGGGAATTCTAGGGACCCCCTTTTAGGGCATATCAGGTTAAGTTATGGTCCCTTCTCTAACCTTTTTGACACATTTTTCAGGCCCATGATTTTTTACTTTTTGGATTCTTATTTGATCCTCTCACGTGATCTACAGAGGATCCATATATGACGAGTATGAACCTGCAGTTCCATATAGCCTTGGTGGCAACAAGGAGGACCAATAAACGTAGTCAACATATATGGTAAGAAACCTGTAACTGTTTTTTATATATCTCTATTTTGAAGACTGCATGTTTATTGGGTCCTGGTTATTTGTTGAATCACTCACTGTGTATATCATCAGCATTTGTCTGAGGTGGCATCGAGTTTACAGTATGCCTCATTTTATTTGGATAGCATTAAAAGTTATGTTTTATTGTGCACTTTATTTGGATTATTGTTAGTAAGCCTTTGGTGCTTTCCCCTGATATGTACAGTCTATAAGTTTGGAATTGTTTATTGTGGAAGTAGCAACATATTTGTGTATGAAACCATATGTATGTCAGACTTTTTGCACATCAGAGGAAATGGTTATTAGGGCCTACTCTCTATTGATACTGGGTATGTCCACGTGTCCATTACCATTTTGGTTATCATTGCACACACAGGACATATCACCATTATATAATAGGTTTTGAATAAATTGTGAATCAACCCATAAAAAAATAGACCCTAGGACCAATTTTTTCTTATTTTACCCCGTATTCCTCTCCTTTACAGATTAGGCTCTTGGTAAACCCTATAACTAGGGAGAAACACCGAGCAAGTTTGAGCATTCCTACCCACATGGGCTCATTTGTATTGAGAGCCATATGTATGACACTTATATCCTGGACTATGGCTGCTGAGTAATCTGACTCACATGGGCTCATTTAGACTGTGAGCTCTGTAACATATACAGCCTGTGTCATGACAGTTTGACCACAGGAGTACTGGGAACGATTCCTCTCCTGTAAGTCACGTCCTCATGTGGATGGACAATTAGTCAATATAGACTAATACAATGAGTGATACAATATATCGGGGACAGATTCTTTGATTAAATAGAGAAACCTTCTATCATGGTCCTCTACAGTATTTGTGATGAAATACCAGAGATCTCTGTGTGTTTATTTATTAGGGGACATTATCCCTTATTGACAGGCACAATACATTATACCATCACGTACAGACTTGATATATAGTGCTGTACGGTTAATATTTTGAATTGGCGCATGCACGTATTATACACATATTTATGTGGACGTCCAGGCTTATTAGAGTGTGTTCATCAAATTTAAAGGGGTTGTCCACGCAAAAGTGGACATTGAATTTATTGTTTAAATAGGCCGGGGGAGGTGAAAATTAAAAAAAAAAAAAAAAAATCATACCTTTCCCGGTTGCTTCAGTGCCTCCCAGCACGGTCCAGTCTTCTTGGTCCAGTGTTGACGTGTGGCGGAAGTCCCAGCCACATGTGACCGCTGAGGCCAATCAGCGGCTTCAGCGGAAGGGATCTGTGACGTCACAGCCAGTGAGCAGTTTCACTTTGAGAAGACGCCGGAGCAGAAGGACCGGACTGTGCTGGGAGTACCGGGGACAGGTGAGTATAATTTTTTTTTTATTTTTTTCACCTCCCCGGCATATTTAAAATAACAAAAAAATTGCCTGGACAACCTCTTTAAGTTCATATTTTAACAGCATTATCTATTTAAAGTTTTTTTTTTTTTTTTTTTCTATTTTTTTTGTTATATCTATTTTGTTCTTGGGATCTATTTGTTCTCTGATTTTCGTATATAATTCTGGGCCCCAATCACCAACTGTGAATTTGCTTAGAGATTGCTGTCAATGAAAATCCAATATAATATCCTAAGCAATTCAACCCATTCAAACCAATGGCTGTTGCAATTTTCTGGAACTGTGAATTCACAGATGGCACATTTAATCCTGAAATGTCTGTGTATGGAAAAAAAAACATTCTATGCATCTAAATAAGTTTATTTCTGCAAAATGTACATATATTTCTTCAATTTCCATTGTAATGAATGAAACAGAAATATCTAAAATGGATCCAAAAAGTTTATCAACCCTTTCAATTTGCTTATAGAATATAAGACTGGATGGCTACATCCTTTACATCTGTTTACTTTTGGGTGCTCCCTCTTCTTCTGTTATTTTTACATTTCTAAATAAAGCCCAAAAATTAGAAAACATTTCATGGGAAATTGCTTAAGACAAGAGTTGAATAAGATCTTGTACTATAATTTCTCTACACCCTTTGTTAAACATTCATATTTCAGCAATATCCTTTTGAGACAAATGATGGAAAGGTTACTATAGTAACGAAGCATATAGTAGATTGGTGTCACAATGCAGAAGGTTGCCTACACTGCTTTGTTTATACTTTATGTACACAAGACATATGATTCATGTCACTAAAACTCAAAGCAGTTTATGAAATAAGTCCTATATGCTATATATGACCTATACTTAGCTTTATTGCAATCTGAGCAATGTTTTTTTCCTTTAGTAAACTGCTCTTCTAACACTCCTAGCGCCATCCTTAAATGTGCTGATATCTAAGCCATATCTTACAAAAATATGTAAAGCAAAATTACTGTTAAATAGTAGCCAAGCAAGGATTTTATACTTGTATAAGTCCTGGTTTTGAATAAAAGACACAAGGCTGAATATACTGAAAGTCCCAATAGAAAACAGGCTTCCCCTTGCCAAGCCTTATTTATTCCACTATATGTGTGGCAATTGCCTGGCATTCATCTTTTTTTCTTTCTGGTGCTTTAGTTGTCAGTATCTTATATTCATTTTGATTTTGCTGTCCTGGAAATTGACCTTCCATGCACTTTCTGATGAGCTTGTGATATGATTATGTAATGTTATACAAAGCAGGAAGAGATGCAGAGAGTAAGGAGGGAGCAGCAGACAGAACCAATGATGGGACACCTAGAAGTTTGTGTAGATGATTGCAGCTCTGTCATAATGGAGTGGAGATAAAAAGAACTCAAGCAGCAAGATATGAGCAAAATTATCTATAAGTGTCAACTTGCAGTCATGGCCAAAAGTTTTGAGAATGATACAAATTAATTTTTACAAAGTCTACTGCTTCAGTTTTTCTAATGGCAATTTGCATATACTCCAGAATGTTATAAAGAGTGATCAGCTTAACAGCAATTACTTGCAAAGTCAATATTTGCCTAGAAAATGAACTTTATCCCCCAAAACACATTTCAACATCATTGCAGCCCTGTCTTAAAAGGACCACCTAACATCGTTTCAGTGATTGCTCCATTAACACAGGTGTGGGTGTTGATGAGGATAGGGCTGGAGATCAATCTGTCATGATTAAGTAAGAATGACACCACTGGACACTTTAAAAGGAGGCTGGTGCTTGCCATCATTGTTTCTCTTCTGTTAACCATGGTTATCTCTAAAGAAACACGTGCAGTCATCATTGCACTGCACAAAAATGGCCTAACTGGGAAGAGTATTGCAGCTAGAAAGATTGCACCTCAGTCAACAATCTATCGCATCATCAAGAACTTCAAGGAGAGAGGTTCCATTGGTGCCAAAAAGGCTCCAGGGCGCCCAAGAAAGACCAGCAAGCGGCAGGACCGTCTCTTAAAAGTGTTTCAGCTGCGGGATCGGGCTACCAGCAGTGCAGAGCTTGCTGAGGAATGGCAGCAGGCAGGTGTGAGTGCATCTGCACGCACTGTGAGGCGGAGACTCTTGGAGCAAGGCCTGGTCTCAAGGAGAACAGCAAAGAAGCCACTTCTCTCCAGAAAAAACATCAGGGACAGACTGATATTCTGCAAAAGGTACAGGGAGTGGACTGCTGAGGACTGGGGTAAAGTCATTTTCTCTGATGAATCCCCTTTTCGATTGTTTGGAAAATCTGGAAAACAGCTTATTCGGAGAAGAAGAGGTGAGCGCTACCACCAGTCTTGTCTCATGCCAACTGTAAAGCATCCTGAAACCATTCATGTGTGGGGTTGCTTCTCAGCCAAGGGAAATCGGCTCTCTCACAGTCTTGCCTAAAAACACAGCCATGAATAAAGAATGGTACCAGAATGTCCTCCAAGAGCAACTTCTCCCAACCGTCCAAGAGCAGTTTGGCGCTCAACAATGCCTTTTCCAGCATGATGGAGCACCTTGCCATAAAGCAAAGGTGATAACTAAATGGCTCAGGGAACAAAACATAGAGATTTTGGGTCCATGGCCTGGAAACTCCCCAGATCTTAATCCCATTGAGAACTTGTGGTCAATCATCAAGAGACGGGTGGACAAACAAAAACCAACAAATTCAGACAAAATTAAAGCATTGATTCTGCAAGAATGGACTGCTATCAGTCAGGATTTGGTCCAGAAGTTGATTGAGAACATGCCAGGGAGAATTTCAGAGGTCCTGAAGAAGAAGGGTCAACACTGCAAATATTGACTTGCTGCATTAACTCATTCTAACTGTCAATATAAGCTTCTGTTACTCATAATATGAATGCAATTATATTTCTGTATGTGATAAAAACATCTGACAAACACACATAAAAACCAGAGGGCAGCAGATCATGTGAAAATATAATATTTGTGTCATTCTCAAAACTTTTGGCCATGACTGTACAGTACATTTTTAAGTTCTCAAATTGAAAGTAGCTTTAAACCTTTAAAGCTTTAAAGTTTGCTGCATTAGTCAGTGATACACCCACTATTTTTTAGTGCATGACTCAGATATACAGACTGTCTACTTGATGAAGACTCCCAAGTAATTATTACCTCCACTTTAACTGTTGTAGAATTAAATTGTGAAAAATATCAATTGTCTTATATAATATTAATAAAGGGCTTGTCTACCACAGAAATGTACTAATTCCCAAAATAAGTTTCCAAGACTAGAGATGGGAGAACCTCTCAAGATTAGATTAGTTTCAGGTTTGGGACCAAGATTCATTTCGGGTCAAACAAGTTTGGTACTAGAGATGGGCAAATCGATTCATTATGAACCATATTCCACAGTCAGTTAAACAATGTAAAACACTTTGTGGACTGTCATAGACAGTGGCGTAACTAGGAATGGCTGGGCCCCAAGGCGAACATTTGACATGGGGCCCACCCCGAACCGCCACCACAACACCGCCCCCTCCAACCCCCCCAAAAAAAACTGCATTCCTGCACACACTATTATATGCCATAGTAGCCCCTGCACACTTTATTATGCCCCATAGTGGCCCCTGCACACAGTATGTCCCATAGTGGCCCCTGCACCCAATATTATGCCGCATAGTGGCCCCTGCACACAGTATTATGCCCCATAGTGGCCCCTGCACACAGTATTATGCCCCATAGTGGCCCCAGCACACAGTATTATGTCCCATAGAGGCCCCTTCACATAGTATTATGCCCCATTGTGGACCACCCATGAACAATTACTTTACGGGGCCTTTTCAGACCCCGGAGTATAATGATCGGAGACCCAGGGGAGGATAGAAACATAAAAAAACAATGCTACTTACCTGTTCCTTGCTCCGGTCCACTCCCTGCTACTTTGGCCTTCTTCAATGTTGGACCAGGCCGGCATCACGTGATGCGGGCCGGCGTCGCAACGCAAAATGACGTCGGCTGACGCCTGGGACGTCACCAAACAGGCCCAAAGCCTGGAGAAGTGTAGTAGAGGTAAGTACATTGTTTTTTATGTTCCCTCACCTCCTATTAAAAAAACAACAACAAAAAAAGCATCGGGGGCCCGCGGGGCCCCGTAATGTCCCGGGCCCTGTGACAGCCGCTACCGCTGCTACCCCGGTAGTTACGCCCCTGGTCATAGACAGTCTCAGATCAAACTGCTCTATTGCAAAACAGACATAAGAAAAGATTTTTCACTAACAGGACAGACTTTGTCAGCAACAATTATGTAAAACACTCTGTAGACAGTCACAGATCCAACTGCTCTATTGCAAAATAAACAAAATTAGATTATTGGCAATGAAAGGGTTAACGGTCCTTTGTCTATCTGTGTTAATGCAGCACTCATCCTATCTATGATTTCTGTCACTAATCTGTCTGCAATTGATTAAATCTGACTAAACGTTGTTCTCCCACTCCTGAGATTCTTTACCTGTATTGCAAGCTTTGTTGCACTAAGTGCTTTGTACTGCTCAAGAAAATGGAGTAATTGCTTTGGATCATGCAGTGATGAATAACACATCCATCCCCTAATTCCACCATCACTGAAATGCCTCGTGTTCCAGCCCACAGCACCTTATATACTGTAAATTACATCAGCACTGTACAATGTCCAGCTACCATTGTCTATTGGCTGAGCAATACATGTGGCAAGTGGCCATTTTAGTTAGACAGACAAATTTCCATTTATTCTGTTTTGTTAAAAAACTAACAATTTGGAATATTGGGGTCGAACCCGGCTCTGAGCAAATTGCTTTGACCATCTCTACCCAAGACCCTCTTGATGCTGTTCAGACAATTCTGTCAACTGAATATTTTAAAAGGAGTCTGTCAGCAGAAAAATCTTTATCAAACTAATGACGGTACCATGTAGGGTGGCTTCGACACTTTCCGAAGATGCCTTTTGTATTCTGCATCGCAGCTCAATTTTCATGAAAATCAGGATTATTGTTATGCAAATTAGCAATAAAAGGTCTTTACAGGTGTTTCTTCTCCTGCTGGGTTTTTGCTCTACATGCTGTATAACCAGCCCTAACTGCAGACAAACTGTGACAAAGTAGGAGATGTCAAAACTCAGATAAAGTTCTTTTCTGATAATTTGCATATGAATGAAATCCTGATTTTCATGAAAATGGAGCATCAATGCAGAATAAGAAAGGCATTTTTGGAAAGTGTAAAAGCTGCCCTACAAGGTCATTAGTTTGATACCGATTTTCCGGTTGCCTACCTTTAAGGCTGATTTCTTACAAGAGTGGACTTTATTTTTTCTGTACTTTAACAATACTTTTTTGTGCTGATTCCCTTGTAACTGTCGCTGATATATTAGCCCCAGTTACAGGAGGAATGCAACCCTGCTGAGTTATACTGCAAGCTCGTATTGGTCCTCTAGGACCCAGCAGCTTTTTGTTCCCTGTTCTGAATGGAGTGGTGGTTGGGTAGCATGCATACATTGATTTCAATGGGAGAGCCAGAGATAGCGCTCAGCTATCTTAGGCGCTCCCACTGAAATGAATGGAGCAGGGCACTAACTGTCCGACCACCACTCCATTCAGAATGGGGGAATGCTCGCACATCCAATAATTTGCAGCTGAAAAACAATGCAGAAAAGACCGTGGCAGAAACACATCATGTTTTTTTCTGCAGCATTTTTTATAGAAAGTCCACAGAGTTTTCCTCTGTTGACTTTCTGATTCTATTATACCTATACGGAAAAAGCGGAAAACGCCAGCGTTTCCGTAGGTATAATTGACATGCTGTGATTTGCAAAAACACGATGGTTTTTGAAATCGCAGCATGTCCGTTGAGGATTTTTTTCTGCAATATGCGGATGGGATTAACCAGAATTCTATCCACTTTGCAGGTAGTGTAAAATGCAGCGTTTTCTCAATGTGGCGCCGCGGCCTTAATAAGGTATATTCATATAAGGTAGGTTTGATGCAGAACTTACTGCAACAAAAACTGGTTGTTATAGTGACAAGCACATGGATTTCTGCAAATCATATTCAGATGTATGGGACAGTAACAAAAATTTCTACAACAAATCTGGCAAGTGTGAATGTACCCATAGCTACTCCTACTCAACATGCAAGGTATATCTGTAACTAGAACCCACACGCTAACTAAGGTAATTCTTTATGGATGTTTTTATCTGTAGATATATTCTTTATATACTTTAAATGTATTTATTACATAACATTTACAAGTACTAGAGTAAAAGAAAAGCAGAGATGTTCCTATGGCAACCAATCATATCCTGCCTTGATTTTACAACCTGTAATATGATTTGTTGCCATGGGCACCACTGATGTTTTTATTTACACAACTTTTATTTTAATAAATCTCTCATTATTTTGGACAAATAAAAAAGGTTTCTCCATTTACCATTTCCCTGCAATTTATTGTTAATCCAAGCTGCCTGCATGTCAGTCTGTGCTTTTTCTGAAATCTGTAAAACATATCACACAGCAATGTATGGCTGTTGAAAACAGGTCATAGTCAACCCAAGTATAGAGTAAGGAAACATATGTTTTGTGTATAGTCATGCCTTCTAACATTCAGTGTACAGCGGAAATCATGATAAACCATGCCCTCTCTGACCCTCAGATCCCATACAGTGATATTGTTCTCATTAGTATAACATAGTGAAGAAGTCTCCTAAGTACTCCACACAGTATAATGCCCCCTTGATGCCCCCCACAGCATAATGTGGTCATCTCACAATATAATGTCTCCCAGTGGGCCATACACAGCATAATTCCCATTTGGGGCTTTCACACAATATAATTTCCCATTGTGGCCCCTCACAGTATAATGTCTCCTTATGGCCCCCACATAACATAATCTATCCCTGTTGCCACCACATAGTATACTGACCCCTTGTGGCACCCACATAGTATAATTCCCCCCCCCTGTGGCCCTCACACAGTATAATGTTCCCTTCTGCACATGGCCCCAAGAGTATAATGCCCCTTCATGGTTCCCATACAGTATATGCCCCACACAGTATAATGCCAGTAAAATACAAAGCAAACAAAATTAATACTCAAATCTAGAGCCTGCTACAATATCAGGTCTCAGCAGTTTGGGAGCAGTAGCCACCCTGTTATGATATCAATATATTGAGTCAGCGTGCATCCAAGACACTGGGTGTATGGTTGAGCAGGGAGTTGATAGCTCCCTGCTATACCATAGTATTCAACTGCAGGGGATGCAGAAAAAAATGAATGCAGATAAAGTTGAAGTCTGGACATGCCATCCATCTTCCGCTACCGGGGCAGAGACACATATCGTATCAGAAACAGATGGACAGCATCCGAAATTCAGGACTGTCCCGCTGAACCAGGACTTACAGAGCATATGTATAGGATTTATTTGCAGCAGCTGTAAATCATTGCCTTTCCAGCAAATTTGCAACAGCTAACATGGAATGATTTTGCCCAGTGTGTATCCTCAGCCTTAGGTGGGAATCACATACAGGTTTTTTGTGGTAGTTTTTGATGCAGTAATGTGAGCCAAAACCAGGTGCGGTCTTTTCTGCATCGTTTTTTGACTACGGCTCGCTACATGGGGCCTTAACCTAATACAAAGACAGAAATGTCTACGCTCTCTTATATCTGCTCTTTGATTTAGCTCTAAAAACCTCATCCAAAACTGCCACTATGATCCACTGTCAGGGGCGTAACTACCAGGGTAGCAGCTGCCACAGGGCCCGGGACATTACAGGGCCCCGCGGGCCCCCGATGCTTTTTTTTTTTTTTTTTTTTTTTTTTAATAGGCCGTTACCCCAGCAGGTAACGGGCCCTATATACTTACCGATCCCCGGGGTTCCGCTCACGGCCGCCTGTGCTTCCGATTCTGCGGAGGTGGCTGTGAGCAGGAGCGGGGATCGGTATGTGAGGCCGTGGGCCGAACACCACAATTTCTGCTGTCATTATACTCCGGGGTCTTTGAAAAGACCCCGGAGTATAATAATCAGAGGCCCAGAGTTGGTGAGGGAACATAAAAAAAACAATGTACTTACCTCTCCTACGCTTCTCCAGGCTTCGGGCCTGTTTGGTGACGTCCTAGACGTCAGCGGACATCATTTTGTGTCGCGACGCCGGCCCGCATCATGTGACGCCGGCCTGGTCCAACATTGAAGAAGGCCGAAGTAGCAGCGACTGGACCGGAGCGAGGAACAGGTAAGCAACGTTGTTTTTTTATGTTTCTATCCTCCCCTGGCTCTCCGATCATTATATTCTGGGGTCTGAAAAGACCCCAGAGTATAATAATTGTTCATGGGTGGTCCACAATGGGACATATAATAGTGTGTGCAGGGGCCACTATGGGGCATGATACTGTGTGCAGGGGCCACTATGGGGCATGATACTGTGTGCAGGGGCCACTATGGGGCATGATACTGTGTGCAGGGGCCACTATGGGGCATGATACTGTGTGCAGGGGCCACTATGGGGCATGATACTGTGTGCAGGGGCCACTATGGGGCATGATACTGTGTGCAGGGGCCACTATGGGGCATGATACTGTGTGCAGGGGCCACTATGGGGCATGATACTGTGTGCAGGGGCCACTATGGGGCATGATACTGTGTGCAGGGGCCACTATGGGGCATGATACTGTGTGCAGGGGCCACTATGGGGCATGATACTGTGTGCAGGGGCCACTATGGGGCATGATACTGTGTGCAGGGGCCACTATGGGGCGACTGTGGCGGGCTGGGGCGTCTGTGGCAGGGGCCCTATGGCACATAATAGTGTGCACAAGAATGCGTTTTTTTTTTGGGGGGGGGGTTGGAGGGGGCGGTCCGGGGAGGGAGATTGGGGGCAGCGGTTTGGGGGGGGGGGCCCCATGTCAAATGTTCGCCTTGGGGCCCAACCATTCCTAGTTACACCACTGTCCACTGTTATAAATAGTCAGAAAGTGTACATTTAGTTAATCTGAAAATGCTCCAGCTTTATCATAGTGACCCATGCTGGATGAATCTTCATACCGTGTAGTCTAAGTTTATATTGCCTATTAGTTGACTTAAAAAAGGATTGTCCAGGAAATTCCACACTCAGGGTGGAGGACAGGGAAGGTGAAACATTAAAAAAAAAAAAAAAAAAGTCATACTCACCTGTCCCCAGTGCTACAGTGTCTACTCTGTCCAGTCCAGCACTGCCCATGACTTTGCTGGCAGAAATCCTGAGCCACATATGACCACTGAGGCCAATCAGCAGCCACAGGAAAGGAACCGGTGACATATGTGAGTGGTCACATGCAGACTTCTGCTGGCAAAGGTACGGTGAACACCGGAACATCAGGGACAGGTGAGTATATTTTTTTTCTTTTTTTTTTATGTTTCACCTTCCTCAGATTCCTGCCTGAGTTATGAATTTCCTGGAAAACCACTTTAACCACTTCCGTACCGCCCATAGACTATATACGTCCAGTGGATGGTTGTAACTTCAGCCAGAGCTCCCAGAGAGAAAACAGGGAGGGTTTATTACCTTCCCTGCCTTCCTGATCGCTGTGTATACAGCGCTGTATACAGTGCAGTACAGTATGAGTGCTGTATACAGCGCTATGGGCACTGCCATCTTGCGGCTGCCCTTGGACCCGGTGGTCATGTGATCTGCCGGGTGCAGCGTTTGCAAGAGCTGCTGGGTCCTACAGAACCCAGATCAGGTCTATAGTATTATTGAAGTAACGTGCAGGAGGCTGTATGCCTCCTGCAACTGGGGCTAAATGTACCAGCCCCAGTTATAGGGGAAATCAGCCTCCTCAACAACAAAAAAAAAAGTAATCAGCTGTCCCCAAAGGTCTATTATGACCTTATGGGGACACAATGTTAAAAAAAAAAAAAAAAAATTATAGAAAAGTAAAAAAAAAAAATGTAAATAAAATTAAAAAAATAAATAAAATAATATGCCAGTAAAATGCCCTTATTACAGGTTATAGCCTTCCTCCAACGACACCATAAAAATAAAAATTACCGTAACGGAGAGGAAAAGCTATTTTATAAAGTTTTTAGTAGCACTTTGTGTTATTAAATTTAAAAAAAATGAAAAGTGAAAAACAGACACGTTTTCCCTCCTCTTTTGTTTATATTTTCCTGGATATAAAAAAAAAAAAAAATAATAATACACATGCAAAAATAAAAACACTTAAAAGTAAAGCCCTGTGTGTTACTGAAAAAAGACGCAGAAATTAGTTGAATAATGCGTATGATAAAAATGTTACAGCCCTCAAAACCACACATACAAAAAAAACCGAAAATGTGTCTGGTCCTGGACCAGAAATTGGCCTGGTACTGAAGTGGTTAAGTTTGGCCAGAATACTTTGGTGCATTTTATCTCATTTCAGTCACATCCACTTTTCCCATGAAGTCACGCCCTTTCGTATAAAGCTATGTCAGAAAAATTTTAACTCAAATTAGATGTGCCAAAATTGTGGGACATTTTGGGGTATTTTATGCCAGGGTCAAGTCATAATTACATTAGTAAATTTGCCCCATTTGTGACTCCAGCATAAATCTTTTCTAGAAACATCACTATATAGATTATTAGAATAAGGATCATAATGGTGGAATAGAAATTCCTGCCACGTATATTTACCTCATACATATCAGTTTCAGGTTGAATATGTAAAAAATATATTAATATGAAAAAAAAATATTTTGACAACAGTCTTACTTCTGTTTTAACACATGGAATGTACCAATCTGTGGTTTTTACATCTCATTCTCAAAAGTGATGACAGACATTCTCCTCCTGTATTACTGGACTAATATAGAATTTGTTAACATGTAATTGACAGCTCAGTTTATTATTATTATTATTATTATTATTATTATTATGCATTCATCAATTGCAGGTTTTGTTGATTTCAGCCCTCAAGTATTCCCAAGAGTCCATCTTTTGAGGATTTGCTTAATATGGCATATGTGATTTAATTATTGCCACTACATCAGTAATTGCCACGGGTGTTTCCTGTATACGAGATTTGCAAGACACATCAGGGTTTCTTAAGGACTGGATGTAAGAAATGCTGATTTATTATAGGTTTCCAAAATCTTAGGAAATGCATGTACAATTACAGTTCTTAACTTTTCCACTGCCACTTATGATAAAAATGATATAATGGCGGTATTCATAATGAAATTGATATATCAGAAGATGTCTCCTTTACACCAAGGCCCCATGTTGCAAAAATGCTTTGTTTTATATTACCTGCAAAGTGGATAGGATTCTGGCTAATTGCAGCAAAAAAAATCAGCAGTGGAAAAGCTATGTTTTCAAAAACGGTTCTGTTTTTATACCTACGGAAAACACAGGAGTTTTCTGTATAGGTATAATGGGGCAGATAGTCCATAGAGGAAAACTCTGCGGACTTTCTGTTAAACACGCTGTGGAAAAAAACATGATGCCTTTCTGCCGTGTTTTTTTCTGCAGCATCTTTTTACTGCAGTTCGCTACGTTGCAGAAAAACTGCTTTTTTTTTTTGCAGATTGTGCTGCAGGTTTTTGAGTCAAAGAGTGGCTTGAAAAAGAATGAGAAATATAAAGGAGACACTCAGGCTACATTCACACGAAAGAGGTGCAAAAAGGGCCCCATATATTTGAGTGAAAATGGACAAAAATAGGACATGACCTATATCGTATTGGTCTGTTACAACGGAATAACGGTCATGTGAATAGCCCCATTCATACACAAATAATTTAGTGCTGCCGTGTGATGTCCGTTAAAAAAAAAAAAAAAATGGATGACACATGGCCATTATTCACTGTTGTGTGAATATAGCTTTATACTTTTCCCTTTCATTAAATCCACTCCTGGTTCTGGCTCAAAAAACTGCAGCTAAATTTGCAACAAAAAAGCAGCTTTTCGGCAACATGGGGCCTTTGCCTAAAGATCATTTAATTGTATAGAACAGTCTACTGTATGAAGACAGAAAAAGAAGGGTATATTTATACAGAACAGATTTGCTGCTGAAATTGCAGCATCAGCCATTTTTTTGCATTCTTGTAAAGTTTGTTACATTTTTTTTTTCTTCTGACTATGGTTTATTCATACAGTACTGTACCATGGTGTGGTATTATAAAGCGTCTCTTCGAGAACCAGGCTAGAAACACTTTCCAAAACTGTACTCCTGTTTTTTTTTGTTTTTTTTTTTAAAAAGACTATTTATATTGACCTGCAGTCATTTGTTATCTTGTCATTGCTATGTGGTTGTGTGGCTCTCTGTGGCACTACAGTCTCATTGTGAAAAAAACACCCTACATTCTAATTTAATGGGGTGGCTTTTTTTAAAAGTTATAGGTAGAACTCAACTCTCTGGCCCCTATCATTAGTAAGCAAGAGGGTCCTCAAGTTACAATTACGCTGAAAGATTAGTAACATGTGCATACCCACTCTCTGTGTGTACCTCAAGCCTAAAATGGGAATATCCTGCTAAGGCTAAACCTCTAACACCACTTTCACATTTTGCATCAGTATCTCCAAACCAAAACCAGAAGTGGGTCCAAAACATAGAAGAGGTATAAATATTTCCATTATATATTTTTTTTCTGCATGCCTTTCACTCCTCATGTTGACATACAAATACTGATACAGAATACTGACTAAATATTGAATATTGACTAAATATTGTGAAAATTGCCTAAGTCATCGTTATATAATATGTTGGAATATAAATATAATTATATAGAAAAATATGTAGACATTGATGTAAACATATAACTTTTAGGTGGTGCACTAGCAATATATTTATGAATCAACCATTGTTTTCTAGTGAAAGTTTAAGGTTCCTAATCCAACCTATACTCATAAATATAAAGACAGGAATAACAAAATTCTGAAAATCCACGTACCAAATAAATATATATATGTATGTATGTATGTATGTATGTATGTATGTGGAAATCCATCCATATAAAGATGTATTATGATACATTCAAAGTTTGCAAAAAAGTTGCCTACAAGTTTCAGAGCATTTTATTGGCTGGGTTCATACCTGGGTGTTTTAGTCTGTAACTGATCAGACTTGTTTATCAGACTGACAACAAAGTGGCATCATTTTCCATCACTTTGCATCAGTTTTTCCACCTGTCGTCAAGCATAAGAAAATAGATCATGATGGATCCTGATCACAAGGGATCTGATAAAGATTGATGCTTTTTTTTTCAGTTCGTGTCCTATAGAAATTATTAGAATTTGTTGACTGATCCGTTATGATCTATTTTAATACAGCAAAATTGATTTAGCCTTACATCTTTACATTTGGCAAATTTAGTAACCATATGTCACCAAACTCTTAGAGCTGCATTGTGATACGTCTTCCGATTAAGATAATGCAGAAGCTTTACCTGCAGTCCTATGTAAAACATACAGTATATAACACAGCCTGGTATCACCATCACTTATATCAACTAAAAAAATCAGGAATGCTACATAAATGGTATTCTGTTGTACAGCATATGGTTTATTGCATAGAAAAAGGAGAGTATATTGAACAAAGGAAAAATAACTTAATAAAGCTGTTAATACAGCTTCAGTAAACAGAAACCATTGTACAACTAAAAAAATATCCAAATGATGCTGGATTAAGCAACATGAGTGATATACCCAGAAATAAATAACTAGTTCAAGACTGTCATTGCTGAAACATTCTGGCATACACATACATACTGTAAGTCTCTTACCTACGGATGAACTGCACCTGCAGACAGCGCCCTCCTGCATGGTCATTATCAAGGACCCTGATGAGTGATCCAGGGGTGAAATGGTTCACATCTTGAAGGACTATCTTGGACGTGTAGAATAATGATCTGTCACTGCTTGATTATTTGCTGACAATTGTTAAGCCAATAAATCCATCTTCTTACCAGTAATCCATAAATGAGAAGAGAAACGTATTAAGACTTGATATGTTTTCCATCCAAGAGAACAGATGATTACAGCAAATGTGACAGTATCTATTAGTAGCTGCAGCAGCAGCGCAGGGTTCAGTGAACAAAAGCTAGAGCACAACTGAAGCAAGACCAAAGGCAGCTGAGTGATACATTAGCAAAAAATTAAGCTGGAATTGGCCACTAGGGGGCTTGGAAGCTGTAATTGTCAAGGATAGAATCAGTGTGAGAAGGGCAAGGTGTTAGCAGGATTCCAGGCAGATGTAAGGTTTTATTTTATTGTGTGTTAGTTTATGCCCTTGATTGTCCCAAGGACAGGCACGACAGTATAGTGTAAGACACGGCAAGTGGTGAGTCAAGTACTTTGCAGTAAAAGGGGAAATGCAAACTATTGTTGAAATCAGCAGCAAGATGTTGACTTCCAGACACAAGATTACATCCATAGTGTACAATAGTTCAGCTCAGTTAATTCCCAGTCTGAAAACAATGCAAAGTCCAATTCTAAGAACCATTATTATAAATTGTACCAGCACACAAGTATCAGAACAAGAGACAGCTTGATCTATTAAAAAGCAACTCCTTAATACAAGATTAAGTTCAGGACTGCCAACATACCTCACCATAAAATCCTCCAGTTTTTGTATGGAGTAGAGGTACACCATGTTTGGATTAAATTGGATAATGCAGCCATTTTATTAAGAAAATACAAAGTACAAAAATATATAACTTTTTATTTAAGCAAAGAAGAGTCCTTCTATGCACCAGACCAGCCAAAACCAACATCTGTCCAACTTAAAGGGGTAACATACCCATGATACCTTCCTCCCCACCAATTTTTCACCAAGTCCAAAGACCCCCACCCGCCATAGGGAGCATGCCTTAAACCCTTAAGCATGAGACATCCCTCAATGCAAAAGCCCACTCAACACACTCCTGCAAACTCAAAGGCCACAAATCAATGCCCAAAACATACAGGTGTACCCCGTCCTGAAGCCAAAAATTTCCCTGTCCTGACTCACTTAAAGTGCCTAACACTGATCCCACCTCAGACTTTTTTCCATGCTTCATTAAGTTTTTAAACAGAACGGGCCAGGCACTAAGTTCTCCTAGGAATAATATCAAAATCACCAAATTGTGATTATGCCTGGGACAGCAGACCACAATCTATGCATATCGTGCTTAATATTCCTTATCAGCTAAACAGACAAATGCCCAAGTCATTACTGCTGATGTGCAGGATCAAAAATGTCAGGATCCCTATCTAGCCATGCAAAACGATGAATTCATGGAAGCACACACTTCCAACTCATATCTTGGAACCCAAACCAATTGCGACAATAGCAACGTCCCTATCAAAACCAAACTGCCTCCCATTAGGCGATAACAAAACTATTCAATCACATCACATATGACTGGCATCTGACAGACTCCCACCTGCCAATGTGCATGACTTTATCTGGGGGCATGCCCCACCCAGCTGCCTCCATGGCAGTTCCTATCCTAAATGGGGGGGCAAAAAGAGACCCATCAAGACTGAATGAACCCAAATGCCAGTGAAAAATAACCATAAACTGATATCTGGACATTGAAGAAACGTCCGTAGGGCAGAAGAAAGATCCCAACCAGGGGGGGCCCAAAACCCCCATATTTCTTTAAACATAAACACATAGCTACCCCAGGAAGTGCATGCACTGCAATCTTCATCCTTTTGCCTCACTGGTCAGTCTTAGAGTGCCAAATCCATTATTCCACCCCGACTTCAGAAACAGAAAAGTTCCAGGCTAAGAGCAACACACCAAGGAATGCCAACAGAAATACTGACTCGAAAAGCTGCCTTAAAATTTGAGTCCCACCTTGCCTCCCAAGCGCTCCAACAGATGGAGGGAGACCAGACACCACCTATCAGTATGCACCCACCCCTTGTTAAAACCCTTCAGTGCCTAATGAACTAGCCAGTTCTTGGCCATATCCTTGAGTAACTGCATTCTAAAACCAAAAGCCAAGGCTGACAAAGTGGCCGATTTTGAACATAGACCAGCCTGAAGCTCCTGCATTCACTCTCTACATGCTCCACATTTTTTCACATATGTCTCCCAAAGGATCCATGACAATTCATAAGCTTCCCAAGTGCCCAGAGTTAGAGACCCTCAAATTAGGTGTTTAGCTGATTGCCAACCAAGTTCGCAATTCACTCTGCATTTCCCCGCATTTGGCAACAGCAATCAAAATCGCTCCGATTGCTAGCAAGAAAGAGAGTTGGCAATTGAGTTCAACAAGTCAGTTTTGATGTAACAAACATGGCAGTGGAGGTTCTTTTGTAATAGTAAGATCATAGATGTCCATGCAAGCACTGTGCGACGCATGTTACACAAGTCTGGAATGGTGACCCAAAAAGAAGCCTTGACTTCAATATCATCATAAAAAGCATTGGCTCCAGTTCGTAAAAAAATATGAAAAGTGGACAGTAGAAGAATGGAAACGGGTGAATTGGAACGATGAGACGAAAATCAAAAGACTGGGCTCTGATTGATGCAAATGGGTCTGGAGAAAGCAAGTTTGGTGGAGGAAGCCTGATGATATGGGGTTGTTTCACAGTCAAAGGCATTGGATACTCGATCAGGATCAATGGTGGTCTCAATGCTTAGCTATATGTGAATATCCTACAAGATGAGTTACTTTATACACTCAAGTACTATGGGCATGAAAAGGACGGCATAGTGTTCCAACAGGACAACTACCTGAAGCATACATTGAGATTAGCGAACAGATGGTTCAATGACAATGAAGCATATGTGCTGGATTGGCCCCCACAGGCCTCAACCCAATCAAACACTTGTGGGTAGAGTTGAAGAAAAAGCTGTGTTTGTACCCAAGTGAGACGACTAGTATGCACCAACATTAGGAATGTGTAGAAGAGACCTGGGGTCAAATTTTGGTTGAGACATACTTGAATTTGATCAAGAGCATGCCCAGAAGGATTCAGGCAGTATTGAAAGTCAAAGGAGGAATAAATTAAAATTTTGATTTTTAGGAGCAAAACAGTAACAATACAGTTACATGACAAGAATCTTCAGAACTAATCATATGCTAAATAGTTGCAAGTCAACTTTATGTATGAGATAGCCAAGATTATCATAATGGAGCCAAGTATGGCCCCCATAGACACTGTAAGCTTTCCCTATGGAGTCCATATAACAAAACAGCATGAAGAGATTGAAATAATTTGTGATAAAGTCCTTATGGTCCAAGGTTTTAATGGAGAATGCCTGAACTGCAGAAACTTGGCAGTGTGGGGTTTATATAGATATACTTCATGTATGTGGGATCCATGAAAACAGGTGTCCCTCTGTGCAAGGCAGCCATGAAAAATTTACTTTTTCACAGACGTTTTGCACCTCTTTTGTGTAAATCTAGTCTTACAGTGGACCCCCTTATTTCTCAGCCTTATCCCTTTAGTATAAGGATGGGACTAACTGGTGATTTTAACAACAATACAAGTCACCCTGCAACATGGCAAACACTATAAGTGAATGTCACTGGTGTGACTGACATTGTCGATCACAAAAAAGTAGAGCACTGATTGATTTTTTTTTTTAGAATGAGAATTGCGACCATGACAACCTCAGGTAACAATGCAAAATCACTGTACAGTACAGCCCCAGCATAATATGCAAAAGTAATGGCACAGATAGCATTATTATTGCATTAGTTTTTACTGTTTGATTTTTTTTGTAAAAAGACAAAAATACATTTTCCTGCCTTTTGTACCACAAAAGGAATTAGGCAACTCAGTTGCTCCATTTTTATTTACATAATTTAACAATCACCGTAAATAACATGGCTTACTTACAGGTTGATCTGATTAGAAGAATACCAAATATGCCTATTATTTACTGTATTTAAAAATGTATTTATTGTAATAATTTGCACTTTTTAAATTCCCACATAAAAACTTTTATTTTTAATTTTCAGCTTTTTCTTCTACTGACAATATAATGGTATATACAGATACAGTACTAAGCGAACGTTTTAGGCAGGCGTGTGAAAAATGTTGAAAAGTAAGAATGCTTTCAAAAATAGAAGTGTTAATAGTTTATTTTTGTCAATTAAAAAGAAGAATCAAATCAAGAAAGGAGTCCTGGAAATGATGATATGGGCCCCACACAGCCCTGATCTTAACATTATTGAGACTGTCTGGGATTACATGGTGACAGAGACGCAGCTAGGGGTTCAGCACAGGGGGCCCCCCCAACTTGGACATGTTCGTATACGATCAGTATACGGTGAGTGTATAGCGACTCTACATAGGGCCCTGCAGACGATTTAGGTGAATACAGGGCAGTAACATTTAGTGACTTACAGGTAACATCTCTGACTAATCGTTCACATTCCCCATCTCTTTCATCTGGATGGCCATGACCACTTCTTCCAGTCTCTGTAAAGTTTGCAAAGCCCTCAACCTGCTGCTACCCCCAATTATAAAATATATAATATAAACCACCATAATGAATAATACTCCCAAGTGCATCTTTAAATTAATAACTTCCCTGTGCACCCCTTTAAATAGTGCCCCTTATTAATAATGCCCCAGGTGTTTCCTAAGTAAAAAGGAAAAAAAAAAAAAAAAAAAAAAAAATTATTGGGGTTCCAATACCCGGGACCCCTAGGATCAGCTGTTTCAATGAACCGTGGTACCTGTGTAAGCTCTGTGACCCCTTCTCTGTTTACATAGTGTCATTCTTTTCATAATAATGTAACTACAGCCTTGTCCTATACACATCTATGTGACAAGGCTGGAATGACATCACACGGTCACTATACAGACAGCTTGTGATATAAACAGGCGCCGGGGCCCCTTCATACAGCTGGTCAGTGGGGAATCACTTATCTCTTATTGATTATCTATTCTGAGCATAGATCATCAATAAAAATGAGCTGGAAAACGCCTTTAGGCTAAGGCCCCATGTGGTATCCTGCAGTAAAAAAAAAAGAGCTGTGGGAAAAACTGCGGCGGCGACACATCGCGGTTCTTCCTGCAGCACTTTGCACAGAAAGTTCGCAGAGGTTTCCTCTGCGGACTTTCTGCTTCAATTATATCTATAGGGAAACCGCTGGCGTTTCCGTAGGTATAATTGACATGTTGCGATTTCCAAAACTGCGACTGTTTTGTAAATCGCAGCATATCCCCTGTGCATATTTTACTGCAAAGTGGGAATGGGATGGGGGCCCCATGTGGCGAAAATTCAAAATGCGGCATTCTAGTAAATCCCATCCACACATTGCAGAAAAATACGTGCAGCAGACACACTACGATTTCTAAAACAGTTGTGGTTTTGGAAATTGCAACATGTCAATTATACCTATGGAAACACTGGCAGTTTCCATATAGGTGTATTGAAAACAGAAAGTCCACAGGGGAAACCACTGCGGACCTTCTGTGAAAAGCGCTGCTGGAAAAACCACAATGTTACCACCGAGGTTTTTCCTGAAGTGTTTTTTTTTGCTGCAGCCCGCTACATGGGGCCTTAGTCTTAATAAATCCCAAGTGCCACTGTGATGATTCTGCCTAAATATGGCCATAACTCAGATGTATTTTGGTCTCTGGGTAGCGTATTTCTCTCTAGTTCCATTTATTCATACTGTGTGCAGCTATAAGCCTAGGTGCATATTGGCAGTAGTGGCCAGGCTGGAACAATAGGGCTCTATTGTATTCCTATACAGCCCTGAGTGATCAAACAATAGTGCATTGTTCAAGCCTGGGCTGTTGATCAGATATGGCTGATAACAGTGTATCAATTCACTTTGTCTCAGCTATATACAAAAGATCTGGACTTGATTGAATTAACTCATCAGACGTACTGTCACCGGTGACCTCATTCTGGGAGGTGGCATAAAGGGTATAAAAGATGAGGTAAGAGGTCTGTGGGAGGAGATTACACTATGGAGATCATGCTATGAAGACTGTGCTGAGATAATGCTATGGAGATTATGCTACAGGATGTTACAGACTTTGACTGAGATGTTACTATGAGCAGGCAGGTTGGAATGCTGCTGCTGACGATGAAGAGCCTACAAGAGACTGAGAGAGACTATTGGGCTAATGCTGAGAGACTGTTATGAGAGCATGCAGGGGGATTATCGTATTGATGCCACATGCTGAAAAGCCTCCACTGGTGATCTCCACATGCTATGTGTGAGTGTTGGACTATAGAGCCACATCAAGGATATGTGTGGTAAAGTAATCATTTCACCTTAATCCCTTTTATTTTATTTGTACTGTATCTTGTAACTAGTAACTGTTAATGCTTGTATACAGCTGCATATCTGTTCTGAACTGTATATGTTAGATTTTAATACCGACCCATTTAGGGGTTAATAAATATATAAAATTTAGAAGGCTTGTCTTGTATTTATCTGGTGAACCCAGCACTCACTGGCGGTGAGTGTGGTTTTTCTATGAAAGAGGACTCAGGGGGTGGCCACAGCGGTGTTGGCGCACTGAGGATCTTTCACAGCCACTTTAATTAAATTAATTGACCCTCATTTTATGCCCCTGATTACCCCTGACGTAAATACCGCACCTCTAATGACCCCTTCTATCAATGACCACCCCCTTATGTTCATAATGCCTCCTTATATAAATGATGGCCCCTTATATAAATAACCTCCCCCCTTGTATTCATAATACCCCATAATAACCCTTATATAAATGACCCCCCATCATCATAACGCCCTTTATAGTTATAATTCCCCCTCCTAACCACCCCTTATTCCCTTATTCTATTAATATACCCACAACTGCGCTAAAAAAAAAAAAAAAAAAAAAAAAAAAAAAGTTCTACTCACCTACCTGCGAACCTGATGAACGGAGCCACCGCTTCCTCCCTGTCCATGCACAGGACATCTGTGTCTGAGCGCAGGCGGTGTCTGCAGACACCGATCTAATTAAAAATAAAGCATGTATTAATGGTGGCCCCGGGAAGGGGGGGCCCACAGAGTCAGTGGGCCCAGGGCAGCCGCCCTCTCTGCCCCCCTCTAACTACGCCTCTGCATGGAGAGATAGAAGAATTTGAGCAATAGTACATCCACAGAAGGTGTCCGACTCCAATATCTTTGGAACAACTTTCCGGCCATGTTTCTTTAAAAACCGTGTGTAAGTGCACCTAGAAGAATTGATAGTGTTTTGAATGCAAAAGGAGGTCACACCAAATATTTAAAAATTTGATTTAGATTTCTCTTTTGTTCATTCATTCACAATTTTGTTAAAGGGGTTGTCCAGCCCCAAGTTGAATTTTAATATTGATGACCTATCCACAGGATAGATCATTAGAATGTGATCTGTGGAGTCCAACACCTGGTCCCCACACAGATCATCTGTTCTAGCAGCCTCTGGGTGCCAGAATCTGCTAGGAGCAGTTATGGCAAAAATAAACACTTCTATTTTTAAAGCATTTGTGCTTTGTGTTTAGAGCACAGGAGAGGGACACTCCCCAATGGCATGTGTTGGAGGATAATCTACATGGATTGTAAGTACATAGAAATGTCTGTATAGATTTTCCTGCTTGATATACAGAGCAGAAAGAAATAGTGCCCCCCCCCCCCCCGAGGCATAGCTAGTGGGGGGCAGGTGGGGCACAATCTGGAGCCGCCGCAACAGACACAGATATTTCATCTATATCGGTGTCTCCCCGGACAGTTGAAATACGTCGTAGAGCATGAAAAACAGCTTCCTGCTCTACCATTCTGTAACCTGGAGGCCACAGGCCTGTGAGATCTTGTGGCCTCCAGGTGTCCTGGCAACCACTGAAGACATTAGTGCCCTGACCCCGGGCATCTCCTGAGGCGGGACTCTGACGATGCATGAATTGGGTTGTGAAGAAATGACAATGGCAAGACAGGTGCATGTGGGCACCTAACGCAGGTATTTATTTTTTTGGTTGGGGGGTGCCTTAATATTAGGGGGCACTAATGATATAAGAGGGTATATAAAGGAGTAATTGGGGGCATTGGTTGGCAGCATTTACAGTGGGTACGGAAAGTATTCAGACCCTTTTAAATTTTTCACTCTTTGCTTCATTGCAGCCATTTGCTAAAAGCAAAAAAGTTAATTTTATTTCTCATTAATGTACAATCAGCACCCCATCTTGACAGAAAAAAAACCAAACAGAAATGTAGATATTTTTGCAAATTAATTAAAAAAGAAAAACTGAAATATCACATGGTCATAAGTATTCAGACCCTTTGCTCAGTATTGAGTAGAAACACCCTTTTGAGCTAGTACAGCCATGAGTCTTCTTGGGAATGATGCAACAAGTTTTTCACATCTGGATTTGGGGATACTCTGCCATTCTTCCTTGCAGATCCTCTCCAGTTCCGTCAGGTTGGATGGTGAACATTGGTGGACAGCCATTTTCAGGTCTCTCCAGAGATGCTCAATTGGGTCCAGGTCAGGGCTCTGGCTGGGCCAGTCAAAAATGGTCCCAGAGTTGTTCCAAAGCCACTCCTTTGTTATTTTAGCTTAGGGCCATTGTTTTGTTTGAAGGTGAACCTTTGGCCTAGTCTGAGGTCCAGAGCACTCTGGAAGAGGTTTTCTTCCAGGATATCTCAGCACCCCATCTTGACAGAAAAAAAACAGAAATGTAGATATTTTTGCAAATTTATTAAATAAGAAAAACTGAAATATCACATGGTCATAAGTATTCAGACCCTTTGCTATGGCACTCATATTTAACTCACATGCTGTCCATTTCCTTCTGATCCTCCTTGTGATGGTTCTACTCCTTCATTGGAGTCCAGCTCTGTTTAATTAAACTGATTGAACTTGATTAGGAAAGGCACACACCTGTCTATATAAGACCTCACAGCTCACAGTGAATGTCAGAGCAAATGAGAATCATGAGGTCAAAGGAACTGCCCAAGGAGCTCAGAGACAGAATTGTGGCAAGGCACAGATCTGGCCAAGGTTACAAAAGAATTTCTGCAGCACTCAAGGTTCCTAAGAGCACAGTGGCCTCCATAATCCTTAAATGGAAGAAGTTTGGGACAACCAGAACTCTTCCTAGACCTGGCCGTCCAGCCAAACTGAGCAATCGTGGGAGAAGAGCCTTGGTGAGAGAGGTAAAGAAGAACCCAAAGACCACTGTGGCTGAGCTCCAGAGATGCAGTAGGGAGATGGGAGAAAGTTCCACAAAGTCAACTATCACTGCAGCCCTCCACCAGTCGGGGCTTTATGGCAGAGTGGCCCGAAGGAAGCCTCTCCTTAGTGCAAGACATATGAAAGCCCGCATAGAGTTTGCCAAAAAACACATGAAGGACTCTCAGACTATGAGAAATAATATTCTCTGGTCTGATGAGACGAAGATTGAACTTTTTGGCATTAATTCTAAGCGGTAGGTGTGGAGAAGACCAGGCACTGCTCATCACATTCCCAATACAATCCCAACAGTGAAACATGGTGGTGGCAGCAGCATGCTATGGGGGTGTTTTTCAGCTGCAGGGAAAGGACGACTGGTTGTAATTGAAGGAAAGATGAATGCGGCCAAGTACAGAGATATCCTAGAAGAAAACCTCTTCCAGAGTGCTCTGGACCTCAGACTGGGCCAAAGGTTCACCTTCCAACAGGACAATGACCCTAAGCACACAGACAAAATAACAAAGAAGTGGCTTCGGAACAACTCTGTGACTGTGATATTTCAGTTTTTCTTTTTTAATAAATTTGCAAAAATATCTACATTTCTGTTTTTATCTGTCAAGAAGGGGTGCTGAGTGTACATTAATGAGAAATAAAATGAACTTTTTTGCTTTTAGCAAATGGCTGTAATGAAACAAAGAGTGAAAAATGTAAAGGGGTCTGAATACTTTCCGTACCCACTGTATGTAAGGGGGTATTAATTTGTGGGGTATTGGGCTATATTAATTTACAGTGAGCATTATTGATTTAAAGGGGTTGTCCAGGAATTTCAGAAGTCAAACAGAAAGCCGTGGAAGGTGAAACATAAAAAAAAATTATACCTGTCCCCAGTGTCCTGGTGTCTGCCACCATTGTCCAGTCCAGCGTGCGCCTTGCCTTTTCCGGTGAAAGTTCTGTGCCGCAAATGACTGCTGAGGCCAATCAATGACCACAGGAAAGGAACTGGTGATGTCACTCACATAAGTCACCAGTTCCTTTTCTGTGGCTGCTGATTGGCCTCAGCAGTCATGTACGGCGCAGGACTTCTGCCGGCAAAGGAACAGTGCACAATGGACCAGAGAGCCAAGGTGGACACCAGAGTACTGGGGACAGGTGAGTTAATGTTTCACCTTTCTTGACATCCTCTCTGACTTCTGAGATTCCTAGACAATCCCTTTAAGGACATAGTCAGGAGTATTATTAATTAGGGGGAACACTGGGGGCATTAATAATTGATGGGAACTCTTAATTAAAAGGTGTCTTCCCAGATCAAAACTTTTAATGCAGGCAGCAGTGGAGTATTATAATGTATCCTTACCTCATTACTTGTGCTGGGTCGACTGTCAACTTGTATGTATATAGAGCAGCTGCAGCGCTGATGTCGACCATGAAGACCATGGACAGGCAAACACTGTTTACTGAAAAGATAACAATACATACAAGAGCATTACTCATTTACAGGGAGGGGATTTCGTACTATATATTTTATAATTGAGGGTAGTAGCAGAATTGGGACTTTGTGTAGGCGAGGACAATGTGGGTCAGATGCCTGGAAAAGTGAAGAGCCAAAGATGTCTGTGCTGCATAGTTTACAAAGACAAATCACAGCTGGAAGAAGTGATCTTGACGGTCCAGAGAGAAGAGACAAGAAATGTGAAAGATTACAGTCAGAGACGGTCACCTGTAAGTCACTAAATGTTGCTGCACTGTATTCACCTAAATGGTCTGCAGAGCCAATATGTACCACTATATTGTCACTGTATAGTGATAATATCGGTATAACTAGGTTGGGGGCCCACTTGGACATGTTTGCCCCCCCCCCCCCCCCGCCAAACCCTTAGCTAAGCCTCTGGTGCCCCTCCATCCTTCTATGGGCTCCAGTGCTTGCCAGGCCATGCCAGGGCTGATCCCGGGGTAGCAGGCCAAATTAACCCCCTCCCAGATTAAAATATCCAAAAAAGAAAAAAAACAAAAAGACATGGACCGCACATCCCAATCTTATACATTGATCTTATGCTTCTCAGCAAATTCTACAATACTGAACATGAGGTTCTTAGTATACTATAAAGAGGTTGCCGTGAAGTGGCTAGTGGGCTTATGCACCTTGATCAATATGTATACTAAGAACCTCATGTTCAGTATTGTAGAATTTGCTGAGAAGCACAAGATCAATGTATAAGATTGGAATGTGCGGTCCATGTCTTTTTCTTTTTATATTTTATTTTTTATCTGTCTTTTTCATTCTTTTTGTTTTGCCTTGGTACCAGCACTCCTCCCATTTGGCCCAGGGGTTTTTAAATTAAGGGAGCCTTCTACTGTTCCAGTCCTCTGACTGAGAATATATGGCTAGGTGAACTCTTTGAGATCTGTTCACATGTTGCAGTCCTTCGACTGACACCATATGGTAAGGTGAACTTTTTTGTTATCTGTTCACATGGTGCGGTGCTCTGCCGTGTCTGCCGTCGCTGTTGTGCGGTGCCCATGGGGCGGTGTGGCCCAGAGCCTGGGGGCTTAGCCTGGCGGCAGGGGTGTTGCTGGGCTGCCGGGTCGGTTGCCCTGTGGGCGCTGTATTGTGGTGGTGGTGGTCGCTGTTCAGTGCCGCACCCAGTAGTGTAGGGACCCACTATAAAGAGGTTGCCGTGAAGTGGCTAGTGGGCTTATGCACCTTGATCAATATGTATACTAAGAACCTCATGTTCAGTATTGCAGAATTTGCTGAGAAGTACAAGATCAATGTATAAGATTGGGTTGTGCGGTCCATGTCTTTTTCTTTTTTATATTTTATTTTTTATCCCTCCCAGATTAAGCCCGGGTATATTTTGGCCCAGGCCAGAATATACCCTGGGGATTAACTGTCCTAGGCCAAACTATACCCCGAGCTGTAAAATAGCCTAGGCTAAACTAAAATAGCCTAAGCTAAACTATACCCCAGGTGTAAAATAGCCTAGGCCAAACTATACCCCTCCAGGCCAGAATATACCCCTCTAACATGGAACCCGGGTATAGTCTGACCCAGGCCACAGTGTACCCCTAGGGATAAACTTTATACCTGAGGGTGTAAAATAGCCTAGGCCAGGAATATATCCCTCCAGGCCATAATGTCATCACTTCACTGGTTTTCTAACCCTGTCTCTAATTTGTTGAAAAGTGTGCAGATCTTTTTTTTTTTTTTATCATACTCAAACACACAGCTGCTTCCTCTTTTTGGAAAATACAGTACAGTGCTTACATTTAACTGACTTTAGATAGTGCTGTCCCAACAGTGCATAGTAACTTTTTTATGTGTGTTTGTATGTGTCTGCTCTCTATGACACCCAACTTTTGACAACCATGGAAGACCAACTGTATTACCAGCTTTTGAGATTCTACATTGCAACACAACAAGAGCGCCCCAGTGGATCTACGATCTACCTCCAGAGAAACATGTAAATGCCAAGTCCCAGTTCAGACAAACAGCTAAGCTATATCGAGCATACGGAGGGATTCTT
Source organism: Leptodactylus fallax (assembly GCA_947044405.1). Classification (NCBI taxonomy): domain Eukaryota; kingdom Metazoa; phylum Chordata; class Amphibia; order Anura; family Leptodactylidae; genus Leptodactylus; species Leptodactylus fallax. The sequence continues at coordinate 4,446,573 of CAMRHE010000128.1, read as the reverse complement.
TACCTTGGGGAAAAGGAGGTTCTCACTAAAAGCCAACCGCCATATATTCTGAAGGCCTGTCATGACAATCCAATTTCTGGTGGCCATTTTGGCAGAGATAAAACGTTAGCCAAAAACTGACCATTAATACTGGAAGTGAATGAAGAACGACGTTCACCAACATGTCAAAGCCTGTTAAAAATGTATTGCCGTAAATTCCAAAATCAGCAAGGAAGCTCCACCACTCAATAATAAACCAGTGCCAGGAAGAGTATGGAGCTTAGTCGGCAACATTAAATGGCAACAAATATATAGTTGCTGCCACTGATCATTTGTCCGTGGACTGAAGCAACAGCTGTCCCAGATAAGGCATGGTTCACATCTGCGCATGGGTTTCAGAAGTTTGGGGACCCCCCGAACGGAAACCTAATCCACATAAAAAAGTGGTTCTCTTAGAAAACCGGCGGCCCCCATAGACTATAATTGGGTCCGTGTGGTTTCCGCTCGGTTTCCGCACAAAAAATGCAGAGAGAAAAGTGCTGCTTGCAGGACTTTTCTCTCCACATTTTTCATGTAGAGAGAGGAACGGAATGGCCCGAAACGCAGATTTGAAGCGGGCCTAAGGGTGCCAAGTCAGTAGCAATTTTTTTTGTACTCCATTATTTGCTGACTTGGCTGTATGGACTCTCTTATTAGTGAACAGAGTTGAGAGTTTGTGAACTCGATCATTGACAACCTGATGGAGCATTTTCAAACAGACCACCGCATTTCATCTGCCTACCACCCACAAACAAATGGCCAGCGGGAACGTGACAATGGAACACTCAAAGAATCTCTTAGTAAGCTTGTCAATGACCAAGGTAACAATTGGGATCAGTTCACACATCTGTGCATGCCTCAACCAAGTGCACTCCATTTGAGGTCATGTATGGATGGAAGGCCAAGCTTCCTATAGACCTCAATACCAACATCCACTCTGCCCAGGAACACCAGAAGCGCGCCTTTGATCGCTGACACAACAGCGACAAAGAAATCACTGCTGGTACCATAGTTTATATCAAGAATCATCACCGTATTCATCGCATGGGTTCAAAGATGGAACCACGCTGGATTGGACCCTACTTAGTTGTGGAATCCTTGACCAAGGGACGAGTAAAACTTATGAACAATAAGACTGGCAAGAGAATGAGCAACACCTACCACACCAGGAACCTTAAGTTTACCAGGATGAAGAGACTTCACCACCCCAGTCTCATGATGATTGTCACAGTGACTCTGCCACACAGAAACACAAGCAGACTAAGACTTTCAACCCACTACCAAGTTCAGTAAGGAAGTATCTTAGCACTACTCTTGGCCTTATGTTTGGTAGGGTTGTATACTATGGATGCACAAGGGACCTTGGACAACCACGGAGTATATATAAAACCAAAACTGATGGCAACTGCTACTTCCGGGCCTCAGCTACATCCTGACAGGAACAGATGACAACCACTCCCTTCTCAGAGATAGTCATCAACTACATGGAAACTGACTTGACAAAAAAAAACTACAGGACTACTTGAACCAAAATGTGAATGAATATGTGAACATCTCTGGAATGTCTTGTGATGGAGTCTGGGCAACTGATGCAGAGGTCATGGCCAAAGCAAATCTGTTGAATTGCAACAACATCTACACAAACGTCGGTGACTCCATGGATTGGTTGACATATCCTGCAAGATTCAGTCTGCATTCAACAACAGAACATGCACTTTATCTTGAAAACAAGCATCATCATTTAAATGTTATCAGTCTTTTACTTTAAACGTTTATATTCTAGCAAGGACTTGCTAGTGTAAACGTCCCAATACACAGGACAAGTATTGGGCGATTTGTTGTCCCGGATAGTTGTCCCTTGCATTGAGCGATAAGTGACTTATCACTAACGAGAAATCGCTGAGAAAAAAAAAAAAAAAAAAAATGTACATACTCACCACCCAGCATTTTTCCTTGACCCTCCTCCGTGCCTCCTCCATGTCTCCACCAGCAGCCATTACTTGCTTCTCTGGCTGCAGCTTTTGAATTTCACGCTGTTTCCTATCCTCTCGGGTCCTCTGAGTCACCTGATCAGTGTATGACACATCATGTACTGATCAGGTGACCCATAATCAGCTGATAATCGCCCCATGTAAAGTCACCTTTATAAGTTGAAGTTTCAAGACGCTATGACTTGTATTATATTATGAACAGTGAAAAGTTTTTATGGTTAAAGTAATAAAAGTCTGTTTGTTTAGAGTTTTAATATTTAAGTCAGCTTTCTCATTTAATTTTTCAGTAGTTTATTGGAGATTCAGCTTTGTCTTGTACTGTAAATTAAAGTAATGTTTGTGTATATCACTCAATGCTAGTGATGGGGCTATAATATGGCCTGAGGGGTATGAATTGGCCTAAGCTAATTTATACACCGGGTTATAAATTGGCCTAGGACAATTTATACCCCGGAGTATAATATAGCGTAAACCACTTTAACCCCAGCTATAGTCTGGACTGTAGGTACTGTATATTCTGGCCTGTTACACCGGGTTAGCTATTATGAGTGGTGGCATACAGAAGTAATTGAAGGAGAAATTGCTGACTGCTGTATGGCACAGGCTGGCACAGTTGGAATTTTTCTCTATTTGAAGGAAGCATTGATCTGGAGTTGGTGAAAGGCCCTTTTAAGAAGGCCTGTCCCATGTTGAAGCAAGCCAACCCAAGGACTGGCAGCTGAAACTGAGGAATCTGCTGCATGGAAAATGTGTCATTACATGGTTCCTGTTCCAATGAATAGTAACATTGGTATGCTATAACAGGGCAGATAGACAACTGGTAATTTTTGTATTTTTTATATCCATGAACATGTTATGGATCAAGGGAATACCAGTAGGATAAGAGAAGACAGAAAGGATTCCATAGAAGTTGCTTTGCATTATTATTACTTTCATAATGAGTTCTTTTTATGTGATGTTTAATTAGAGCATGTGCTTAATGGTCTGCAAGGCTCTCTTCTTCCTTCAGTTGATCTGTTTGCTGGACCCCATCCAAATTCTGGGTGCAGCTGTCACTAGGATTATCCTTCACATCACTCTCAATTCATCAGTTCTGCTGTCCAAATAATTTATAGTCACACTTGAAATAATCATTAGAAATATTGACCAATTAATTCATATATATATATATATATATATATATATATATATTTATATTATGATGGGGTTTGAAGAGAAACTTTATTATAGAGGCACTAAGTACTTTGCTTCTTCCCACCCAAACTGTGCCTTCCCTTACAAATTGTTACCAGAAGCCCGGAAGCGGACCTGGAAGGAGCCTAGGATGCCATGAGGAGGCCCAGAAGAGGTGAGGGAAGGTGAATATAATTGTTATTTTTTGCATCTCCCCTGGGTCTCCGGCTATTATACTGTAGGGTCTGTATCAGCAGTCCACAGATAGGTGTCTGTTAATTCCTATTGCAATAAAATACAAATATTCTAAATTCAACTTGAAGTTGTTAGGATTCTCAGTATGTATTCTTCTCATTCCAGTACTGTTTGCTATTGTTGCTTTAAGGTTTCCATACCGACAAATGAAGCTTTCTCTGACTATGTAGCTAATCACAACTCTATGCAGCCTGTAATAGAAGTGCCAGTATTTGCAATGCATTGCATTAGTGATAAAACCCCTAGGGGATTTAATAATTACAGTACAAAAAAAAAAAAAATGTAAAAACAAATATAAAAAAATTAAATTCAAATACTCCCCTTTTCCCTAGAATACATATGGAAGCAAAAAATTACAGTGAAAAACATACACATTAAGTATCCCTGTGTCCAAAAATGCCTGGTCTACAAATTTATAAAAATATTAATGCCATACGGTGAACACTGTAGCGCGAAAAAAAAAATGAAAAATGCCGAACCGCAGGTTTTTTTGCTGCTGTTGCACCTCTGATAAAAATTTGAAAAAAAAAGTGATCATCCCCAAAATGGTATAACTAAAAAGTACACCTGTCCCCGATAAAAAAAAAAAAAAAAGAAGATGCCTTATGCATCCCCAAACACGGAAATAAAGAAAGTTGTCAGAATATAGCGATTTTAAGAAAAATTATTTGTTTTTGCAAAGTTTTGGATTTTTGTTAAGGGGTTAAAATGTAAATAAAACTATATAAATTTGGTTTCCCCAGAATCATACCGAAACATAGAATACAGGTAACATGTCATTTTTGCTGCACACTGAACGCTGTAGAAACAAAGCCCATAAGAAAGTCTCACAAATGCACTTTTTCTCCAATTCCACCACATTCTGAAATGGTACCATTATGAAGAACAATATGTCCTGCAAACATCAAGCCCTCATATGGCTCTGTGAATAGAAAAAAAAAAAGTTATGGTTTTTGGAAGGCTGGGAGTCGAAAAATGCCTACAGGGCAGGGGTTAATACTTGCTAGTGAGACTCCTGAGCTCTGGGTATATCTGTTTGCTTGCTGTTATGCTGACCTTGGCTTGTTTACCAGATATGCCCTTGTCTTTTGATTTTGGCGTTTACTGTGATCTCTTGAACTGACCTTGGCCTGAGTACATTTACTCTTTTGATTCCGGCCTCCTGTTTTGATCTGCAATGTGAGTTTTTCTGTGGAATTTCGTTTTCATATCAGATTGTAGAGGCATATATTTATATATTTCTTGCAGTGGAAGAGTGAAGAAATCAGGCGATACCTTTTAGAGGCTAATTTAGTATATTTGATAGTAAGCTTTCGAGAGTCTAGCTCTCTTCTTCAGACTCTCGAAAGCTTACTATCAAATATACTCAGTTAGCCTCTAAAAGGTATGATTTCTTCACTCTTCCACTACTTTCTATGGCTAACACAGTACAACATTATACTACTATATTTCTTGCAGTAAGCTTCTGGGGCAATAACCTGGGCCTCAGAACCTGCAAAGACTAACTGGCCTTGTAGCAACCTTTGGTGAAGTCGTATCAGCCACCTTAGACTCTATGTCCCAGCGTTGTGTAGGATTTAGGTAGCTTGTTTAACTTCTCTCTGGTATCAGCCAGTTTCTGCAATTTGAAATTTGCTCCTCAGTCAGTATCATAACAGAATACCAAGTCATATAGTAATAGTAATTTTTTTGCAGTATGGAACAAATGCAGAACATAGTGGATCAAAACATTCTCTGACCGAGCTAGTCCAAAAACTTGCTGTTAAACTGAAACACATAGATTCTGTACTATATCAAGAGACTGTGACTGTTTCAGCTCCAGTGGAACACAACATGAAGCTGAATGATTGTTTTTCTGGAGAACATACGGTAGGTCTTTTGTAAATTTCCGTGAAAGCTGCAAACTTTATTTTTGTTTGAGACCTCATTCTCTGGGACTGAACAACAACGTGTATGTCTCATAATTTCTCTCTTACAGGGAGATCCTCAGGCTTGGTCTTTTTTTTTGGATCCTTGTGCCCCTGAACTTTTTTCCTGTGGATGCCTTTTTTGCAACTTTAGGTCATGTGGCTGTGGCTGAAGCGAATCCCCATTCACTTTGCCAAGTTTCTTGCCCTGTTGAAGACTATTTCTCTGAATTCAGGAGATGGTCTGTAATTTGTCAGTGGAATGATCCAGCTCTATGTTATTAATTTCGCCAAGGCTTGTCTGATAATCTATAAGACCATTTGGCTACTAATATTCGACCTACATCCTTAGAAGGAACCATGACAATAGCTATCTGACTTGATTGATGCTTACAAAAACGCAAGAAAGAGCGTCTTATTCTGCCACCTACTCTTCCTGCCATAGAGACTGTCCCTGAAACTTCTGACAAATCCATGATGCTGGGATCTACTATGTCTCTACAAAAGCAGAGAATTTATCAGAGACAAAAGGAACTATTTACCTATTGTGGAGATGCCAAACACTGGCTTCAGAACTATCCTAAATTCAGAAAGACTTCGGTACCTAGGTGGTTCATGGGAGAGCCATCTAGACTACCAGGTATTTCCTTGTTTGTAGTCTTTTTGTTGTCTGCTCATGTATCAGATAACGGTAAAACTGTTTATGGTAAAGCCTTTAATGATTGTGGCTCTAATTTTCTGGATTTTCTGGTCGCTAAGCAGTTGGAGATCCCTATGTTTTCACTTGTGAGTCCAGTCCTTAGACTCCATCTCCCAGCACTGTGTAGGATTTAGGTAGCTTTTCTGCTGCTTGGTATCAGCCAGTTTCTTCCCTTTTTGGAATTTACTCTTATTTATTATGTTTACTTGTATAGTGCCATCATATTCCGCAGCGCTTTACAGACATTGTCAGTACTCTTCAGTTTATATCATAACAGAGGTAGTTCAACCCAAGGTACATGTACCCAAGATGATAAATATAGTGGGTACTGTAAATGCATAAATGTACTTTTAATATGCAGCACAGTGTATATACCTTGATGGTTCTGTGATGTTCCTTATTTAAGTTAGGGGGTACTTAGAAACAGAGAGAATTACTTTCTAAATCACTATCACCTCTAAAAGCAATATGGATCCTGGATGATTAAAGACTTTCATGCAATAAAACACACTTAGCTTTTTTCTACTTAGGGGAATTTTTCTACGAGATCCATAATAATGCATTAAAAATATAGTAAACTGAGTAAAGTACTGTAAGTTGTCATTTTAGTTTAAATGGCACTTTACTATTACAAGAGCATTGTATGGAATCATTTTCTCAGCACCCCATACTAACCAAATTAAATGAATAAATAAATATTTCAGCGCTAAATGTTTAAAAACATTATTCAAATGAACTAGGAAATAACATAGTAATACTGTATCTTCAAATACTGGACTGCTCTAATATTATTCAGCAGCTATTCATATTGGTAAAGACTAATCATATCCATCAGCTGCAGACTTCTCTTTCCTCATGGTAATAACTACCTGATTATTGGTGGTGATACTTATCTGTACATTTGCATTGATATTGTTATTAACAGAGTGATTTTTAATTCCTAACAGAATGTTCTTAATAAAAATTCTTTAAATAAAAAAATATAATGCAATGTTTCGATGATACATGTAAATTAAAGTGAGTCAAACACCTCCAAATCTGGTTGTACACCACTTATATGCTGTTTTGGGACCGTCAGTGGCATAGTTAAGATACCTTCTTCTGCAAGTGCAAGTGCAATCTTGCTGCCAAGAAAATTCATTGGGCATTCAAGCGAACACAGTATCTAGGGCCTCTGGACATACAAACAAATGTGTAACTCTTAGTCATGTATCTTGACGGCTAACATTGTACCAGTCCTCATGTTAGGTGATATATAAAGCGGGGGAAATAAGTATTGAACACCAATTTTCTAAGTACCGTATTTTTCAGACTATAAGTCGCACTTTTTTCCCCCCCAAATATGGGAGGAAAATGGGGGTGCGTCTCATAGTCCGAATGTGGGGGGTTTGATGGGGGGGTCAGAGGAGTGGGATCGCAGCATCGCCCCCACTCCTGCCGCCGTTGGCTTCTTGAAGCGGGAGTAGTGGGGTGATGCTGCGGGCCTTGGGCTGAGAGGGTGTCCCGGCGGTGTGACCCTCCCGGCATCCGCTGTTATGGCGAATGCCGGGTCAGTGAAGATGATGGCGGCCACTCTGCTGCAGAGCAGTCGCCATAGCTACCGGGGTCTCCGCTGTAAAGGTATTAAAGGTACTAAAGCCAACCCCTGGGGCTGGTACCAACCTGCCCCATACCTTTCTTGTCGTAAGACGGTCCTGTTCCTGCGACAGCCAGGAGCCTCATGAAGGCTCCCAGGCTTGTCATAGTAATATTACTATGTTTAAAAAAAAGTTTAAAAAAAAAAAAATATAAAAAAAAATAAAAAAGTTCTAAATCCCTCCCTTTATAATACATATAAAAGTAGAAAATTACTATGAAACACATACACATTAGGTATCCCTGTGTCCAAACATGCCCAGTCTACAAACTTATAAAAATATTTTTCCCGTAGGGTGAACGTCATAGCGGGGAAAAAAAAAAAGTGCTGGACCACCTTTTCTTTCACTGTTTCGCCTCTGATTTGAATAAAAAGTGATCAAAGCAATAGACATTCCCCAAAATGGTATAACTAAAAAGTACACCTGGCCCCACAAAAAAAAGACGTCCTATGCATCCCCGTAGGATGCAGGACCTGTCAATATGGCCTTGCAGTTGCAAAACTACAACTCCCATATATTTAAATATTTTACCACATTTTTTTGCTTCAAAATTTTTTTCCCTATTTTCCTCCTCTAAAACCTAGGTGTGTCTTATGGTCCGGTGCGTCTTATAGTCCGAAAAATATGTTACATATAATGTTTAGAAGTAGCAGCGAGCATCAGCAGCAGTACAGTAAATGGAATATGATGGTGAAAGGGGTCCACTATTCTTAGTCATTAGCTGGATGTGTTTGAAAACCCGCACAGATCCATGCCTGTTTCATTTTGACAAAAGTAATTTTTTTCCACACTACCTGTGTCTTTTAGATGTAACAATGCCACCGGCAGCACTGAACACCCTCTCGGCCATTACGCCTAAGGCTGGAAAAGATAAAACTCCTATGGCAAATTGGAATTTCTAAAGGTGCTATTGACATGAAATTCTCGCCAGATGTCGGTAACAACCCATGCAATCGACACAGGCAAAGAAATCAAACCATAGATGTCCATAAATTAAGTTATGTGTAATAATGTGAAATGACACAGGGAAAAAGTATTGAACACGCTTACTGAAATGTATTTAATACTTTGTACAAAAGTCTTTGTTGGTGATGAAGCTTCAAGACACCTCCTGTATGGAGAAACTAGGTGCGTGCGTTACTCAGGTGTGATTTTGGCCCATTCTTCCACACAAACACTCTTCAAATCCTGAAGGGTCTGTGAGCTACTTCTATGAACTCTGAGCTTTAGTTCCTTCCATAGATTTTCTATTGCATTCAGGTCCGGTGATTGGCTGAGCCATTCTAGAAACTTTTTCTTTCTCTGAAACCAATTGATAGTTTGAGATCATTGTTGTAAGAGAATTGCCAGTTGAGAAATTCCCCAGTGCTGCTGCAGAAACAAGGGAAGAAGGGAATGACAGAGACAGTGAGCCCTAAACTAGATCCAGCCCCTGGCCCTGCCTACTTGTCTCAGCTACCCTAGGCGGTAGCAGGGCAACTTGGCGACAATCCCTTCTCTCAGAGGCGTAGCTAGCGGGGGGGGGGGGGGGGGGGCAGAGGGGGTGGCTGCCCCGGGCCCACTGAATTTTTGGGGACCCACCCCGGGGCCACCATTAATACATCCTTTATTTCTAACTAGATCGGTGTCTGCAGACACCGATCTAGTTAAAACGTAACCTGCAACTTAACAGTATTGTAAATCGCAAGCCAATAGAGGCCTGCGGTTTACAAGACGCTGAGACCACAGACGATGTCTGCTTCTCAGCATGAGCGGCGCGATGACGTCACAACATCGCGCTGCCCGCGCTCAGACAGACGTCCTGTGCATGGACAGGGAGGAAGCGCCGGCGGCTCCATTCATCAGCATCGCAGGGGAGTATGACTTTTGGTTTTGTTTTTTAGCTTAGTTGGGGGTATATTAATAGTGTAAGAGGTGGTTAGGAGGGGGAACTATAAAGGGAGGATTCATTAAGGGGTATTATGACGATAGGGGGGGTCATTTATATAAGAGTTATTAGGAGGTATTATTAATACAAGGGGGAGGTTATTTATATAAGGGGCCATTAGGGGGCATCATTTATATTAGGAGGCATTATGAACATAAGGGGGTGGTCATTAATATAAGGAGCCATTAGAGGTGCAGTATTTATGTCAGGGTGAATCAGGGGCATAATATGAGGGTCAATTAATTTAATTAAGGTGGCACTTGGGTTTTAATAAAACTAAGGCCCCACATAGTGGGCTGCAGAAAAAAAAGCGCTGCAGGAAAAACCGCAGTGATAACATTGTGGTTTTTCTCGCAGCACTTTTCACAGAAGGTCTGCAGAGGTTTCCCCTGTGGACTTTCTGATTTCAATACATCTATATGGAAACCGCCAGTGTTTCTGTAGGTATAAACTGAAATGCTTCAATTTCCAAAACCGCAACGGTTTTGGAAATCGCAGTGCATCTGCTGCACGTATCTTTCCGCAATGTGTGGATGGGATTTGCTAGATGTAAAATGCCGGGTTTGTTTCTGTGGGTTTTCGCCACATGTGGTCCCCATCCCCACTTTGCAGTAAAATATGTGCAGCGGATGCACTGCGATTTCCAAAACAGACGCAGTTTTGGAACTCGCAGCATGTCAATTATACCTACGGAAATGCTCGCGGTTTTCCTGTAGATATAATTGAAGCAGAAAGTCTGCAGAGGAAACCTCTGCGAACTTTCTGTGCAAAGTGCTGCAGGAAAAACCGCGATGCGTCGCCGCTGCGTTTTTTTTTTACCGCAGCTCTTTTTTGCTGCAGGACACCATGTGGGGCCTTAGCCTTAAAGAAGACATTTCACGTCCTCATGTATATGCTGTTTTACATACCGCTAGAAAGCCGACAGCACACTGAATTCAGCGCCCTGCCGGCTTTCCCGGTATGTGCCCCGGGGCTGGAGATATCGGCGGTCTTAGTTTCACGGTTTACTGTCAGAAGGGTGTTCCTGACAGTCTAGCTGCGCTGTGAGGAACTCCCTCCATGACAGTTCTCGTTCATAGACTTGTACTGGGGGGCGTTCCTCACAGCTCAGCGTCATCGCTGGGCTATAAGGAACGCCCCCTCTCTGTAGTCGCCCATAGCGCTGTACTGTCAGAGGGGGCGTTCCTTACTGCCCGGCGATGACGTGTTCCTCACAGCACAGCTAGACTATCAGGAACGCCTTTCTGACAGTAAACCGTGAAACTAAGACCACCGATATCTCCAGCCCCGGGGCATATACCGGGAAAGCCGGCAATGCGCTGAATTCAGCATGCTGTCGGCTTTCTAGCGGTATGTTAAACAGCATATACATGAGGACGTGAAAGGTCCCCTTTAAGGAGTTTTCCAGCTCATTTTTATTGATGGTCTATCCTCAGAATAAAACATCAATAAGAGATAAGTGATTCCCCACTGATCAGCTGTAAGAAGGGGCTATAGCGCCTGTTTATATCACACGCTGTCTGTTTATAGTGACCGTGTGATGTAATTCCAGCCTTGACACATAGACATGTATAGGACAAGGCTGTATTTACATTACATGGCCGCTATGAGATGAATGACACTATGCAAACAGAGAAGGGGTCACGGCGCTTACACAGGTACCACGGTTCATTCAAACAGCTGATCCTGGGGGTTCGGGGTATTGGAACCCCAATAATTTTTTTTTCCCCTTTGCACAGGGAAGTTATTAACTTAAAGATACTCTTGGGGGTATTATTCATTATAGGGGGTTATATTACATATTTTATAATTGGGGTAGCAGCAGGATGGGTGTGCAGGTGAGGACAATGTGGGTCAGGTGCCTGGAAAAGTGAGGAGCCAAAGATGTCTGTGTTGCAAACTTTACAGAGACTGGAAGAAGTGGTCATGGCCGTCCAGATGAAAGAGATGGGAAATGTGAAGGATTGGTCAGAGACTTCACCGGTAAGTCACTAAATGTTACTGCTCTGTATTCACCTAAATCGTCTGCAGAGCCCTGTGTAGAGCTGCTATATACCACTATACGCTCACCGTATACTGATAGTATCAGTGTACAAACAAGTCCAAGTTGGGGGCCCACTTGGACATGTTCGCCCCCCCCTGTGCTGAACCCCTAGCTACGCCTCTGCCTTCTCTGAATAAGTGACACAGAACAGGACAAGACAAAACACATAATAGGAGTCAGCAAGCCAAGGGACAAAACCAGAGGGACAAGGCAGTACCAAATCAAAATCCTAAAGAGTAGTCACAAGGGAAGCCAAAGGTCAGAAGTCAGAATACAATACAATAGGAAGGGCACAGCAAGCAAGGAATAAAGTCACAGGACAGAGTCGCAATAAACAGCAGACCTGTGTGGGCTGTGACCTGTAAATAGGAAGTCCAGGACCTGCCCCAGACTTGATTGGTAGACAGGCTGTCAATCACACAGGCAAGGATAAGATTAACTGTTAGAAGAGCAGAGAGAAACAAAGGTGCAGGAGACGGGTGTGGCTGAAATTTAATTACAGAGAGTGGTACTAGGACAGTGTTCAGACTGAGCAACAAGAACCTTAAGCAAGAAATTAAACTGAACACGCCTCCTGAGCGGCAACGTGCAAGCGGAGGGTGGCACAGAGACCCGAACAGGCAGAGACGTTACAATTGTTTTGCTCAAATATCCACCCTCATTTCATCTTCATCATCCTGGTAGTTGGCAGAAGATTATTATGAAGAATGACTCGGCGCATTCATCCTATAATCCTTCTTTCAATTATATGGAGATTGCCTTAGTAAGGAGACACCTTTTTATAGGCCATCAGTGGAGCCAGCTGATATTATTTGTCACTAAGTGACAGGATTGCTTTCTAATTTCTGGTATATTTCAGCTGGTCTCAGGACTTTCCATGGCTTTTTGCACCCCTCTTCATGTTCAATACTTTTTCCCTGTGTCATTTCTCAATATTACACATAACTTAATGTATGGACATCTATGGTTTGATTTCTTTGCCTGTGTTGATTGGATGGATTGTTACCAACATCTGGTGAGAATTTCATGTCAATAGCACCTTTAGAAAACCCAATTTGCCACAGGAGTTTTATCTTTTCCAGCCTTAGGCGTAATGGCCGAGAGGGTGTTCAGTGGCATTGTTACATCTAAAAGACACAGGTAGTGTGGAAAAAATTACTTTTGTCAAAATGAAACAGGCATGGATCCGTGAGGGTTTTCAAACACATCCGGCTAATGCCTAAGAATAGTGGACTCCCTTTACCATCATCTTCCATTTACTGTACTGTTGCTGATGCTCGCTGCGACTTCTAAACAGCTACCACCATTGACACCACTCAGCCAGACATATCCTGTGCCTGGTCCAGCATATTATGTCCTGCTGCATTGCCACACGTTACGACAGCTGCCTACCACCACTAATACCACACAGGCGGAAATGTACATCAGCTTGGTCCATCATTTTATACCCTGCCGCACTGCCACACATGTTGCCACATATACCACCACTGCCACCCACAGTCAGACATGTCCTGAGGCCTGGGCCATAATTCTATGCCCTGCTGCACTGCCACATGTTGCCACAGCTGCCTAACACCATTACCACCACTCAGGCAGAAATATCCTGCGGCCGGGTTCATCATATTGTGCCCTGCCACACATGTTGTCACAGCTACCACCACTCAACTAGATATGTCCTGTGGCCTGGTCCCTCATATTATGAGTATCATGATATATCATGAGTATATCTATGAGTGGCTTGTGAAACCCCCACTAACGATCTTTACATAATCCACCTAGGCGTTATAACCCACATTGCCCTATCTCTCATACACAGAATAGGTTGCCTACCTAAGTTTTTAAGAAGGAGGGTTTGTATTCATCCCTGAATCTTCAAGAATCTTATGGGTTGGAGAGATGGGGAATAGAAGGGAATTCTGTTTTTGGAGAGGGCTTATGATTCTATGTGTTAACATTTTTTATACACTTTGGGTGAATGCATGCATGATTTCAGGATTTTATTTTTAAAAAAAAAAAAAAGGCTGTGGAAAGCTTTTCAAAAGAAATTAGTGGAATACTTCAGATATGGTAAGTTTTGATGAGAAAACATACCTTGTCTTTAAATGATTTGCAGCTTGATCACTGCCTTGGGTCAGAAAGAAATGTTTAGGCCTTTTATTATACAGAAAGACCAGGGGTCCCCAACCACCGGTCCGCAGACCGGGACTGGGCCGTTGGGGGTCTTTTGCTGGTCCGCGGGTCATCAATCTGGCCAAAGTGTTGTGGCTCCTAGCTCTATACTAAACATGATCCCCCCTCTCTATGCTCTCTATAGTACATCAAACAACGCTGTACACCAGGGTGTGCTGACGGGACCTCAGTGTACAGTGCTGTAGACAAGGTCCCCACCATTAGCTATGTAGCTAATGGCGGGGACCTGGTCTACAGCGCTGTACACTGAGGTCCCATCAGCACACCCCGTGTAAAGCGTTGTTTGATATATAACCCCGCCCCCATATGACTAAAGCCCCGCCCCTAAATTGCCCCCTCCGCCCCCCCCGTCGTCCGTGGCAAAAAAAAGTTTGGGGACCGCTGCAGTAGACTACATCAGTACACTGCCATCTGTATACTCCCCACATAGTATAATGCCACGTTAGTGTTGCTTTACTAGTTAGTGACATTGAACTCGCTTCTCCAATAGATCACCAAGGAAGGTTAAATTAATATGAAATATCTTTTTCCTAATTTTACTTGTACTTCTAGTCAGATACATAGTCATCTGAAAAATCTGATAAATATTGGATGTGTTCAGGTACTGTTTAGCACAGACCTTCACCTTATGGCAGACACTGGTCATTGGACCTTTGCTAAAAGTTGTTAAAGAGGTTGTCCGGGCAGATGAAAAAAATAAATAAAACATACCTGACCCTAGTGCTCCAGTGTCCTCCCAGTGTGATCCGGTCCTGCAACTCAGCTACCTTCTTGCTGTGGAATTTCTTGCCAGCTGAGACAACCCGGTTCCCTCCCACTGAGACCGCTGATTGGCCTCAGCGGTCACTTGCAGTGGGTACTTACACCAGAAGACAACAACTGAGCTACAGGACCAGACCATGCAGGGAGGCAGCGGTGCAGTCACGATCTAGTTAAAACGCTTACTGCAACTTGACTGTCTTGTAAACTGCAAGCCACTTCAGACCTGCGGTTTACAAGACACCAAGACCACGGAACATGTCTGCTTCTCGGCACAGACGAGTGTGATGGCATCACAGCATCACGCCTCCTGTGCTGATATAAGGGGTCATTAGAGGTGCAGTATTTATGTCAGGGGTAATCAGGGGCATATTATGAGAGGGCAATTAATTTAATTAAGGTGGCATGTGGGCTTTATTAAGACTAAGGCTCCACCTAGTGGGCCGCAGCAAAAAAGCGATGCAGGAAAAACCACGGCAGTAACGCATTGTGGTTTTTCCCGCAGCGCTTTTCACAGAAGGTCCACAAAGGTTTTCTCTGCAGACTTTCTGCTTCCATTATACCTATAGGGAAACCGCCAGTGTTTGCGTAGGTATACTTGACATGCTGCAATTTGCAAAACCACAACGGTTTTGGAAATCGCAGCGTATCCGCTATATGTACTTTTCTGCAATGTCTGGATGGGATTTGCTAGAATTCCATCCACTTTGTAGGAACTGTAAAATGCCGCATTTTTTTCCCGTAGTATTTTCGCCATGTGGGGCCCCATCCCATTCCCACTTTGCAGTAAAATATACATGCGGTGGACACGCTGCGATTTCCAAAACAGTTATGGTTTTGGAAATCTCAGCATACCTACGGAAACGCCGGCAGGTTCACTATAGATGCAATTGAAACAGAAAGTCCACAGAGGAAACCTCTGCGAACTTTCTGTGCAAAGCACTGCAGGAAGAACCGCGATGCGTCGCCGCAGCGGTTTATCCCGTAGTGCTTTTTTGCTGTGGGATGCCACGTGGGGTCTTAGCCTTAAGTGTTCCAGCTCATTTTTATTGATGATTTATCCTCACAATAGATCATCAAAAAAAGATAAGTGATTCCAAATTGATCCGCTGTATGAAGGGGCCATGGCGCCTGTTTACATCACATGCTGTCTGTTTATAGTGACAGTGTGATGTAATTACAGCCTTGTCACATACACGTGCATAAGACGAGGCTGTAGTTACATTACATGGCCGCTATGAAATGAATGACACTATGTAAACAGAGAAGTGATCACGGCACTTACACAGGTACCATGGTTCATTCAAACAGCTGATACTGGGGGTCCCGGGCATTGTAACCCCAATAATTCTTTTAAACTTTTGTTTACGTTTTAATTAGGAAATTCCTGGGGCATTATTAATAAGGGGCAAGGGGTTATGTAAGGGAGTACACAGGGAAGTTATTAATATAAAGATGCACTTGGGGGTATTATTCATTATAGGGGGTTATATTATATATTTTATAATTGGGGGGTAGCAGCAGGATGGGGGCTTAGTGTAGGTGAGGACAATGTGGGTTAGGTGCCTGGAAAAGTAAGGAGCCAAAGATGTATGTGCTGCAAACATTACAGAGACTGGAAGAAGTGGTCATGGCCGTCCAGATGAAAGACTGTGAATGTGAATGATTAAGCAGAGACGTCACCTGTAAGTCACTAAATGTTACTGCCCTGTATTCACCTAAATTGTCTGCAGAGCCCTGTGTAGAGCCGACATATACCACTATAATGTCACCGTATAGCGGTATACCTAAGTGGTACCTAAGTTGGGGGCCCTCTTGGACATGTTCAGCCCCCTGAGCTGAACCTCAAGCTACGCCTCTGACTAAGACTTTGGAGGGGACAGATTAATTTATACTACAGAGTAGATGAAACTGGAGAGAGTGATTTTATTGAAGTTCTTTTGATGGCAAGATTAACTTGTACAGTAAATTATATATAAAAGAACCTGCCCCCTCCATAGTCTTAGGTATACCACTATACGGTGACATTATATATATGTCTTTGATTCTTAACAAATTTTATCTCCTTTCTGTGAAATCCTGCATTCTTTTACTCCTTCCTTTGCTTCTCTATTGAGAGCTTTACCCTAGTTCCCATTGTGTACATTGTATGTGTGTGTGAAATGAAAAAAAAAAATGAGGGTGGTGGAGGGTTACTTCAGGCTAAGGCCCCACTTAGCAAGTTGCAGCCAAAAAGCAATGAGGGAAAAAAACACAGCGGAAACACATCACTTTTTTTCCCCGCAGCGCTTTCACCGAAAGTCCACAGAGTTTTCCTCTATGGACATTCTGCTTCTATTATACCTATATGGAAAATGCCAGTGTTTCTGTAGTTATAATTGACATGCAGAAAATTAACAAAAACGCAAGTGTTTTTGAAATCGCAGCATTTCTGCTGCAGATTTTTTTCTGCAATGTGTGGATGGGATTAGCCACAATCCCATCCACTTTGCAGGTACTTCAAAAAGACATGTTTTTTGCTGCGGCCTTTCCACTGCAGCCAAATCATGGCCCTTACGCTACGTGGGGCCCTGGCCTCAAACAGTAATAAAAAGTAGAAACTTGATTTTGGTGTCATAAGAAAGAGGAGATTCTCATCCTTTATGTAACCCAACCAGAACTGCATCCTTTGTATCATATGAAAGATCTCTTCTTTCATGCAACACCAAAAGCAAGTTTCTTCTTTTTATAATGCCTTAGATACAACTGTTTGAAGTGACCCTCCTCTCCCCCTCCCCCCCCCCCCCATTTTCTCTTCATTTCACATAAGCCCATACGGAGTACACAGTGAGAAGCGAGGGAAAGAGTATAAAAATTGAGAATTCACACAAAAGAGCTAAAATTTGTTATATTACAAAATTTATTAATCGATGCAAATACTGCCAAAAAAGTCAAAAGTTGTCCGAAAGTTTATTTACACTTTAAACATACACCAAAAAGATGTTTAGCCACCAAGATATTTGTTCATTCCTTATTTGGTTTTGATATATCATTAGTATAGTTCAAGCTTCAAATAGCCCAAATATCTTATAAACCTACAAAATGCATGTTTCATATATCTTAGCACAGAGGTAGGCAACCTTTTTTGTACAGCGTGCCGAATTAAAAAATAAAATCAAAGCTGAGGTGTTTGGTGTTTCGTGCAATAATTGGAAGGGCCCCTAAATGCACTTTAGGCTGTAATTCAGAGTGTCAATACATAAGTATTACAGCCCTGTGAAGCTGGCCTAATGCTGCATTCATATGTTCACTGGATGCCATTAAAATATCTGTTGTTACTTTAAACAAAAAAAATTGTGTGCCATGCTGTGCTTTTTTGTGTGGTAAAATGACATGCATTCCTATGATGCACCGCACCCCTCCATCTCCTACATAGGACTTCTGCACCCTCTTTATCCCTTACAGGTGTATAGAATGAAGGGGA
Source organism: Leptodactylus fallax (assembly GCA_947044405.1). Lineage (NCBI taxonomy): Eukaryota > Metazoa > Chordata > Amphibia > Anura > Leptodactylidae > Leptodactylus > Leptodactylus fallax. Next base: position 4,428,509 of record CAMRHE010000128.1, on the reverse strand, counting down.
TGCAGCAGTCCTGTGTAAGTAAAGAAGGAAGTCTAGCCTTTACACAAGGCTGGTGTAGCCAAGAGTTAAGATCACCTTCTTTCCCTGGACTGTTGCTGGTCCCTCCATACTTTACAGAATACCCATACCAATAAAAAAAAAAAAAAAAAAATATAAAAAAAATCACTTACCTGCTGTAGCTGTATAAAGACTGGGAAGGGAGGAAGCAAGTAAAATACAGCAAAGGTTAACTCCATTGAGTCCGGCAACACAGAGAACACCAAGCGGACTGAAATTATTTGAAGATTACCATCACTGCATCAGGTCAGGGGCCAATGATTTACTAATTGGTTTGCTCCTTCCCTGACCTGACGCAGCGCTAGTGTGAGGACATTCTCTTCAGATTACTCATCGTTGGCTTGCTCATTCCCTGTCTGACCGTTGTCAGTAGAATTAACCCTTGCTGGAGTTTACTTGCTTTCTCCCAGCACAATCTGCTGTGCCAGGCAAATATGGCTAGTGTGCCACTCTTGGCGTTCTCGCAATATGTGGTTGGGTGTTTCCGCCACGTGGGGCCCCAGCCGCAATTTGCATTTTTGAAATTATTCCGTAATAAACTAAAGGCAATCAAATACTATAACTATATAGTATTACAAGATTAGAATTGTTCTGATTTTAAAAAATGGTGACTCCATATCCAATATTAGACATAACTATGAACAAATGTGCAGTTTCTGGAAAAAAACAAAGTAATGTTTATTGAATCTCATATAACCTTTTCAGTCTGCAAGTCTTTAGAGTTATTTCTATCTGTGATAGGACAGATAAAAAAATATGTGCAACATAAAATTTGTATAGAAAGTGGGACAAACTTGTCATCTGCTGGTATCAGCCAGTCAAAGTAAAATATATACACTGTATTAGGTACTAAATCCAAAAGCATCTTGTAATACCCCAGTACTGGGTCATATATTCCTTTAAGGCTGAGTCAGGGATGTGTACATGTTGTAGCACAGGATACTGTCATATTTATATGTTATATGTATATGTTATGTGATTGCATCAGCCATTTGCCTCTGTGCCAGCATTGGTGAGGTTAAAGCACAGCACCTCACACCACATGTGCCAAACACTTAGCCCTGATTGGACAAAGGGGGTGGGGACACTTTTGGTGTAGTTGAGGCACACAGAGAAGTCTGGGGAGTTCTGCCAGTGAAGTAGTGAGAGAGAGTGCAGTCTGAGGAGGCAGATAGTAGCCACACTTGTAGCCACCGCAGGACCAACAGGACAGAATTAAGAGTGGAGTACTACAAGTCCCAGGAGTCCAGGTACTGTAGGTACTAAGATCAGGAGGAGTTAGACTGCACCAGAGCACAAGGCTATACTCAGGCCTATAAGGAGGAATATCCATTGCTGCTCCAAGGTACAATATATACAGTATATATGAGGGAAACTTTGGTAGCCTTCACTACCTTGCTGTGCACTATTATCTGCCTGAACTGTAAAGCTAATGCTGGTTGTTTGGAGACTTTTTGCACTCAGTAAAGACTGGCACTACTTTCACCATCCCCCTTGCCTCCATGTGTGTGTCTGGAACTAACTTGCACCAACCACCATCTTGGGTACATCCCAGGGCCAGGCCACACTACTACACCCGGCATTCACCAGAGGGAGCACCCCGGGGAACCTGTCCATTACAGAAACCACCTAGGTGCGTTTTCCCCACCACTGTTCTGTACCCGAGGGAGAGAGCCTGGAGATGCCTGCACCGTGACTACCACTCCTAACATCCACCACTCTGGCACAGTCTCCCCCTTGGGGCACCACAATCTTGTCTAATGACCATGTTATAAATATCTTCTTTTACAACACCTTCTTAATGCAATCAGTATGACTAGATTACAATATTGTCAGAGACTATTATAACATATCTTTAATAATAAAGTAATCCTTAGACAGTTTCCTCTCTTTAGAATATTTAAATATTAATCCCGCCAATCATTATAATTGTCTTTTGCAGGTGCCCTACAACTTTGCCTATAAACATCCCTTAGAACAGCTCAGTTCTATCTAATACCATACATTATTCTTTTTTTATTGCCCTAATTCAAGTGTATTATTCAGCAAGACCTTCTGTCTCCTCTAGAAATACACTAACACACTCTGACAAAATGAGAAGCCTTATGCATACCTCAGCAAGAAATTAATAACATAAGAATTTACCCGAAACAAAAGGTTAACATCAGTCAAAAGCATCAGTTTATTTTGATTAAAATTGAAGGTCAGAGAAGATTTTGACAGTAACTTCACAACCATTGCAGGCAATGACCTATCCTCTAACGTTAATGTGGGTCAGACACTTTATTGTGGTATACTGTGTGGTATATATTATATGATCAAGCACCATTTAAAAGACTGATTTAAATACTTGTGAAATTTACTAGTAAATATGTATGACATGTTTGCTTTAATTCGATGAAAACACAGGAATTGTAATTTCATTTTCTTTGAATAATGGCCCTTTTATAGGGAACTATATTTCAAACTACAGAAAATGGTTAACATATTTCTGAAACTGGCTATACATATACAATTTTAAAAAGAAATTCCATATACAAAGACAATTTTCTAAATCATTTTTGAGCCAGGTTTAAATTTGGACCAGTTTCCCACACTTGTTGTTGCTAAAAAGGCAGTTCCTCCTTTTATTTTATTGGTAGATCTTAGAACACACATCTACCTATTTGCAAAACATAATATTCACATATATAGCCAACGTTCTAACTACTGATGTTTATTGTGTCCTTGGGGGCCAACCTTTGTATTCTCCAATGCTTGTTTATGAATAAATGAAGGGAATATCCTGTATTATTTATGATCTTTGTACTGGTGACTTAATCTTCCTTTTATACAAAATGTTTATATAAGTAACTATACTTAATACGTACAAAGGCATTTTAATGCCTTTTATTGTTCATACTTTACCAGCTGTATTGTTTGACTTTTCATATTCATTGTTATACATTATTAACATAGGTGTAGGTAACTGAACGATCTACTAAATATCTTCAAATGTAAGTTTTTGATATTTAGCAATTAGATATGTTTTTGGAACATGCGGTTCTAAAAAAATTATACAGTGTAAAGAAAAAAACAATAATTGTATATATCATTTTAAATTTGGAATACTATCATATTGAGCTAAATGCTGTCAAATCCTTGATTTCTGAGTACCGGAAGGTAAAAAAAAGTAAATTTAAAGGTTTACATAGGTTTTTTCGGCTTGCTTTGGGTACCTATCAAATGACCAAAACAAACTGAGATATTTTAAAGTTAGCTATAGTGTACACAGTAAAATTGTTATGTAAGTCCTAATGCAGTGTTGAAAGAAGTATGACATAAAGGTGCAAACTATTGTCATTGGCGGACCTTTTTATTATTATTATTTATATAGCACCATTAATTCCATGGTGCTTTACATTTGAGGGTTTACATACTGTAGACCAAATATACAAAACAAATATAATACTAACAGTGACCAACTGGCACAGTGGGATAGAGGGCCCTGCCCGCAAGGGCTTACAATCTATGAGAGAAGAGGGATAGAGACAGAAGGTAAGGGGAGAGTCTGTACAGATGGTGGTGTGGTGACAGTAGCGTTATTGGAGGTTGTAGGCCTTCCTGAATAGGTGAGTCTTCAGGGCCTTCTTGAAGCTTGTGATTGTGGGGGTCAGTATTATGTGTCTTGGTAATGAGTTCCAGAGTATGGGGGATGCACGGGAGAAATCTTGGAGACAGTTGTGTGAAGAGCAGAACAGAGTAGGAGGTATTTAGAGGATTGGATGTTGTGTGCAGGCAGGTAGTGGGAGATTAGGTCGGCGATATATGGAGGGGATAGTTTGTGGATGACTTTGTATGTCAGCGTTAGCATTTTGAACTCTATTTGCTGGGCATCGGGTAGCCGATGAAGGGATTGGCAGAGGAGAGCGGCTGATGAAGAACGGGGGGAGAGGTGTATTAAGCAAGCGGCACAGTTTAGGATGGACTGGAGGGGGACGAGAGTGTTTGCTGGGAGGCCATGGAGAAGGGTGTTAAAGTAATCTAAGCAGTAGATTATGAGGGCATGGACTAGTATCTTTGTAGTTTCAGGGGTGAGGAAGGGCGGATTCGATGAATGTACTTGAGTTGGAGGCGGCAGGAGGTGTGGAGGATTTGGATGTGCGACTTGAAGGATAGGTCAGAGTCCAAGGTTATCCCAAGGTAACGGACCTGTGGGACTGGGGTAAGTGTGGTTCCATTGACTTTAATAGATGGGTCAGGTAGAGGGGCCGTGCGAGGTGGGACGAAGATTATAAACTCAGTTTTCTTCATGTTGAGTTTGAGAAAGCTGGAGGAGAGAAAGGAGGCTACAGCTGCTAGACACTCTGGGACTCTGGACAACAGAGAAGTAATGTCTGGTCCAGAGAGATATATTTGAGTGTCGTCAGCATAGCAATGTTATTGAAAACCATGAGATCCTATTAGTTGGCCAAGGCCGAGGGTGTAGATGGAGAACAGGAGGGGTCCTAGGACGGAGCCTTGGTGGACACCTACAAAAAGAGGGCATGGCAAGGAGGTGGTGTGAAAGTGGGAGACGCTGAATGTGCGGTTGTGAGGTATAAGGAGATCCAGGAAGGGCCAGGTCTGTGATGCCAAGGGACGAGAGTGTTTCTAACAAGAGGGAATGGTCAACTGTATCAAAGGCAGAGGAGAGGTCAAGGAGGAGGAGGACAGAGTAGTGATGCTTGGCTTTGGCAGTTAGTAGGTCGTTTGTGACTTTGGTTAGGGCAGTTTCTGTGGAGTGGTGGGGTCTGAAGCCTGACTGTAGTCTGTCAAAGAGTAAGCTGGATGAGAGGTAGGAGGATAGTTCAGAGTGGATGTTTTGCTCAAGAAATTTAGAGGCGTACCATGAGCAGTGTGATGGGGCGATAGTTGTCTGGAGAGGACAGGTCGAGGGACGTTTTTTTTAAGTATAGGTGTGACGGTAGCATGTTTGAAGGTGGAAGGAAAGGATCCTCTGGTGGGATTTAGGGATTAGGGTGGAGAGCTTTTCATCAGTTATGGTGAAGAAACAGGTTAAAGATCAAGAGCACCGAGCAGTTGGGAAGAGTGGTTATCGGGGGTGTAGGGTGAGACTGTCTTTGATGGTGTCAATTTTGCTTTTGGAGTAAGAGGCAAATCCATCAGCTGAGATAAGTGGTGTCGGAGGGGGCACAAGAGGACAGAGAAGGGAGTTGAAGGTAATGAATAGCTGTTTGTGGTTGTGGGATAGGGCAGATATTAGTGTGGTGAAGTAGGCCTGCTTTGCAGAGGTGAGTGCATTCTTGAATGTGAGAACTGCCCTTTTATACCTGATGAAGGCCTCCTGGGAGTGGCTTTTCTTCCAGAGGCGTTACGCAACCCATGAGGCATGTCTCAGTTTTTTAGTCAGGTCAGTGTGCCAGGGTTGCCTATTGATTGGTCGGGCTCTGGTGTATGTGAAGGGGGCCACAGAGTCAAGGGCTGAAGTAATGGTGTTATTTTAGAAGTCAGCAGCGGCATCTGCGTGCTGGAGTGAGGATATGTCAGTGAGTGGTAGGAGAGAGTCTGAGAGCATGCGGATGTCAAGGTAATTAAGGTTCCTGCGGGGGCGTGTTGGTTTAGGGGTTGGGGGTCTATTAAGAGGAGAGGGCAGAGAATGTCAGCAGGTTGTGAGAGGCTGCATAGAGAGCAGAGGTGGGTGCCCCTTTGTGTGGGTAGCAGAGGCGTACCATTGAGAGAGAACAAAGGAGGAAGTGAGGGACAGGAGACTGAAAGCGGAGGGGTGGTTTGTGTTAATGGGGATGTTGAAATCACCCATGATCATGGTGGGGGTGTCTGTGGATAGGAAGTGCATTAGCTGGGTGGTGAAATGGTCAATGAAGGCAGCGGTAGGTCCTGGCAGTCGATATATGATGGCCAGTTGGAGGTTGGAGGGTGAGTAAATGCGAACAGAGTGCACTTCAAAGGAGGGGAGGGTGAGAGCAGGTAGCAGTTGGATTGGGGCGAAGGAGCAATTGTCATACAGGAGTATGCCTATGCCTCCACCAGGTTTATTGTTGGTGTGGGGAGTGTGTGAGAATTGCAGACCTCCATAGGAGAGGGAAGCAGGGGAGGTGGTGTCTGAGGGTGTTAGCCATGTTTCTGTGATACCGTAAAATGAAAATTCACGAGAAATGAAGAGGTCATGGATGTGGTCAAGTTTATTGCTCATGGAACGAGCGTTCCATAGTGCACCGGAGAGGGTGGGGGAGGGGCAAGTGAGATAGGTGTAAGATTTAAGGGGGTTCCATGTGCTAATTCTGATTGGTTGAAAGGAGCCAACAGTAGGGATTTGCTCGGGTGGTCCAAGATTGGGAGATATGTCGCCAGAAGTAAGGAGTAGCAGGGAGAACGACAGCAGGTGTAAGTAGGAGAGAGTGTGCGGAGGTTGTATGTTTCTCGGGCGGAAAGCTTGCAGGTTTGTGAGTAGCTCTGCTGAGTAGGTCAGATGGTGGGGTAGAATAAATGGAAAGATAAAGATTTTCTTACTGACAAGGGTGATGTGGGGTGGAAGAGACGTTTTTACAAGTATGGGAAAAACAACAGTGATTAAAGTGAGAAGCATTTCTGTTAGACAATAGTTTGTTTTGTTTTTGTGGGTTATGTTACCTTCTCTTCCCTTCTGGTCTAATTTTGACATAATTCTGGTCTGTACACTTAGAGTTGAACTTTGAGGATGCACTGACCAGGGTCAACACTGACCACCCATGCACTCACATTTATACTAGCTAGCAATACATTTGTATTAAGAGTATTAGGTGTGAATAGGAAATGGAAACATGGAGATAGAATCAAAGACTGCAGGGAAAGATCAGGTGAGAAAAAGGGGGAGAACACAGCAGGGGATGCAGACAGTGACGTGAAAGCTCATATAATTACAACAAAGTGGACAGCATCATACCAACAGAAATTATAACAGCAAGCAGAGGTGTAGTTATGATTGAAGAAGCAGTGTTTCAGTGTCTGAATCCAGATTGAAGGGACACACCTGTGGATTGGAGATGGAGAACAAGGGTCAGATGACAATGAAGTATGCTGGATGACAGTCTATTACATTCTGGCCTAATTCTGGTCTGTACACTTAGAGTTGCACTTTGAGGATGCACTGACCTGGGTCACCACCTCCACCAATTCAAGTTCTTAGCATCTGTGCATAGTCACTGCTCCACTGATTCCAGCCCAGTCGGAATTTTTTCTCTAGCCGCCTCCATTCCCAAGCAAGGTAGTTTTGATGCCTGATGTACTATTTAAGCTCTGTAATGTCAGAAGGGCAGTGTCAGGCAGAGGGGCCTGATTCAGAGCTCCAATCAGAGGCAGCCAGTGTCAGAGCTCTGAATCATACCACTTATCTGCTCCTGCCTGACACTGCCCTTCTGACAGTACAAAACCTAAATAGAATATCAGGCACCAACACTAACATTGATTGCTCAGGAATGGTGGGGGCTAGAGAAAAATTCCAAGTGTTCCAGAATCAGTGGAACAGCAGCTAGTAATTGCTATTAAGAGCTGGACTTGTTGGAGATGGTGAAATGACCTCTTTAGAGAGTTGCTGTTTCAGCACAGCTTCCTGTTCTCTTTTCAGGCTATGGTCACATCTGTATAAATATATAAGTGGCCCATACAAAAAATACGGAGAGAAGCTGTTCAATATAAAATGCACTCAAAAGACAAGGAGACACTCCCTCTGTCTGGAGAAAAAAAAAGGTTTAAAAGAGGTTGTCCAGGGAGTATTTATTCACTTACCTGGTCCAGCAGAATGCTTTTGATGGCCCCCGGGGTTCGGCAACATACACAATCCCTGGGTCATATGATTATAGACAACGTTTAGCTCCATGGGTCGCTCCGGCACTCAGGTCGCTCCATCCACTCCTCCCCCAATGTCACGGGTAATTAATTTACTTTACTAGCCAGCTATCCCTACCACAGCAACAACAGCTGAAAACTTAAAAAAAGGCATTGATGCTTATGTCACTGTAAGGAACTCTTGTTTTTCTTACTTATTCCTTTCAGCCATGTCCTTTTACCCATCCCTTGGTTGAAGTTCATGGACTTACGTCTTTTTTCAACTGTACTAACTATGTAACTATAACGAATACAGCTATGTGTCATAGTTTTCATTAGAAACAAAAGCCATGATGTTGGTCAGTCTATTACAGACAAATTTCATTGTCACTATGCTTCAGTGCTTTTCTTTCAAAGTCCTGTGGACTGTATACCCATCCTCTAACCCTCTGGTTCTTAGTACTTGATAGCAACTTAGCAGAACTATGTTAAAAATATAATGCATATTTTATATGGAACTTTTTGTCTTGCAGTTCTTCAATTTTCTGGAATGTGAAGATAGATGCACTAGCTTTTATATGTTAATAATAATAATAATAATAATAATAATAATAATATATTGTGAAAGTAATCTTTAGGAAAAGTGGTAGTACTTGATTATTTTAATTAAAGGGGTTATCCTGTTTTTTATAAATATGGGCCGAATAACAAGACGCATCAATACAAAATACTTCCTAATATATATCCTGTTTAAATTTAGCACAGTTTATCTGATTTATTTTCAGGTCATTAACCACAGCTGTTACGTTTCATTTGCAAGCTCCCTACACCCCCTGTAAGCAGTTCAGCCAGCAAACGAAACATCACAGCAGCATGTGGCCTCCTTACCCCTTGAAGCCACTCATAGTAGTGATTTATTGTCTAGTCAGATATGCAGTGGAGACTGATGCTGCACAGACTGAAGAAGTGAGACACAAGACACTGTGACACAAAACAGATCTTGTAGCCAGGAGGAAATTTGCACACGGGAGAGTGGAGAAGGGAGGGGTACACAGAGTAAGAGCAGGCAGATGAATCATGGGAAATGTAGTTTGCCCACAGATTCACTACATGTAAATAACAGTGATACAAGGAGCAACAAGTAAAATAAAGTCAAGCAAAGGGTGCACAAGGAGACAGTGGGTATTTAGCACTGCTGTTGATGTATTTGCAGTTAATTTTTAGAAGATGATAATGCCTTTAACAATCCTTTCATATATTAATATTAAATTCTGATGTAGTAAAACTTTATTTCAATTGGTTAGTAAATATTATCCACAGAAACATACAACAGATGTCTAATTGTAACTCAGTATGTAGCTTTGTTGATAACATGACTGTCATAAACGTATATTAAGGTGATTTAAAGTGATTGCCTATAATCAGATATAAGTCATGTCAGCCTTGAAATGTCAGACTATGCTAATCTAATATTGCAGCTTGCGGCATTGATTTTTAAATGAACTTAATATCATACCTGACTGGCTTTCCTAAATGTAATGTTTGCTTATAGATCCTTTATTATTACCTCTTTTGGTATAAATAAATGTCACTAGTATAAATGGATATCATTTAACAATGAGATAAGAATGGATTGCATGTTTTTGTCAATACACAGATTTGTTGTCTACTGGTACATACAGCATAGTATATAACAGCACAAAATATGTTGTATGCTTTTTGACACACCCGCATATATTTATATATTTTTATATCAATCTCTCACCTTCTGCTTTGTTCCCTGTGAGTCACTATAAAGTGCCATCCCATTATCCCCTGTGCTTTTTATTTAGTGTACAGAGAAAGATACAAACAGCACTCACAATGTATAGGAACGTTGCTACAATATTCTACACAGCACTCCAAATTAATAAATATAGCTGCCTGATACTAGGTTCACACTTGCGTTCGCTTTCTGTTCCTTTGGTCTGCTTGGAGACCCGAGAAACGGAAACCTAATCCACTTAAAAAGCGGTTACCAGCAGAAACCCACAGACCCCATAGACTATAATGGAGTCTGCTGGGTTTCCGCCCAAAAAATGTGGAATTTTTAAAGTGGAATGGGGAACAGAATGAGCTCACCGAGCGCAGATGTGAAGATACCCTGAATAGGATCATACTCCATGAAATGCAATAAAGAAAAATCTGGCATTCAATTTGTACGTCAAGTAAGTTTATTAGGCAATACAGATAAATAGGCATAACATTTTGGTCTCCCATAGTCCTTTTTCGGATTGCACCAGAGGTACATGTGTATAGATGGAGTGGTTGCACAACGCATTTGTATAAGTGTTGGATTTTTCTTTATTATTACATTGTTTAATATCTGACAACAGCCCCCTCAAAGAAGTGCTGGGGATAGTAGTTATATTATGATTTTGTAAGTCAGTGCAACCAGCCTAAAAAGCTGTTTTACCCTTGCCAGATTTTCATCTGGGCAATTTTGGTAAAAAGGTCTCCAATGACCCTTTGGTATAATGTTATTGTATTATACTTATGTATGTACCTACTTGAGTACTAATATGTCTTGATTTCTTCATTATTATTATTTATCATTCTAAAATGTGAGTCTAAAATGAATAATGTTACACTGTTTTTATTTATATTGGTGATGAGGTCCCATCTCTCCTTAGGCAAATTTGGGGAAACAGGAACTTTGTACAGGCTGGTTGTTGAACTGCAGACATAGTTTTGCGACACACACCTACAGTTGCACAGCCATTGTCTATATATGATGGCCTGCACACTACTTCATAGTTAGGTTCTGGCAGTATTACCTATTAATACCTTTGTGCCTTCCCCGAATATGCATCCTCAAAGTGTCATCAATAAACTGATGCATCCTATGCGTGCTATTGAACTGTTGCATTGATCTACTTCCATGACTGAGTCTTCCAAGGGTCTCTTCCTGCCTGACTAACCAGTTTGTCCCTTTAGAACTATAAGCTGAAACTGAGCCACATACTCTCAATGGATTGCAGGACGTTTGAACAGTTGTGTTCTGTGTACTTGTGAGTAACACTAAGTCATTGCATGCTGACTGTGCTAAATTGACAGTGAGATACACTTTTGCACTTGTAAAAACACCACAATTCTGAACTATGCTGCCTCTCTATATTGATGTGTGGCTGAAGTTGCAAAAGTAAACTACCAGTTCCTATTTTGATGTGTCAGAGTATGTTTTCCTGGCTGAGGTATTTCCTGAAAACAACATAAACCACAGAACCTACAACTACATACCAGGGATTAGGTTGAGGATGACTGAGGTGGCCGCACCTGTAACAATATTACTGAGGAGGAAGGTCCTGGCAGGACAGTACCTAGATTAGCCTAGAATACAGGTTAGACATAAGGAAGGAGATTTATGAAGACTGGTGTTATTTCCCCCAATCTTCATATTCTCGGCCTTAGTGGAGGGTGTGCCTCCATTTCCCCTCCACCAGGTCGTGTTCCTGGAGGGGAATTGTATGCCAGCTGCTAGAATTCAGGCATAATTGATGATAAACTTGGCAAGGCCAATGGTCCTGTCCCCTGCCCTTCTTTGCCACTTCCTGGAAAGGAGGCACAGAAGTCAAAAATAGTCACAAGGCATAATACATCTGCCCCAAGATGTTCTTCAGAGAAACATGGCGTGGGAAAATTTATTATGAGGGGGAATTTTAAAGTCAATTTTCCTGGAGATTCTCAGTGGAGTCTGAGGAAGGAGCAGTAGGCTCTAAAACATGTTACTACCTGGTTTTTCTTTTTTGTATTTTATTTTGTCGTTTTGTTTCATTTATTGCTATCTGTATACTCCAAATAAAAAATCCATCTTTGGACTACCGTATTCAGAGTCAATTCCATTTAATCTGGAGAAGTCACGACCACATCGGTGCCTGAGAGGGTCCAGCCTTGTGTTTTTTGTGAAGATTCACACAATCATACTATTTAATGATGGTGGGAGTAAGGGATGGATGTGTTATTGCTGCAAAGTTTGCAATAGAGCTAGACAATCTTAGGAGTAGGAGAAATACAACTCAATTTAGTCAGATTTAAGACGGAAGCAGGGCCGCAAAATCGGACAGAAATAGGACCTGTTCCATATTTTGAGGAACGGACTGTCGGCCCGCACACGTGACTGTGAAGGGAAACCCCATTTGTAGAGAATCTTGTTGTCCCGGAGAGATGTTGTGATGGAAAGCAGACTACTTCTTTGCTGTTGTAACGTCTCTGCCTGTTCGGGTCTCTGCGCCACCCTCCGCTCGCACACTGCGCAAAGGAGGCGTGTTCAGTTTGGTTCTTTGTGTAGGTTTCTTGTTGCTCAGTCTGAACATGGTCCTAGACAATTTAATGGATTTCCAGCCACACCCGTGTTCTGAGCATTTCTCTCTGGACTGCATGGAGTTAATCTCTTCCTGGCCTGTGTGATTGACAGCCTGTGTACCTATCAGGTCTGGGGCTGGTCCCAGACTTTCTATAAACATGTTGTCAGCCCTCACATGGTCGCCGGTTATTGCTCTGACTTTGCCTGCTCTCTTTGTGCCCTTGATATTTACTGTACTATTTCTCTGACCTCTGGCTTGCCTTTTGACTATTCTCTTGGATTTTGATTTTGTACTGCATTGCTCGTTTGTTACTGACCCCTTGGCTTGCTCACTCTGCTTCTGTGTTGTTTTTGTCTTGTCCTGTTCTCTGTGTCACTTACCCAGTATAGGGCTTGTCTTCAGGTTGTCCTTTTACCGTTTAGGGTAACTGAGGCAATAGGAAGGGACAGTGGCTGGGGTGAGATTAGGGCTCACTTGTCTCTGTCCTTCCTCCCAGACCGCTGCAGTAGTGTCAGGGTATTGCTACGGTTGGCAAGACCCTAACAGCTGTAGGGTAATTATGAAAATATCAGTATATAGCTTCACATTTTGATATGGAGAAGTTAATTGACCCAATTTCCTCGCTGTGGACATCAGTTCTTTGGTTTGAAAGAATTGGGAGTCTGGTTAGCATATCTCTTGGGAAGATAAGTGTTTAGGTATGGGGACCATGTGCGCACGGTCTATAAGCAAGTCAGTTTCAGAGCAGTTTGGTAGAAGCAGGCGGATAATAAATCATATATAGTAGGATGCCGTGCTCACTATTTCAGGGACACCCCTTAGTCTGACATTATTCCTCCTAGATCTGTCCTCTAAATCAGCTACCTTGGCACTTAGCTGCAAAACATCTGCTGCCAAATCATAGTGCACATTTATAAGCTCTTCATGAGATTTAGCAATCTCTTCCATTTTCACCTCCACGTGGTCTACTCTCCCCCCTAATTTGTGCACTGAAGTTTGCAGTGGGGAAATGAGCGTAGAAATATCTTTATGGAATGAGAGTCTCAGTGCTATGAGCAGATATTTCATAGAGGATTGGGTGGGAACATTAGCTAAAAAGTCTGTGGCTGCGGCCTCACCTCTGGTCTTAAAAGTGAGTCCTCTTGGAGCCTGGGTCTTTGTTTCACCGGGATCAGGAATATGGGTACATATTCCAACCTCTAATACAAGCCATCTCACAGTGTTTTGGTATATGACAAAATTATATTTAAAATAGTCTCTATGAATGTTCAAGGACTTAACAGTCCGAAAAAACGCTCTATATTGTGGTGTGATCTTGTGGTTGCAAGAATGCCATATAGCCTAGAAAGAAGCATCTATAATTCAGCACCTCTCAATCCGCAAGTATTAAATGGTCAGACAATGCTGCAGTTACCCTGTTTCTAAATAGATAGAAATTTTTCAATATAACATGACCTCCACCTTTCTAAGGCATTGCAATTCCTACCTATTATCCCACCTGACATATAGGAAAACTATTGAATTTGACTTAGTCTTCTATTTCCAACTTAATACCCACTCAGTTACGGATCCAATCACATTATGGAATGCCCACAAAGCCTATATCTGAGGCTTGTTCCTCAAACTGTTTGGTCAAAATGCTCACTATACCCCTTGATAAATTCCTTGAGGGGTGTATTTTCCAAAATGGGGTTACTTTTGGAGGGTTCCACTGTACTGTTAGTTTAGGGGTTCTGAAAATGAGACATGGCACCTGTAAAGGGAAGTGCTTACCACAAACATTAATATATATATATATATATATATATATATATATATATATATAAATTATCTAGTTGTATCAATCATTCCATTCAGAACTTCTGAGAGAGCTATATACTTCAGATATCTCATAAGTGTCTGCAGGCTACAAAACCTGCTTTCAAAGAGCTGTAATCTAACAGACATCAAGCATTGGCCAGGAAGGCTTTTGTTTAAAAGGGTGGAGATGGAATGTGCTAATGAGACCTTCATGGTGATGATAATCAGCTTCCCTTGTTCAAAGAGAGTTACCCAGAGATAAGCCACTGAACAAGGGACATTAGAAGTCAGATGGGGGAGATAGGTCATTACCCCTGGGCCAAGGATCGATTTTAAGTGTTAGAGCGCCATCCCAAGACTCATAAGAAGTATTGCATCTAAACTCATGATATTACAATACCAAGAGCCTGATTGGAGTGACAACATCTAGGTGGGCGGAGTTGTGGGCCATAAATATGATGGGCCAAAAGCCCCCTCTCTCTCTTTTCACCAGCCCCCTTGGGATATGGACTGACCAGCCTCACCTAGACAAGCTCCATATACCACCAGAGCATAATAAGGCTTAAGTATAACTTTCTCTCTCTATCTCTCTATCCATCCATCATCTATCTATCTATCTATCTATCTATCTATCTATCCATCTATCAGTCACCCTCTATTAATCTGTATTACTACTGCTGTGTTCCTTACAGAAAGGGTCAGTTAGTAACTTGTCTAGGGGTTGTGTGTGTGTATGTAGCGATATCTGCAGGTTTTATATTCACCTGGGTAATTGGGTTCTGTACTTATTGTATTGCACTGTGTTAATACTGTTTTGTATTATTCTATAACCTAGTTCCATCATATTACAAGTGCATTAATAATAAACGTATTTTATTAGTAATATTGTGGGGTAAATTCAAACCAGTCAAGGAAACAGATAAGTAGATATACCTAAGGAGAAAGGAGGGAAACTGGGATTGGTGATTAGTAATACCCAGTTCTTTAACATAATGGCGAGCCAGCCCGTACTGTTTTAATATTTTTGCGTGTTGTCTTCTGGCAAAACTGTGTTATACCGTGAACTATCAAGTGGAGGGGCGTGGACAGGTAACATTGGTACACAGTGAAGTGTTGCGTTACACTGTATGCCCAGATTGAAGTTTGCACGGCTAACCCAGTTTGCTTAAAGCTTCACTTAAAATAATTAATAACAGTGAACCTATTGTTTATTTGTATTTATCTGAAGGTATTAACAATTGTCTGTTTCCTCCCCAAACAACTCGCTGGGGGACTGAGAAATCCATTTGTGCCTCTGTAATATCAAAGTCAAGGTTCTTCAGGAGAAGTCCAGCTGGTCGGGAAAAGGCTTTCCGGTACGAAAAGGATACTTTTTCAAGCAGCAAAGGACAAGTAGAAGAACAACGGTGACCAAGATCACAGCAGGAAAAGTAAGTATGGATTTCTCAACATTAAAACACCTAGCTAAACACAGTACATTCAACCCAGTACCACCCACAACCTATAAATCAGGAGAAATGTTGTGGTCTGCTTTGCTGGATCAGGCCTATGCTCATGATAAAAACTGCATTAGTAAACGGACAGTTTTTAACAAAGCTTCCAAAAGGCTACAAATGCTAGCAAAACTAGTGTATACCTTTGAGGATACCATTTGGAAGCCAGAGCATGCTGAGATCCTAGCAAACATGAAAGGGACAGTGGAGCGAGCTAACAATGCAAACTCCCACTGTCATTGTTGTGTAGACAATGTCAAGCAGATTCACATGTTAGAAACTCAATTGGAAGATGAGGCACTTTGTATAATTGAGAGAGGAAAGGAGATTTGTGTGTTGGAATCCAAACTCTCTGACAAAGAGAATTATTATTCTGACATGGACAAAGAACTCCTTCGATTATACACTGAGAACAATCAGTTTAGAAGTAAAATTACTTCCACAGAAGCAATGTTAGTGACACTAAGAGAGGATCAAGCGGCAAAGTCGCAAATCATTGCGAATTTGCAGCAGATCATCTCTGACTTGTCACGGCCTAGTACTAACAGCACGGTACCCTTGCCAACTAAACAGATTTGTGTCTCAGGAATGGCACAGGAGGGGACTGGGGCGATCAGACCCACGGCTCCTGCGGATCAGAGATCCAATAGTCCATTTTGTGATACTAGGACTCCAGTGGAGCGTGCACTACAATTCTCTCCAACACCTTTGGAGAGGAGAGACAGCGGACGCCTCCATGGACAGGACTCAAATTGGGGACTAAGTAGTGGATGGGAAACTGTACATACGGCTTCCAACCTACCTACACGTCCTGAAAGGTCAGTGGAATTTTATCCTAGCCATAACAACATGGAAAAGATAAATTTCCTGTTACGGATCTGCAAAGAGATCCCTAAGTATGACCCTAATACAGATCCATTTATAGCCTGTGATATGTTTGAAGGACATTGCAGGAAATATTCTGTGCCTCCAGAATATCGTATGGAGCTGTTTAAATTGTGGTTGCCTACACACCTAAACCAAAGGTATGAGGCAACAGAGAGAACAAGTCCCAAGAATGGCCTATTTTATGATGAGGAAGAACGCCTTTCAATACTCATGAAACTGGCAACAGGACATTGGGATGTTACTCCAGAAATCCTGACAAAATACAAACCCACCTTACAGGACGAACCTTCGTCCCTCTGTGGTCGGTTTGAAGCAATGTACAGGAAGATCACAAAGGATCAAGGTATAGGAGTCCCACAAGGCATGGTTCGCATGTTTGTGTACAAATTCCCATACCTTGACACCGCAATTCGGCTAAGTGCATCAAGGGAACCAACGCTCACTGATGCAGCCATGATTATTGAACAGTATAGACAAGATCTACTGCGCAATAAAAAGTCTGTGAAAATCAGGGAGCGTGGAAAGGTCCATGTCAAATCACAAGATGAACGTGGACACCACACTAAGCCACACATATCTGTCTACCCCACAGCTCCTCCAACAGAAAAGATGGGAGACATACGATGCTTTCTGTGTTTACAGGTTGGACACATTAAAAGAAACTGCCCTCAAGTAGTTCGCAATCGTACAAACCCAGAGAAAAATGGCAATAATAATGGTTTCAAGATGAAGCCTAATTACGCCAAACAAGTTGGGAAACAGACAGATAGCAATCAGGGACATTTGCCAGAACAGGCACTGAAATGTGTGGCACTTGTAAATGCCCCTGATAGACCAGAGGATAGAACATTAGGTGTAGAACATCATAAGTCTGCACAGAATGTTAAAACTCAGAAACCACAAGTGGCAGTACGTACCTCAGAGGTACCTACTGAGAATCTGGTGCAGATTGACTGACGGTCAGGGATCCCTATAGATCTGGCTCCAATATGTCACATCATACTGGATTCTTCAGGGAGACCCCACATTAAAGCCAGAATAAAAGACCACGATACCAAGATCATGCTCGACACTGGAGCAGAAATTTCTATTACCAATGTCAAACATGATCTACACCCCAACAGCCTTCAGTGTATGGTGATCGGATTTGATCACCAACAAGGGGGGGTGAGAGCCCACAGGATAGATGAAGTTCTAGTTGAGCTTGACAGAAATAGGACCTTGAAGATCCCAATGTGGTATTACCCTGGTACTGATAACATCATCGGTACCGATGTAATGACACAAAATGGATGGATAATCAATTTGGAAAACTGTATTGTTTGGAGGGGTCCAAGACGATCAAAGGTGTATGTCATACAGCACCAATGTCTGGGACCACCCCTACCAGCAATTGAGAATTCTTCCAATGTGCTGGAACACAAATGGCCAGAGGTCTCACACAACATAGACCTTGAACCTATTGTGTTCGAATATCCAGACTTGTGGGCTCAAAGCAAAAATGATTGTGGAAGAATGGTTGGCGTTCAGGTGGACATACAAGGGCCAGACCCTCCACCTCAGCGTCAATACCGCTTTCCGCCTGAGGCAACACAATCAATTCTAGAGACAGTCCAAGACCTGGAAGTAAGGGGTGTGGTCATAGAGGGTAATTCAAAGTGCAATAATCCTTTATGGCCTGTGAAAAAGAAGGGTGCAGGTGTTGAAACTACATGGAGGCTTACAATAGACCTTCGCATCCTTAATAAGTACACCCCCATGTCTGCATCTGTGGTCGCTCAGACTCCCGACATAATGGCAAGGGTAAGCGGCAAAAGTCGTATATTCTCAACCATCGATGTCGCCAATGGATTCTTTTCCATCGAACTGACAGAGAGCTGCAGGTACAAGTTCGCCTTCACAGTGGGTAACAAGCAGTATATGTTCTGTGTACTGCCCCAGGGGTTTCACAGTAGTCCTACATATTTTCACCAGGCATTAGCGGCTGTATTAAGTGTGTTCTCACGGCCAGAATGTCTGCTGAAATATGTAGACGACCTTCTCCTTCACACAGAAACCATGGAAGACCATCTGGTTCTGTTGAAGGAACTGTTAGGACTCCTGGCCCAGGCTGGACTCAAGCTGAGCCCTCATAAGGCAAACTTGTCTAGGACAGAAGTCACCTTCCTTGGTGTCCAGATTTCATATGGAGCCAAGGGCATCCTGGCTGCCCGTGTGGAAGCCATGGTGAAGATACCCAGGCCAGACTCTCTACAGAACTTACGCAAGTTCCTAGGAGTAGCCAACTTCATGAGGGAGTTCATAGAGGATTTTGCCGTCAAAGCAAAACCACTCTATGAACTTCTTAGAGGGGAACAGCCTTCTCTGAAGGACTGGTCAGAGACACAGGAAGAGGCCTTTTCAACTCTGAAAAGAGATCTCTTATCCGCCCCAGTCCTAGCCACCCCTCACCCAGAAGGAAAACTGGCCATACAAGCCCATGCTGGCGCAGAGTCTATTTCTACGGTCCTTCTTCAGAAGATAGGATCTGAGTATAGACCTCTAGGGTACTTCTCCAGGCTCCTTTCACCAGTTGAAAGGGGTTTTGATGAATGTGCTAAACAACTGACAGCCATACACTATGCGGTTAAAGCTACCGAGCATATTGTGGGTTTCAGGCCCCTCACTGTACAGACTCCACATTCCCCGCTGGCACTCTTGCTTCGAGATACACTCCCTGGAGTCTCACAACAGAGATTTGGGAAGTGGATCATGGAGCTGAGTGGGCGAAATCTGACAGTGGACCACAAAGCAAAATATGTTCTCTCCCAGTTGTTAAATATGACAGGGATAGAACATGATTGTGGTCAACTAACGCAGGTCACTGATCCCCAGCTATTCAGGATGACCACTAATCCCGATGACAGAGTCATCTTTGTTGATGGCTCTCGATTCTGCTTGAACGGCACCTACATGACAGGATTTGCAGTGCTGGATGAGACCATGGGTACTCAGAAGCTGGTAAGGTTGCCTGGTCACATGTCAGCACAACGGGCTGAACTGGAGGCCGTCAGAGAAGCCCTTCTCATTCATCCTCCAGGGAATCGTACTATATATAGCGACAGCTCATATGTAGTTCGATCTCTCACTTTGCATCTGGACACTTGGAAACGACGAGGGTTTGTGGACAGCCAAAATAAACCTTTAGCTCATGTCTCAGTCCTGAAAGAGTTGTGGGAATGGGGCATGGCACATCCTGGGAATGCTTCAATCATAAAAATTCCAGCACACCAGAAGGGTGATAACCCTCTGATCCAGAGTAACAACAAAGCAGATGAGTCTGCCAAATTGGCTGCAGTGTCTGGAGTCCTCCAGGAATCAGACACTGAAGCCATACCCGTACACCAGATTGAAATCAGAAACAAACAACTCAAAGATGGTCCAGTGTCATTTGAAGAGGAACAGTCAAAGGATCCTTTGCTGGCAGCACACCTTACCAGCCCACAAGATCCCTGGACAGTCCAACAGGGCATCTTGTGTTATGACACTGGAACCAAACCACTCCCTCTACCGGTGGTCCCACAGCATCTGCAAGCAGAACTAACAAGACTCAATCATCAGTTGTTGGGTCATCTGAGTCGGGACAAACTTCTGACCCTACTCAAGGACAAATTATACTGGCCAAGACGGTAGAGGAAGTTACACAACAATGCCTGGTGTGTGCTCAGGTAAACCCAAGGGCATCCGCCCTGAAGCCAGTGTTGCAGCGGGTTCCTCCAGCGGAGGGACCATGGTTAACTTTACAAATTGATTACATAGGACCATTACCGGCAGGCAGCCGTAACTGTCGCTATGCATTGGTGGTGGTGGATGTCTTCTCAAAATGGGTAGAAGCCATCCCTACAGTAAATGACTCCGCTACTACTACTGCTCGGGTTCTGTGGGAGCACATTCTATCACGGTGGGGAATCCCCCGAGTGATTGAATCAGATCGGGGAACCCATTTTACAGGCAAGGTTATGAAAGCACTTTGTGGACTTCTGGACATAAAGCAAAGATTTCATGTACCTTATCATCCACAGTCAGCAGGCATTGTGGAGCGGATGAACCGAACTATCAAAACTCGGCTCTCCAAAGCACTGTTGGAAAGGGGTTCCACTTGGGTGACTCCCTTCCAGCAGTACTGATGGGTATCCGGGCCACAGAGGCAACAACAACCGGCATAACACCATTTGAACTTATGACCAGGTGCAAGATGTCTATCTGTTGGCCAAGTGAACCCCAAATTTCTACACCCATGAAAGATGCTATTGCTAGAGATGTGTTTCTCCAACAGGTTCAGCAGAACCTGAAGGAATTGCTACCGCATGCAGCAATAAAGATGAATAAACCGTACCTACAGGGGGAAACTCCCATGCCCTCTGTAGGGGAAATGGTCATGGTCAAAGTATTCCGCAAGGCCGGGCCCTGGGATGCAAACTGGGAAGGACCCTACCAGGTCCTGGAAGTAATGGGTAGCACTATGCTGAAAGTACAAAGGCCAATCTCAACAAAAAAACGCTCACATAGACGAAAGGCAGGGTTTTGGATCCACATTGACCAAGCAAAGGCTACCCGTGCCTCCCCAACTCAATAAGGTCATGAGTATAGAGTTGGGTGAAAGGGGGGGTAGTAGGTCAAAGGTGTATCAAAACATTTCATATTATCATGTTATTCTCTACCAGATCACAGAACGAAGGGTTACCTCCATACAAGGAACCATAAAAGGTAGGGATCATGCCAGCAGAGTGTACCTCCAACTTGTATTAATAGCGGTAAGCATGGCACTGGCGGATTCAGCCTTTGCAGGGAATAGTTCTGAACCCACATTTGGCTCAGATGAGAGATCA
The DNA here is from genome assembly GCA_947044405.1 of Leptodactylus fallax. NCBI lineage: Eukaryota > Metazoa > Chordata > Amphibia > Anura > Leptodactylidae > Leptodactylus > Leptodactylus fallax. The sequence continues at coordinate 4,407,257 of CAMRHE010000128.1, read as the reverse complement.
CCCGAATTTCCAGGTCTTCTCTCAGTAGAATGTCTGGAAGGAAAAATCCTGGAACCATACAGCAACTTTACATTTGTACCAGGGCAGTGGTACTTGTATGGTTTCCAGAGGGAGGGTTTTGCCAATGGTGTGGTTCAGCACTATACCCCGGTGGAGAACGTATCCGCCATACAACATGACCTACATGCTCTATGCCTCAAGGAGTACAGACATTTCCAGGACTCAGAACCAACAGCTATCAAATCAGTAAGATGGGTGTCTAGAAATCCCCACTTACATCCTTATAGGCCAGTGATAGTAAACACAACAAAGGTGCTGTGCACCAAAGCAGGAGTCCTGAGTCCTGAAGATGTCACTGGGGCAGAATACAGTGGATGGTACATTCTAAAAGCCACTTTTCTGAAACATACCAGTCAGGATAGCTTAAGAGTTAGGACATACTTTGATAGACCCATACCAGTAAAGGGCACCCTGAAGGCGTACTGTATGCTAAGGGATTCTCATATGGTAATAACTAGGGAATCCAAATATGCTCAAGGACATGTGTCCACGGACTATTTAGGGACCAGCATATTGATTTTAAAGTTAAACTGCAGTAAATCTGGACAAGTATTATGAAACAATCAGAGCGGCCCAGTAAAACTTGAAGACCTATACAGAGCCACAGTTTTGAAGGTACAAGCTGATGCGAAGGATCAGAGGTATACTCAGCTGGAGGGATCTCCATCCATTCGATCTTTTATGACTACCATTATGAGGGATGCTTGTGTACCAGATGTGACAGGACATTATTTCATCACCTATGCACACTGGGAACCAGACACTCAGATGGTAATGTCAGACTCTAACCCATGGAGATGGGATATAGTCTGTAACGGAGTGGATTCTCCAATAATTGATGTATGGATGGATGGGACCCCTATGACTGAGGAATACCGGAATAGATATGTATCTTCTGATTGGAAGGATCCCAGAGGCAGAGATATTAACTTTGCTATCAATATTGATGGTTCATTTAAATGGCCATTTTGTGAGGCAGTCGATGAGGGGTGTTGGACATTTACACAGTGGGTTTATCTTTCCACAACTAAACCCATCCGGAATCTCGTATTAGAGACTGGAGAAGGTGACCAATGGTATCCATTTAAAGGAAGAGGTAAAGTATGTGTGACTGTGGTAAGGGTCCCTTATGAAACTGAAGTTCTTCAGCCAGTAAAACCCCACAGGGATTCCTGTAATGCCCCAACCTATCAAATGGCTGATCCCATAGCTCCACAGTTAGCATCTCCCTGGAAAATCATCAGCAAAACCAAATTCGTCCTATATACCTGGAGGATTTCGGTTGATGATTTTAGAGTAGACCACTGGGACCATAGATGTGAGGAGTTTGTGAGGAATCAGATCGATATGATAAAAGGATGGGTAGAGGTGGGACAAGAAGTAAGGAAGGATGCTACCAGATACAGGAAGTACAGGGGGAGAAGGGATTTGATTGCCATGGGTTTAGGAGGAGGTGCAATGGGAATAGGGGCACTGAACACTATGGACCTGGAAGTCCTGAGAAACAAACTCGGGAAGTTGACCCAGGTTGATGTAAATCATGTTTTGGAGGATTTACAACACTCACATATAGATGCCACTAGCTCCCTATCTTCTGCTTTACGAGAGAAGTTTAGACTATTAGTCGTGGGTCTCCTGGAAGAACAGGATATAGCTCAGCTTGCTCTGGCATGTACTCAGGTTCAGGGTGAACTTTCCAGCAACCTTAAACATATTGTGTCCTCACTGTATAATGGACACTACCCTTTTAACCTCCAGCAAAGGGTGAGTCCTTTTATCACTCCTTTTGCTGCCAACCATACTAACTGGTGGGTCATTCAGTGGCATGGGTGCCATAATCTCACTTGCACTGCTTCATCCCTGGCACCTGTCTCTGGCAACGTGAGACGTGGGTATGGTGCTATCAACCTAGGTATAATGATGAATAACAGAACAGTGTTACATCCACAGCTCTCCTCAGATATCCTGACCTATGAGACCCGCCATCCTTATCTGTTTGATACAGATGGATGTTGGAGGAAAGAGGATGCTATCCTCTGCCAAGGGGATCATGATCGGGTGCTCAGACACCAGTGTTGGGATAATGAGGGGTTCTGTGAGATGAAAAGCAGCTCAATACCTCCATCTAGTTTGAAGTACTTGGGTCAAGGGTATTGGTGTTGGTACCAGTCCGTTAATGTATCATATACCATTTATACAACTAACTGCACCGAAAGAGGTGAACTCCTCCCAGGAGCATATTGTACCATTTATCCCGTTCTAGGTGTCGATGTAGCAGAGCAGAAGGGGGGAACACCGATTACCCCAGAGAAGAGGTTGGATATCCGTCCAGATACTCCTGTAAGGCTCCAGAGGATCCCTCTTGGTTTTGGCAGAAAACTGAGACACCTGCTACTAGACTTCACTAAGGAGGAAAGTGTCATAGAGAAGCTCAAAGACTCTGAAAAGCAGGCCACCATCTTATTGAAACATGACCAGTCAAAGATAACAGAGATGGTTCATGCCCTGGAGAAGGACTTAGCCGTATCTTGGTGGGAGAGTCTGTTCGGATATAGCCCCAAAGCAACATCATTCTTCAATCTGCTTGTACACCCAGTCATAGTCCTCCTCGTCCTAGTGGCCATTATGTATATAGGAATGATCTTCATCTATAGGAAGATAAAAGGCCTGGCCCGTCAGCTTCAAAAGGGCCAGGCCGTACATCACGAACTTACCCGAAGGCAGGGACTAAGGACTTGATACCAATACAGTCCCAGCCTTAACTTGTAAATAATGTTTTCAATGTAATTTTCTATATTCTTGTACATTTTTGCATTTTTGTGTGTGCACATAGACACTTCAGGTGTAAGTGCCTGTTATGGTCTGTACAACAACATACGCCTCCCACACTGAACACTGAGTGTGTTTGTGTATAGACATACTTGCATTTGCATCTTTTAGTGTAATTCCCATCTACACCTGGGTCTGAAGGTTCATGTGTTTATGGATGAGTAGGAAACACGTGCTCGTGTGGCAGGAGTCTCTATGTGCACCAATACCAGCACATCCTTTTATTTTTATCGCTTTGATCTATAGGGGAGGGTGGGAATTTGTGTGTTTGGTGGATGAGTGGGATATATATATAAGTTACATTAATTTCTGTTAGGTAAAGGGGTGTAAGGATCCTTAGGGACAGGTAAGGTACCCCTACACTGTAAGGTAATTGCCACCTCGGCCATATAAAATGGTATGGTTCATAATGGATGGATTGAATGTCAGGTACAGGGGACATGGGAAGCAGTGCCTCTCCCCACAATTCGATTTTAGGTCCTGAAACATCATTTCAGATGCAGGTTCACAGACCTGCCTTGATAAAAGTCCAGGTTTTTCTGTTCATGGAGGCCGGTGACAACTTCACTGGTGACCTGTGCTTAAGTACAGGTAGCGGTCCTGTAGGACAGTTGGTGTCATGTGGCAAGGTGGTCTAACCCTGCGTGAGCTTCAGTCCGGACCAAAGGTGGTGCTGCATGTACCGTGACAATGGACTGTGGTTTAAAGGTCTTACCTGACTAACTGTGGGATGGATAAAAATGTTCCCGTACAGGTCGGTGTGACATATTGGGGCGGACCGTAGAAAAGTATCACTGACACCGCAAATCAGGACGCGCAAAAGACGTTTTCTGTGAGCAGAGGATATTGGGCGACAGTCATAGGTGGGAAAGTGTCCCTGGAAATGATCGATGTCTTGGTACCTAAATCCAAATTATACTTCACTCCATCCTGAACCATTACCAGGAATGAATAGGGCTGAGGGGGCAATAACGACCAAACAAACGCTTCCTCAAATTACATTGTCGTGTTCCTGACAACAGGGGGATTGTAAAGGGAAGTGCTTACCACAAACATTAATATATATATATATATACATATATATATATATATATTTATATATATTTATCTAGTTGTATCAATCATTCCATTCAGAACTTCTGAGAGAGCTATATACTTCAGATATCTCATAAGTGTCTGCAGGCTACAAAACCTGCTTTCAAAGAGCTGTAATCTAACAGACATCAAGCATTGGCCAGGAAGGCTTTTGTTTAAAAGGGTGGAGATGGAATGTGCTAATGAGACCTTCATGGTGATGATAATCAGCTTCCCTTGTTCAAAGAGAGTTACCCAGAGATAAGCCACTGAACAAGGGACATTAGAAGTCAGATGGGGGAGATAGGTCATTACCCCTGGGCCAAGGATCGATTTTAAGTGTTAGAGCGCCATCCCAAGACTCATAAGAAGTATTGCATCTAAACTCATGATATTACAATACCAAGAGCCTGATTGGAGTGACAACATCTAGGTGGGCGGAGTTGTGGGCCATAAATATGATGGGCCAAAAGCCCCCTCTCTCTCTTTTCACCAGCCCCCTTGGGATATGGACTGACCAGCCTCACCTAGACAAGCTCCATATACCACCAGAGCATAATAAGGCTTAAGTATAACTTTCTCTCTCTATCTCTCTATCCATACACATCTATCTATCTATCTATCATCTATCTATCTATCTATCTATCTATCTATCTATCTATCCATCTATCAGTCACCCTCTATTAATCTGTATTACTACTGCTGTGTTCCTTACAGAAAGGGTCAGTTAGTAACTTGTCTAGGGGTTGTGTGTGTGTATGTAGCGATATCTGCAGGTTTTATATTCACCTGGGTAATTGGGTTCTGTACTTATTGTATTGCACTGTGTTAATACTGTTTTGTATTATTCTATAACCTAGTTCCATCATATTACAAGTGCATTAATAATAAACGTATTTTATTAGTAATATTGTGGGGTAAATTCAAACCAGTCAAGGAAACAGATAAGTAGATATACCTAAGGAGAAAGGAGGGAAACTGGGATTGGTGATTAGTAATACCCAGTTCTTTAACAGCACCTGAAAACTATTCCAGCAAAATCTGCTTTTCAAACACTCAGTGGCGCTCTTTCCCTTTGGCACGCTGCCGTCTGCAGTTTACACCCACATGTGGTGTATTTCCATGCTTGGGAGAAATTGCATAACAAATACTGAGAGGCATTTTCTTCTTTAACCCCTTGTGAATATGTAAATTTTAGAGCTGAATGAACAAACTATTAAAAAAAATAAAATTTTTAAATTTCACCTCCCTATTGTTTTAGTGCCTGTGAAATGCATAAAGGGTTAACAAACTTCCCAAATGTGTTTTTTAGTTATTGTGGGGGTGCAGAGAATGTGGGGATTTATGGGGGTTTCTAATATACAGTACAGACCAAAAGTTTGGACACACCTTCTCATTCCAAGAGTTTTCTGTATTTTCATGACTATAAAAATTGTAGATTCACACTGAAGGCATCAAAACTATGAATTAACACATGTGGAATTATATACTTAACAAAAAAGTGTGAAACAACTGAAAATATGTCTTATATTCTAGGTTCTTCAAAGTAGCCACCTTTTGCTTTGATTACTGCTTTGCACACTCTTGGCATTCTCTTGATGTAGCGTAATCTGTCTAAAAAGACGGATTTGGGTATCCGTGCGGTGTAACCCTTTGGAATACTTTTTGGACCAAACCGTTGTTTTTTTTTGTTTGTTTTTTTTTTTAAACGGTTTGGCAACGGATGGATACTAGGCACAAGTGTGAACCTAGTATTACAGAGGACAGGTTCACCTAAACGTAATGCATTTTTCCCCATGAAAATTTGTTCCTCTGTTGCCAAGATAGTCATTTATTGCACAATATGCAATTGAGCAGCCTTGAGCACTGAGGACAGATCTGTTGCTCCAAACCGCTATGCTGCACATTACTCTAATACGCTATTGTGAACAAGACAACACAGGGAAAGGTGAGATTTCAGCATAGCTCCCTAATCCTATCACTCAGAGAAGGGAGGGGAGATTAAAGCAGTGTGGTTTAATATGCTTCACCGTGGTGACAGACCCCTTTTAAATTTAGATTAGAGGATTGTCATTCATTGGTTATATTATGGGATCTCTTAAGATAAATTACATCAACAGTTATTTTTGCGATAACTTTTCCAACAGAGTCAGGTGTCAAGTGAATAGGGTATTGGACCTGGAAAGGCTTTTTTTTAATGGTGGTCTTATTGTTAAATTGTAGCAAAAATAGGAACGATGGATTAAAAAAAAAAATTGGGGGAAAAGGTCACACTTTTGCTTTATTTAAGGATGTCATCCTTTTTTTTTCTTGCTTTGGGATTTGGGATCACTTTGAGTACAGTTTTTGCTGTGTACTTCAAAATACAGATGGGTTTAAAGATTATATAAACATAATATGTTTTTTTTCTACAGTAACTGCAGCAAAAAAAAAAAAATACAACAAAACATGAAAAAGGGGGCTGATGTCAGAACTTGAAACTCAGAATTTGAATCATTGATACAATATCAGTACTTAAATTATGCAGAATCAGCTACATTTTAATTATCCTTAAGGCTAAGGCCCAATGTTGTGAGCCACAGCCAAAAAACGCTGTGGGATAAACCGCAGCAGAAATGCATCATGCTTTTTCCCGCAGTGCTTTTCACAGAAAGTCTACAGAGTTTTCCCCTGGCTTTTTTCTTCATTTATACCTATACAGAAAACGCCAGTGTTTCCGTAGGTATAATTGATATGCTGCGTTTTTCAAACATGCAAGCGTTTTTGAAATCGCAGCTTTTCTGCTGCAGATTTTTTTTTCTGCATTGTATGGATAACATTCGCGCAAAATCGTAGCGTTTACCCTACACGGGGCTCAGGCTTTAAAATGTGGAATTGTGGTGGAAATCCCCAAACATGTAAATTATATTACTAATATTGTTTATTTTATCATGGATATTTTTAGAATGCAAAAAAACACACTGGGACAAAATTACAAAGCACTTAAGTGATTTATTCAGCTGGCATTTGTGGAAGGAAGCTCAGGAAAAGAGCCAGTAATGAACAGGTGCTTGAGGGATGTAAAATGAGCACAGACTGTTTGTAAAAAGGAAATGCATTTGATTGGCTTAAGTCACGGTTGTCCAGAAACATAATGATTTAGATATGAAGGAACCAAGAAATCATTATCTATTTAATTTCTAAGGATGATTTTTATCTTACATTGCACAGAATATTATATGGTTAAAAAGGACCTTTCATGTCCTCATCAATGTGCGGTATTGTATACTGCTAGAAAGCCTTTAGTGCGCTGAATTCAGCGCTCTGTCGACTTTCCCACTATGAGCCCCGGTGCTGGAGATATCGGTGCTGTTAATTACAGCATCAATATCTCCCCACTGTCAGAAGGGCGGGCTTTACAGCCTAGTTTCATAGCTGAGCAGTAAGGAATGCCCCTTCTGACAGTACAAGGCTATGTTAGAGTACAGTCAGGGGGGCTGAAATTAACAGCACCAATATCTCCAGCACCAGTGCACATACTGAGAAAGCTGACAGTGCACACATACATACATACACACTATAATATGCTCCACACAATAATATGCTCCTTTTACATACCGAGAAAGCCGACAGTGCACGCATACATACTTGTACATACATGCTCCACAGTGGCCCCCACACAATATAATATGCTCCACAGTGGCCCCCACACAGTATAATGCTCAACAGTGGCCCCTGCACATTATAATGCTCCACATTGGCCCCTACACATTATAATATTCTCCACAGTGGCCCTTGAGCAGTATAATGCTAAACAGTGGTCCCTACACAGTATAATGCTCCACGGTGGTCCCTGCACAGTATAATATGCAGCCAACACACCCTTTTGTGATGTGTGCCGGAAGCCCACTGTATTACACATGCGTGGGCGGAGAAATCTCATAGATGTTTCAGACTATCAGGTAGTTGAAAGAAACTGCAAAACTAGCATGCTAAAGTAGGGGAAAAGGGAAGAGTTACATATGATGGTCCCAAGATCTATACACTATGGTGCTAGCAGAAAGTTTCTTTTGTCTACTCACCAGATAGAGCAGTTAGTATAGGGCTAATAGCCAGGATGGGGGGTATACTGCGCTGCCATAAGCTTTCAAATGCAGAGTAGGGGCGCATATAGGTGACTGGTGGTCGCAGGAATAGATAGGTGCCCATCTGCAGATGCAGGCGAACCATCTTAAATGGGGTGTGCTGACAGCGTCAACGCGCGCTGTTTAGTCCACACCCCCTGACGTAAGCGCGCGAATCCCCCGAGATCAGGGGATTCCGCGCATGACCAGTGCAAAAACTGGTACTTGCCACACATGGTCGGGTATCAAGCGCCGGAAGTGGGGAATAGAAGGGCAGAAGTACTGCCTAAAAGGTTAGTATGGCAATCTGGAAGCCATATACTATAATGGAATATCTATATATTAGATCTGGGACCATATATGTGATCAGAAACAAGCAGAACACGTAGATATTGAAAGAGGAAATAAAAAATATACAGCTACAGAGGATTTACACTGCCGTTCAAAAGTTTAGGGTCACTTAGAAATTTCCTTCCTTGTGGATGAACCTTTCAATACACAATTCAATTCATTTAGGTTTTGCTACCCTGTGTACAGTAGTAGATTGGGTAGTTTGTGTAAGTGCAGAGTTCAATATACTGTTGGGATAGCCCCTCTCCTTAAATTTAGTGCACATCTGGGTGTGCCTGAGATTGCGTGTTGAAGGTTCATCCACAATCTGTGCAACACGCATAAACTGAGATTTGGGCAGTGACCGTTTTGTAGCAGGAGGGTGAAAGCTGCTCTAGTGTAGAAGGCTGTTTTTGTCTGTATCCTTTGTGTATAGATCAGTGTTAAGTTTGCCCTCACTATTTTTGATTACCAGAGTATCCAAGAAATTAATGCTGTTACAATCATGGTGGAGTGTGAACTGTAAGTCGGGTCAGACCGCATTAAGTTGTGTAGTGAATTCCATAAGGGAGGGAAGGTCACCTGTCCAGATACAGAATGTGTCATCAATGTATCTTTTCCATAACTTGGTGTGTTGTTTGAATTCCCTGTTGCTATACACAAACTGTTCCTCAAATTCTGCCATGTAGCAGTTGGCGTAGGGGGACGCTACGTTCGAACCCATTGCGGTCCCCCACCTCTGTATATAATACGTGTCCTCAAAGAGGAAGTAACTCTCCTCCAAAATTATCTTTAGGAGATCAGTACATAGAGTAATGATGTTTGGATCAGTGCCTGACCTTGTTAGCATATTTCTGACAGCTGACACCCCCTTCTCGTGGTGTATGGACGTGTACAGGCTGACAATGTCCAGTGTAACCAGTAAGCTGTCCCTAGGGATGGAGTCTAGCTGGCGTGTCAATGTGAGGAATATGGAGGTGTCCAAAAGGAATGATTTTGAGATGTAAGTAATTTTTCTAAGAAAATGGATAGAGGAGATAATATGGAATCTGTGGATTCGACTATTGGGTGCCCTGGAGGTTTGTTCAGTCTTTTGTGGATCTTAGGCATTATTATTATTATTGTTTATTTATATAGCCCCATTAATTCCATGGTGCTTTATATTTGAGGATTTACATACAGTACACGAGATGTACAAAACAGATAATAGTAACAGTGACCAACTGGCACAGTGGGATAGAGGGCCCTGCCCGCAAGGGCTTACAATCTATGAGGGAAGAGGGATAGAGACAGAAGGTGGGGGTAGAAGCTGTTCATGTGGTGGTGTAGTGACAGTAGTGTTATTGAGGTTGTAGGCCTTCCTGAATAGGTGAGTCTTCAGGGCCTTCTTGAAGCTTGTGATTGTGGGGGTCAGTCATATGTGTCTTGGTAATGAGTTCCAGAGTATGGGGGATGCACGGGAGAAGTCTTGGAGACGATTGTGTGAAGAGCGGATAAGAGCAGAGCGGAGTAGGAGGTCTTTGGAGGATTGGAGGTTACGTGTGGGCAGGTAGCGGGAGAATAGATCAGAGATATATGAGGGGGACAGGTTGTGGATGGCTTTGTATGTCAGCATTAGTAATTTGAACTCAGCAACAGGTAGCCAGTGAAGGGATTGGCAGAGGGGACGGCCGATGAAGAACGGGGGGAGAGGTGTATTAGGCGAGCAGCACAGTTTAAGGTGGACTGGAGGGGAGCAAGGGTGTTATCTGGGAGGCCATGGAGAAGGGTGTTACAGTAGTCTAGGTGGGAGATTATGAGGGCATGGACTAGCATCTTTGTAGTTTCAGGGGTGAGTGTAGAATACAGGCGTTATAGGGTATTGTTTTGTAAGAAAGTTCATGTCAGTATCAATGGTATCCTCTTCTAAGGGTTGTGTAAGAGTCCGTTCAATGCCTCTGGAAATCGTATAGAGGGGATTGTGTGGAAGTACCCTGTATACTTCAGTATCACGTAACTGGCTTAATATCTCAGTAGTGTAGTCACTTTTGTCCATAACCACTAGGGCCCCACCTTTGTCAGCGGGTTTGAGAACTATGGATTTGTCATGTGTGAGGGCTAGAAGTGCCTTACGGCCTAGGTTAGAGAGATTTCCATTACAGGATAGAGAACCATTCTCAACCTGTTGGCGGAATGTCCCAATATCTCTTTGTATTAATGAAATAACAGTTTTGACAAGTGGAGAGCTTCTCGGTGGTGAATCAGTAGATTCCATATTGGTTCCTTCAAGGGGCTTATCCGCGAAGTAAGCCTTAAGAATCAAGGCTCTGTAGAACCTATGTATGTCCAGGTCGAGTTGAAAAAGATCGAACTTATAGGAGGGACAGAAGGTTAGTTCCCTTTGCAATAAGTTCATGGATGTGTTCAATGTCGCCATACCTGTGAAGGGGTCGACATCGTTGTTCCTGTGCCTTGTTCTCCATGTTGGAAAATTATCTGGTACTTGCGGTACTGGAGCCTGCAGAGTTGGTGACACAGGTCGATTGTAGGAGTGAAGACAAAATCATTCCTATTAGACACCTCTATGTTCCTCACATTGACACACCAGCTAGACTCCATCCCTAGGGACAGTTTACTGGTTACACTGGACGTTGTCAGCCTGTACACGTCCATACACCACGAGAAGGGGGTGTCAGCTGTCAGAAATATGCTAACCAGGTCAGGCACTGATCCAAACATCATTACTCTATGTACTGATCTCCTAAAGATCATTTTGGTGGAGAACTACTTCCTCTTTGAGGACACGTATTACAGATGCATCTCAATAAATTAGAATATCTTTGAAACGTTCATTCATTTCAGTGATTCAGTAATTCAATTCATAATCAGCAGTCTTCCATGATTGTGTGTCCTACTGAACCAGACTGAGGGACCATTTGAAGGCTTAGGAAACCATGGCAGGTGAGACACTGAATTTACAATACTGAACTTTTTTACAATATTCTAATTTTCTTAGATTTTGGTTTTCATTACCTATAATCCATAATCAACATTTACAGAAATAAAACACTTGAAATAGAACACTCTGTGTGTAAAGAATCTAGAAAATATAGGAGGTAACTTTTTTAATTTAATTACTGAAAGAAATAAAAGTTTCAAAGATATTCTAATTTATTGAGATGCACCTGTATATACAGAGGTGGGGGACCGCGATGGGTTTGAACGTAGTGCCCCCCTATGCCAACTGCTACATGGCAAAATTGGAGGAATGTTTTTTGTATAGCAACAGGGAATTCCAACAACACACCAAGTTATGGAAAAGATACATTGATGACATATTCTGTATCTGGACAGGTGACCTTCCCTCCCTTATGGAGTTCACTACACAACTTAATGCAGTCTGGCCCGAGTTACAGTTCACACTCCACCATGATTGTAACAACATTAATTTCTTGGATACTCTGTTAATCAAAAATAATGAGGACAAATTTAACACTGATCTATACACAAAGGATACTGACAAAAATAGCCTTCTACACTAGAGCAGCTTTCACCCTCCTGTTACAAAACGGTCATTGCCCAAATCTCAGTTTATGCGTGTTGCACAGATTGTGGATGAACCTTCAACACGCAATCTCATGCACACCGAGATGCACACTAAATTTAAGGAGAGGGGCTATCCCAACAGTGTATTGAACTCTGCACTTAAACAAACTACCCAATCTACTACTGTACACAGGGTAGCAAAAACCTAAATGACTGCTTTTCATGCATACATTCCACCCCTTTGCCTACAGAATCCACCATGCCATTCGGAAACATTGAAGGATCTTACGAAATGCTTTTCCCAATGTTGAGGAGTTCCAACACCAATTCCTACCATGTTATAGACACCCTATGAAACGTTCATTCATTTCAGTGATTCAGTAATTCAATTCATAATCAGCAGTCTTCCATGATTGTGTGTCCTACTGAACCAGACTGAGGGACCATTTGAAGGCTTAGGAAACCATGGCAGGTGAGACACTGAATTTACAATACTGAACTTTTTTACAATATTCTAATTTTCTTAGATTTTGGTTTTCATTACCTATAATCCATAATCAACATTTACAGAAATAAAACACTTGAAATAGAACACTCTGTGTGTAAAGAATCTAGAAAATATAGGAGGTAACTTTTTTAATTTAATTACTGAAAGAAATAAAAGTTTCAAAGATATTCTAATTTATTGAGATGCACCTGTATATACAGAGGTGGGGGACCGCGATGGGTTTGAACGTAGTGCCCCCCTATGCCAACTGCTACATGGCAAAATTGGAGGAATGTTTTTTGTATAGCAACAGGGAATTCCAACAACACACCAAGTTATGGAAAAGATACATTGATGACATATTCTGTATCTGGACAGGTGACCTTCCCTCCCTTATGGAGTTCACTACACAACTTAATGCAGTCTGGCCCGAGTTACAGTTCACACTCCACCATGATTGTAACAACATTAATTTCTTGGATACTCTGTTAATCAAAAATAATGAGGACAAATTTAACACTGATCTATACACAAAGGATACTGACAAAAATAGCCTTCTACACTAGAGCAGCTTTCACCCTCCTGTTACAAAACGGTCATTGCCCAAATCTCAGTTTATGCGTGTTGCACAGATTGTGGATGAACCTTCAACACGCAATCTCATGCACACCGAGATGCACACTAAATTTAAGGAGAGGGGCTATCCCAACAGTGTATTGAACTCTGCACTTAAACAAACTACCCAATCTACTACTGTACACAGGGTAGCAAAAACCTAAATGACTGCTTTTCATGCATACATTCCACCCCTTTGCCTACAGAATCCACCATGCCATTCGGAAACATTGAAGGATCTTACGAAATGCTTTTCCCAATGTTGAGGAGTTCCAACACCAATTCCTACCATGTTATAGACACCCTATGAATCTTCGTGACAGGCTGGTGAGAGCCGACATAGGATCACCCAGAGGACCATATCCCAGCAGTTCCTGGGCAACCCTAGAAATGGCACATTTCCCTGCTTCTCGTGTATGCAGTGCTCCAATGTGGTCAAGGGCGAACATGTATACCATCCACAATCCAGACAACCGTTTAAAATACAGGGATATTTCACATGTAACTCCACTTATGTCGTGTATCTCATCAAGTGCCCGTGCGGTCTCGCATACGTTGGGGAGACTACCCAGCGTGTGTGAGACCGCATTGAACAACACAAATCGAACATACGGTGCCGTAATCTACTACTCCCTATTCCGCATCATTTCATACATCACCAACATACCATTGCACAGTCGAGATTTCACATACTAGACCTCAATACGTGAGAGCCCAAGACTGTGTGTCAGGTATCGTGATCTGTAATACGGGGGCACCTCAGGGTACGGTTCTCGCCCCTTTCCTCTTCACACTGTACACTGCAGATTTTAGGTGCAACTCATCTAGCTGCTACCTACAGAAGTATTCTGACGACTCTGCAATAGTAGGCCTCATCACAGACGATGATGACAGGGAGTACAGAGAACTGAACCGGGATTTTGTGGACTGGTACCACAAGAACCACCTGAAGATTAACGTGGGGAAGACCAAGGAGATGGTGGTGGACTTCCATAAAGGCTGATGCCCTCCTAAACCAGTGGACATCCTGGGGACGGGCATCGAGATTGTGAATACCTATAAGTACCTGGGTTTGCTCCTTAATAATAAGCTGGACTGGGCAGATCATATGGAGGCCCTGTACAGGAAGGGCCACAGCAGGCTCTAACTGCTTAGGAAGCGGAGAGCCTTTGGAATCTGGGGGGCACTTCTTAGGACTTTCTTCAACTCGGTAGTGGCATCAGCCATCTTCTTTGGAGTGGCCTGCTGGGGGAGCAGTATATCAACCAGGGACATGCAAACTAGTGGCCCTTTTAGAAGATAAAGTGCAGAGGTTGGAAGAAAGAATAGAGACGTTGAGAGGCATCAAAGAAAGTGAGGTTTTTATTGATGAAGCAGAAGCAAGCCTCTTGAATATAGTAAGGGAAGAAAGTATGAGAGAGCCTACAGTGGTGGAGGCTGAAGCAAACCTCCTAAATATAGTAAGGGAAGAATACTTGAGTGAACCTACAGAGGCAGATAAATGGATACAGGTGACCAAGAGATGCAAAAGTATCACAAGGCCATCACCACTTACACAGCTAGGTAATCGATATGAAACTCTTATGCAGACTGATGAAAACGATAAGAATAATCTATCAGCAAAAGAGGAAACAAAAGTCACCCAGAGACAAGAGGGAGCAACAAGAAATAGCGTAGCGAGGAAAAAAAGAAGAGTAGTGGTTATGGGCGACTCACTGCTAAGGGGCACAGAGGCAGCTGTGTGCAGGCCAGATTTAACTGCACGAGAAGTATGCTGCCTCCCAGGAGCAAAAGTTAGGGATGTGGCCGATAGGATTCCATGCCTCTTCAGCTCTAAGGATAACTACCCATTTTTGTTGTTACATGTGGGTACAAACGACACGGCTAAAAATGATTTACCAACTATTCGTAAAGACTTTGAAAATCTAGGAAAGAAAGTGAAGGAACTGGATGCGCAGGTAGTATTTTCATCAATTCTCCCAGTTGATGGTTATGGTATCAGGAGATGGAATAAAATACTAGAGGTAAACAAGTGGCTTCGGCAGTGCTGTAGAGAGCAAGGATTTGGATTTCTGGACCATGGAGTGAATTACCTCTATGATGGACTCCTTGCTAGAGATGGGATACATCTCACAAAGCCTGGGAAACACATATTTGCCAGAAGACTTGCCACGCTTATCAGGAGGGCTTTAAACTAGAAGAGGAGGGGATGGGAAGTAAAAAGGAAGACAAGAACATGCAGCTAAAGGATATACTAAACAAGGTTACTAGATGTGGTAATGAGGACCCAAGACAGGATACTCAGAATGAAATTAAGAAAAAGGAAGTACCAGAGCGCAATCTGAAATGTTTTTACACAAACGCGCAAAGCTTGGGAAATAAACAGGGAGAATTAGAGCTGATAATACAGAAGGAAAAATATGATGTCATTGGTATTACAGAAACTTGGTGGAACGATAAGCATGATTGGAATATACAGATGGAAGGATACAACTTATTAAAAAAAAAATAGAACTAATAAAAGAGGGGGAGGAGTTGCATTGTATGTTAAAAAAGACCACATTTCCACGGAAATCACAGTTTTACAAAATGATAACTTATTGGAAAATATTTGGGTAACAATTCAGGGGAAAAACAATGATAAGGACATCATAATAGGTGTTTATTATAGACCACCAGGACAGACAGAAGACATGGATGAGATTTTTTCACAGCAAATGACCACGCTTTCGAAGAAATTTGAAATTGTTATCATGGGAAACTTTAATTACCCAGATATTCATTGGGAAACTCACACAGCTATGAGTAAAAGCTCTATCAAATTTTTATCCTCTCTAGCAGACAACTTCATTGCCCAGTTAGTAGAAAAAAACACGAGAGGAACATCCATTCTGGACCTAGTTTTAACTAACAAGGAGGACATGGTTAAGGAATTAAGGATAGCAGGGACATTGGGATTCAGCGACCATGCTATACTCGAGTTTGGGGTTGTAAGAAGAAGACCTGAGAAGACAAAGACTAGAAGGCTCAATTTTAGTAGGGCAGATTTTAGGGGCCTGAAGGTAAGGGTTAGTAGAATTCCATGGCGAAAAATACTTAAGCACAAAAATGCACATGAGGGGTGGGAAATTTTCCGTAGGGAAATCATTAATGCACAGGAACTAACAATACCTAGAAGCAAGAAAAATGGGAATCACCTAAAAACTCCAGGATGGATGACCAAAAAATTACATAACCTACTAAAAAAGAAAAAGGAAACATACAACAAGTGGAAGATGGGAGCTATATCTAAGGGAGAGTATACAGCAGTTTGCAGACTCTGCAAGATAAGCATTAAAAAAGCTAAGGCTGAATACGAATTGAAGCTTGCAAAAGAAGTTAAGAGTAAGGTAAAAGATTTTTGGGGATATGTTAAGAGCAAAAGAAAAGTGAAGGAAACTATTGGAGTCTTGAAGAACGAAAAGGGTGAAAAAGTTAACATGGTGGATCAGCAGGTGGAGTTACTAAATTCATATTTTGTATCCGTCTTCTCCCAAGAAATGGATGGAAATATCAACATTAATGGTGATAGTGATGAGGGGAATGAGGACTCCAAGCTGATTATAAGTGAAGGTTTGGTAAGAGAACATTTAGCTAAGATTAAGGAAACCAAGTCCCCAAGACCGGATGATTTACACCCTAGAGTTTTAAAAGAATTAGCAGAGGAAATAACAGAACCCCTTGCAATAATCTTTAATAAGTCATGGGAAACAGGAGTGGTCCCTCTAGATTGGAAAAGGGCAAATGTGGTCCCCATCTACAAAAAGGGAAATAGGGACGACCCAGGAAATTATAGGCCGGTAAGTCTGACCTCGATAGTAGGAAAAATCTTTGAACAAATCGTTAAAGAACATTTAATTAGGTACCTGGATGGGAAGGCTTTAATTAATCAGAGCCAGCACGGCTTTATGCCTAATAAATCTTGTCAGACTAATCTTATTTCCTTCTATAATAAAGTCACTGAATGGTTGGACCAGGGGAATGCAGTGGACATAGTATATCTTGACTTTAGTAAGGCCTTTGATAAAGTATTACATAACATTCTTATTGAAAAAATGATCAAGTATGGCTTTGATAAAATATCAGTGAAGTGGGTTCACAATTGGCTAAATGATCGGGCACAACGAGTAATTCTAAATGGCTATACATCAAACTGGAAGAAAGTAAAAAGCGGGGTGCCGCAGGGCTCTGTCCTGGGCCCAGTACTTTTTAATATTTTTGTAAATGATCTGGATGATGGGATTAATGGGGAACTAATAAAATTTGCAGATGATACAAAGATAGGAGGAATGGCCAACACTAGAGAGGAGAGAGAGTGCATCCAAAAGGACTTAGACACACTGGAACAATGGGCTGAGGTGAACAAAATGGTATTCAACAGGGACAAATGCAAAGTTCTACATCTGGGTAACAGAAATGCAAGAAGCATATATAGTATGGGAGGAATAGTACTAAGTGAGAGTACAGGGGAAAAGGATCTGGGCATAATAATAGATCACAAATTCAACATGAGTCAACAGTGCGGTGCGGTGGCTAAAAAGGCTAACCAAATTCTAGGATGTATCAAGACGAGCATTGAAGCTAGATCGAGAGAGGTAATTATTCCGCTGTACTCTGCCCTGGTCAGACCCCACCTGGAATACTGTGTACAGTTCTGGGCTCCCCAGTTTAAGAAAGACATCGATTTATTGGAGCAGGTCCAGAGAAGAGCAACCAAAATGGTGGAAGGTCTACAAACCATGTCCTACGAAGAAAGGCTAAAAGAATTGGGACTGCTTAGTTTGCAGAAGAGAAGGCTAAGGGGAGACTTAATAGCGGTATTTAAATATCTGAAAGGTTGTCACAGTGCAGAGGGATCTACCCTATTCTCATTAGCAGAAGGAAGCACGAGAAGTAATGGGATGAAACTAAGGGGAAGGAGATTCAGATTAGACATTAGGAAAAACTTTCTAACAGTAAGGGTAGTGAGGGAGTGGAATAGGCTGCCACGGGAGGTGGTGAGTTCTTCATCAATTGAAATCTTCAAGCGGAATCTGGATAGATATATAGCTGGGATGATCTAGGAATTCCTGCTTTTGCAGGGGGTTGGACTCGATGGCCCTTGAGGTCCCTTCCAACTCAAACAAACAAAACAAAACAAAACAGAAATAAACTTGACAAGCTGATTAGAAGGGCCAGCTCTGTCCTGGGGAGCCCACTGGACCCAGTGCAGGTGGTGGGTGACAAAAGGATACTATCAGTGGTGAGCTCCATGCGGGAGAAGAAGTCCCATCCCATGCATGAGACTGTGATAGCGCTGGGCAGTACTGTCAGTGACCGACTGCTCCACCCTAAGTGTGAGAAGGAGCGCTATCGGAAGTCTTTCCTCCCCCACCGCGGTTAGGCTGTACAACCAACACCGACCTAAGCGGAGATCATTACACACAGAGAACTGAAACATCTCTCTGCATGTTAAATCCCCCCCCCCCTCCTCTGCTACTTCCTTTCTGTCTGTCTACTATCAATGTAATGCCTCTTACCTTGGAACATTCCTGTACATGTTGTATTTGTATTTGTATCTGCTTATCTTTGCTGCTGTAACACACTGAATTTCCCCATTGTGGGACTATTAAAGGACTATTATTATTATTATTATTATTATTATTGTACCCGTTCCACGTAGGGGGGGTGACAGAATACAA
Organism: Leptodactylus fallax; assembly: GCA_947044405.1. Classification (NCBI taxonomy): domain Eukaryota; kingdom Metazoa; phylum Chordata; class Amphibia; order Anura; family Leptodactylidae; genus Leptodactylus; species Leptodactylus fallax. The sequence continues at coordinate 4,388,514 of CAMRHE010000128.1, read as the reverse complement.
ACCTTGAAACGACGTGAAGCCTATTGGATTCACAGGTTGCAAACAATGGAACCTCTCAGACTCAACCGAGAGTATGAGATTGCAGCATTCATATAATCAAAGATGCATTATATATGTTTTATTAATACCGGTGTGCCTATCTTTTTGCAGATTCGTTAGAATTACCTAACTCATCCATTGTTTCGGCTCTACTGTAATGGACCTATGATATCCTTTACTGACACGACTTAATGTATTCATCCATTGCCACTATAGGTGTATCATCTCTCTTCTCCTATAATCCGATTGTTTTCACCTCTCTCTCCTCTCATCTGTTCCTCTCTCTCTCTCTCTCTCTCTCTCTCTCTCTCTCTCTCTCTCTCGTGACAATTTCGGGGGATTTAACCTCAAAGGCGGCAGTCTCCTGGACTCCACAGTGGTGTTGGTGGTACTGGGTGCCAAACAAGCAGCATATCAGGCGGTGTTAATCCAAAGTAAATGGCTTTATTCAGCTTAAAAATGGAGCAGGAACAAAATAACAAACAGCCTAGCCCACACATAGGGCACTACCTCACTGCTTGAGCCCTGACTAGCCTCTGGGGGCAAGAAGCAGCCTGACTCACACTTAGCTCAAGCAAAGTCCTCTTTGGAAATCCAGGCCTCCTGGGACAGATCGCCTGTCTGTCTACCACTGGTTCCAGCGTCTACCTGCTCCCTGCAGGTCTCCTCAGCAGCTCTCCTGCTGCGTACACTCCCTCTGGAGTTGGTGCCCCACCTATGGGTTTGTCTGAGGACCTTTTTAAGCCTGGCTTTGGGTCGCTCACTAGCGCCCTCTATGTTCACACTCTCACAATATATATACAGTATATATATATATATATACAGTCATATGAAAAAGTTTGGGCACCCCTATTAATCTTAATCATTTTTAGTTCTAAATATTTGGGTGTTTGCAACAGCCATTTCAATTTGATATATCTAATAACTTATGTACACAGTAATATTTCAGGATTGAAATGAGGTTTATTGTACTAACAGAAAATGTGCAATATGCATTAAACCAAAATTTGACCGGTGCAAAAGTATGGGCACCTCAACAGAAAAGTGACATTAATAATTAGTAGATCCTCCTTTTGCAAAAATAACAGCCTCTAGTCGCTTCCTGTAGCTTTTAATCAGTTCCTGGATCCTGGATGAAGGTATTTTTGACCATTCCTCTTTACAAAACAATTCCAGTTCAGTTAAGTTTGATGGTCGCCGAGCATGGACAGCCCACTTCAAATTATCCCACAGATGTTCAATGATATTCAGGTCTGGGGACTGGGATGGCCATTCCAGAACATTGTAATTGTTCCTCTGCATGAATGCCTGAGTAGATTTGGAGCTGTGTTTTGGATCATTGTCTTGCTGAAATATCCATCCCCGGCGTAACTTCAAATTCGTCACTGATTCTTGTACATTATTCTCAAGAATCTGCTGATACTGAGTTGAATCCATGCGACCCTCAACTTTAACAAGATTCCCGGTGCCGGCATTGGCCACACAGCCCCAAAGCATGATGGAACCTCCACCAAATTTTACAGTGGGTAGCAAGTGTTTTTCTTGGAATGCTGTGTTTTTTTGACCCCATGCATAACGCCATTTTGTATGACCAAACAACTCAATCTTTCTTTCATCAGTCCACAGGACCTTCTTCCAAAATGAAGCTGGCTTGTCCAAATGTGCTTTTGCATACCTCAGGCGACTCTGTTTGTGGCATGCTTTCAGAAACGGCTTCTTTCGCATCACTCTCCCATACAGCTTCTCCTTGTGCAAAGTGTGCTGTATTGTTGACCGATGCACAGTGACACCATCTGCAGCAAGATGATGCTGCAGCTCTTTGGAGTTGGTCTGTGGATTGTCCTTGACTGTTCTCACCATTCTTCTTCTCTGCCTTTCTGATATTTTTCTTGGCCTGCCACTTCTGGGCTTAACAAGAACTGTCCCTGTGGTCTTCCATTTCCTTACTATGTTCCTCACAGTGGAAACTGACAGGTTAAATCTCTGAGACAACTTTTTGTATCCTTCCCCTGAACAACTATGTTGAACAATCTTTGTTTTCAGATCATTTGAGAGTTGTTTTGAGGAGCCCATGATGCCACTCTTCAGAGGAGATTCAAATAGGAGAACAACTTGCAATTGGCCACCTTAAATACCTTTTCTCATGATTGGATACACCTGGCTATGAAGTTCAAAGCTCAGTGAGGTTACAAAACCAATTTTGTGCTTCAGTAAGTCAGTAAAAAGTAGTTAGGAGTATTCAAATCAATAAAATGATAAGGGTACCCAAATTTTTGCACCGGTCAAATTTTGGTTTAATGCATATTGCACATTTTCTGTTAGTACAATAAACCTCATTTCAATCCTGAAATATTACTGTGTCCATCAGTTATTAGATATATCAAATTGAAATGGCTGTTGCAAACACCCAAATATTTAGAACTAAAAATGATTAAGATTAATAGGGGTGCCCAAACTTTTTCATATGACTGTATATATATACAGTCATATGAAAAAGTTTGGGCACCCCTATTAATCTTAATCATTTTTAGTTCTAAATATTTGGGTGTTTGCAACAGCCATTTCAATTTGATATATCTAATAACTGATGGACACAGTAATATTTCAGGATTGAAATGAGGTTTATTGTACTAACAGAAAATGTGCAATATGCATTAAACCAAAATTTGACCGGTGCAAAAGTATGGGCACCTCAACAGAAAAGTGACATTAATATTTAGTAGATCCTCCTTTTGCAAAAATAACAGCCTCTAGTCGCTTCCTGAAGCTTTTAATCAGTTCCTGGATCCTGGATGAAGGTATTTTTGACCATTCCTCTTTACAAAACAATTCCAGTTCAGTTAAGTTTGATGGTCGCCGAGCATGGACAGCCCGCTTCAAATTATCCCACAGATGTTCAATGATATTCAGGTCTGGGGACTGGGATGGCCATTCCAGAACATTGTAATTGTTCCTCTGCATGAATGCCTGAGTAGATTTGGAGCTGTGTTTTGGATCATTGTCTTGCTGAAATATCCATCCCCGGCGTAACTTCAAATTCGTCACTGATTCTTGTACATTATTCTCAAGAATCTGCTGATACTGAGTTGAATCCATGCGACCCTCAACTTTAACAAGATTCCTGGTGCCGGCATTGGCCACACAGCCCCAAAGCATGATGGAACCTCCACCAAATTTTACAGTGAGTAGCAAGTGTTTTTCTTGGAATGCTGTGTTTTTTTGACGCCATGCATAACGCCTTTTTGTATGACCAAACAACTCAATCTTTGTTTCATCAGTCCACAGGACCTTCTTCCAAAATGAAGCTGGCTTGTCCAAATGTGCTTTTGCATACCTCAGGCGACTCTGTTTGTGGCGTGCTTTCAGAAACGGCTTCTTTCGCATCACTCTCCCATACAGCTTCTCCTTGTGCAAAGTGTGCTGTATTGTTGACCGATGTACAGTGACACCATCTGCAGCAAGATGATGCTGCAGCTCTTTGGAGGTGGTCTGTGGATTGTCCTTGACTGTTCTCACCGTTCTTCTTCTCTGCCTTTCTGATATTTTTCTTGGCCTGCCACTTCTGGGCTTAACAAGAACTGCCCCTGTGGTCTTCCATTTCCTTACTATGTTCCTCACAGTAGAAACTGACAGGTTAAATATCTGAGACAACTTTTTGTATCCTTCCCCTGAACAACTATGTTGAACAATCTTTGTTTTCAGATCATTTGAGAGTTGTTTTGAGGAGCCCATGATGCCACTCTTCAGAGGAGATTCAAATAGGAGAACAACTGGGCAATATTATTCGGCCCCTTTACTTTCAGTGCAGCAAACGTACTCCAAAAGTTCAGTGAGGATCTCTGAATGATCCAATGTTGCCCTAAATGACTGATGATGATAAATATAATCCACCTGTGTGTAATCAAGTCTCCGTATAAATGCACCTGCTCTGTGATAGTCTCAGGGTTCTGTTTAAAGCGCAGAGAGCATCATGAAGACCAAGGAATACACCAGGCAGGTCCATGATTCTGTTGTGCAGAAGTTTAAAGCTGGATTTGGATACAAAAAGATTTCCCAAAGTTTAAACATCCCAAGGAGCACTGTGCAAGCGATCATATTGAAATGGAAGGAGTATCAGACCACTGCAAATCTACCAAGACCCGGCCGTCCCTCTAAAATTTCATCTGAAACAAGGAGAAGACTGATCAGAGATGCAGCCAAGAGACCCATGATCACTCTGGATGAACTGCAGAGATCTACAGCTGAGGTGGGAGAGTCTGTCCATAGGACAACAATCAGTCGTACACTGCGCAAATCTGGCCTTATGGAAGAATGGCAAGAAGAAAGCCATTTCTCAAAGATATCCATAAAAAGTCTTGTTTAAAGTTTAACACAAGCTACCTGGGAGACACACCAAACATGTGGAAGAAGGTGCTCTGGTCAGATGAAACCAAAATCGAACTTTTTGGCCACAATGCAAAACGATATGTTTGGCGTAAAAGCAACACAGCTCATCACCCTGAACACACCATCCCCACTGTCAAACATGGTGGTGGCAGCATCATGGTTTGGGCCTGCTTTTCTTCAGCAGGGACAGGGAAGATGGTTAAAATTGATGGGAAGATGGATGGAGCCAAATACAGGACCATTTTGGAAGGAAACCTGTTGGAGTCTGCAAAAGACCTGAGACTGGGACGGAGATTTATCTTTCAACAAGACAATGATCCCAAACATAAAGCATAATCTACAATGGAATGGTTCACAAATAAACGTATCCAGGTGTTAGAATGGCCAAGTCAAAGTCCAGACCTGAATCCAATCGAGAATCTGTGGAAAGAGCTGAAAACTGCTGTTCACAAACGCTCTCCATCCAACCTCACTGAGCTCCAGCTGTTTTCCAAGGAAGAATGGGCAAGAATTTCAGTCTCTCGATGTGCAAAACTGATAGAGACATACCCCAAGCGACTTGCAGCTGTAATGGCAGCAAAAGGTGGCGATACAAAGTATTAACTTAAGGGGGCCGAATAATTTGGCACGCCCCACTTTTCAGTTTTTTATTTTTTACAGAAGTTTAAAATATCCAATAAATTTTGTTCCACGTCATGATTGTGTCCCACTTGTTGTTGATTCTTCACCAAAAAATTTAAATTTCATATCCTTTTGTTTGAAGCCTGAAATGTGGCAAAAGGTTGAAAAGTTCAAGGGGGCCGAATACTTTTGCAAGGCACTGTATGTGTGTGTGTGTGTGTGTGTGTGTGTATATATATATATATATATATATATATATAGATATATATATACAGTTGTGCTAAAAAGTTTACATACCCCAGCAGATTTTTTGTTTTTTTGGCCTTTTTTCAGAGAATATGAATGATAACACAAAACCTTTTTCTCCACTCATGGTTAGTGGTTGGTTGAAGCCATTTATTGCCAAACTTCTGTGTTTTCTCTTTATAAATCATAATGACAACCAAAAACATCAAAATGACCCTGTTCAAATGTTCACATACCCTGGTGATTTTGGCCTGATAACATGCCCAGAAACCAAACCACGGTCATGTAGACCAACCAAAATTTCAGCCACAACTGCTCGGAAAATTGTCTGGGATGCAAAGAAAAACCCACACATACAGTGGGGAAAAAAATATTTAGTCAGCCACCAATTGTGCAAGTTCTCTCACTTAAAAAGATGAGAGAGGCCTATAATTGACATCATAGGTAGACCTCTAATATGAGAGACAAAATGAGAAAACTTATCTAGAAAATCACATTGTCTGATTTTTTAAGAATTTATTTGCAAATTATGGTGTAAAATAAGTATTTGGTCACCTACAAACAAGCAAGATTTCTGGCTCTCACAGACCTGTAACTTCTTCTTTAAGAGGCTCCTCTGTCCTCCACTCATTACCTGTAGTAATGGCACCTGTTTGAAATTATTATCAGTATAAAAGACACCTGTCAACAACTTCAAACAGTCGCACACCAAACTCCACTATGATGAAGACCAAAGAGCTGTGGAAGGACACCAGAAACAAAATTGTAGACCTGCACCAGGCTGGGAAGACTGAATCTGCAATAGGCAAGCAGCTTGGTGTGAAGAAATCAACTGTGGGAGCAATAATTAGAAAATGGAAGACATGCAAGACCACTGATAATCTCCCTCCATCAGGGACTCCACGCAAGATCTCACCCCGTGGGGTCAAAATGATCACAAGAAAGGTGAGCAAAAGTTCCAGAACCACACGGGGGGACCTAGTGAATGACATGCAGAAAGCTGGGACTAACGTAACAAAGGCTACCGTCAGTAACACACTACGCCGCCAGGGACTCAGATCCTGCTGTGCCAGACGTGTCCCCCTGCTTAAGCCAGTACATATCCGGGCCCGTCTGAAGTTTGCTAGAGAGCATTGGGATGTTCCAGAAGAGTATTGGGAGAATGTCATATGGTCAGATGAAACCAAAGTAGAACTGTTTGGTAGAAACACAACTCGTCGTATTTGGAGGAGAGTGAATGCTGAGTTGCATCCAAAGAACACCATACCTACTGTGAAATATGGGGGTGGCAACATCATGGTTTGGGGCTGTTTCTCTGCAAAGGGAACAGGATGACTGATCCGTGTACATGAAAGAATGAATGGGGCCATGTATCATGAGATTTTGAGTGCAAGCCTTCTTCCATCAGCAAGGGCATTTAAGATGAAACGTGGCTGGGTCTTTCAGCATGACAATGATCCCAAGCACACCTCCAGGGCATCGAAGGAGTGGCTTCGTAAGAAGCATTTCAAGGTCCTGGAGTGGCCTAGCCATTCTCCAGATCTCAAACCTAGGAAAACCTTTGGAGGGAGTTGAAGCTCCGTGTTCCCCAGCAACAGCCCCAAAACATCACTGCTCTAGAGGAGATCTGCATGGAGGAATGGGCCAAAATACCAGCAACAGTGTGTGCCAACCTTGTGAAGACTTACAGAAAACTTGTTGTCATTGCCAACAAAGGATATATAACAAAGTATTGAGATGAACTTTTGTTATTGACCAAATACTTATTTTCCACCATAATTTGCAAATAAATTCTTAAAAAAAATCAGACAATGTGATTTTCTAGATATGTTTTCTCATTTTGTCTCTCATAGTTAAGGTCTACCTATGATGTCAATTACAGGCCTCTCTCATCTTTTTAAGTGGGAGAACTTGCACAATTGGTGGCTGACTAAATACTTTTTTTCCCCACTGTAACATCAGCTGAAATACCGGACTCTCTGAAAACTATCGGTGTGGCTGTTTCAAGATGCACAATAAGGAGGCACTTGAAGAAAAATGGGCTGCATGATCCAGTTGCCAGAAGAAAGCCATTACTGAGCAAATGCCACAAAGAATCTTGCCTTCAATATGCCAAACCGCACAGTGACAAGCCTCAAAACTTCTGGAACAAGGTAATTTGGAGTGATGAGACAAAAATTAAACTTTTTGGCCACAACCATAAACGTTACATTTGGAGAAGTGTCAACAAGGCCTATGATGAAAGGAACACCATTCCTACTGTAAAGCACGGAGGTGGATTACTGATGATGTGGGGATGTGTGAGCTTCAAAGGCACAGTAAACTTGGTCAAAGTTGAAGGAAAAATGAATGCAGCACATTATCACCAAATACTGGAGGCAAATTTGCACTTCTCAGCCAGGAAGCTGCGCATGGGACATACTTGGACGTTCCAACATGACAACGATCCAAAACACAAGGCGAAGTCGACCTGTCATTGGCTACAGCAGAAGAAAGTGAAGGTTCTGGAGTGGCCATCTCAGTCTCCTGACCTCAATATCATTGAGCCACTCTGGGGAGATCTCAAGCGCGCAGTACATGCAGGACAGCCCAGGAATTTACAGGAACTGGAGACGTTTTGCCAAGAAGAATGGGCAGTTTTACCTTCTGAGAAAATAAAGAGCTTCATCCACAACTACCACAAAAGACTTCAAGCTGTCATTGATGTTAGAGGGGGCAATACACGGTATTAAGAACTGGGGTATGTGAACTTTTGAACAGGGTCATTTTCATGTTTTTGGTTGTCATTATGATTTAAAAAGAGAAAGCTGAGAAGTTTGACAATAAATGGCTTAAACCAACCACTAACCATGAGTGGAGAAAAAGTGTTTGGGTTATCAGTTCATATTCTCTGAAAAAAGGCCAAAAAGACCAAAAAATCTGGGTATGTAAACTTTTTAGCACAACTGTATATGTATGTATAGACATCCCTTTCATACATGTAGCATTATTTATGTAAATTTCATCTACACTACCATTCAAACGTTTGGGGTCACCCAGACAATATTGTGTTTTCCATGAAAACTCACACTTTTATTTATCAAATGAGTTGCAAAATGAATAGAAAATATAGTCAAGACATTGACAAGGTTAGAAATAATGATTTTTATTTGAAATAATAATTTTCTCCTTCAAACGATGTAGATATTGTATTAAAAACCAGACGTTTGTAGCTAGAATAGTCATTTACCACATTAACAATGTATAAAGTGTATTTCTGATTCATTTAATGTTATCTTCATTGAAAAAAGCTGCTTTTCTTTAAAAAATAAGGAAATTTCTAAGTGACCCTAAACTTTTGAACAGTAGTGTAAATCCTCTCTAGCTGTATATTTATTATTACCTCTTTCAATATCTACGTGTTCTGTTTGTTTCTGATCACATATATGGTCCCAGATCTAATATATAGATATTCCATTATAGTATATAGCTTCCAGATTGCCATACAAACCTTTTACGCGGTACTTCTGCCCTTCTATTCCCCACTTCCAGTGCTTGATACCCGACTATGTGTGGCAAGTAGCGGTTTTTGCACTGGTCATGCGCGGAATCCCCTGATCTCGCGGGATTCGCTTACGTCAGGGAGTGTGGACTAAACAGCGCGTGTTGACCCTGTCGGCACACCCCATTTAAGATGGTTCGCCTGCACCCGCAGACAGGCACCCATCTATTCCTGCGACCACCGCTCACCTACAGTATATGTGCAGTGACCCAGAGCGGCCACTGAGGGTTAATCTAGGGCCCTCCTGCTCCTGTGGCCATGGACTTCCACCTGGGCGCTGCCAACAGCACTTCCCCTATGTTTCTCCGTCATTTTCTGGGTTCTGAAGTATATTGTGTATTACATGTACTAAATGGTTGATACTGCATTTCCTCCTTAAGAATTTCACATGTGATATTGTACATTGCTACCTTAAGTTGGTTCCACCAATCACCAGTCTATCTCCACCCCTAGGGAGGAGCTAGTCTCCCCCTGTTGTTCTGTGTGTGTGTGTGTGTGTGTGTGGACCTAGAGTCCAAGGAGGACACATCCTGTACTCTCCTCTCAGGCCTGTACAGGCCCCAAAACTACTACTACTGCTCTCATCATCCTTTCTGAGCGTTCTTCTTCAATCCAGAAGCTGCAGGTCCCTTCCAGGTGTAGCCCTATTTGGGGGGGGTATGAGTATTATCCCTCCCGCAACAGACTCTGGCGCTGACCTGTGTGTATAATGGGACCTGAAGCCTTCGCTGAAGGGAAGAGTGGGAACATATATGAAATATATCAGTGCCTCCACCCAGGATAGAGCCTCTGTATTACAGGGAGGATCTCTTCCTGGGACTTACCCATGAAGTACAGTTAGTAGCCTTAACAAGGATCACTGTACTAATCTCACAGTCTGAAGAATACATACAGATACCATATAAGGTTATAACAGTAGCTTTATAAGAATCAACAGGGTAATAATACATACATAAAATATACTCAGAACACAGCAGTACTACAACAACCAGCAAGTCCTCAACTGTCTTAGGTTATATACCCGGGTATATATATAGATATATAGCAAGAGTCCAGTGCACAATACTGTGAACCGAGAGCAAGGCAGGTGGTTTGGACTCCGCAACCAGAAATGAACGCACACGCGGTAGTTCAAGAAAAAAATATATATTTACTATAAGTTAATAAAGGCTAGTTAAAGGTAAAATGACAGGGCTAAAGACAAGCAAAATATACAATATAGCATGAACAATTTCAAGGCAAATTCTGCAATGGTTTCTACTTTTACTCTGTCCACTTCTGCAGTATGGACACTGAATGAACAATATACTCAAAACTATCTCTAACTGACCCTGACTTCACATTTGGGTGCACCCCCTTTTCCCCAGTGGTCCAGGTGGACCGCTTACAGTCCGTAGAAGCGCGCGGTGGGGCCCAAAGTCGGTCCTTTCTTTTATAGTGAAGCGTCCTCTCCTCACGGTTATCAGGATCTTGGGAGAAATGAAGTCCTCTTTAACAGACAGGGAAACCAACTGAATGCAATGTAATCCAACAGCAGATTCCACTCAGCACACTGACAGTCCTGCCGAATCCATACACTGAGCTGGGATGTAAGCCGGGATTTAGCAGGTGCCGTCCAGTACATCAACAGCACTGCGAGTCTCTATCTGTGGTATCCATATACACAGTCACAATGTCAGTCTCACTGATCAGCCACTGAGCACAGTTCCTTTCACGTGGACTCACTAGTCCTGTTGTCTCTTTACACTCTGTTTGTCTCTGGACCAAGATACAGCTTAGCTGTACAGAAAAATCTCCACACCAGTTCAATACAACACTTGCTAAGATGGCTGCTGCTCTCTCTCTCGTCACTTCCTGCTTCTCTGCTCACACTCTGTCTGCAGAACAGGCAAGCTGACATAAAAGGGGGGGGGGTCTCACTCCAGCATCATGTCACAATTACAATGGCTGCTGTCTTAAAGGAACAGAATCACAGAAATACATTCAACATTAACAGTTTATACAGACAAATGAAGCTTAAGACAACATTGGCTGTCTCTTACATATTCCCCCCCACTTTAAGATTGGCAGTCCCTGCCTATGACTGTATATCCAGAGGGTTGTACTTTTATGCACAGGGTGGTAGTATACCGATGTATGGCAGGCCAAACAAACTCATCCTGCGCATACCGAACAGGGGGAATACCAGCATTTGGCCTAGTGGTCCGTCTGAGGACCGGTGGTATATTATGGGGTGCTGCAGCTATGGGCTGAGAAGGACCAGCGGATTCCGCACCAGAGGGGGCACAGGCCGGAGATACAGTAGTCACAGGTGGAACATCCTCAGGAGTAGGGATCGGCCAACAATCATCCTCCTCGTCGGAGGCCCATTCCGCACCTCCATTCTCTGACTGTGGGAGCTCATTCACATTGGCAGGCCCATCGTGATTTGTCCCTTCAGAATGACACAGGCGCAACATATTTCGGTGAAGTACTCGAACACAATCAGTTCCTTCTTTCTGGACCTGGTACACTGGCCCATTCGCATACTTGCGGCCAACAACACGATACGGCAAAGCCTCCCATCTGCTTTCCAATTTCCCTTGGGGTTTCTTGACACGAACTAGCACCAGGTCGCCTGGTTGCAATGGTGCTTCTTGCACTGGGGTCTTATCAGGATGGGGATGTTCTTGCAGGCGCTGCCGCACCAATCGATGGATCGTCTCAAGTCTCTGCCGATGCGCCCGCACCCAAGAGGTTGGATCCCTCGGAGGGAACCCATCCACATCATTCAACTGTAATTCTCCTATACTTCGCCCAGACCGCCCAAAGAGAAGTGTATAAGGAGAGTACCCCGTTGTAGAATGGACCTGATTGTTATAGGCCCACACCATTTCAGACAAGAACTGAGGCCACTGTAACTTCTTGTCTTCCTCCAGAGTCCACAGCATCTGTAGCAGAGTTCTGTTGAATCTTTCACAGGCCCCATTTCCCTGAGGGTGGTATGGAGTCGTGTGCGACTTCTTTATCCCGTAGATACGTTGAACTTCTTTCATTACGTGTCCCTCAAAGCAGGCGCCCTGGTCGGAGTGGATGCATTGGGGGAACCCATATACTCGAATGAAATCTTGGCACAGAGCACGAGCTGCTGACTCAGCTGTCTGGTCCTTGGTGGCGGTTACCACCGCAAATTTGGTGAAGTGATCCACCATTACGAGGCAATACTGGTGTCCGCTATTGGATGGGCCCACCATTAGATAGTCTATCATGACGATTTCTAAAGGTTCCTGGGTCACGATGGTTTGTAGGGGAGCTCTCTGTTCTATTGCCTTATGGATCTCACAAGTTCGACAGCTGCGGCATACTTCTTCGACCATTTGACGAAGACCAGGGCAGTAAATCAGTCGCTGTAACCAACGAAAGGTCTTCTCATGACCAAAATGTCCATTCTTATTATGAGCCTCAACTGCCAACGAGCGAGCCAGTTCACTAGGCACCACAATTTGGTATCGAATGTCGATCTCAGAAGGTAAATAGACCTTTCGGCATAGCACTCCATTTTTCATCTCCAACTTTTCCCACTGACTCAAAACAGATAATATCTCACGTGTCAGTCGTTCTCTTTCCTCTCTACAGGGCTTCTGGCCTTTCTCAACACACTTGATCATCTGCGCCAGCCCCTCATGGGTCTGTTGTATCTGTGCCCATTCCTGTCGTGAGGGACCAAAGAAAGGAGCCATTTCAGTCCCCTCCATCTCAAACTGATTAGTGGCGGTCAAGGCCTGTGAAAATCTGCTGAAATCGGGCACCTCCACATGCTCCAACTCATGATCCACGTCTTCTGTGGGGGTCTGGGCAGTTACCCTAGAAAGTCCGTCAGCATTCTGGTTCTCTGTCTTGGACCGATACTTAATGCGGTAATTGAATGTAGACATTCGGGCTATCCACCTCTGCTCTAACGCCCCGAGCTTGGCATTTTCCAGGTGAGCTAGTGGGTTGTTGTCAGTCAGTACTAAAACTTCAGCACCGGTCAAATATTCAGAGAATTTCTCGGTCATGGCCCATACCAGTGCCAACAGCTCCAATTTAAATGAACTATAATTCTCGGGGTTTCTTTCAGAATCTCTCAAAGACCGGCTGCCGTACGCTATGACCCTCTCCTGGCCATCCTGAAGCTGGGAAAGCACTGCTCCAAGACCATACAGGCTTGCATCTGTATATAGCTGGAACGGCAAGTGGTAATCAGCATATGCCAAGATTGGGGCTGTTGTCAGTGCATCCTTCAATGCCTGGAAGGCTTGTTCCTGTTCAGGTCCCCACTTCACGGACCGGTTCTTTGGACCACCGGATGTGCCTCGTAGGAGAGCATTAAGTGGTGCTGCTACCTTGGCGAAATCCTTAATAAACCGTCGATAGTAACCGGCTACTCCAAGGAACGCCCTCACTTCTCGCAGGGTAGTCGGTATCGGCCAATCTTGAACAGCCGCTATCTTGTCTCTTGATGGTCTCACCCCTTCTCCTGATACGCGGTGACCCAAGTAATCAATTTCAGATTGGAACAACCGACATTTACTGGGTTTCAATTTGAGCCCATGTTCCCGCAATCTTCGAAATACTTGCCCCAACTGGTGGAGATGGTCTTCAAAGGTCGCAGAATACACTATAATGTCATCCAAGTAGATGAGAGTGAACTCAAAGTTGAAGTCACCGAGACATTTCTCCATCAACCGCTGAAACGTTCCGGGTGCATTTGTCAACCCGAAGGGCATCCGGTTAAATTCGTATAGTCCCATGGGCAAGATGAATGCCGTCTTCTCCTTGTCTTTTGTGGCCATCGGCACCTGCCAATACCCACTAGCCAGATCTAGTGAGAAGTACCGGGCTCTCCCTAGCGCTGAGAGGGACTCCTCAATCCGTGGCAAGGGGTAGGAATCTCGTACGGTGCAAGCGTTTAACTTCCGATAGTCTACGCAAAATCGGATGGACCCATCTTTTTTTCTTACTAACACCACAGGAGCCGCCCAGGGACTCTGGCTTTCTTGGATGATCCCACCCTGTAGCATCTTAGCTAACAGTTCTTTCACTTCCTGATACAACTGTGGAGGAATTTGTTGGTAGCGCTCTCTAATTGGAGGGGTGTCTCCTGTGGGAATCTCATGGTAGATCCCTGTGGTACATCCAAAATCTTCAGCATACCGTGCAAAGGTGGCTTGGTTCTCCCACAACAGCTCATCTACCTTCTGCACCCATTCCAGAGAACATGAACTTACATCCATCTTCATCTGTTCTCGAATTGCACAGCCATTCCATTCAGAGGTGGGTTCCTCATCTTCTCCCATGGACACAGTTACGGTCCACTCATCCCTTTCAGTCGGCTTCAGCTGCATTGGAGTTACTTTCCTTACTTCCTCCGGAGTCACATAGATGTTAGCCAGCAGCCTCCCTGGGGTCAGGTCCACACTCTGGTCCTGAGTGTTTACACATCGAAGTGGTACTCTTCCATTGCGAACTATTGCCAAGGAACGGGCCACTAGCGGATCAACACCTCCTTCGGCTGCCTGCAGTGGTTCTACCAACACAGCTATGCCCTCTAGTTTCCGACAGGTGCCTACGGGCATGGACACTATTGTCTCCCGACTGGGTGGCAGTGTAACTTTTGTATGCAAAGGAACTGAAATTCGAGCCAGAGGACGCTGTGCATCTGAACTTTTCTGTAAGCCACATGTCCGGATCAGCCGCTGGAAAGCTGTTTGAGTAGGCCGATGGGTGGTGGTTTCTTTCCAATAACCGTGACCTTTCTTTTCAAAGAGGATCTGATCTAATTCTTTTAACACATTCATCCCCAAAATGACAGGGACCTTTACTTCATGTGACTCCTGTACCACCACAATGCCTTTCCTACCTAGATCTTGGCCACATACCCGGACATTCATCCAGGCCACTCCCACGACCGGAACTGGTAACTGGTTAGCTGCGACCACTCGTACGAATGTATGGGGATCATATTTCACATGTTGCCGGAAGTACCGTTCATAACAGTCTCTACTCAAGGTCGTTACTTGGGAACCCGTGTCAATCATCCCGGTAACCGGAATACCCTCCATTTCCACCTGTATGACAGGACTTGCAGCGATCAGGTCATCATCAGGGCATTCTCCCCACATAGTCTCCTTGTCAGTCTCCCCTACTACACGCCCTTCAGCAGCAGGGGACTTCAGTTTAACGGCGGTCTCTCATAAGTTTGTCGCTGCTCTGGACATCTAGCAGCAACGTGGCCCATCCGTCCACACTCCCAGCAGCGTATCCCCCCGTCGTTCTGGCCATCTGTTTGGGCCCCTTCGGTAAGCCCCTTCGATTTCTCCTGAGCACTGCACTAAATGATTTGGACCCCTTCGGTAGGTCCTATCCTCACCCCTCCAGCGGGGTGGTGGGTGATTCTGACTTGCTGGGTGTGGATGGCTCACCCTTTCATCTCCAGTCTTCTGGAAGTCTGCAATTTTCATAGACTGCTCATCACAACGAGTGTGCAAGTGTTCCATTTGTTCTTGCAGTTTCTGCATTACTGTGAGAATTTCTTTAACCGTCCCTTTTTCTACTGTCTCTGAGCCAGAACTAGCCCCCTGTGACAAAGTAACTCCAACTGCGGTCTGCGGCCTCGGGACCATACTATTGGCACGGGAGATGGCCTCTACCTGTACATCATGGAATTTAGCATCAGTCTCTCGTCGTATAAAATCCTGCATAGTCACAGTTAAACTGCCGTCACGTATCCCCAGGACAAACTGGTCACGGAGAGTCCGATCAGGGTTACAGAAGGCTGGCGAGCCCCCTCTTTCCTTCCTTTGAATATCTCGGAGCAGTTCTTGTAGGGCATTTGCATATTGGGGAAGGCTTTCATTCTCCTGTTGTACCCTCTGGAAGAACCGAGCCTGCAGAGACCCCAGCAATGCAGTTTCTCCATAGATGGTTTCTAGAATCTGGACTACTTGCTCAAATGTCTGCCTTTGTTCAAATGGCCTCAGTATCACCGTGGTCTTAGCATCCCCTTGTAATGTCAATATTGCTAGCTCTACTAGTACTTCTGGTGCGGTCTGGTACATTCGCTGTATCATTCGTATCTGTTCCACCCACATACTCACTGACATATTATTGCCATCAAATTTAGCTAACTGACTCATTATAGCCCCTGCTGGCATTCTTCCTCCAGCACCATTCTCCCGAACGGGTGCGTCACCGTCCATTCTGGTAAGCGGATCCTGCCGACTACGCCAATTTGTGAACCGAGAGCAAGGCAGGTGGTTTGGACTCCGCAACCAGAAATGAACGCACACGCGGTAGTTCAAGAAAAAAAATATATATTTACTATAAGTTAATAAAGGCTAGTTAAAGGTAAAATGACAGGGCTAAAGACAAGCAAAATATACAATATAGCATGAACAATTTCAAGGCAAATTCTGCAATGGTTTCTACTTTTACTCTGTCCACTTCTGCAGTATGGACACTGAATGAACAATATACTCAAAACTATCTCTAACTGACCCTGACTTCACATTTGGGTGCACCCCCTTTTCCCCAGTGGTCCAGGTGGACCGCTTACAGTCCGTAGAAGCGCGCGGTGGGGCCCAAAGTCGGTCCTTTCTTTTATAGTGAAGCGTCCTCTCCTCACGGTTATCAGGATCTTGGGAGAAATGAAGTCCTCTTTAACAGACAGGGAAACCAACTGAATGCAATGTAATCCAACAGCAGATTCCACTCAGCACACTGACAGTCCTGCCGAATCCATACACTGAGCTGGGATGTAAGCCGGGATTTAGCAGGTGCCGTCCAGTACATCAACAGCACTGCGAGTCTCTATCTGTGGTATCCATATACACAGTCACAATGTCAGTCTCACTGATCAGCCACTGAGCACAGTTCCTTTCACGTGGACTCACTAGTCCTGTTGTCTCTTTACACTCTGTTTGTCTCTGGACCAAGATACAGCTTAGCTGTACAGAAAAATCTCCACACCAGTTCAATACAACACTTGCTAAGATGGCTGCTGCTCTCTCTCTCGTCACTTCCTGCTTTTCTGCTCACACTCTGTCTGCAGAACAGGCAAGCTGACATAAAAGGGGGGGGGGGGTCTCACTCCAGCATCATGTCACAATTACAATGGCTGCTGTCTTAAAGGAACAGAATCACAGAAATACATTCAACATTAACAGTTTATACAGACAAATGAAGCTTAAGACAACATTGGCTGTCTCTTACAATACCTCCAGGCAACAGAAGAGATGCAGGGGCCCCTGTGGATGACTGTGGATCCTCGGATTCTTCCAGGAGATGACAGACAGCCGATCAGGAGATGATGATGATGATGGTGAGATTCTTCACAGGCAGCAAACAGGGCGACGGTGACGGCAGTAGATGCAGGCCTGACTACCCTAACACTGAGTCCTTAACCTGCCAGCTAAACTACTAGTGCCACCGGGCCTCTAACTAGCTAGTTGGCCTTCGGAAGCCTAACCTATCACTGCCCTGAACTGTATATATATATATGGATCCCTAACTACGGTTACTAGCTGGGTCCTGTGAGTATATAGGGGGTGACACATACCTAACTATATACTGTGAAGTAAAGAGGAACAAGTGGCTCTTAGACTCCCCCAGACATAACATGTCTGTCTCAGCAGCTCTGCTCACATCTCTCCCCCCAGCAGCTCTGCCTCACATGTGTCTGACTCACTGTATTTACAAAACAAAACTTGCACTAAATGCCTGGGGTCTCTGAAGCCAAACTGCAGGGGCAAAGAAGCCAGATACATTATATACTAGTAGAAATGGCAGTTCCCTACACTCTCCCTCTGGTGAAATCTTTACGTCACGTCAAAGACATACAAAGTCATAGTATACAGTCAACATTACCAATGACAATATCAATATGGTTGCTTTTGCATTTACAGAGTCACAACAGGTTAATAGGTATACATGCCAGCAGGAGCGAAAATTGGTAACATATTGACCAAAGTGGACACTGCACCCACCCAAGCATGGTATAAATGAGGCTGAGTAGTAAATCTGGGGTCCCCCAAACTATCATATGTCAGCATAGGTGGAGGGTGTCTAATTCTCTCTCCTCTCCGTACCTCTCTCTGAGGTAAACTAGCATGTCCAGGCCCTAAACTAGGGTTGTCTGCCATGGGAGGGGATGGTGCTGGTGGCGTAGGAGAGCTAGATCCCTGCTCATCTGTAGACACAGATCTAGGTACGAATTCTGGAGTTTGAGGGTTCATAGGTCTCCCTGAAGGAGAAGATACTGGTGATCTAGGAACTTCAGGAGCCACAGTCCAATCACTCTCAGGAGTTTCAGGAAGGTCAGGTGGAATATCGGCTAAGGACTGTGGAGAATCGCAGGCCGAGCCATCATTGGAGATATCCATACCATCAATCTGAGGTACAGGCAACAAATGATTTCTATGCCAAGTCCTGATCCTCCCGTCCCGTCCTTTTATCTTGTAGACTGGTATTCCAGGCAACCGATCTACCACTGTAAAGAGTTCACTCCGCCATCGATCAGCCAGCTTATGTTTTGCAGATGCTCCCAAATTCCGTAGCAGAACATGGTCCCCAGGGTTCAATTCTCGGTATCTTACTCGAAGATCAAATCTCCTTTTATTTCCTTCATTCACTTTGGCCGCATTTTCCTCAGCCAGCTGATAAGCACTCTTAAGCGTTTCTTTCAAACGTGCCACGTATCGGTAATGATCTCGATGACTGATACCATCGGTAGAGACTCCCAACAAGATGTCAATAGGTAGCCTAGGCTCTCTTCCAAACATCAGAAAGTATGGTGAATATCCTGTGCTCTCGTGCCTTGTACTATTATAGGCATGCACCATAGCCTCCACTTTTCGACTCCAGGATCGCTTATCCTCAATTCGTAAGGTACCAAGCATATCAAGTAAAGTCCTGTTAAATCTTTCAGGAAGGGCATCTCCCTCTGGATGGTAAGGCGTCGTCCGACTTTTGCGGATGTTCAACAACTGAAGTAACTCTTTGATCAGGTTACTCTCAAAATCCCAGCCTTGATCAGAATGCAACCGGTGTGGTAAGCCATAATGGATAAAATACTTTTCCCAAAGCACTCTTGCAACAGTGACTGCTTTTTGATCCTTAGTCGGAAAGGCTTGAGCATATCGTGTGAAGTGATCAGTCACCACCAATACATTTCCAAATCCTCTGGAGTCGTTGTCAATACAAAGGAAGTCTATGCAGACAAGATCCATGGGGCCCGAACTCTTCAAGTGTCCCATGAAGGCCGCTCGAACCGGGACAGTCTTCCTCTGCAAACATCTGCGACAGCACCTACACAGACGAGTCACGGTATCTCTCATTTTGGGCCAGTAGAATCGGTCTTGTATTAGGCCATAAGTCTTCTCAGGTCCCAAATGACCATGATAATCATGCAGACTTCGGAAAATCATCTTCTGAAAGCAGCTTGGAATAACTAGTTGGCGCCTTCCAGGGTGATCATGATACAGCACCACACGATAAAGTAGGCCATTGTCTATTTCAAACTTCTCCCAATCTCGTAGAAGTTGACTGCATTCAGAGGGTAGGGATGTCTTTAACATTTCTCTGTCTTGAGAACTCACTGCTTGATAAAGAGGTCCAATTAAAGGATCAGTCTTTTGACTCCAGATCATTCGCTTTGAAGATATAGAACAACTCTCAAAGGATCCTAAAGCGGCAGGGTAGGCAAACATGTCTGGTACAGCTTCGGGACCTCCCCCAATAGAGTCAATAAGCCGAGTTTCAGAAAAGGCTACTCGGTCTTCAACTACAGCAGCCATGGCACACAAAGCTCCTACTCCAGGACTTGGCACTTCTTCCCATTCATCCACTACTTCCGGACTAGGTAATCCAGGCCGTCTTGATAGAGCATCTGCCCCAATGTTCTTAGGCCCCGATTTATACTTGAGTGTGAATTGGTAGTTGGATAAAGCTGCCAACCAGCGATGTCCTGTAGCATCGAGTTTAGCAGTTGACAAAACGTATGTCAGTGGATTGTTGTCTGTTCTTACTTCAAACGTGGCTCCGTATAAATAGTCATGTAATTTATTAACAATGGCCCACTTGAGCGCCAAAAACTCCAATTTATGTACTGGATAATTTTTCTCGCTGGGAGAAAGACTTCGACTTATGAAAGCTATGGGCCGTAACCCGGCCGGGTATTCTTGGTGCAGCACGCCACCTAATCCTTCAAAGCTGGCATCTACATGTAGCACATATGGCTTCTGTGCATCAGCATAAGCCAGAACGGGAGCTTCTGTCAATTTCTTCTTCAACAACTTAAATGCTTCTTCACAATCCGCAGTCCACCTATCGCCAAAAAGGCTTTTGGAAGACCCTTTCTTCTTTCCCGGATCTCCTGCATCACTCTTCAACAGGTCGAGGAGGGCTCGAGCAATTTTTGAATATCCTTCCACAAATCGTCGATAGAATCCACAAAACCCCAAGAAAGATTGCAACTCCGTAATATTTTGCGGTCGGGGCCAATTCACCACAGCTTCAATCTTACCAGGATCGGTAGCAACTCCTTCAGCAGAAACAATATGACCTACATAAGTGACCGAAGATCTACAAAATTTGCATTTGTCAGCCGACAACTTCAGCCCCTCTTCTTTTAAGCGATGGAGTACTCTCATGAGTCGTTCTTCATGTTCTTCCAGCGTCTTTCCAAACACAATAATGTCATCAAGATATACAAGGCATTCCCGGGGCACTAAATCACCTAACACTCTTTCCATCAACCTTTGGAACGTTGCTGGCGCACCTTTTGTACCTTGCGGCATACGAGTGAACTGAAAAGAAACCCAAGGGGCATATGAAAGCTGTCTTTTCCTGATCCTCAGGTGCCATTGGGACTTGATAGTATCCCGATCTTAGGTCCAGCACTGTGAACCAACAGTTTCCATTCAGAGCTTCCAGAGCTTCTTCAATTCTCGGCAGTGTATACTGATCAGGTAAGGTTCTCCGGTTCAGAGTTCTGTAATCCACACATAGGCGAATTGCTCCAGATTTTTTTCTTACCACCACAATAGGTGAGGCATAGGGGCTCTTACTGTCCACAATGATCCCCTGACCTTTCATTTGCTGTAGAGTCTGTCTTAACTCATCAACATCCTTTGGAGCAACTCTCCGTGGTCGCTCCCGGAAGGGAGTAGAATCGGTCAATCGGAAAGTGTGTTGAGCACTTTTAGCACAACCTACATCCATATCATCCATGGAGAACACTTCCGATAATTCAGACAACTTCTGTGTCAGTCGCTGATTCCAGGCCTCTGGTAAATGTGGATCACTCAAGTCAAGATTGAGATTAGGGATTGCATCTCGGATTTGAATCCTGCACACTTCAGCGTATGGATTTACTCCAAGCACAGGGTAGCAGTGGGCCACATTCTGGTATGGTCCAATTACGATCGGATGCGGTGAACAGTTCCTCACTGTCACACAGGTAGATAACTCCACTTTATTTCTCCAGTCCTTTCTCTCTGGGATCACCATCCAGCCATTCTGGTTAATCATTTCTTCAGGGGTTTCCATAAGGACATAACTCCCCCCTTCAAGCAAATCGGGAGCAATGCTGGAGGCTACTCTCAGAATTCTCTCCCCGCCGGCAGGAACTTCCACGGTTCTCTCACCGATATGATATACCATTCCATGTCGATAGCCAGTAGACAGGGCATCACAGAGTTCTCTAAGATCAGAAGATATATTCACCGGCTGAGCTGCAGGGTTCCAATCTCTTCCAAGAAACTTCTGAAAAGCATAATGCACTGCGGGACAATTAGTGCCAAGTATCACAGGAGCTGCACAAGAATCCCCTGTATCAGGACAGACAAGAGCCGTAATCTTCATGGGAGCGACACTCTGATCTTCTAATTCAGGGACAGCTATAACTACTTGTAGGCTGCCATCTACAGGATATGATCCTGAATTAAGCCCCCACAATTTCATTTGTCCTGTAGACTGAAGAGGTATATCCCTCAGATACTTTTGGTAGAACGAGCGATAAATCAGGGTCACTTGAGATCCTGTATCAAACAGGGCAGGAGCGGCATGACCATTGACAGTGACTTTGACAACGGACCTGGAGCCCGCGATAGCGCCTCTGGTATTTACTCGGCCCGCCTTCCTTTGGTGTCTTTGATTCTGAATAGAGAAGACAGCACTGTGTCCCAATCCCTCACTGTCCTCCGTACACTGTCTGGCAGTATGGCCCGTCTGACCACATTTATAACAGGTTCTAGCATCCTTCCTCCATTGAGTGGCAGTGGGTGGAGTGGCGGACTGTCTAAGTTCTGACCGCTCCGCTGGTTTGTCCTTGTTTGAATTAGGAACAACATCTTCTTTAGAGATGCTTTTCGCTTTCTTAGGGGTACTAAAACTAATGTCAGCTTCTTGTTTCTTCACTAACTTCATTAAGTCAGGAAATGGAAGGACTCTATCAGATAGTAAGACCTTGAGTACTTGAGCAAGAGGATGATGAGGTTGTAACCCTCTCACCAACTGACTGGTTCTCATAGCGTCTACCTCTGAAGTAGATATAGCTGCGTGGTACACCAGACGTGAAAGAAGTAGCTGTAAACGGTTAATAAAAGTAGAGACATTTTCCCCTTCTTTTTGACGAACCATTCGGTAATCAGCAACCATCTGGGCAAGGTCATAGTATGGCTCAAAGTGATCAGACAGTACTTGTATATAGTCCAATGCACTCACTCCTTCATGAGAGTCTCTGTACAAGCGGATCAATTCTGCAGCAGGAGACCGCAAACTTTCACTGATACGCTGCCGCTTGCCTTCTTCAGAGCAAGACCATTCCTTCAGGCATTGGAGAGTATGTTCTTTCCATATCTCAAAGTTTTCCTCCCCTTGTGGTACTGGGACATTACCAGAGAATACTTTTAGTTTCTTGTAGTGAGTGGCCTGCAGGCCCTGAGCTAAGATTTCAGTCAGCCTGGCTAAAGTGCTAATAGCACTGTCACTAGAGGAACTGCTAGCGACAGCCATACTGGGGGGGTAACTGGCTGAGCGGGGTTCTTCCTTTACCTGAACCAGGGGAGGAACAGGAGGTCGGTAATCCCATGTAGTAGCTAGTGGGAGGTTCCCCTCTGAGCTATATCGCTTCTCCATATCAATGACTATTCCCACTTCTAAATCTCAGCAGTGCCTCCAAATGTAGCCCTATTTGGGGGGGGTATGAGTATTATCCCTCCCGCAACAGACTCTGGCGCTGACCTGTGTGTATAATGGGACCTGAAGCCTTCGCTGAAGGGAAGAGTGGGAACATATATGAAATATATCAGTGCCTCCACCCAGGATAGAGCCTCTGTATTACAGGGAGGATCTCTTCCTGGGACTTACCCATGAAGTACAGTTAGTAGCCTTAACAAGGATCACTACTAATCTCACAGTCTGAAGAATACATACAGATACCATATAAGGTTATAACAGTAGCTTTATAAGAATCAACAGGGTAATAATACATACATAAAATATACTCAGAACACAGCAGTACTACAACAACCAGCAAGTCCTCAACCGTCTTAGGTTATATACCCGGGTATATATATAGATATATAGCAAGAGTCCAGTGCACAATACCTCCAGGCAACAGAAGAGATGCAGGGGCCCCTGTGGATGACTGTGGATCCTCGGATTCTTCCAGGAGATGACAGACAGCCGATCAGGAGATGATGATGATGATGGTGAGATTCTTCACAGGCAGCAAACAGGGCGACGGTGACGGCAGTAGATGCAGGCCTGACTACCCTAACACTGAGTCCTTAACCTGCCAGCTAAACTACTAGTGCCACCGGGCCTCTAACTAGCTAGTTGGCCTTCGGAAGCCTAACCTATCACTGCCCTGAACTGTATATATATATATGGATCCCTAACTACGGTTACTAGCTAGGTCCTGTGAGTATATAGGGGGTGACACATACCTAACTATATACTGTGAAGTAAAGAGGAACAAGTGGCTCTTAGACTCCCCCAGACATAACATGTCTGTCTCAGCAGCTCTGCTCACATCTCTCCCCCCAGCAGCTCTGCCTCACATGTGTCTGACTCACTGTATTTACAAAACAAAACTTGCACTAAATGCCTGGGGTCTCTGAAGCCAAACTGCAGGGGCAAAGAAGCCAGATACATTATATACTAGTAGAAATGGCAGTTCCCTACACAGGTCTCAGTTGAGGTCTGGTTTCCAGTTGTACCTTGGGCCAGGAAGCTGTATCCCGCCAGGGCAACCGTACTGAAGTGCCTGCACTCCACCAAGGGCCTGTCCAGCCAAGTATCTACTCTAGCCCCGCAAGCTGAGGATTATCTCTTCCAGAACCTTCTACCTGCCTTCCAAAGGTTTCCTTCCGCAGACAGAGAGGATTACACTACTTCTTCTGGGCCTCCCTGCAAGCTGGTAGCCTTTAATGAGTCACTCAGCTACCGCACCCCAAGGACTCTGCGCAAAACCGTAAGTCCATTTTCCCGTGGCGAGCCAAACCACGAAGCCTCACGCTTGTTGTAACCCACAAGGGCTGGAACTCTGTCGTTGCTATTGGCAACCGTCCAACTACTGCCCCCAACATCTGCCTTAAGGGGAATTATAGACTTGGTGCATTGGTGAATCACATACTTGAACGTGCCTTGAACTGCATAAGATTTTGCACTACTTGACAAGCTGTTGAAGCACTGTATTGTTGTAAACTGACTTTTGCACTAAGTAAAGACTTTACCTGGTTATCATAACTCTGTGTGGTCGATGTTCCTGCACACTGCACCTGGGTAACACAGATGAGTGAAAGGGAGTGGAGAATCAGGGACTACACCGGGACTACCCCTCGAGCCAAGTGACACTACACTACCCGTTGCCCCTGGTTACCACATATGCGCCCCTACTCTGCATTTGAAAGCTTATGGCAGCGCGGTATACCCCCAATCCGGGCTATTAACCCTATACTAACTGCTCTATTTGGTGAGTACACACAAGAAACTTTCTGTTAGCACCATAGTGTATGGATCTTGGGACCATCATGTGTAACTCTTCCCTCTTCCCTTTTCCCCTCCTTTAGCCTGCTAGTTTTGCAGTTTCTTTCAACTACCTGATAGTCTGAAACTTCTATGAGATTTCTCCTACTTGGTATATATCTAATATAACATATCTTATTTATTTGGATAATGCATTCTCTATCCTGTATACTATACTACATAATGGCAATGTACCCACTAGTGCTCGTTTTTCCTTAACATTTCCTTATACTCCACCATGGGTACACTTTAGGGTTCAGCAACCTATATTACTGTTTCTGAATGTACAATTATCTTTCTTTTTTCATTATTACTTCTATTTTGCTCTATACTGAAATATTGAGACCCCTTTGGTTTGGTAATCTGTTTCTCTTATCCTTGTGCTATTAGTGCTAATCTCTGTATACTTATGTGACATTAGAAGAAATGTTGTATATATGTATAGCTATGTTCTAAGTTTATCACCTGTGCGTAACGTGTATGTTTATGTATTTATTTCGGGAAATTTTGTACTCTACTTACAGTATATTGTAATATTCTGTACCGTAGAGCCTCAGGAAGGCCAGATAACATGGCCGAAACATTACTCCATACCTTGTTACGTGTGTAAATAAAAACACTGGAAATGAAGACATATACAGTCTGAAGTGTGACGTTTTTTCTTCTACATCACATAAAATAGGCCTCTATGCGGACGACGTTATCCTCTCTGTCATCAATCCACTTGTTTGTATCCCTCTAGCGATTCCCTTACAACTGAACTCAATGTTAATTTTGCCATAATTCTATATACATTTAGAACAGTAATTATTCCTTTGCCAGCTCACTATCTCACTAGACTATGAAGACTAGTCACCAACTTTCTATGTAATGGAGGTAAGCGTGGAATTAATTTTTCCACAATAACTAGGCTACATAAAGATTGTGGCATGGGGGTCTCTGATGTTAAAAAATATTATTTTTCCATTCTTCTGACTCAACTTGCCCATTGGTGGCAAGGTGCTTCCACTTTGAGATGGGTTTCTATCGAAAGAGAAGCAGCTGGCAACCCACTGATTTCTCTGCTGTCCCCTCTCTCTCAACCCCTCACAATTTTGATGCCCACTACAGTCGTTTGTGGCTTCTAGATCTGCATGGCTTTTCCTCCTTAGGACTAACAGATAACAGCACTCTAAGTCCTTTCTGGCCTTGCCTCTACAATACCTACTAGCATTCCAACCATCATTGGCACTACGTAACTGGACTAGCCAGGGGATTATACAAATCAAGTCATCTACATATTGATCGTTACTCTGCACTGTAGCATGGATTTGTTTTACTTTGTTGTGTTATATCTTACGTTATTGTTCTATGACAGTGTGTTGTTGTTTTGACATATGTACACCCACATGATGCTTGGGCACTGTAATCATATTGTCCAATGTAGTCAATCATTGTTTTGTGCCTGTATTTTATTCATAAACTTTGAATAAAATTTAAATAGAAAAAAAAGGGTTTGTTAGCACTTAAATACTGATGACCTATCCTTAGCATAGGGTATTAATTACAGATTAGTGGGAGTTCAACAAACAAGGATCGACTGATAAAAAAAGTAACACAGTGTATAGTGCTGTGCTTACTGGAAGTACAAAACTCAATACATTTGGGCAAATTTATTAAGACTGGCGTATCGTAAGCAAGTCTAAATAAACAGCCCAACTGCTGCAGGGACCAAAAGATTTATGAAGAGGCTGCGGCTTCTTCATAAATCTGTCAGACGTCCTGATGCCAGACTGGAAATCTACGCCAGGTAGGAACTGGTACAGATTTCCATTATAACTCATGCTAGAAATCTGTGGTGAGTTATAATAAATCAGTTGGGTGGAACCATCCCCACCTCAGCCCGCCACATGCACCTCAACATCATCAGTTTTCTAGTGTAGAGAAAATGATTAATTCTCCCCATTATGTAGAGACCATGGCAGATTACTGCATCTTAGTTTCCATTCAAGTGAAAGAGGTTGAGGTGAGTGAGTAACACATACAAAATTGGGTTTTACCTGAAATTTTGCTTTCTTTGAGTTCAAGGTAGCAGAGATTGGTAAGTAGCCCCACCTTCAATTCCTTTTAGGACCGGCCCACCTACCTAGCAATGAAATAGTTAATTAGCATAATTGATGGTATAAGAATCCACCCCCCTCCTTTTCACTATTTCCTTGTGTTTTCACTGGATGAGTTTTTTTTACTTAATTTAAGTTGGGTGGGTATGCTGTGATGCCTTGAACTCAAAGAAACCAAAATTTCAGGTAAAACCCAATTTTGTATTCCTTATTCGTTCTGCTGCAGCACAGATGGATTATAGTTAGCTACCTAAGGGGGGGTCGGGGGGAATCATCATTTGGAAACCATATTAAGTACTGCTGTGCCAAAGGCTGGACCATCAGAGTGGATATCCAGACAATAATGTTTGAAGATAGAAGAGCTCCAAGAAGCAGCATTACAAATATCCAGAATAGATACTTTTCAGCCCATGAAGTTGCTATGGAACGTGTAGAATGTGCTTTTGGTACAGTTGATAGAGAGTGATTTGCTAATCTGTATGCTTCAAAAATAGTGGATTTGATCCATCTGGCCAATGTGTCTTTAGAGGATTTCATCTCCTTCCTAGTGCCTGAAAAAAGTACCAATACAATTTCTTCTTTCCTGAAATTCTTGGTTCTATCCAGGTAGGTCAGAATAGCTCTTTTAACATCTAAGGTATGGAAACGTATCTGTTCTTCCGTCTCAGGATGAGGATAGAAGACTGGTGTTAGGGTCTTGCCAGACGTAGCAATACCCTCACACTACTGCAGGGGTCAGGGAGGAAGGACAGAGACAAGTGAGCGCTAATCTCACCCCAGCCACTGTCCCTTCATATTGCCTCAGTTTACCCTAAACGGTAAAAGGACAACTTGAAGACAAGCCCTATACTGAGTAAGTGACACACAAAACAAGACAAATCACAGAGAAGAATGGTAAACATGCCAGGGGTCACAACCAGAGAAGCAATAGTGGTACCAAATCGAAATCCAAGAGAGTAGTCACAATGCAAGCCAAAGGTCAGAGATAATAGCAAGGTCAAAATCAAAGGTACAAAGAAAGCAGGCAAAGACAGTGCAATAACCGGCAACTTGCTGTGAAAGTGACATCCCGTATATAGAAAGTCTGGGCCCAGCCCCAGAGCTGATAGGTATACAGGCTGTCAATAACAGAGGCAAGGTAAAACATTAACTCTATGCAGTCCAGAGAAACAATGCTCAGAACACGGGAGTGGCTGGGAATCATTTACACAACAAGGAAACTAGGACCGTGTTCAGACTAAGCATCCAGAATCCTAAGCAAAGAATCAAACTGAGGACGCCTCCTACGCCGCAGCGTGCTAGCAGAGGGTGGCGCAAAGACCAGAACAGGCAGAGACATAACAACTGGTAGGAAGGATTCTTTATTGATATTCTGAAAAGAAAGAACTTTAGGTATAAAATTTGGCAAAGTTCTTAGGAGAACCCCACACTGGGCAGAATTCTTAAATATTGGCCTATAGTTCTCCCAGCCTCTTACCAGATGTAATTCCTACTAGAAAATATACTTTATATGATAAACATGTAAGGTCAATGTCCTAGATAGGTTCAAATGGATGAGATTTCAAAGCATTGAGAACAACAGATAAGTCCCAAACAGGTACAGAAGATTTAACTTCCGACCTCAGGTTCCTAATTGCTTTAATAAATTTTGACACTAAAGGGTGACCAGAGAATTTTCCATCAGTCATTAAGTTATTTGCTATCATATGTACCTTAAGTTCTGTATATTAAATTACATTTTTTTGAAAATCATTTTGCAGAAATTGCAGAACACTTGGTATTTCTACTGACTGAAATTCTGAATCGATAAGCCAGGAAAATAATTTAGACCATATTTTACGATAAGACTTATTTGAAGAATCCTTACAGGCTGCCAATTGTTTATTAATTACTGATGTAGGCAATCCTGTATCTTTCAATCTTGACCCTTCACAAACCAGGCCAAAAAATGGAGTTTTTTCAGTTCTGGATGGAACAAATCTTTCTGAATTAGTAGATCTGGATACTGGGGAAGAGGCTAATGCTCATTGTTCGACATTTGCAATAATAGAGGAAGCCAGGCCCTCCAGGGCCAAAATGGTTCTATTATTATTACTAATGGTCCTTACTTAAATATTTTCTGCAGAAGTCTCTGAATAATCTGGGCTGGAGGAAAGATGTATGTGTCTCCAACTCATGGAGAATATGTCCACTTCATACGGGTGATCTTGAGGATTTAAGGAACAGAATACTGAAAGCTTTGCATTGTTCCTGGTTGCCATCAAATCCATCTGTGGCATTTCCCATCTGTCTGTTAGAAGATGAAAAAAATTAGGATTCAATTTCAAATTCTGATGGTCTGAGAGTCTTTCAGATCTGCTCTGGTATTCAGATATCCTTTTATATGCAGAGCTTTTAAGTCCAGTAGGGCAGAATCTGAGAATTGAAAAATGTTCTTGCATTCTGTCATCAATAGTTGTTATTTAATGTAGATTTGTCCTGGATCAATGGTTTGAAAGGCAGAAGAGCCTGATAGCTTTCATCTCTTGAAAATTTGAAGAACAGCATCTGTCCAATTTGTCTCATAAGTCTTGTGCCCATAAGGTTTGTAGATGAACACCCCAACCTTTCTGAGAGGCATCTTTGGTTATAATGAGTGACTCCTTGAACTGGAAACTTTCCCTTTTCCAGGTTGCATGGATTGAGCAAACATTTAAAATCTGTCTTGTCGCTTGGTCTAAGCTTATATTTGTATGCATCCTCTTCATATCTCCATTCCAATGATGAACCATATTGTGTTGGAGACACCGGCTATGTACCATAGCCCAAGATACGGCATCTATTGAGGGTACTACTGTAATAACCCCAAAGTCTTCATGATTTGATGAATCGTAGATAGTGAAGATTTGATTTGAATTTTTACTGCAGCTTGGATTTTTGAATTCTCTTTTGGGGAAGAAAAAGCACTTGCAATTCTGTGTTTATAATGAAGCCTAGAAAAAATGTTGAAGTTTCTGGCAACAAATGGGACTTCTCCCAGTTTATCTGGAATCCAAAATCTCTGAGAAGAGTGATGACTACATTGAGGTGATCTTGCAGAGCTGCCGATGAAGCAGCTATCAGCCAATCGTCTAGATAGGGAAAAACTTGAATTGCTTTCAACCTCAGAGCTGCTGCTACTACTACTGCCTCTTTGCTGAAGGCCATTGGAAAGGAAGTTACATCAAAAGGGAGTGATTTGAATTGGTGGTGACTGATTGATTGTAAGGGAATTGCCAGTTGAGCTATTCCCCAGTGCTGCTGCAGAACCCTGGGGGGAGAGGCACAACAAGACAGTGAGCCCTAAGCTGAACCCCTCCACTGCCCTGTCTACTTGCCCGATCTGTCCTAAGCGACAGCCAGCATAATAAGTGACAACACAGAATGCAGACAGAACGAACAACAAACAAAGGGAGGTCAGCTAACCAAGGGGCCGGTAACAGTCGAGCAATGCGGTACAAAATCACAATCCAAGAGAGTGGTCAGAGACAAAACCAGAGGTCAGGAATAGGAATACAGGAAATAGCAGAATAGGAGCTAGCAGGGACAAGTCACAAGACAGAATAAATAGCCAGCGCCCAAGTGAGGGCTGACAACCTGTTTATGGAAAGTCAGGACCTGCCCCAGACTGGATTGGTAGACAGGCTGTCAATCACATAGGCAAGGCTGAGATTAACTATTGAGAAGCCGAAAGAAACAAGGTGCTGGAGATGGGTGTGGCAGAAAATCAATTACATAGTCTAGGACAGTGTTCAGACTGAGCAACAAAAATCTTAAACAAGAAATCGAACTGAGCACGCCTCCTGCACCGCCGTGTGCGGGCGGAGGGTGATGCAGAGACCCGAACAGGCAGAGACATTACATTCATCCAATATGATTGACCGCTATCCTCAGAAATTTTCTTGAAACAGTATGGATGGGAACATGCAGATATGCATCTTTCAGGTCCAGGGATGCCAGGACTTGGCCTTTTTGCAAGGCTGATGTAACTGCCCTTATTGTTTCCATCTTGAAGTGAATTTTCTTCACATAGCGGTTCAGGGATCTGAGATCCATGATCTCCAAGAACCACTGACCTTTAGAATCGGAAAAATTCTTGAATAAATTCCAGAACATTGTTCCTCTTCTGGGACTTCTTCTATAGCATTTTTTTCGCCAAAAAATTCTTGTATTAGAGGAAAAACATGTGGAATTTCTTGCTCATTCAGATGAAAATGATCCTTTGGTTGGTGGAGAATTTCAATTACATAACCTTTTTCTATAAGATCCAGAACCCACTTGTCTGTGGTGATGCTGCACCATGCAGAGAAAAAAAATTTTTGTAATCAACCTCCAACTTGACAACTTGACGTCAAAAATCATGTTTGCCAACAACAGCGTCTTCATGTTTTTTTTTTTCATTTTTTGGTTGTGTTTCTGAATTTTTGATAGGGTCTACCATGATCAATTTGTCTATTATTTCCTCTCTCCAGGAACAATTCATATCTTCTCTGATAACACAAGCAAGGCTTAAAGCTTCTATTGATCTGATCAACGACCAGGGCTCTTGCCTTCTTACTAGCTTCCAAAAGCTGATCCAACTTCTCCCCAAAAAGTTTTCTAGGTTCAAAGGGTATAGAACACAGATTATGTTTAGATGCAGCAGATGGTTTTAGCCATATAGCTCTTCTTACCACATTGGTAACTGCTAGATTCTTTGTGATTATTCTTAAGGTATCTAAGGGAAAATTGGAAGCAAAATCTGCAGCAAGTTTAAGGGAATAAAGTTGCTCCATTGTTTCTTCCCTTGGAATGCTATCTTGAATATCTCTTCCCAACTGGCTTAACCATAATCTCAAGGCCCTGGACACAGGAACAGCTGCCATCGTGGCTTTAGATAAAGCTAAGGATGCATATGCTTTTTTAAGAAAAACATCAGCTCTGCGACCTATTGGATCTTTAAGAAGATAAGACTCTGCTGGAAAAAAGGATTTTCTAGAGAGGTTTGCAATTGCTGGATCAACTCTGGTTGGTTCTTCCCAAGCCTTTCATTCCCCAGGATCTAATCAGTGCATGGTTTTAAACCTGGAACCAAGCTCACATCTTCTATCTGGAAATTTCCACTCCTTCACTATAATGGATTTCAAGATCAGATACCCTAGTAGGACTGCAGCCTTTCTTTTGGAGAAATAAAAACAAACTCTCCCTGTCCAGGGAAGACGAGACAGCCTGTCCTGTTTCCAATTTTTTTTTTACATTTTTAATTAACTTAACAGAATTTTATTTTTTAAAGAAATAATTATCTTCAGAAATGGCCATGTCTGAATCTGATTCTCTTGTCTGAAGTTCCCTCTCAGAGGAGTTAGAGGAATCAAATAACTCAGCAAAATCCCGCTTTAATTTTTTAGACTTCTTTATGCTAGACAATCATGATTTTAAAAATGAAAATATGTTTTTAGCCTCCTTATCAGTCATCTGTTCATCGTCAGAAACATGCGTGTCAACAGTAATTATGTTGGGGGGAACTAATGCAGCGTTCAGATTTACTCTTCTGCTTAGTTTTAGAAGATGCATGAGGACTAGTAGGAGAAGCTTGACTCTGAATACAACCTATACATACGTCAGGCACATGATCACCAGGTAACAACTGCTGACATTCAATTCAACTCCTATGCCTCTTCTTAGAGAGTTTTTTACCACTGGACATCTGCAAAACATAGAAGAGGACTCTCTTTATTATACATACAGGAGGAGACATAGCGCAGGAAAGCCCCAGGAAGGAATTTTTACTTTAGATCTCTGAGGGTCCGGCTTGCCAGGCACAGCGTGCTGATCCTCAGTCATCAGCAAGTGACGCAACATACCTGTGTCATCTTCCTCAGCCACAACAGGTGCTCTCCCAGCATTTCACAGAGTTTCCTCCTGCTCCTTCTGTCATCCCAGGCATGCACATTAATCGCTAGAGAACGGCGGCAGACCTGAGCCAGAATGGTGTCTATAGCCGCATGTTCTATAAGTACCATGACATACTTCTTCCATTAGCTGGCGAGCCCCATTCTAGTCTTACAGCAGGTCAAACTTACTCAGAGGAGACTCCAGGTGTGTAAAATGCTGTCTGAGTACCTCAGCACTAGTCTGGGAGCATCTTTGGAGTAAAAATAAAAAAGCATGTATTTAAAAAAAAAAAAAAAAAATGTGGGCCACTCTTAGGAAAAAAGACGAGGACAAATAAAACCACAATTAAATAGTGAAGAGGGTGGGTTCCTATACCATCAATTATGCTAATTAGGTGTTTCATTACTACCTAGGTGGGCCGGTCCTAAAAGGAATTGAAGGCAGGGCAACAGGCCCATCTGTAGCCCTTGTGTGCTGCCGCAGAACAAATAAGAAACTAGGTTAAGAAGATCTCATGAATCCTTCTGACTAAGGCTAGTTGCAGACAACCGTGGGTATTTTGCGGTCTGCAAAATAGTAATTAGTCTTCTGTTTTTGTGGACAGAGTGTCTTCAGTGTGTGTTCAGTGTTTCTTCAGCATCAGTGATTTATGTCCGCAAAAACTGACAGTGTCTTCAGTGTGCCATCAGTGTGTGATCCTAGTTTGCGGATCCACCATAAAAAACACAGGTGATATCTAATTATATCCCTAGCTTATCTGTGAAAATGGACGGCACACTGATGACACATTGAGTACATCAGTGTGTCGTCCTAGGTTTTTAGTCTCCCATAGGCTTCTATGGGTGAATCCGTTCTGCAAAAACTGAACAGAATAGGACATGTTCTATCTGACGCGGTGCGGAATCACGGCTCGCACACTGATCAGTGAAAAACATGGTCGTGTGCATGTACCTATAGAAATGAATGGTTCAGTGTGCAATCTGCGAAAAACAAGGATAGCACACGGATCTCGCCCACGGTCGTCTGCAACTGGCCTAAGCCAGAAAAGAAATCAAGCGAACATTTACTATTGTGGCTATGACTAGACACTAGCTTAAAAATGGCGTATCTTTGGTGCATCTTTGTCACAATGTGGAATCTTTGACGCATCTACTTTGGACTAAAATGTTTTGGCGTGCTAGATATGTAGTTGTGGAATCTCAGAAATATGTAGATATGTAGTTCTGGATTCTCAGAACGAGTGGCTTAAATATGCTACGATGCGCCAAAAATGCGCCAAAATAGCGTATCAAAAATTCTAGCTCAAAGTAAGCCAATAAAAAGGTGGTATAAACTTATACCAGACAATCTAAATATAAACAGTATATTTATCATCCAGCATCAGTCAGTGTGATAAATTTGTTGAATTTTCAGACTGCCTGTCTAACTATTAGTAATTCTGGGCCTGCGATGTAACTTTGCCCATTAGCACACTGTTCATTGTGCATTATTTCAATATTCATTATTCTGTTGGCATTGTTGGTACTGTAGTGTTAACATTATATTATTTGTACACAGTGCAAAGAGTTTCAGCATGTTGACTAAATGGTGTATAGTCTCTAGTATACTGCCTAACCCAACATGATTAGTTAATATGACAAACAAAACAGCAACCCTTGGTCTCTTTCCTTCTTCTAAACACAAAAAAACTCCTGCGGAAAAAGACGCAGTGGAAGTACATCCATGTTTTTTTCTGCAATGTTTTTCATTGTACTTTCACTTGTTTTTCTCTGCAGACTTTCTGCCCTTATTATACCTAACTAACCTAATTTTCAAAATCGTGGGCATTTTTGAAAACGCAACTTTTCCACTGATGATTTTTTTTTCTGCAATGTGTGAATGGGATTAGTCAGAATCCCGTTCACTTTGCAGGTACTGTAAAACACAGCATTTTTTTGCCGCAACGTTCAGTATTCCTGTCCATTATGCGGCCCAGACTCACTGAGATCAGTGAATGGGGCCATGGAGGTACAGGAGGCACGTTGTCCAATCACAGTCTGGCTATATGCGCACAGTTGTCTTTGTTATAACAAAAAGAAGCAACAATGTTCTAATTTGGGAAATATTATACAAGTTAAAAAGTTCTGATCTTACAAAAATTACCAGAAAGCATTCACCAGATGAAATTTGCAGCACTGAGGCTAAAATTATTAAAACAGTAGACTCTCTGGGCTTCCTGAAGTATTGTCTGAGATCAGGCTTGATAGACAAATGCTTCAGAATTATAATTGTTTAATATTTCCATCTCATTTAACAAACTAAAATTCTAGAGGATTTGTCAAATTAAACGTGATCCCAGATGTTGTGACTCTGGTGACATATGACATAATGAAATATGAACTGCAGTCTCATCTCTATATATTGATGTCTGGCATTGAGCTGTGATACATTTATCTGCTGGTGCTGAACATAGCAGGGAATGGAAATACAACTATAGTGAATCACAGAACTCAGATGGGTTGTCATACATTTATTTAATCTTAGCTTTATAAATGATTGTCACATTATACTGTAGACATGTTCCTCACACTAAACATATGAGTACTTTTGAGTAATATAGTGACATTTGGGCTTTCTTTCCCTTTGGGAAATTTGTGTGTGGTAGTCCTCTGCTATATTTGGGTCTTCCCACTATTGTGAAAACTTCAAAAGTAAACTAAAAATAAAGGCTTGCACAAAAATTGCACATTTTCAACAAAACTGATGTAAAACTAGTAATATATTTCCCCCATTGTATTACATAAAAAATTATATTCTGGAGGACCCCTTTAATATGTGACTACAGTGCCACAAATATTCCATGGAATATGTTATATTCATTAGATACTATAAGTTATGCTTAATGACTGCTTGCAATGTATAATGAATGCTAACAATTTGTGGTTTTCTTTTTAGCAAATGTACTGCTGTGTGAATGACAAGGTGCAGGGGAGCTTAGAAATAAGTTAATGAACTGATTACAATGTTGTAAAAGAGGGGAATGAATGAATGAAACCTGCTGTGTCTTCATCAGCTTAAATTATTCACACCACTAAGTGGCAATGAGAGGATAATATCCTACCTCAAAATAGAAAGAAACCACTTTTTGTTCATTAATAATTTAGACTATTGGAAAACAAACATGAAAGTTCAATTGCACACAATTTATGTTTTGTGGTCAATGAAAACTAGAACTAGAAGGAATATTCAGACTGCATACAGCAAGCTTTCTTAGAATGCACATTTTATTTAAACGCCAATACAGGTCAGGCTGTTGTGTGGACACAGTGATATATTTGTACTGTTGCACCCATTGGAAAATATGGTAATGAGTTCCCTGCTGGAATGAAGGTGACACACTTGTCAGAAATAGAATTTTAGTAATGATGACAATTGCCTTTATTCACTTTAATGGACAGAAAATGTATTGTTTCTAGCCCAATGCATTGCTCATTAAATGCTTTATTTTTTTCTTATTAATACTTTTCAAACCAGAAATGATTAATGTAGAAATATAAAAAAAATAAAGCCCATAAGAATTATGTTTGTGTCCATGGAGTCCATGGAAATCTATACTGTTAGGATTGAATTAAGATGGTGACAAACTGAGCAATAGTCTGGAGCCTTTGCTTTCTTGGGGGCCCCCAAGGATTGAGTCTCAGGAACACACTCAAAGTGAAGCCTTTACCTTGTCATTGTTGTTTGCGGAAATACATTACCATTATAATTTAGACATTTTATGGCAGTATTAGTTGAACAATGAATGTCAGTTTTGTATGGGTATTGAATGGCACTATTCAGTGATAAATATATGGCTTGTCTATGTAGGTACTGTATGACAGGTTTTGGGGTTTTTTGCCATTAAAAGTTTTATTGAATTTTGTTGCATAAACAATCATATAAAGTAAAGTAAAAAACAAGTATAACAGGGTCAAGGTGCAGAGTGATGGGGAAGGATAAGAGAGGGATACAATACTAAAGTAGGGCAGAACTCTAGGGCAGGTAAGAAAGGGAACAGAAAGCTCTGTCATAGCAGAGCAATGCAATTGAAAACATTTGGAAACACAAAATTACATGAAAAGTTTGTCAAGCACGAAAGGAGGGACCTCCATATATGCAGGGAAGAACAGGTAACTACACAGGAGGTAAACTAGGGTGGAAGAAAAGTGAAGGGAAACACTGAAGAGTAAGGAACAGAAAGAGCGCAGGCAGGCAGGCTGAATAGTGTATATTCAGGAAGGAAGGGGAAGGAAGGAGGATTGAAAGGTGGTAGAGTAGTAGAGGGTATTCCACAAGAGTCACACTTGTTAGTGAGCGCTGTCATTCAGCCTGAGTTCTGCCACCACGTCCTCCATACATCGGATATAAATAATTTCCTGGAGCCAGGCTGACATAGATGGTGTGGATGTAGTTTTCCACAATCTGGGTATGGTGGCCCTGGCCGCCACCAACAGAAAACCAATCAATTTACGTATATGTTTCTTAACCACTTCCGTACTGCCCATAGACTATATATACGTCCAAGGGGTGGTTGCCTTGTTCTGCAAGGACGTACCAGTACGTCCAAGCAGAACTGAGCAGCTGCACGAAATCATGCAGTTGATGAAGTGGGGAGCCAGCTGTAACTTCAGCCACAGCTCCCAGAGAGAAGGCAGGTAAGGTTTATTACCTTCCCTGCCTTCCCGATTACTGTGTATACAGCGCTCAATGAGAGTTGTATACACCGCTATGGGCGCCACCATATTGCAGCTCCACTCTGACCCGGCAGTCATATCATCCGCCGGGATCAGTGTGTGTAAAAGCTGCTGGGTCCTACAGGACCCAGATCAGCTCTATAGTTATGGGCAGGAAACTGCATTCCTCCTGCAACTTGGTCTAAATGTACCAGCCCCATTTAAGGGGAAATCTGCCTCCATCACAAAAAAAAGGTAATCAGATGTCCCCAAAGGTCTATTATGACCTTATGGGGATACAATGTAAAAAATAAATAAATAAATAAAAATGAATAGAAAAATAAAAAAGTAAATAAAATAATTTAAAAAATAAATTAAATAATACGCCAATAAAATGCCCTTATTACAGGTTATAGCCCCATCCCCAACAAAACCATAAAAAATAAAAATTACCGTAACAGAGAGGAAAAAGTATTTTATAAAGTTTTTTAGTAACACTTTGTGTTAAAAAAAATGAAAAGTGAAAAACAGACACGTTTTCCCTCCTCTTTTGTTTATATTTTCCCGGATCTAAATAAAAAAAGAAAAATGAAAACACATACAGAAATAAATACAGCATAAAAATAAAGCCCTATGCGTCACCGAAAAAAGACGCAGAAATTAGTTGAATAACGCATATGATAAAAATGTTACAGCCCTCAAAACTGCACATCCAATAAAAACCAAAAATGTGTCTGGTTCTGCACCAGAAATTGGCCCGGTACAGAAGTGGTGAAAGAAGTTGTCCGGGCTAAATAATATTTGCTAATTAGGCTGGGGGAGGTGAAAAAAATAAGAAAAAAAACATACTCTCCTGTCCCTGATGCTCCGTTGTCCTCCCAGGGAGGTCTGGTCCGGTTGACTGCCTTTTTGTTCATGAATTTCTTGCTGGCTGTGACATTCCGAATCCCTTCTGCTAAGGCTGCTGATTAGTCCTAGCGGTCACGTGACTGCTGAGGCAAATCAGCGGCCTTAGTGCAGCACTGCACCTCCAGTAGCGATCAGAGGTTGAAGGAAATATCTTGTGACAGATGGGACTCTACCAGAGTGAGATGATTTTGTAGTTCGTCTCTTGAGCTCTATATGAAATGGAAAATTTATGGCACGACTGAAAAGCGAAGAGCAACACATATGGTGGATAAGAAGCCCCAAGATCCCTCTCCCAACTAGTGACAAAGGCTGGCAAGGAGTCATTCCTGGTTTCAGAGAACAAGCCATAAATAATTGAGATTGAATGATGGGGCATGGAGGAGGAGGTGCAGAGGAGTTCAAATGAAGTCAGAGTTCTGTGCAAATTCTGCGATTTCTTTTGAAGGAGGTATAGAAATAGTGCAGTTGTACGTATTGCCAATGTGAGGTTAGGTTACGGTTACCTGGGAGTACCAGTTCTGTGTAGGGGGTAAGGGATGGCTTAGTTAGCACATGTGAGAATGTGAGAATGACAGGTATCATTGGTCCATCATTGGTGAAGAGAAGAGTTCTGTAACTGCACGGTGTAGACAACACATGCCCAGGACTTAACGAGCAACATAGGGAGATTAGAAAAAGACTTGTTTGACCGCAGCTAGGTAATATTGACTACAATCAGGGTCAGCCAATCCTCCTCTTTGCTTAGGTCTAGCCATGGTCTGGAAATTCTGGGGTATTTCGAGGCCCATACAAATTTAGAAAAGGTCCTCTGAACTTTGGAGAGGAATTCCTTAGGGAGAGTGATAGGGATCATTTGAAACAGGTAGAGGAATCTAGGGACGATGTTCATTTTTAAAAGATTGATGTGGCCCAGCCACGAGAAACCCCTTGAGTCCCAACGAGCGAGGTCGGACTGGAGTGTCCAGAACAGGGGAAGGAAGTTTAAGGAGTAGGTGTCGGACAGAGATATATTAAGCATGGTGCTTTTAGAGAGATTGATTTTGTAGTTGCTAAAGAAGCTATAGGTGGTGATTTCCTGTAGAAGGGAGGGAAGCGTAGTCAGTGGTTGGGTAATGAAGAGCAGGACATCGCCTGCGATATAAGTTCCCTACTCACAGTCCCGTGTTATCCGGATTACGTTGGATGGCAACTAGCAAATGCTCCATTACAGTGGGGACAAAAAGTAGTCAGCTACCAATTGTGCAAAGTCTCTCACTTAAAAAGATGAGAGAGACCTGTAATTGACATCATAGGTAGACCTCAACTATGAGAGACAAAATGAGAAAACAAATCCAGAAAATCAAATTGTCTGATTTTTAAAGAATTTATTTGCAAATTATGGTGGAAAATAAGTATTTGGTCAATAACAAAAGTTCATCTCAATACTTTGTTATATATCCTTTGTTGGCAATGACAGAGGTCAAACGTTTTCTGTAAGTCTTCACAAGGTTGGCACACACTGTTGCTGGTATGTTGGCCCATTCCTCCATGCAGATCTCCTCTAGAGCAGTGATGTTTTGGGGCTGTCGCTGGGCAACACGGACTTTCAACTCCCTCCAAAGGTTTTCTATGGGGTTGAGATCTGGAGACTGACTAGTCCACTCCAGGACCTTGAAATGCTTCTTATGAAGCCACTCCTTCATTGCCCTGGCGGTGTTCTTGGGATCATTGTCATGTTGAAAGACCCAGCCACGTTTCATCTTCAATGCCTTTGCTGATGGAAGGAGGTTTGCACTCAAAATCTCACGATACATGGCCCCAATCATTCTTTCATGTACACGGATCAGTCGTCCTGGTCCCTTTGCAGAGAAACAGCCCCAAAGCATGATGTTGCCACCCCCATGCTTCACAGTAGGTATGGTGTTCTTTGGATGCAACTCAGCATTCGCTCTCCTCCAAACACGACGAGTTGTGTTTCTACCAAACAGTTCTACTTTGGTTTCATCTGATCATATGACATTCTCCTAATACTCTTCTGGAACATCCAAATGCTCTCTAGCAAACTTCAGATGGGCCCGGATATGTACTGGCTTAAGCAGGGGGATACATCTGACACTGCAGGATCTGAGTCCCTGGCGGTGTAGTGTGCTACTGACGGTAGTCTTTGTTACTTTAGTCCCATCTTTCTGCAGGTCATTCATTAGGTCCCCCGTGTGGTTCTGGGACTTTTGCTCACCGTTCTTGTGATCATTTTGACCCCACGGGGTGAGATCTTGCGTGGAGCCCCTGATCGAGGGAGATTATCAGTGGTCTTGTATGTCTTCCATTTTCTAATTATTTCTCCCACAGTTGATTTCTTCACGCCAAGCTGCTTGCCTATTGCAGATGCAGTCTTCCCAGCCTGGTGCAGGTCTACAATTTTGTTTCTGGTGTCCTTCCACAGCTCTTTGGTCTTCACCATAGTGGAGTTTGGAGTGTGACTGTTTGAGGTTGTGGACAGGTGTCTTTTATACTGATAATAATTTCAAACAGGTGCCATTACTACAGGTAATGAGCGGAGGACAGAGGAGCCTCTTAAAGAAGAAGCTACAGGTCTGTGAGAGCTAGAAATCTTGCTTGTTTGTAGATGACCAAATACCTATTTTCCACCAAAATTTGCAAAAAAAAAAATTTTTTTAAATCAGGCAATGTGATTTTCTGGATTGGTTTTTTTAATTTTGTCTCTCATAGTTGAGGTCTACCTATGATGTCAATTACAGGCTTCTCTCATCTTTTTAAGTGGGAGAACTTGCACAATTGGTGGCTGACTAAATACTTTTTTTTCCCCCACTGTATAGGAAAGGGGAGTCGGAGCATCCTTGACGGGTGCCATTGTGGATAGTTAAGGGGGTTGATAGGTTGCCATTCACTTGGATCTGAGCCTGCCTGGATTCCAGTGAGCAGGGTGGGGCCTAAATCTAGTTGGAGGAGTATTGCCTTGAGAAAATTCCAGTCCACTCTATCGAAGGCCTTCTCCACGTCCAGGGAGAGTAACATCATCAGGGTCTGAGAGCGCTGTGCATAGTGGATAGCGTAGAAAACCCTTTAGAGTGTTATCCCGGGCTTCCCTTTGTGGGATAAAACCAACTTGGTCTGGGTGTAGTATAAAATTGGATATGTGGTTACCCAATCTATTGGCAATGAGTTTGGCAAATAACTTTGCATCAATATTTATCAAAGACATGGGCCTATAGCTAGGGCAGAGTTGGAGTCTTTACTGTGATATGGGCATGAAGGAAAGAAAAAGGGAACGGTGTGTCAGCCGATACCACATTGAATGTTTTGAGCAGGAAGGGGGTTAGTGTGCAGAGTCAGGTAGTAGCGTACTGTAAATCCATCTGGGACCGGGCTTTTATCCGCAGGAAAGTTAGAGACCTCTAATTCCAATTGCTGTGAGGAGAATAGGGCATCTAATTGAGGGGTGTCATCCGTCGTAAGGGAGGGCAAGGCAGTGTCAGTGATGTATTGAGAAAGGGAGATCAGAGGGTCTGGTTTCTGGTTAAGGGTATGTGGTGGGGGAAGGCTATAAAGGGTCTCATAGTAATCTTGGAAGGCCAAGATGATGTCGGGAGTGAGGTGGGATACCCGCCCAGAGGGTTGCTCGATGGACATTACATGGGAGGTGGATTGCCTTTCTCGGACCGCTCGGGATAACATATGGCCCGCCTTATTGCCCCATTCATAAAAAGACTGTTGGTCTAGTTGGCAAAGCCTCTGCTGTTTGTGCTCAAGGAGGGATTTGATCTCATGACGAGTTGTTGTCAGAGCAGAGCGAGTAGTATTCTGGAGGGTTTGTTTATGTTGTGCCTCCAGAGTATGTAGAGAC
Organism: Leptodactylus fallax; assembly: GCA_947044405.1. Taxonomy (NCBI): domain Eukaryota; kingdom Metazoa; phylum Chordata; class Amphibia; order Anura; family Leptodactylidae; genus Leptodactylus; species Leptodactylus fallax. Next base: position 4,346,196 of record CAMRHE010000128.1, on the reverse strand, counting down.
TGAAGGAGAGATTTTAGCTTTAGACCTGCTTCTCATTTGAGCCTGGCTCCGTGTTTCATGGGGACACCTCACAGAACACACTTCAAAGTATCCTATTGGTTGGGTGGTGTCCTGTAATTGATTGTGCCTAAAGAGAGCTATGGATTGTTTGAGATCTCTCAGACATTGAGCATCTAGCAGCAGAGAATCATTTAGTCTCCAAGAATTAGGATGGCTGGTAGAGGGTTGGAGGTGGATAGAGCAGTAAACAAGTGCATGATCAGAGAGAAAGATATTGCCTATTCCAGCTGTGGCAATAGGGCATGAGGGAAAAGACAGTCCAACCTGCTGTATGAGCTATGGGCATTGGAAAAGACGGAGTAATCCTTTGTATCTGGGTTGAGGATGCGCCAAGCATCACACAATAGCATGGAGTATAAAACTTTACGTAGCTTAAGAGCAGTGTAGGGGATGTAAGACTTTCCCATGGAAGAGTCAATTAAGGGTTTGATGGTTATATTAAGGTCACCACAGAGGATAAGGTGGTCACGAGCGAAGGATTGGAGTGTGTAAAGTGTGGAGAGAAGAAAAGGTACCCGTCCGGAGTTGGGGGAGTAAATATTAGCTATTGTATAGGTGAGACCATAGAGTTCACAAACCACAAAAAGATAGCGAGCATCAGGGACTGAGAGGGAGTGTATTATTTTCTTGTGTAAGAAGATAGCAACCCCTTTAGTTTTGTCCACTGCACTACCGCTGTGTATCCACAATAATGGTGTGCGGGGAGCAAAGAAATGGGTTACTTGTAGACATAGAACATGAGCCTTGTGTGTGTGCGCATCATAGAGAATTTGAGAGCATTTTTCAGGGGTGTTCAGGCCTTTAACGTTAAAGAAGGAGATGGATATGTCCATCTTCGGGGGGGGTAGAAGATCAGAGGGAGAAAGGTAGAGTAGAAGTCAAGAGCAAGAGTAGAAAACTGGGTTGGGTGAGCAGTAGAGGGATGAAGGGGGGATGAACAGGAGTGGTAAAATAACAGAACAGTCTAGGAAGTAGAGATCACATGGTCAATGTCATCTCAGGCCGGAGTTCCTAGATCTGGACTAATGCTTCGTCTACAGCGTGACTGTTGAGGGTAACTCTGGCGATGGCTATGATTGGTGTCTCCCAGGATAAGGCAAGATTCAGGTGCTTGGTGCCAGCAATAACTCCCAACCTTAAGATCATGGCGCCAGGCTTTCTTCAGGTCAGAGGCTAAGTCATCCATATCCCTCTTACTAAGGAGAAGGGCCAGTAGAGCTTGGAGTTGTGGGTCACACTGTAGGGTGTGTGCAGCTTCATCTGGTGGAGGAAGTCGAGGGATATAGATGAGTTAGAGATCTGCCGTACTGTAGAGTGGTACTGGGTGCCTCAGGACAGATCCTATGGCAAGTTGGTGAAGGGATAATGTCTTCTTCAGAAGAAAGGTAAACATCAGATAGGGGTCTAGGGAGACCTTTTGAGTGTCCCTTTGTCATTGTGGATCAGAACAGGAGCTTTTTAGTTGGTGGACATATGCCTCAGTCTGAGTCCCCTGTGTGAGATAGTCCAGGAGACCCATGTTTAGAGATCTTGTGTGGGGGGGCAAGATTGTCGCCAGCAGCTCAGGAGCCTAGGTGGAAGAGGGACCCCCAGGGGTCTTCCGAAGATGGGTTTTGCCCATTACAGATAGTGATAGTAGACAGTAGAAATCTTCTGGTGAGAAGGGCCATGGAAGGAGCTGTAGTTAAGCACGTCTGCTCACCAGGATCCTAGGACATGCCCCTCTATATGGCAGTTTTTGTATATTGTATGCAAATATTACTCCATGTAGGCATTGTGTGGAAGTATTGTTTTGGAGCCGTATTTCTTTATTATGTGGGTATTGTATGAAAGTATTATTTTTGACATAGTATGCCAGTATTTATGTTTAAATATTAGAGAAAAATGTGTTTATATAAATGTATATATTCTCTTTTTTAGAAGTATGTGAAGAACTAAGGTTGAGGCCACATGTTATGGAAAAGCTCTCGTTTTGTTTCAGATTTAGCTCTGTTTTTTTGAGTCCAATAAAGTGATGTAAAAATAAAACATAACTTTTAATAATACATATAAAAGACAATGTCACAAATAGAAATCTCTAAAAAGAGCATAATGTGCACATGCTCCAAATAATACCAAACTGGTATAAAACAAGTGTCTATATAGCAAAGGACACCACAGCCCATGTAATAAATGGCTTGGAAGCCCAATTCCAAATATGAAAATTAAACCAATTGGTTTTACCCTGGTTCCAAAGATCACGGACAGCAAGTGTAGTGATACTTGTTAAAAATTAGGCATGGATAGGTACAGAAAGCAGAAGTAGGGGTCTGAGGGCCACACAGTACATATGCAGGATGTGGGTAACAGATGATACAGTGAAGAATATTACTATCCCTATTATTATTCTACCAAATGAGGCCCTAATACACCCTAGATTCCTAACTTGGAGCCCCCGCCTTAAGTAGCATAAGACCCTGACTGGAACCTGTCCCTAAACAAAACAATCCCAACAAAGCACCCTGACAAAGGATAAGTAATAGTGATAGCTCCAAATCCCAACATGCATGTTTCATGTAAAGTGCATACAATCATCAGTGGATTGAGTCATATAACATATAGTTCAAACATGCCAACAAATTCATTCACTAGTCCCAAGGCTTATCGCTGGTTCAATATGCAATAATACCAAAATACATTCACACAACCCTCATCTAATTGTGCAACATCAGTGTAGAGAGAGGAGTAAATACATAGGGCATAAAGAGCATGATACAAAGGCAGGGGATGCACCAGATCTTATCCTAGCAATGCAACACTCCTGCACACCACAAGCTGGTTTAAAGAGGTACCCGCCCCTTGAGCGTCAGTGTTCATGCATCTATGTGATCACGGCTAAAGTAGATGGACTGGATACTAAAGCACCACAGCGCATGCACGAATGATGTGAATGCATATGCGCAATGGCTCAAATTATGGTCAGACTCAACCTGGGCATGCGCAGTGTGATTTGTCATATAGACACAGTTAAATGGTGTTGGGCTGCCTATGTTAGATTAAAGGGCTTGAGTCCTTCTCTGCTGTCCAGGATAAGGACCACAAAGGAAATAAAAGGGGTTGATGCCAAAAAAGGCATTTGACAGAGTGGATTGGCAATACATGAAGGCGGTACTCCGCAGGGTCAACTTTCTGTCCCAATTTATAGATGCTATCTTCACTCTCTATACAGCACCTCATGCCCAACTGAAGATTAATGGCACTCTCTCCACCAGTTTTGAGATACAGAATCTGACAGGACTATCCTCTCTCTCCGTCCCTCTTCATATTGGTCCTCAAAATTCTTTTAAAAGCATTGCGCCTCCACCCGGACATTCAGGGACTTAGAATTGACTCCTAAAACCTCCACACATCTACATTCACTGACGATATTCTGTTTCTGGTTTCCAACCCTTCGTCCGGCTTTCCAACTATTGCGGACTTCCTCTCTTACTATGGATCTATGTTGCCAAATCTTTCCAAGTCCAAAGTCCTCAATGTCACGCTATCTCCTACAACCATGTCCTCCATACGGGCGCTCACACCCTTCCGATAGACCTCGAAGTCAATTAAGTATATGGCAATACAGCTCACAGCAAATCCAGCTGACCTCTATATTGAGAACTTTAATTCTCTGCTCTTAGACCTCTACACCATGCTAAACTCTTACCAAAGCCTACACTTATCCTGGTTTGGTAGAAGAAACCTCCTTCAAAACTCCATACTCCCTAAAGTGCTATACCGTCTCCACATGGTTCCTATACATCTTCCACCTCTCTTCTTCAAAACTGCACAAAGTCTCTTTTCATCCTTCCTACGGTGCGGATGAAGACCCCGCCTTCCTCTTTTACTCCTTATGAAGAAAAAATATTCAGGTCTTCAGGAAGCATGGGCTTACTTGATATATTCAATTATTACAAAACGGTGCAGCTGAAGAAGTGGACTGAACTCACAATCCTCCCTACAACTATGCAGCAGAACTGTTTGGCCCTTCCCTCTCCTCAGACTTAAAAGAACTTCTTGCTCCAACGCCGTCTTCGCTGCTGCCTCTTGGCCTCATACCGGACCTCCTGGGTAAACCATGTACAGTTTACTCTGTCATCTGGAACCATCTGAAGCCCCATCGTCTAAGATCTGGTGCATCCCCTGAATTTGTATCATGCACTTTATGCCCTATCTATTTACTCCTCTCTCTACACTGATGTTGCACAATTAGATGACGGTTGTGTGAATGTATTTTGGTATTATTGAATATTGAACCAGCGATAAGCCTGTTGACTAGTGTGCGTATGTGAACCAGAGGGTGCTATTGAGCGACCCAGGCCCAGGCCAGAAAAGGCTCTCAGCCACGCCTTTGGGTGGGGCGCGTATCTCCAGAAGGCTGGAGAAACCTGCATGGAGCAGGAAATGGTTGACCAGCCAAGGACAGAGAGGCAGTCTGTCCCAGAGGGCTGGGATCCAGAGAGGACTTACGGAGACTAAGTCAAGGTCTTATTGCCCCAGAGGCTAGTTAGGGGCTCGAGGAGTTAGTTAGTGCCCTAACTGTGGCATAGGTTTTTTTTGTTGTTTTGTTATGTTGCACATAAGCTGAATAAAGCCCGTTTATTTTTACACTTGGACCGTCTGAACGCTATCTATCCGGCGCCAAGTACCACGAACCACCGCTGTCTGGACCAGGAGTCTGCCGCCATTTTGAGACTAATTCCCCCAAGTGGTCACATATGGTGCTACGGATTCGGGCAGAAAGAGATCCACGCAAGTCCTGGAAGACAAGTGGTTGGTGACTGCAGTACTGCTAAGTGTGCATTGTGGCCTACAGCTGGAAGAAATCTGTGATTTCAACTGAGAAACCCAGGAAGGGGTGAGTGGAATATGCAATATAGCAAAGTGTGTGCAAAAACTGGTGAAAGTAAAACTCTGGAAGAGGAATGCAGGGAATGGACTTTGTGTATACTGTGGCATAGAAGTCTGTAAAGTCCTTGCTGATGGCAAGAAAGTAAGCAATGTGTGTAGAAGCTGGATATTGCAAACAGTCTATGTGAAAGGCTATGGTGCCATGTTTGTGTTTTCTGTGGAAGACAGAAGAAAATGCTGGTTGTTGTAGTGCCACATAAGTTAACTGTTTGAATACATGTGCCTGCAGAAGATAGTAAAAAGTTGCTGCCGGTTGAACCCAAGGTTGCTGTGGAAGATTGTGTAATCTTGTTAGTAAACTATGGGCAAGAAAAAGAGAATTTCAGCTTGTAAAAAAGCAGAGAAGTTATGCACAGGTTTATTAGTGCAGCAGTCTGAATGCAGAGAGACACAAAACCCGGAACAGAGCATGTGGAATGCAAGTAAAGATAAAGGGTTGCATGAGAGTGACTCAGTTTTTCTAAAGCACCTCTGTTCTATGATTGAATATGTCCCCGCTGACTGCATGTCTCATACTGGAGTGCATCAAAGCGCCAAAGATGAAAATGTTATGGTGCAGCAGCTTCAAGATGAGAATAAAACCATCAGGTTCATGTATAAAGATGAAATATCTGATTGGAAATGGCAACTTGAGGTATCAGAAAAAAAAAGAACCTTAAGTTAAAGAAAGAGCTTGAGACTATAAAGAGTTTATATCCTAGTCATTGTGAAAATGTGGTACTGGGTTTGCCTGGAATGGACTGTGTCACTAAGAAGGAGTTTGCTGAAATAAAATGTGCTCTATCTAATGAAGTCATACAGAGTGTAGAGCAAAAGCAAGTGCTTGAGAAGCAATTGCAGGATTTAAAGGAGCAGCATGTTCAAGACTCCATTGCCAAAGAGAGTGTCATTAAAAAATTAAGAGATGACCTTGAAACTGCTAAACATGAGAGAAGTGAATTTTTGCAGTGTCAGTCAGAATGTCTGGATGACCAAGTCAGGATGTGTGAAAAACTTTCTGCTGCATTAACTGACAAAGAAAATGAAATTGCAGAGCTGAGGAAGCATGTCTCTGACCAAGAGAGTGATTTAGAATCTGTGGTGCAGACATTGCAGTCAGAGCAAAACTTGCATGAACTAATGCAGGTTTGCCTAAATTGTGAAGTCAATGTATGGCGGAGCAGAGCTGGAGTTCTGGAACAAAGAGAAATGGAACTCAAAGCTAGAATATGTAGCCTGGAGAGGGCACTGTCAGGATCTTGTGAAGATAAAGAAAAATTGTCTGTTTTGGTGCAAAATAAAGACAAAAAATTGATGGAGATGTCGTCTGTCCATGCTCAGAAAGTGCAAGCCTTACAGGAGAGTCACAAAAAAGTAGAGACTCAACTTCAAGAGCTGCAACTAAAAGTCACAGAAGGGGACAGGTTTCGAGCAGAGCTGCTAGACAAGGCAAACGGACTGCAGGTGGAATGGGATAATGTCACAAGGCTTCTTTCTCAAGCAGACAGCAAGTTTATCAAACTTTCCAAAGATTTTTCTACACTAGAATCTCAGCTTCAGGACACTCAGGAACTTTTGCAAGAAGAAACTCGTCAGAAGCTTGACCTTAGTACAAAACTAAAACAAATAGAAGATGAGAAAAATGGTTTCCTTGAGCAACTAGAGGAAAAGGAGGAAGCAAAAAGAGATTTGACCAACCAGCTTTCAACATTGCAGGTTCAGGCGACTGATATGAAGAAAAAAATGGAGGATTTGGTTAGCTCCAAGGATGAAGTTGAGAAAAACCTGGAATCTGTGCAGATATTGTATGAGAACCAAGCTAATGCTTGTGACAAGCTGGAAAAGGCCAAGAGAGAATTGGACCTCCAGACAGAAGATTCAGTTTGAGAAAAAAATGTCTAATTTATCTGCTGAGATTGTAGATCTAAAAATGCTTGTTGCTAAACTAAAGGTGCAAGTGAACAAACAGGAGGAAATCACACGCATCAAGGAACAGCTGGAGTTTCAGATGGTTCAAATGAAGCATGAGTCAGAAATAAAGTTGGAAGAGCACACTCTTCAGATAGAACAGTTAAAAACCGAAGTGGAATCTAAAAGAGAAGAATTGGATCAATTGCAGCAGTCTTTATCCAATACTGAACAGTCAGCATCTGCACTCTCTTCAAAGCTGGCAACACTAGAAGCTGAGAAGGACTCGCTGCAGAGCCTGTTAACCTCTAAAGAATCAGAGCTGTTATCCCTGAAAAATGTGATTCAAGAAACAGAGTCTTTATTCAACCAAGAGCAAGATAAGAGAGCCACTGAGATACGGGACTTGAATGAAAGACTTGACAAAATGTCTGCAGATGAGCAGAAGCTTTATCAGAAGATGTTGGAGGGTCAGTTCAATATAGTTCAGGGAACAGTGAGGGAAGCAGAAAATATCATCCAGGATGCTGACCTGATAAATGTTAGAAGAACATTGCAGAATATCCTAGAATTAGGAGACATAGTGGATAAAGAGATGGCATCTACATCTGCTGCCATAGAAGATGTCAGGAAGATTGAGGAAGTTCTGCAAGTTGCAATAGTAAAAACTGACATGGAGGCTGCTCAGAAAAATGTGGCAGTGAAGAAAGTTCTGGAGCTGGAATCAGAGATTTGTGCGCTACAGAAGGCGTTAGAATTGGAGAAAGCTGCCAGCATAGAGGCAGAGAAAGCAGAGCCATTAAGGCAGCCAGAACCTGTAATCAAAAAGCATCTGGGTACTGACAGTAAAAACTGTGATGTTGAAAACTTGGTATCCCAGTCCTCCGGTGTTAGCACAGAGAATGAAAATAACTTGGAGAATGTTGAGATGACGATATCACCAGCTCCTGTACTGTCAGAAATGGATTTTCACAAAAATTCTTGCAATCTATCACAGTACCGCAACATGCCTCCAGAAAGTTATGCGTATGAGAAAGAGGAGGTAAGAATAGAGTATGGAAGTGGTTCTCCTGCTGCCGTACAGGTGTGGAAGTATTATAAAGAAACCATTCCAATATATGATGTGACAGTCGTTAAAGACATACCAGAAAATGTAGTTCAGCGTGATCTATTTTGTGAGGGTGTACTGTATGGTTCTCGTGCAGAAGGAGAAGATACTGCGGTACAGAACTTGTGTATCTCAAACAAAGAGGAGAGCAAGCAGCCTATGTCTCCTAAACTTCTAAGCCTTGATGGTGATGGCAAAGTTTGCTTTGAGATGAAGGAAAAGTACCCGTGAAACAGTTATACTCTAAAGACATTGATGTGCATGAAGTACGTTTTATTTGGTCTCTGAGCTCCTGTGGATTCGTGATAGGTGAAAATGAAGATTCTTATGGTTATTCACTAAAGAAATCAAAGTCATGCAATGGGATGGCTGAAGTCTATGGCGAGAAATGTGATGAAAATGATGTGATCCCCTGTATGGCGAATTGTGAAGGTGATGAAGTAAAACTTGCCTTTGCACAGAATGGCCAGGATCTTGGCGTAGCAGTTAAAGTGATGAGAAACCGGAAATGTCGAGTAACCGGAATTTGGAAGCAGAGACCGCCAGATTGGGACTTCTGGAGAGACACTGGACAGGCATACATGGTTGAAGAGGGACTTCGTCATAGGATGTCTTGTCCCATTGTAGCTCACCCCATGGGTAGTGAGCTGAGGGGTAGGGTATGTGAGTATGTGAATCAGAGGGTGCTATTGAGCGACCCAGGCCCAGGCCAGAAAAGGCTCTCAGCCACGCCTTTGGGTGCGGCGCGTATCTCCAGAAGGCTGGAGAAACCTGCATGGAGCAGGAAATGGTTGACCAGCCAAGGACAGAGAGGCAGTCTGTCCCAGATGGCTGGGATCCAGAGAGGACTTACGGAGACTAAGTCAAGCTCTTATTGCCCCAGAGGCTAGTTAGGGGCTCGAGGAGTTAGTTAGTGCCCTAACTGTGGCATAGGTTTTTTTTGTTGTTTTGTTATGTTGCACATAAGCTGAATAAAGCCCATTTATTTTTACACTTGGACCGTCTGAACGCTATCTATCCGGCGCCCAGTACCATGAACCACCGCTGTCTGGACCAGGAGTCTGTCGCCATTTTGAGACTAATTCCCCAAGTTGTCACAACTAGTGAATTAATTTGTTGGCATGTTTGAACTATATGTTATATGTTATATGACTCAATCCCCTGATGATTGTATGCACTTTACATGAAACATGCATGTTGGGATTTGGAGCTATCACTATTACTTATCCTTTGTCAGGGTGCTTTGTTGGGATTATTTTGTTTAGAGACAGGTTCCATTTGGGGTCCTACGCTACTTAGGGTGGGAGCTCCAAGTTAGGAATCTAGGGTATAATAGAGCCTCATTTGGTAGGGTAATAATAGGGATAGTAATATCCGTCACTGTATCATCTGTTACCCCCATCCTGCATATGTACTGTGTGGCCTTCAGACCCCTACTCCTGCTTTCTGTGCCTGTCGATGCCTATTTTTTAACAGGTATCACTACACTTGATGTCTGTGATCTTTGGAACCAGGGTAAGACCAATTGGTTTAATTTTCATATTTGGAATTGAGCCACCGAGCCATTTAATACGTGTCCTTTGCTATAGAGGTAGCAAATTTTGGTACCATTTGGAGCATGTGCACATTAAATGTGCACATTTAGAGGTTTTCTATTTGTGACATTGTCTTTTATAATGCATTAAAAGTTATGTATAACTGGAACAACTGTTCCTAATAGAGTCCCAGGATTTGCGCTCCTCTATGGATAAACCACAACTGGTCTCAAAGTGCGGGAAGTTCAGGCTTTATTTAAGATTACGCGTTTCGGGGTTTTAAGGCGTTCAAAAGAGCGCACCCCTTCATCAGATTTACATAAATAATGATAAGAGATAAAATAAAAACACTTATTTCAATTACAATCAATAAAATAGTAATAAAACATAAAATAAACATAAAATAAACATATAAAAATTTATAGTAAAAAATCATAAGCTAATATTATAACAAGATATTATAACAAGAAAGACATAAAAGATGTACTATAAGATCATAACATAATCAGATGATAAAAGATCTAACTGTTGTTTACATTATTAACACACTTATTACTTTATAGTCTCCTATGTAGAAACATAGTTTATATCTGTATGTATGTGTATGTATATATATATGTATATTATTTCATAATAAAAATGTCGGGTATATATTCAAATTGCCTTATACAGACCATTATAAATACAATGGATTAATGGATGGTATATAAATTTATCAAGATGAATAAATCACTTGATATGGACACTAGAAAATATTGTATACGATGTGTACAGTCAAAACAAATATATAGTAACTAAAAGCAAATTGTGTAAGAACAGGTAGTTAGCACGAACAGGTGATTAGCACGTGTAACCATATCTGTAGTAAAGATGGTAATATAGCCAAGGGACTTGTCTTTATAGATACCTTTCATATAAATATCTGCAGTACTAAAAATTGCAACAATATACAAAATCAAAATGGTAGCTAGCATGGACAGGGGGTTAGCGCGTATAACAATATATATAGCAATATATATAATAAAGATGGTAATACAGCAAAAGGATATCTGCAGTGCTAAAAGTTGCAACAATATACATAATCAAAATGGTGGCTTATCTATATATATAGTAAAGATGGTAATAAAGCCAAGAAGAAAGGGGCTTATCTTTATAAATATCTTTTGTATAAATGCCTGCAGTACTAGAAATTCAAACAATATACATAGTCAAAATGGTGGCTTATCTCTGTGAATGTCTTTTGATTGAAATGCAGTTACACCAATTTGCAGCAGTATGTATACTCCTGATGATGGTATAGTTAAAATGAAGAGTGCTTACCTCTGTAATATTGCTTGTGCAAAGAGCCAGTGTTGTGTGCAGGAAATGAGGGTTAATTTATAATGTGTGGCATGTGTGATGCCAGCGCAGATGTCTAGAGTAGCTAGAAAAAAAAAAAAAAAAAGGGGGTTGAATAAATGGGTAACAGATTATGTAAATGAATAATGAAATTGTGGTCCTAGATAAAAAAAAAAAAAAGGTTATATAGATGGGTTATGTAAATGGATGATGGAATTCATAAAATAGAACTGTGTATTGGATACTGAAATGACTGGATACAGGTGTCATATGGGAATGAATTGATAAAGGAGAGGAAAAAAAAAATAAAGGGTTTGAATAAATGGGTTACAGATTATGTAAATGGATAATGAAATTGTGGTCCTAGATTAAAAAGGTTATATAGATGGGTTATGAGTTATGTAAATGGATGATGGAATTCATGAAATAGAACTGTGTATTGGATACTGAAATGACTGGATACAGGTGTCATATGGGAACGAATTAATAAAGGAGAGGAAAAAAAAAAAAAAAGGGGGTTGAATAAATGGGTTACAGATTATGTAATTGGATAATGAAATTGTGGTCCTAGAAGTATAGTAATGAAGTGGGATGAATTTTGGATGTGAAAGGTTTAGGTGATTATTTCGGTGGCTTCGTTTAGACCATAGGGATTTAAAGTACTGAGCTTGTAAATCCAATACAGCTCGCGTTTTTTTAGAGTGTCAAATCTGTTGTCTTTTGTGATAGGGATTTGTTCTATTATGGTAGATTTAAATTATGAGAATTCGCTATTGTGAAAATATTTGGCATGTTTTGAAACGCCATGTTTAATATAACCCCTACATGAATTGGATCTATGATTGTTGAGTCTAATATGGAAAGGGAGTGTGGTACGACCAACATATTGCAGACCGCATCCACATTCGATCAAATAAATCACAAATTCAGATTCGCAATTAAGAAATTGATTAATTTTGAATGTTTCACCCGTGGAATTACTTTTAAATTGTTGTAAATTAGGGCTCAGAGTTGAACAACATTTGCATCTACTTTTTCCACATTTAAAGTTTCCATTTTTCTTTGGTATATTATTTGTACTGGTCAGAAGATGCTTCTGACGGAGCTTACTGGGGGCTAGGATATTTTTAATAGTTTGGGCTCTTCGAAATGTGATGGCTGGGTTGTCTGGTAATGTTTTACCTATAATTGGATCTTTTTTCAAAACGTGCCAATGTTTATTTAGAATGTTGCAAATTTTTTTATGTTGAAAGCTGTATGTAGTAAGAAAATTATACTGCCATTTTTCATTATTCTCTGTTGGTGGAGATTTTGGTTTTAAACAGTCGGATTGAGTAAGCTTGTTAGCTCTTGATTTAGCCGCTGTAATAACGGATTTGGGGTATCTTTTTTCTAAAAATCTGCTTGTCATAATTTTACTCTGTTCAAGGTAATCCTCAGTTCGGGAACAGTTCCTCCTGAGGCATTTAAATTGACTGAAGGAAACGTTGATTTTCCACTTCTTATAATGGTCACTATAGAAGCTTAAAAGGCTATTGCCATCGACTTTCTTAAAAGAAGTTTTTGTATGAATTACCGTATTTTCTTGACTGAGTACCAAGTCAAGGTATTCAATTTCAGTGTATGAATAGGAGCTTGTGAACTGCAGACTTAAATCGTTAGTGTTCAGGTGTTTAATAAAGTTTTCTAGATCATTTGTAGATCCTTTCCAGATAAATAGCAGATCATCAATATAACGTGTATAGAAGACTATATTATTTGACCAATTATGTTTTTTATAGATAAATTGATCCTCAAAAGTGGCCATATAAAGATTAGCAAAGCTGGGAGCGAATTTCGTACCCATCGCGGTGCCTTTGCACTGTTGGTATAGAGAACCCTCAAAAGTGAAAACGTTATGTTGCAAGATAAAATAGATACTGTCTAAAAGAAATTTCTTTTGTATAGATGGTAATGACATATCAAGGTCAAGGTAATAGGCAACTGCTTTAAGACCTTTTAAGTGTGGAATATTAGAATAAAGAGAACTCACATCTAATGTGACCCAAATATAATTTTCTCCCCATGTAAGGTATTTTAAATGAGAAATTAATGTTGAAGAATCTTTCAGGTATGATGGTAATTTAAGTACGTATTGTTGTAAGTGATGATCTATGTATTCCGATAGATTGCAGGTGAGGGAGTTGATACCTGATATAATGGGTCGCCCTGGTTGATTGGTTGTATTTTTGTGTATTTTTGGTAGATGATAATAAAGAGCTGTTTTAGGGTGTTTAAAAGTCAAAAACTCACTTTCTTTTTTTTTTTTTAAATACCATTATCAACACCTATTTGGATCAACTTTTTATATTCTATGAGAAAAGTATCAGATGGATCAAAAGAGAGTTTTTCATAGTAATCTACATCAGAAAGTATTCTTTCTGCTTCTGCAAGATAATCGGTTCTATTTTGTAGAACTATACCCCCACCTTTGTCAGCACTTCTAATGACAATGTCGGTATTTTTTAATAAGTTTGTGAGGGCTTTTTGTTCAGATCGTGTTAGGTTCTTTTTTAAAAAGGTAGATTTTGAATGATTAGGTTGATTTGGATTATTGATGTGTCTGAATGCATCTGAGACTAAGGCAAAGAATGTTTCTATAAAATTGCCTCTATGATGTGTTGGGTAAAATTGTGACTTTGGTTTCAAGTTTGTCCCTCTAGGTGGAGGTGAATTAGGATACAAATGATGAAATTTGATCAAATTTGTTTCAACTGAGTTTGTCGAAGGTTCATTACGTAATGTTTTATTTTTATATCACTTTATTGGATTTTTGGTCATGATTATGTGATGTTTTGAGTCATTATTTACCATTTTCATATAGTTTTGATCTGTTTTTTTTAGCCCAAACCAAGAATGGCTTCAAAGGGAATGGAAAATATAAAGGAAACACTTAGTCCCCATGCACACTAAAGTGAAAAATGTTTCCTTAAAGTTCATTACATGTCTGTTTTAATATAAAATAGGAGTCAATGACCTTATTCTCTTTATAACAGTGGATGAACTGTAGCAAAGTTCTGTAAATGTTTACAAAACGGCAGATGTATTAAGTAAAACAATTGTTTTAATTTATAAGGCAACCATTTTTACATAACAAGGATGCTCTACCCTTGGAATGAAGTATATTAAAACAACTTCATACCCCTTTACTAATGGGAATATTTAATAAATAATTAATGAATGCTAATAATTCATCTGTAATTGGTGTGTATAGCACATACAGCAATCTGTCTGCACCATTTTATGAAACAAAGACTATTGTGTCTGTTCTCTGCTAAATATTTTGGTGAAGTTATCATTGAGAATGTACTATAAAGAATACTTCTCTGTGGAGTGTTGCCTTGGAGACCAGATTGGACTTCAAAAGAAGCACTTAATGTGAAGGGCAAAATAGCAAGAATAATTAAATGGCGATCACAGATACACTGTATATCCTAGTACAAGCTATTGTACACGTGCACTGTTAACGCTTCGATTATAGAGCTAGCAGCAGTGTACTGTGATCTACATTCATTCAATATTCAGATTCAGTAACATATACACTTGTCACATATCAAAGACAATAGCTGTAAATTGCAATATTAGTTTAATTTAGGAGTATATACTCAAAGGGGTTTTTCTTTTAATACACCTAGAATATTATGAAAAAGTATGACACATAATACTCACATTACCGATTCCCTGCTGTTCCCATTCTGAAACCTTCTGGTCCCCCATTTGTCACTGTATACTAGCCTACAGCAATGATGTCTTGTCATGGCATGTGCCTGTGACTGCCAATTGCAGTGACTGATGTGTTGATATGTCATAGGTGAAGACTAGTATACATACAGTGTCAATATTAGGACATCCTCAGATATCAGAGTCAAAGATCAGATTAATAGCAGTTTACAACAGTGATACCTGACTTTGATACCTTACTCTGATACCTGACTTTGACTCTGACTTTGATACCTGACTTTGATTCTGACACCTGACTTTGATTCTGACATCCTGACTTTGATTCTGACGCCTGACTTTGATTCTGACACCTGACTTTGATACCTGACTTTGATTCTGACACCTGACTTTGATTCTGACACCTGACTTTGATTCTGACACCTGACTTTGATTCTGATACCTGACTTTGATTCTGATACCTAACTTTGATTCTGACACCTGACTCTATGCAGTTTCTGGGCTGGTTGTAAAACTTAGATGACTTCTGACTTTCATATCTGATTGAGTCACAACTCAGCAGTCAGCTATGAAGCACATACAATATTATACTGTGATTGGCCAGGATGACTGACCTCTGAGTGAACTCACTGCTCACACTCAGGAGTAGAAGATACTTGTATAAGGCTGCAGGCTGAGAGCTCCATGAGTCTGATAAAAAGTTGTCTGACACAAAGTTGTCTGATACCTGACTGAATCAGAGATCAGACTCACGCATCATCTGAGTTTTTCATATACAGTACAGACCAAAAGTTTGGACACACCTTCTCATTCCAAGAGTTTTCTGTATTTTCATGACTATAAAAATTGTAGATTCACACTGAAGGCATCAAAACTATGAATTAACACATGTGGAATTATATACTTAACAAAAAAGTGTGAAACAACTGAAAATATGTCTTATATTCTAGGTTCTTCAAAGTAGCCACCTTTTGCTTTGATTACTGCTTTGCACACTCTTGGCATTCTCTTGATGAGCTTCAAGAGGTAGTCACCTGAAATGGTTTTCACTTCACAGGTGTGCCCTGTCAGGTTTAATAAGTGGGATTTCTTGCCTTTTAAATGGTATTGGGACTATCAGTTGTGTTGTTCAGAAGTCAGGTGGATACACAGCTGATAGTCCTACTGAATGGAGTGTTAGAATTTGTATTATGGCAAGAAAAAAAGCAGCTAAGTAAAGAAAAACGAGTGGCCATCATTACTTTAAGAAATGAAGGTCAGTCAGTCCGAAAAATTGGGAAAACTTTGAAAGTGTCCCCAAATGCAGTGGCCAAAACCATCAAGCGCTACAAAGAAACTGGCTCATATGAGGAGCGCCCCAGGAAAGGAAGACCAAGAGTCACCTCTGCTGCGGAGGATAAGTTCATCCGAGTCACCAGCTTCAGAAATCGCAGGTTAACAGCAGCTCAGATTACAGACCAGGTCAATGCCACACAGAGTTCTAGTAGCAGACACATCTCTACAACAACTGTTAAGAGGAGACTGTGTGCAGCAGGCCTTCATGGTAAAATAGCTGCTAGGAAACCACTGCTAAAGACAGGCAACAAGCAGAAGAGACTTGTTTGGGCTAAAGAACACAAGGAATGGACATTAGACCTGTGGAAATCTGCGCTTTGGTCTGATGAGTCCAAATTTGAGATCTTTGGTTCCAACCACCGTGTCTTTGTGCGATGCAGAAAAGGTGAACGAATGGACTCTACATGCCTGGTTCCCACCTTGAAGCATGGAGGAGGAGGTGTGATGGTGCTTTGCTGGTGACACTGTTGGGGATTTATTCAGAATTGAAGGAATACTGAACCAGCATGGTTACCACAGCATCTTGCAGCGGCATGCTATTCCATCCGGTTTGCGTTTAGTTGGACCATCATTTATTTTTCAACAGGACAATGACCCCAAACACACCTCCAGACTGTGTAAGGGCTATTTGACTAAGAAGGAGAGTGATGGGGTGCTACGCCAGATGACCTGGCCTCCACAGTCACCAGACCTGAACCCAATCGAGATGGTTTGGGGTGAGCTGGACCGCAGAGTGAAGGCAAAAGGGCCAACAAGTGCTAAGCATCTCTGGGAACTCCTTCAAGACTGATGGAAGACCATTTCAGATGACTACCTCTTGAAGCTCATCAAGAGAATGCCAAGAGCGTGCAAAGCAATAATCAAAGCAAAAGGTGGCTACTTTAAAGAACCTAGAATATAAGACAAATTTTCAGTTGTTTCACACTTTTTTGTTAAGTATATAATTCCACATGTGTTAATTCATAGTTTTGATGCCTTCAGTGTGAATCTACAATTTTTATAGTCATGAAAATACAGAAAACTCTTGGAATGAGAAGGTGTGTCCAAACTTTTGGTCTGTACTGTACATACAAACCAGCCAGCACATACAATGGTGGAGCTTTATCAAGTAAAATGCTCCATAATTCTGGTATCATTTTCACCAAATAACCTCTCTGTGTGCCACATTCATTAAGTGTTTTTAAATACTTTTATTACTTGTACAAAAAGGGGCGTTACTTACAGCACTGTGCTGCAAAAATACATCCAAATAACCTCTCTAACATTTATCAAGTGTTTTAGGTTGAGGCCCCATGTACCAGGCTGCAGCAAAAAAGCGCTGTGGGAAAAACCTTGGCAGAAATGCATCACAGTTTTTCCCTCAGAGATTTTCGCAGAAAGTCTGGTGAGGTTTCTTCTGCGGACTTTCTGCTTCCATTATACCTATAGTGAAACCGTCAGCATTTGCGTAAATATAATTGACTTTATAGTTTTTTCTTTGTAGTGCAAAAAAAAATTATACAATATTTAATAACAAAGCATCAACTGTAATGGTCAAAATATCAGCATAAACTATGTTTTGCTATGCAGTTGTAAGAATGGAGATGGGAAACATTAGGACGACATCCCTCAATTACAACCTGATCAACAATTTCCCTGCATTAGAAAATCTTTTTAAGAAGATTCATATTGATCTATTTTTTCAGACTTATAAGGGCAGAAACATTCTCTTTCTGCTTTTATTTTGTACCACTCTGACGAGTACCAATTTTGAGGACACCAATTTATGGATATTCACATTTACAGGATGCTTCCTTGCCCCTGTTTTTCTTGACGCTTCAGTTTTGAAGCTTGCACTTATGTCAGCACCAGTTAAATAGACAGAGCCTCCAGCCTACATGAGTGAAAACTCACTCACCAACTAAGAGTTATGTCCTCAAAGCTTGATGATATTCCTGCAGCCTCCTTAAAGTTGCAGTTTATTACTATGATGTACAGAGGGTGACAACAAAGTGAAGTGTTACACAGATAAACAACATTGCCTTACATAACACCAGCAGATGTCTTAAAGGGGTTATACCACGATGCGAAAATGGAAGGTCTTTTCCCACTGTACATTCTGTCTGACCGCAGTCAGGCTGAATGTAAGCATGACTGGTGGTGGACAGTGCACCCATTCACTTCAGTAGTAGCACCAGAGATAGCAAAGTGCTGTATTTGAAGTGAATAGGAGCGTCGGAGAAAGCTGAGTGCTTTACTTTGGCTCTCTTGATGCTTTCATTGAAATGAATGGGAGTGCCCTCCACCACCAGTCATGTCTACATTCAGCCTGGCTGTGATCAGGTAGAATGGTCAGTGGGGGGAATGGACCCGCACTGATCAGGTATTTATCCTCTATCCTATGGAGGATTTATCTGTTATTTCTCCTGTACTTTGCCATATACCTTGTTACAATGTCTGTGGGTCTATTCACATGGCTCTATATATGTCCGTTTTGATGGACAAAGATATAGCATGGGACTTCTGGCTCCAGCACCACTATGTGAGGACGTGAGAGGTTTGTAGATTGGACTTTGCTTGCCAAGTCCAATCTACGCCCGCACATCTATGACACTAGTTGTCATTCTAGCGGGCTGAGCCCTACATATCTCTCCTCTCCTTTATGGATCGTGTAGCCCTATTTGGGGGGGTATGAGTATTATCCCTCCCGCAACAGACTCTGGCGCTGACCTGTGTGTATAATGGGACCTGAAGCCTTCGCTGAAGGGAAGAGTGGGAACATATATGAAATATATCAGTGCCTCCACCCAGGATAGAGCCTCTGTATTACAGGGAGGATCTCTTCCTGGGACTTACCCATGAAGTACAGTTAGTAGCCTTAACAAGGATCACTGTACTAATCTCACAGTCTGAAGAATACATACAGATACCACATAAGGTTATAACAGTAGCTTTATAAGAATCAACAGGGTAATAATACATACATAAAATATACTCAGAACACAGCAGTACTACAACAACCAGCAAGTCCTCAACCGTCTTAGGTTATATACCCGGGTATATATATAAATATATAGCAAGAGTCCAGTGCACAATACCTCCAGGCAACAGAAGAGATGCAGGGGCCCCTGTGGATGACTGTGGATCCTCGGATTCTTCCAGGAGATGACAGACAGCCGATCAGGAGATGATGATGATGATGGTGAGATTCTTCACAGGCAGCAAACAGGGCGACGGTGACGGCAGTAGATGCAGGCCTGACTACCCTAACACTGAGTCCTTAACCTGCCAGCTAAACTACTAGTGCCACCGGGCCTCTAACTAGCTAGTTGGCCTTCGGAAGCCTAACCTATCACTGCCCTGAACTGTATATATATATATATAGGATCCCTAACTACGGTTACTAGCTAGGTCCTGTGAGTATATAGGGGGTAACACATACCTAACTATATACTGTGAAGTAAAGAGGAACAAGTGGCTCTTAGACTCCCCCAGACATAACATGTCTGTCTCAGCAGCTCTGCTCACATCTCTCCCCCCAGCAGCTCTGCCTCACATGTGTCTGACTCACTGTATTTACAAAACAAAACTTGCACTAAATGCCTGGGGTCTCTGAAGCCAAACTGCAGGGGCAAAGAAGCCAGATACATTATATACTAGTAGAAATGGCAGTTCCCTACACTCTCCCTCTGGTGAAATCTTTACGTCACGTCAAAGACATACAAAGTCATAGTATACAGTCAACATTACCAATGACAATATCAATATGGTTGCTTTTGCATTTACAGAGTCACAACAGGTTAATAGGTATACATGCCAGCAGGAGCGAAAATTGGTAACATATTGACCAAAGTGGACACTGCACCCACCCAAGCATGGTATAAATGAGGCTGAGTAGTAAATCTGGGGTCCCCCAAACTATCATATGTCAGCATAGGTGGAGGGTGTCTAATTCTCTCTCCTCTCCGTACCTCTCTCTGAGGTAAACTAGCATGTCCAGGCCCTAAACTAGGGTTGTCTGCCATGGGAGGGGATGGTGCTGGTGGCGTAGGAGAGCTAGATCCCTGCTCATCTGTAGACACAGATCTAGGTACGAATTCTGGAGTTTGAGGGTTCATAGGTCTCCCTGAAGGAGAAGATACTGGTGATCTAGGAACTTCAGGAGCCACAGTCCAATCACTCTCAGGAGTTTCAGGAAGGTCAGGTGGAATATCGGCTAAGGACTGTGGAGAATCGCAGGCCGAGCCATCATTGGAGATATCCATACCATCAATCTGAGGTACAGGCAACAAATGATTTCTATGCCAAGTCCTGATCCTCCCGTCCCGTCCTTTTATCTTGTAGACTGGTATTCCAGGCAACCGATCTACCACTGTAAAGAGTTCACTCCGCCATCGATCAGCCAGCTTATGTTTTGCAGATGCTCCCAAATTCCGTAGCAGAACATGGTCCCCAGGGTTCAATTCTCGGTATCTTACTCGAAGATCAAATCTCCTTTTATTTCCTTCATTCACTTTGGCCGCATTTTCCTCAGCCAGCTGATAAGCACTCTTAAGCGTTTCTTTCAAACGTGCCACGTATCGGTAATGATCTCGATGACTGATACCATCGGTAGAGACTCCCAACAAGATGTCAATAGGTAGCCTAGGCTCTCTTCCAAACATCAGAAAGTATGGTGAATATCCTGTGCTCTCATGCCTTGTACTATTATAGGCATGCACCATAGCCTCCACTTTTCGACTCCAGGATCGCTTATCCTCAATTCGTAAGGTACCAAGCATATCAAGTAAAGTCCTGTTAAATCTTTCAGGAAGGGCATCTCCCTCTGGATGGTAAGGCGTCGTCCGACTTTTGCGGATGTTCAACAACTGAAGTAACTCTTTGATCAGGTTACTCTCAAAATCCCGGCCTTGATCAGAATGCAACCGGTGTGGTAAGCCATAATGGATAAAATACTTTTCCCAAAGCACTCTTGCAACAGTGACTGCTTTTTGATCCTTAGTCGGAAAGGCTTGAGCATATCGTGTGAAGTGATCAGTCACCACCAATACATTTCCAAATCCTCTGGAGTCGTTGTCAATACAAAGGAAGTCTATGCAGACAAGATCCATGGGGCCCGAACTCTTCAAGTGTCCCATGAAGGCCGCTCGAACCGGGACAGTCTTCCTCTGCAAACATCTGCGACAGCACCTACACAGACGAGTCACGGTATCTCTCATTTTGGGCCAGTAGAATCGGTCTTGTATTAGGCCATAAGTCTTCTCAGGTCCCAAATGACCATGATAATCATGCAGACTTCGGAAAATCATCTTCTGAAAGCAGCTTGGAATAACTAGTTGGCGCCTTCCAGGGTGATCATGATACAGCACCACACGATAAAGTAGGCCATTGTCTATTTCAAACTTCTCCCAATCTCGTAGAAGTTGACTGCATTCAGAGGGTAGGGATGTCTTTAACATTTCTCTGTCTTGAGAACTCACTGCTTGATAAAGAGGTCCAATTAAAGGATCAGTCTTTTGACTCCAGATCATTCGCTTTGAAGATATAGAACAACTCTCAAAGGATCCTAAAGCGGCAGGGTAGGCAAACATGTCTGGTACAGCTTCGGGACCTCCCCCAATAGAGTCAATAAGCCGAGTTTCAGAAAAGGCTACTCGGTCTTCAACTACAGCAGCCATGGCACACAAAGCTCCTACTCCAGGACTTGGCACTTCTTCCCATTCATCCACTACTTCCGGACTAGGTAATCCAGGCCGTCTTGATAGAGCATCTGCCCCAATGTTCTTAGGCCCCGATTTATACTTGAGTGTGAATTGGTAGTTGGATAAAGCCGCCAACCAGCGATGTCCTGTAGCATCGAGTTTAGCGGTTGACAAAACGTATGTCAGTGGATTGTTGTCTGTTCTTACTTCAAACGTGGCTCCGTATAAATAGTCATGTAATTTATCAACAATGGCCCACTTGAGTGCCAAAAACTCCAATTTATGTACTGGATAATTTTTCTCGCTGGGAGAAAGACTTCGACTTATGAAAGCTATGGGCCGTAACCCGGCCGGGTATTCTTGGTGCAGCACGCCACCTAATCCTTCAAAGCTGGCATCTACATGTAGCACATATGGCTTATGTGCATCAGCATAAGCCAGAACGGGAGCTTCTGTCAATTTCTTCTTCAACAACTTAAATGCTTCTTCACAATCCGCAGTCCACCTATCGCTAAAAAGGCTTTTGGAAGACCCTTTCTTCTTTCCCGGATCTCCTGCATCACTCTTCAACAGGTCGAGGAGGGCTCGAGCAATTTTTGAATATCCTTCCACAAATCGTCGATAGAATCCACAAAACCCCAAGAAAGATTGCAACTCCGTAATATTTTGCGGTCGGGGCCAATTCACCACAGCTTCAATCTTACCAGGATCGGTAGCAACTCCTTCAGCAGAAACAATATGACCTACATAAGTGACCGAAGATCTACAAAATTTGCATTTGTCAGCCGACAACTTCAGCCCCTCTTCTTTTAAGCGATGGAGTACTCTCATGAGTCGTTCTTCATGTTCTTCCAGCGTCTTTCCAAACACAATAATGTCATCAAGATATACAAGGCATTCCCGGGGCACTAAATCACCTAACACTCTTTCCATCAACCTTTGGAACGTTGCTGGCGCACCTTTTGTACCTTGCAGCATACGAGTGAACTGAAAGAAACCCAAGGGGCATATGAAGGCTGTCTTTTCCTGATCCTCAGGTGCCATTGGGACTTGATAGTATCCCGATCTTAGGTCCAGCACTGTGAACCAACAGTTTCCATTCAGAGCTTCCAGAGCTTCTTCAATTCTCGGCAGTGTATACTGATCAGGTAAGGTTCTCCGGTTCAGAGTTCTGTAATCCACACATAGGCGAATTGCTCCAGATTTTTTCTTACCACCACAATAGGTGAGGCATAGGGGCTCTTACTGTCCACAATGATCCCCTGACCTTTCATTTGCTGTAGAGTCTGTCTTAACTCATCAACATCCTTTGGAGCAACTCTCCGTGGTCGCTCCCGGAAGGGAGTAGAATAGGTCAATCGGAAAGTGTGTTGAGCACTTTTAGCACAACCTACATCCATATCATCCATGGAGAACACTTCCGATAATTCAGACAACTTCTGTGTCAGTCGCTGATTCCAGGCCTCTGGTAAATGTGGATCACTCAAGTCAAGATTGAGATTAGGGATTGCATCTTGGATTTGAATCCTGCACACTTCAGCGTATGGATTTACTCCAAGCACAGGGTAGCAGTGGGCCACATTCTGGTATGGTCCAATTACGATCGGATGCGGTGAACAGTTCCTCACTGTCACACAGGTAGATAACTCCACTTTATTTCTCCAGTCCTTTCTCTCTGGGATCACCATCCAGCCATTCTGGTTAATCATTTCTTCAGGGGTTTCCATAAGGACATAACTCCCCCCTTCAAGCAAATCGGGAGCAATGCTGGAGGCTACTCTCAGAACTCTCTCCCCGCCGGCAGGAACTTCCACGGTTCTCTCACCGATATGATATACCATTCCATGTCGATAGCCGGTAGACAGGGCATCACAGAGTTCTCTAAGATCAGAAGATATATTCACCGGCTGAGCTGCAGGGTTCCAATCTCTTCCAAGAAACTTCTGAAAAGCATAATGCACTGCGGGACAATTAGTGCCAAGTATCACAGGAGCTGCACAAGAATCCCCTGTATCAGGACAGACAAGAGCCGTAATCTTCATGGGAGCGACACTCTGATCTTCTAATTCAGGGACAGCTATAACTACTTGTAGGCTGCCATCTACAGGATATGATCCTGAATTAAGCCCCCACAATTTCATTTGTCCTGTAGACTGAAGAGGTATATCCCTCAGATACTTTTGGTAGAACGAGCGATAAATCAGGGTCACTTGAGATCCTGTATCAAACAGGGCAGGAGCGGCATGACCATTGACAGTGACTTTGACAACGGACCTGGAGCCCGCGATAGCGCCTCTGGTCTTTACTCGGCCCGCCTTCCTTCGGTGTCTTTGATTCTGAATAGAGAAGACAGCACTGTGTCCCAATCCCTCACTGTCCTCCGTACACTGTCTGGCAGTATGGCCCGTCTGACCACATTTATAACAGGTTCTAGCATCCTTCCTCCGTTGAGTGGCAGTGGGTGGAGTGGCGGACTGTCTAAGTTCTGACCGCTCCGCTGGTTTGTCCTTGTTTGAATTAGGAACAACATCTTCTTTAGAGATGCTTTTCGCTTTCTTAGGGGTACTAAAACTAATGTCAGCTTCTTGTTTCTTCACTAACTTCATTAAGTCAGGAAATGGAAGGACTCTATCAGATAGTAAGACCTTGAGTACTTGAGCAAGAGGATGATGAGGTTGTAACCCTCTCACCAACTGACTGGTTCTCATAGCGTCTACCTCTGAAGTAGATATAGCTGCGTGGTACACCAGACGTGAAAGAAGTAGCTGTAAACGGTTAATAAAAGTAGAGACATTTTCCCCTTCTTTTTGACGAACCATTCGGTAATCAGCAACCATCTGGGCAAGGTCATAGTATGGCTCAAAGTGATCAGACAGTACTTGTATATAGTCCAATGCACTCACTCCTTCATGAGAGTCTCTGTACAAGCGGATCAATTCTGCAGCAGGAGACCGCAAACTTTCACTGATACGCTGCCGCTTGCCTTCTTCAGAGCAAGACCATTCCTTCAGGCATTGGAGAGTATGTTCTTTCCATATCTCAAAGTTTTCCTCCCCTTGTGGTACTGGGACATTACCAGAGAATACTTTTAGTTTCTTGTAGTGAGTGGCCTGCAGGCCCTGAGCTAACATTTCAGTCAGCCTGGCTAAAGTGCTAATAGCACTGTCACTAGAGGAACTGCTAGCGACGGCCATACTGGGGGGGTAACTGGCTGAGCGGGGTTCTTCCTTTACCTGAACCAGGGGAGGAACAGGCAGTCGGTAATCCCATGTAGTAGCTAGTGGGAGGTTCCCCTCTGAGCTATATCGCTTCTCCATATCAATGACTATTCCCACTTCTAAATCTCAGCAGTGCCTCCAAATGTAGCCCTATTTGGGGGGGGTATGAGTATTATCCCTCCCGCAACAGACTCTGGCGCTGACCTGTGTGTATAATGGGACCTGAAGCCTTCGCTGAAGGGAAGAGTGGGAACATATATGAAATATATCAGTGCCTCCACCCAGGATAGAGCCTCTGTATTACAGGGAGGATCTCTTCCTGGGACTTACCCATGAAGTACAGTTAGTAGCCTTAACAAGGATCACTGTACTAATCTCACAGTCTGAAGAATACATACAGATACCACATAAGGTTATAACAGTAGCTTTATAAGAATCAACAGGGTAATAATACATACATAAAATATACTCAGAACACAGCAGTACTACAACAACCAGCAAGTCCTCAACCGTCTTAGGTTATATACCCGGGTATATATATAAATATATAGCAAGAGTCCAGTGCACAATACCTCCAGGCAACAAAAGAGATGCAGGGGCCCCTGTGGATGACTGTGGATCCTCGGATTCTTCCAGGAGATGACAGACAGCCGATCAGGAGATGATGATGATGATGGTGAGATTCTTCACAGGCAGCAAACAGGGCGACGGTGACGGCAGTAGATGCAGGCCTGACTACCCTAACACTGAGTCCTTAACCTGCCAGCTAAACTACTAGTGCCACCGGGCCTCTAACTAGCTAGTTGGCCTTCGGAAGCCTAACCTATCACTGCCCTGAACTGTATATATATATATATGGATCCCTAACTACGGTTACTAGCTAGGTCCTGTGAGTATATAGGGGGTAACACATACCTAACTATATACTGTGAAGTAAAGAGGAACAAGTGGCTCTTAGACTCCCCCAGACATAACATGTCTGTCTCAGCAGCTCTGCTCACATCTCTCCCCCCAGCAGCTCTGCCTCACATGTGTCTGACTCACTGTATTTACAAAACAAAACTTGCACTAAATGCCTGGGGTCTCTGAAGCCAAACTGCAGGGGCAAAGAAGCCAGATACATTATATACTAGTAGAAATGGCAGTTCCCTACAATCGCTTTTTACTGAAAATTAGCAAGCAGACAAGAAAAAATTGCGGATTTCAAAGGCTGCAATGCATGTTTCCAACATAGTGGTGATATCACCTAACATACAAGACTCCCTAGTGGCTACGGTTGTGAGCTTGCTGCAGTCAATACAAAAAGAGCCAACTCATCATAGCCAATGCCTTGATGAGCTGAAACAACGGTTGAGCACACAAAAAGTTCCGCCACAATAACCTTTGTATAGTGGGTCTCCTTGAGTCTATCCCAGCTAAAGACTTGCACCAACTCTGCTGAGAGTGAACTTCCATGGGCCCTGGGCCTGGTTGACTGTTGCAAGGTAGAAAGAGCACATTACATAGGCCCAGACTCTCTACCTCACCAGCCTTTCCGAGAACAACCGGACTCTGCATTACATGCTTGTCCCTATCAAGTTATTGCTAAATACCTTGATTTCACAGACAAGCATCCTACGAGCCTTCCAGCAAATGATCAACAAGCCCGAACTCAGCATTATAATGTGGTTCTCCTTGGAATTCCCAGCAGCTCTCAGGGTGTTTCACGATAATCCTACACCAAAAAATCTTTGCTATTAGGTTTTCCATCAGAACTGTGATTAGGAAGGACATTGGTCATGTTTTCCTGCGGTCCCCTGCAGATGAGATCCATATATAAAATATCTGTGGCCCAAATAGAAATAACGCCTCCTTTTAAGCCTAAATGACAGCCGGGATACTGTCTGTCCCTTGCCACAATAAGATAGTTACTGGGGATGTAGTCTCCGTTGCTGAGGACCATAGATGGCAGGGTCGATTGCAATGGTTAGAAATACCGCGGTGTCACATCTCCTAAGAGATACTCAATTATTAGATTCACGGTGGATACTTAACCCTGGGGTAGGGAATATACTCATTCCCATACACATATCACATGGGCCACAGTGACTATATCCTGTTCTCAAACTCCCTCACGTACAGAATTAAATCCCACACCGCTGAGGATCTAATGATCTCTGATCACTCTCCTGTCATAATGAACCTTAGAGACATGATCCCATGTGGCACAGACTATCTATGGATGATACAACAGAGCTGAGCGCAGGAAAGGTGAGTGATATTGTTTATTATGTTTCATCACCTCCCCGGGGGCTCCACTTATTATACTCTGGGGTCTGAAGACCCCTCTCTCATCCCTCCTGTTGAATATAGCTACTGAGCCCTTGTCCCTGCTATTACAATCTAACCCCAGTATTACGGGTATTTGATTCAGAAAATGCTTGATAACTACTGCACTATACGCAGAAAACTTACTGGTTTTCCTTAGTGACCCAGTGAGAGAGGTGCCCACGGTATTTGAACTGCTTAGGACATTCGGGAACATATCTGGCTTCTGGGTTAACATCAGTAAAAGTGAGCTGCTGACTCTCTCCCCTGGACCTCGTAGAAAGGATTTGTGTGGTGGGATGAGGGAGGCTGGGATCTCCATCAGGTACTTGGGCATTAACATTGTCAGGTCCCCCTCATCTCTATATAACTTAAACTACCCCCTCTCATATCGAATACGTTAGCCAAATTGAAATAGTGGAGCCACCTCCCATTGTCTCTGCTGACCCGTTGTCATCTCATCAAAATGATGAGTTTTCCAAGACTCCTATACCTGATTCAGACTATTCCATTTTTACTCAAGCAGGCGAATATTGACAAGATCAATTCCGCTCCCTCTACATTCCAGTGGGGTACAGGCCTCCCATGCATTGCATTGCATAAGGTTATGCTACCAAGAGAAAGGGGAGGCTATAACCTTCCGGACATTAGAACATACAATTTAGCTAGCTTATTGAGATATAGTTTGGATTGGCTAAACAACTCCTCTCACTATTCCAAGCTGGTACTTGAGTCTAGTTTGGTTCATCCACAGTCTCTACTGTATCAGGGCTTCTGCATACCTTCCTTGCTAAGATACTCCGTCCTCTAAACTCTAGTACTCTAGAAAGGGGTACCGTAGTTGCATGGTGACTCAGCAGGGAACACTATCGCTTGCCATACCTACTCTCT
This sequence comes from Leptodactylus fallax, assembly GCA_947044405.1. NCBI lineage: Eukaryota > Metazoa > Chordata > Amphibia > Anura > Leptodactylidae > Leptodactylus > Leptodactylus fallax. Next base: position 4,318,190 of record CAMRHE010000128.1, on the reverse strand, counting down.
AAGCATATGCCGCTTTAGGGTCGCCTAGAATTCACACCTGGTGTGGAGAGTGTGATGTTTGGGAAGTGAAAGAAGTGCGGAATTGCATGTGTTGCACATGCTACATCCTCAGGAGCCCAGGTATCTCATCTATAGTGAATTCAGGGAACTTTACCTATTTTCAAACCAGCATTTTGTCTGCTATGCTCAGGTGAGGGGTTTCTTGTCAGCTCACCTGAGGAATCACTCTGAGGAATACAGAAAACAGCCATTTGGCATGCTGGCATGACAACCAGAGATCCACTCATCATTGTCATTTTTGTACTCTCATCTGAAGGAGCACACAGGCAACCCAATACAAGAAACATTATTTTCTGAACGGGCAACCATTTTCCATGACCCAGAGTTACCATATCAGATCATGTTGGGTTGGGCATTACTACTGTTAGGAGGTCAGATGCAGGTACAGGATCAGGTGTAGTCAGAATAGAGAGAAGCAGCAGAACTAAACCTAACGACTGCTAGCGGAAAAACTGTAACCAAAGTGCAACACACCCAGTATGAGCCAAAGCCAATATCAGGAAGTTTTCACCAGAGCTCCTAATGGTGGAGATGCACTTGGCAATCCCAGACCGGAGTTGACAACACAGAGGAATGTGCAACAAATTAATTAACCGCAAGCAGAAGGGGAATTTGTCTCTGTGGACCCGGCAGACTTAAAGGGGCCACAGCAGACGTAATAACCCTAGCAACTGTGTCTGGTGATTGCTGAGAAGTGATGAGTGACTCACTTCAAATTCCTCCATGAACTGGTCTGTGGCTTTAATCTTCCAGCAAACCAGGCTAAACCGGGGTGCTTGACTGCTTGCCCCAAACTCACGGGTTATGGACGTACCCCTCTATCTAGAGCTACTGGAAGCTCCTTAGTGAGATGATTAACCAAAAATGGCATACTGGTGACACACTGGTTATGAGCCTCCACTCCACTATTTGCAGAAATTTTGGCTCAGATGAAACACTTTATGGTTGGACAGGCTAGAGATGGAATGGGCCAAGGAGAGGTAAGCGTTCCTTAAGAAATGGGTGCCATTTATGAAACGTTTCCTGGTGAGATTAAGGAAACAGTGTTCCCTTTTCGGCATACTACATGGTATTTATTACAGAACCTAGCTGGGAATCTGGAAGATATCTAGTATGTAGCCTGGATATCACATGTCAGCCTATCACAAGAAACTCTCTGAGAGGATGGGTGGGGGAGGGAAAAAGGCTGTTTTATTCCGTTGCTGTCTCAAGACTCAGTGAGTCAAAAGCAAATTGAGGATCTGTTATATCCAACAGAGGGCGCATGAGCTTCCCAGCTCCTTTTCCCATAATGCCTTGTGATATGTAGATGCTTAGTTGAGGGCAAAAGGCAATTCAAAACTCTACACACCTTCACTGGTGCTCTCCTCAAGGAGAGATATTCCCGTCCCTTATTCCGTTGAGGAATCTTTTTGTGTTTTGATTGTACTTGAGGTTTTATGGTGCATTTCCCTATATCTGCATTTTATTTTTTCTTTTATTTCTGTACTCTGTTTTCTGTGCAGTTTTTATCGTTAGGGAAGCTTGTCTTTCAGTTCCTTGTTTTGTTTCCCATATTGTATACAATGTCTGTTTTTCCCTTGAAAACCCAATAAAACCTTATCTAACGAAAAAAAAAAAAGATATAGCATGCCAGTCTTTTTGATGGCCATAAAAAACAGTCCATCAAAAAAACGTACATGTGAATAGACCCAGTCACTGTCATCGTTATTGCAGCATCCCAGAGTGCTCCTGCTTATACTTTGTTTGTCTTTGTGCCTCTTGGAGTGAAATACACAATTTACTACTACAGTATATGTAGAAGTCACTTTCTGAGTGTTTCTTTCCCATCTCTCTCAGTTCCTGCTCACTCCACCCCTCTCCACAGATTTCTATTGTTAGCTGTAATATAACTCCGCTGGCGGATTCTGTCTATCTTGCTCTAGCAAGATGAAATTTTGCAGAGTTTTATGTGATTCTTGGTTTAACAGGGAGTAGAAGGAGAAAAATGACCAGATAAGTGGACAAAGAAGCATGCTTCTGTGAATAAGACCTCATAGATAGAAAAGAGGAACTTGATCCTAGCGCCAGCTACTGGAACTTAGCTCCCTATAGATTAATACCTGGTTTTCAAAGAAACCTAAAGCATAATCTGGGAATAATATCCAAGGCAGAATAACTCCTCCAAGCATAGCACCTATAGGGAGCTATCTTTCAAAAGGTGGCACTAGGAGCAAGTTCCTCTTTTCTACCAATGAGGTCTTATTCACAGAAGCATGCTTCTTTGTCCACTTATCTGGTTGCAGCAATTTTGCACCAATCAGGTCTTATTTACATATTCCTTACCCAGAAGGGCATGCATTCATGGTCTAATAAGAGACATTACCCCTTCTGACCCACATCTAGACCTCTCACACTGTTGATACCCTGATCTGCATTGATAAGAAGTAACAACCTTGAAACAGCTGTCTGCAGATTGGACACTTTTTCTTTTGGAGGTGTTATTTTGGCTTGGTTATTATTCCTAGAATATGACTTAGATTTCTTTGAAAACCATGCAGTAATCTATAGGGCGCTACCTTCCAAAAAGTGCCGCTAAAAAGTTCCTCTCTTCCCCCCAATGAGGTATAATTTGCATTTGCCTTACCCATAATTCTTAACTAGGACATGCATGGTCTAATAAGTCCCTGTACCCAAATTAGATACATAAATCCCCCTGACATGCTGATGTAATAGAACATCTTATGATGCCAGCAGAGGTCTCCGAAACTGTCCTTCTAAAGTCAGAAATATGGCTGTCTTTCTAATCTCATCAGAAATCTCTAGGTCTCTTACTATATATGATAACCTTATTGATCTTTTGAATTTGCATTCTATTTCACATCTATCCTACATAGGGGCAGACAATGACAGCAGAGGGCCCATGTGCAAGAAGTTTGTCTGGGCCCCCTTCAACAACAACAACAAAGCTACTCAAATATATAATAAATTCCCTATTGGACACATGATGCATACATGCTACTGACATATTAAAAGCAAATTAAAAGACATATACCACATACAGGCCATTTACATATTTGACACATGATGCACAAACTTACTGTATGTACTATGTGGGGGTAATTTACTATACAATACCTATAAAGTCTCCATGTGTCTAATATATAGATGCATACATTACACACCACTCACATATTAGTCACATACTGTACATCACAAATATCCCTCAAGTCACTAAAATATTAGACACATCATATGTATATTACATGAACACATCATTCACAGATTGCACACAGCACATGACACTCACATATTAGATGCATACAACATACGATTCTCATATTACATGAATTCAGCATACATCACTCACATATTACATGCATACAGCACATGTTACTCATATACAGCACACAAATCAAAGTCCATATTTTAGTCACTTATACACAAAACACATACAATGGTAACGCTATACACATTACTCATCATATGCATCCTTTACTCACACTGTAATACACTCACCTGCTCTCCATCTTAGCATAAAGGTTTGCAAGAACCACGGCCACTAAGTCCGTCTCATCTTGATGCTAAGCTCTGCCCCTCCTTTAGTAAGAGGCAAATAGGTTAACCCCTTAACAACCATGGGCGTAATAGTAAGTCTTGGCATCTTGGGCCTTAACGCAAATGGATGTACTATTACACGCCTGGCCAGCTGTCCGCTCACTATCTGAGCAGGCCGCATCGGGAGTGGATGTTAGCTTTAACTGACAGCTAACACCCACTCCATTATCCCCTGGTCAGAGCTGAGCTCCGATCAGGGGTTTTAACCCCTTGGATGCCGCGGTCAAAGATGACTGCAGCATCCAAGGGGTTCCGACATGTTAATGTTCCCCATCAGCACCCCTCATGGCGAGATTGGAGGGGGTGCTGTTATGTATTTTCTGTAGCCCAGGTTCTGGCCAGTGACCCCGAGCTGCAAGGAGCCCCCATACCTGGTTGATCCTGCTGCTGAATGGAGAAAGTCAGCCTAGTGGGACATCATTAAAGAGTAAAAAAAAAAAAAAAGTCATTAAATAGTAAAAAAAAAAAAAAATAAAAAAGTAAAAACTATGTATAATGAAAAAAATAAATAAATAAATAAAGTCCCAAAATGCCCCTTTCCTATATAAAATGAATTATATAAAAGAAAACTAAAAAAAAATTAATAAAAACAATACATATTTGGTATCACCGTATCCGTAACAATCCATACAATAAAAGTGAAACATTATTTAAACTGCATGGTGAACGCTGGAAAAAAACCCCGAAAAAAACACTTGAAATAATGATTTTTCGCCATCTCGCCAAAAAATGCTATAAAAAGTGATTAAAAAGTCACCAGTACCCCCAAAAAATTATCAATAAAAAGCACAGGTCATCCTGCAAAAAAATAAGCCCTCAACTGAAAAATAAAAATGTTACACATCTCAAAAGATGGTGATGCAAATATAATTAATTTATATCCCCAAATAGGTTTTTGTTCTTCAAAAATTAGTAAGGCATAAAAAAAACAATATAAATTGGGTATCACCGTAATCGTACTGACCCACAGAATAAAGTTACTTATGCTGTACGCGTTGCGGAAAAAAAATTAAAAGGTAAAACGCTATGCCATAATTGATAGGTTATTTTACTCCACCAAGAAAGAGTTAATAAAATTTAGTCAATAAGTTATAGGCACCCAAAAATTAAAATATAACTTGTACAATGTAAAGACAAAAACCCCAAAAATCGCCAAATTATTAGAACACAACCGGCTGTGTCAGGAAGGGAATGTATATTAGGATACACCCCAAAGTTAGAGCTTACAAGGGAAAAGAAACCATAAGTGACCCCCAGAGTGACCCCCCCCATCATAGGAGCTACTGGGGAAATTTTGTGTTCCCAATGTAATCTGCACAGCTTCTGTATTCGATTTTTACCATCCGCTGTGTATTCACATCCCTTTATAAATTCTTTGAGGGGTGCACTTTTCAAAATGGGGTCACTTCCTAGAGGGTCTGCAAACATGACATGGCGTCCAGATACCAAACATCTAAATTTGCACTCCAGAACTCAAATAGTGCTCCTTCCCGTCTGTGCCCTGCTGTGTGCCCAAACTGCAGTTTATGCAATTTCTAATATATAGGCCTTTATAATTCCATTCAGAACAGAAGTGGTCCCTAAAAAATTAGTTTTGGAAATTTTCTTGTAAAAATCTCAGTCACACTTGTAAGTCTTCTAAAATCCAAAATAAATTAAAGTACAATTAAAAGATGATGCCAATATAAAGCAGCGATATGGTAGATAATATTTATTAATGTACTTGGGTGGTATGACTGTCTGAAAAGCAGAGGATTTAACATTTTGAAAATTGCGATTTTTTTTTTTTTAATTTCCATCATATTTTATTTTATTTTTTTTTTTTTTTATAAATAAATACAAAAATATTGATCAGTGTTTACCACTAACATGAAGTACAATGTGTCATGAAAAAACAATCTCAAAATCACTTGTGTAAGTGAAAGTGTCTCAAAGTGCCAATTTTGAAAAATGAGGCCTGGACCTAAAGGGATTAAGTTAATGTCCTCCTCTGTTGTGCCCCAGTTGTGCCTGATTGTGAGCTGCTGCTCCCCAGTTCAATCGGACCCCCTCATCCTCCTAGGCCCCTGTGCAGCAGAACCAGCCTCACAGGCTATATTTACTCCCCCTACTCCTACAGCATTTACTAGTTATCTATGTACAGCAGGGGCGTAACTACCAGGGTAGCGGCTGCCACAGGGCCCGGGACATAACGGGGCCCCACGGGCCCCTGATGCTTTTTTTTTTTTTAATAGGCCGTTACCTGCTGGAGTAACCCCAGCAGGTAACGGGCCCTATATACTTACCGTTTCCCGCTCCTGCTCATGGCCGCCTGCGATTCCGATCCTGCGGAAGTGCCTGTGCGCAGTAGCGGGGATAGGTAGTTAAGGTCGCGGGCCGAACCCCACAATCACTGCTATCATTGTACTCCGGGGTCTTTTCAGACCCCGGAATATAATAATCGGAGGCCCAGGGGAGGTGAGGGAACATAAAAAACAATGTACTTACCTCTCCTACGCTTCTCCAGGCTTCGGGCCTGTTTGGTGACGTCCCAGACGTCAGCCGACGTCATTTTGCGTCACAACGCCGGCCTGCATCACATGACGCCGGCCTGGTCCAACATTGAAGAAGGCCGAAGTAGCAGGGAGTGGACCGGAGCGAGGAACAGGTAAGTAGCATTGTTTTTTTTATGTTTCTATCATCCCTGGGTCTCCGATCATTATACTCTGAAAAGACCCCAGAGTATAATAATCGTTCATGGGTGGTCCACAATGGGACATAATACTGTGTGCAGGGGCCACTATGGGACATAATACTGTGTGCAGGGGAAACTATGGGACATAATACTGTGTGCAGGGGCCACTATGGGGCATAATACTGTGTGCAGGGGCCACTATGGGGGATAATACTGTGTGCAGGGGCCACTATGGGGCATAATACTGTGTGCAGGGGCCACTATGGGGCATAATACTGTGTGCATGGGCCACTATGGGGCATAATAGTGTGTGCAGGAATGCGGTTTTTTGGGGGGGTTGGGGTCAGTGGTTCGGGGGGGGGCCCATGTCAAATGTTCGCCTTGGGGCCCAGCCACATCCTAGTTACGCCACTGATGTACAGTACTGTATATGAACATTTACAAATGAGCTTCATGAATCAATAACACTTGACTCGAGGAGGAGGAATAAAGTTCCACTTTATTAAACCACATATGTTACCCCAGAAACCAAAAAATGTACTGCCCATCACTCTACACCAGGGAAATGCAACCCTTTTTGTTCGGCGTGCCGATTTAAATTAAAAAATAAAAGATGAGGTCCTCGGAATGCCGCGCAATAATTTTAAGGCTGACGACACCTACACTAAAGTTATATAGCACAAACCGTAACTTAGGGGTGCTGTCGTACTGTGCTCCCAGCCACATGAGTTTACCGCTATTAGCCTGTATACACCTGTACTTTTCCATTAGAAGCAATGTAAGTACATGTGTAACCCACAATTAGTGGTAAATGTATATGACTGGGAGCAGAGTGAGGTAACACCTGTAGGATCACACACTACAGTATGTACCTGGATGCTCCATCCCCGGCTGCTGTAAGTGAAATGTGGATTAATTTCAGCCATTTTAATTCTTGGCGATGCGGTAACAGCAAAACCACAGCCAGGAATTAATGAGTGTCACACTCACCCCAAAGTGACAGCACCAGTGCCCGGAAACTGGATTTGGCTATAGCCGCGACTGGGTACACAGTGTGTCACCACCCAAAAAGAAACACCCTAAGGCTGGGGCCCCATGTTGTGGAAACACAGCTTTTTTTATTGCAGATTTTGCTGCGGTTAAACACAACTGTGGCATCTAAAGTGTTAACAGCTGCTACTTCCTCTGTCTCATACTGACTGACCCTTGCCTCACCCCACACTTCTTCTTAATACCTCTGACCCTTCCCCTAATTTTCCCGCTCAAACTACTCCATTCATTAAGCCCTTCGTTCCATTATCCTCTCCCCTTTCGTGTTGGCCTCATCCCTTAATGTCCTTGCAAGTTATGTCGTTTGTATAAACGCACATAATAAAGCTACCTAATATCAGCAATTCCTAAGGACAAGAAGACTTGCCATATCATGTCACACTAACCCTGCCTTATACTTTTAATATGGAAAATAGAGTTTTGTCCAGTGTGACTCATATACTAACTAGTGCTGGTTTGCAACCAAAACTTTTGCTGTCCATCTTTGACATACCTGAAAAATTGTTTCCATCACTTGCAACATGAGATAGAAGAGCAGCTAGTCATGAGTGGTAGTTTGAGAGATGTTACAGTGGTTATGTCATATGCACTATATAAGATGCACAAAGACACAAAGAGAGGAACCATTTTGTTAAACAATGGCAGCCACAGAGTGATCAGATAATGTAGCTAGCACAGAGATTGTGTTTTTTTTTTGTTTGTTTGTTTTTTTTAAATTCATACATTATCTGACCTGCCATCACTACTGGACTATAACCTGTGACTGTCCACTGTCCTACATTACAGCCTTAGTTATAAAGTTATTTATGTGCCAGTTAGGTAGGTCACATTTGCTAGGAATTTTTTATACCGTCCTTTCACACATTTATTGCTTGCAGTGCCAGTAAAGTAGGGCACATTTGCCAAGAATTTTTATACCCTCCACCGCACACTTATTGCTTGCATTGCCAGGTAATTACAGGTCAGTTAGGTATGGCACGTTTACCAGGAGATTTTGAAATTTATTTCTTGTGGTGCCATTGACTTAGGCACCTGTTGAATAGGGTACACTTGAGGGCATATTTTTATACCCTCCACCATTTATTTATTTCAGTGCCAGATAGTTATGTGGCAGATTGATAGGGTACCTTTCTCATGAACCCTTTATACTGTCCTCCACACATTTTATCTCTTGCAGTGCCATTGAGTTACATGCCACTTAACAGGAAATTTTTATATTGTTGTCCACACATTTTTTTCTTGCAAGTTCTTAGCATCTTAGCAACTGATTCTAGCATAGTTGGAATTTTTTCACTAGCCCACACCGTTCCCAAGCAATCAATGCTGTAAGTTTAGGTGTCTGATATAATATTTAACCCCTTAATGACATGGCCAAAAACTGCCTTAGGCTAAAGCCCCATGTAGGTTTTTCCCTCAGCGCTTTTCACAGAAAGTCAGCAGAGTTTTCCTCTGTGGACTTTCTGCTTCAATTATATCTATACAGAAAATGCCAGCATTTCCATAGGTATAATTGACATGCTGCGGTTTACAGTAACTTAACAGATATTTTTCTGCAATGTGAGGATGGAATTAGCCAGAATCCCATCCACTTTGCAGGTACTGGAAGACACCGCATTTTTTGCCGCAGTGTTTCCACCACACCAAAATTACGGCATTTACGCTACATGGGGACCCGACCTTAAGGACATGGCCCCATTTTTCAAAACTGACATTTGTCACTTTATGTGCCAATAACCTTGAAATGCTTTAACTTACCCAAGTGATTTTGAGATTGTTTGTTTTTCGTGACACATTGAAAAATTCACAATTTTCAAAATGTGAAATGCTTTGCCTTTCAGACAGGCCTACCATCCAAATATGCTAATAAATATTATCTACCATATCTCTGCTTTATATTGGGGATATTAAAAGCCTATATATTAGAAACCACCATAAATTACCTCATTTTCAAAACTGCACCCTTAAATGATTCAAAACCACATACAATGCACCACTGCAAGTAACAATAAAGATGCAGCCACAGGGATGTTGTAGATCCTTAGAATGAAAAATACATTTTTTTTTGCTCAGTTCACTCATCTCACAGTGGGATACTACATCTAATAGTGATACAGTCACTTTGAGTCAGGGTTCTGTGTGTTTCTCCTCCCTTTCTGCTGTTGCAACACTTAATTTACTGCACAACCTTTTGTGCTTTGTCAACCATAACTTCATATTCACTGACATTGATCCCTATTAGTAACATGGTGCCTGCTGAGAAAGATATTCCTCCTAGTCCTAGGCCTCCTCTTCTTAATGAGCTGAATGAAAATGGTCAACATTTTGATGTAGAGGATGTGGGGAAGGTAGCTTGGTAGCAACCGTGGTGCGGACCCAACCAGTCAGAGACAGGGACACAAAACTAGCAAAACAGGTTTATTTAAAAAAAAACAAAAAAAAAAAAAAACTGCAAAATAAATAAACCTTCACTTCAGCCACAAAAGGAGCAAAATAAAATATAGCCTTAACTTCAGGCAAAATGAAAACAAACAAAACTCCTGCTCGTCCAAGCTCTAAACTAAACAGTGCAAAACTAGCTATACGTGTGGCTTACTACCAGCCACACGAACAAACAGAATAGAATGAACTAGTCTCACCAGACTTCGTGTAGCAGGACAGACCCAGACACCTACTCTCACTCCCAGGATCTGCCCTGAAGTGCAGGCTCTGTAGGCTTATATGGCCCAGTAACAAGCCTGGGACCTACACCTGGGGCTGAAGCCTATTCCAGACCTGCCCTGGACCACACGTATGTCAGAAACCTGGGGCTGATATACCGTGACTCCAGCACTCTGCCTGCACCTTCTCACATGCCCCCTTTGTTGAGACCTGTAGGGGCAGACACTTCTGACCATCATACAATGGGTCCTGGATAGGGCATCGGCATTCCCCTGCAGCTTGCCTGCCCTGTGTTCCACAGTGAACTTAAAATTTTGGAGGGTCAGAAACCACCTGGTGACTCTGGTGTTTCTCTCCTTGGTGCGGCACATCCATGTGAGAGGGGAGTGATCAGTGTTCAGCTTAAAGTGTCGGCCCAATAAATAGTACCTTAGTGATTCCAGGGCCCACTTAATAGCTAAACACTCCCTCTCCACAATGCTGTAGTTTTTTTCAGGTGGTGTAAGCTTCCTACTCAGGTAGATAACTGGGTGTTCTTCAACACCCACAATTTGGGACAGAACTGCGCCTAACCCTACATCTGAGGCGTCAGTCTGAACCACAAATTCTTTTGTGAAGTCAGGTGTGACCAAAACCGGCTGTTTGCAGAGAATCGACTTCAATACCTGGAATGCCCCCTCAGCCTCTTCATTCCACTTGACCATTACAGAACTAGTTCCCTTAGTGAGGTCCGTCAGTGGGGCTGCAATAGTTGCAAAGTTAGGAATAAACCTGCGATAATAACCGACAATTCCCAGCAAAGCTCTTACTTGCTTTTTATTTAAGGGTCAGGACCAATTTTAAATGGCCTCCACTTTGTTAACCTGGGGTTTTATTACCCCTCTTCCTATTATATACCCCAGGTTTCTAGCCTCCTCCAGACCCAAAGCACACTTTTTTGGGTTGGCTGTTAAACCTGCTGCTCAGAGGGAATTTAGTATGACCTGAACTTTTGGCAAGTGACTATCCCAGTCCATACTAAAGATGACAATGTTGTCTAGATAAGCTGAAGCGTACCTTTGATGGGGCTTAAGGACTCTGTCCATCAACCTCTGAAAAGTCGCTGGAGCCCCATGTAAACCAAACGGCATAGTCACATATTGGGATAGGCCATCTGGGGTTACAAATGCAGTTTTTTCTCTGGCCTTTTTAGTGAGCGGCACCTGCCAGTACCCTTTAGTTAAGTCGAGGGTGGAGAAATACCTGGCATGTCCCAACCTCTCGATTAACTCATCGACTCTGGGCATCGGGTAGGCATCAAACTTGGACACGTCATTTAGCTTACGACAATCATTACAGAACCTTATGTTACCATCTGGCTTAGGAATCAAAACAATAGGATTCGTCCAGTCACTCTTGGACTCCTCAATCAGCCCAAGTGCCAACATATTTTTGACCTCTTCAGATATGGCTTTTCTACGAGCTTCAGGTACCCGGTACGGTTTTAGATTAACCCGTACCTGCGGCTTGGTGACAATGTCATGTTCTATCACATTGGTGCATCCAGGCAACTCAGAAAACACATCATTATTTTTCTGTACAAATTCTTTTGTCTCTTGTTTCTGTGCCTTAGATAGGGACTCTGATATTTGCACCTCGGGTGAAGCCTTACCAGAAGTATTTCATCCTTCAGTAGTAGCCTTGCTTTGGTACCTACTGATGTCAACGTTTCCCTGTCTTTCCATGGTTTTAGTAAATTTATATAGTATTTTTGTTCTGGTTTCCTCTTGCTTGGTATACCTTATAGTTCACTTCTCCCACTTTTTCAATAATTTCATATGGCCCTTGCCATTTGGCCAGAAATTTACTTTCTACCGTGGGAACCAGTACCAACACCCAATCACCAGGATTAAAGGTCATAAGTTTAGCCGTTCTGTTATAGACACGGCTCTGAGCCAATTGGGCCTGCTCCATATGCTCCTTCACAATGGGCATTACTGCTGCAATTCTGTCTTGCATCAGGGTAATGTGTTCAATTACACTCCTGTAAGGAGTTTGTTCTTGTTCCCAGGTTTCCTTAGCTATGTCTAGGAGACCACATGGGTGTCTACCATACACCAACTCAAAAGGGGAAAAACCTGTGGAGGACTGGGGTACCTCCCAGATTGCAAACATTAACTAGGATAGTAGGCAATCCCAATCTGACACCTGACACCCAACACCTGAGGTGGGATGGGTCTCCATTTTGAAACCTGGATTTAAAGTTCACAGTCCCAGCTACTTGTTACCCCTCTGAGCATCCTCCCATCACAACCTTCCTCACCCCCACAGTAGTTGGTACAGTCTTACCAGTCTTGGGGGTAACAGGTCTGGGAGCCGTCTGCAGTAGCTCCTCGGTGGCTCGATATCGTTCCACTAAACATACCAGCTGGTCAGCCGTTGTAGGTCCCGCTTGTCCAACCCAGCGCTGAATCTGAGGTGGAAATGATCTGGTGTATTTGTCCAGTACCACTCTCTCCACCATCTGTGCCAGTGTGGCCTCCTCAGGCTGAAGCCATTTCCTCACCAAATTCACAAGATCTTGCATCTGGGATAGGGGTGGGAAATCTCAGAGAAAGTCCAGTGGTGCACTCTCCCAGCACGTACATGCATGTTCACCCCGAGACGTGCCAAGATCTCACCTCTCAGTTTATGGTAGTCCTTAGCCTCCTGTTCACACTGGTCATAGTAGGCCTTCTGGCGTTCCCTGGTGAGAAAAAGTGCCACTATATCGGCCCACTGATCCTTAGGCAGTTTCTCTCGCTTGGCTACTCACTCAAACACTCGAAGATATGCCTCCACGTCGTCTGTGGACATCATATTTTGTAGTATACTCCGTACGGCAGCTCGGGCAGCGGTCTGAACGCTCTGGGTCTCTCTGGCACCAGTACACTCTCCTGCCGTCCTCTGGTCAACCAAAGCCTCGTTGAACTGCATCAGCTTCTCCATAAGCATAAAGTTCATCTGCTGCTGCTGTGCCTGAGCTTTCTCCTGTCTCCTCTCAGCTTCCATCTGGGCTTGTTGCTGCTGTGACATTTGCTGCTGCTGTAAGATGACCTGCCCAAACTGTCTCACAAAGTCCTTCATGCTGGCAGTCTCCTTTTTAATCTCTCCTGTAGCTTTCAACCAGGACATAGGAGAGGGGAAAAAAATGGGTGTATGTCTCTAAGACTGTTTAAATTGGGTATGCCCGCATCCAAAGCACCATATGTGGGGAAGGTAGCTCGGTAGCTGCAATGGTGTGGAACCAACCAGTCAGAGACAGGGACACAAAACTGTAGCAAAACAGGTTTATTAAAAAAAAAAAAAAACTGCAAAATAAATGAACTTCACTTCAGGCAAAAAAGGAGCAAAATAAAATACAGCCTTAACTTCAGACAAAAGGAAAACAATCAAAACTTCTGCTCGTCGGAGCTCTAAACTATACAGTACAAAATTAGCTATATGTGTGGCTTACTACCAGCCACATGAACAATCAGAAGAGCACGAAATAGTCTCACCAGACTTAGTGTAGCAGGACAGACCCAGACACCTACTCTCACTCCCAGGATCTCTCCTGAAGTGCAGGCTTTGTAGGCTTATATGGCCCAGTAACGAGCCTGGGACCTACACCTGGGGCTGAATCCTATTCCAGACCCGCCCTGGACCACACATATGTCAGAAACCTGGGGCTGATATACCGTGACTCCAGTACTTTGCCTGTCACCTTCTCACAAGGAGGAAAACGTGGAAGACATATATCAAATGATGTGATAGAATTTCAGAGAGGACAATGGAAACAGACATAGAGAAAGACACTGAGCTGAGTCTGCAGTAAATAGAAAAACCTAAGCATGGACAAGAAGAATCTACTGTAGTGTAAATGTAGCCTTAGACACTTGTCTTATTTTTGTATCTTTAGAAACATTTGTCTTATTTTACATCACCTATTAGTTAACTTTCTTTAGACTACTTTTTTATCCATCAGGCTCAGCCTCAATACAGTCTTCTCAATTAAATAATGTAGGAAAGCTGGCATAATTAAAGGAATTTTCAGGACTGTGATACTGAGCTTCACTTCCTCTTCTCCACCACTAACATTACCCATATTAGAAATGTGGCCATGCTTCAGCTCATTCCCTTTCAAATGATTGGGGCTGAGCTGCAATACCAAGCACAGCCATCATACTGTCAATGGAGTTGTGCTTGGTAAGTATCAAAGAGGCCACAGAAATCAATGTCATAGTTCCAGACAACCCCTTTAAATATACCTCTTTAAATAGAAGCTTTAGGCCGGGGGCCACACATAGCAAAAACGCAGCTTTCCTCCGTGGCAAAAAAAGCTGCATTTTACAGTACCTGCAAAGTGGACTGAATTCTGGCTAATCCCATCCACACATTGCAGAAAAAACATCAGCAGGGGAAAAACGTTTTCAAAAATAACCTACGTAAAGGCTGGTGTTTTCCATGTAGTTATAATAGGGGCAGAAAGTCTGCAGAGGAAAACTCTGGACTTTGTGTGAAAAACTCTGCAAAAGAAAACGCGATGCATTACCACCGCAGTCTTTTTCCCACCTTTTTTTTTGGCTGCGTCTAGCTAGTAAGTACTCACAGATTCTCTAAATAACTTTTTTTGCAGTTAAAGGTCATTTTTTTAATATTTTTTCCTCCATTCTTTCCTAATGTCTGTTATTGAGTATGAGAAAATCTGCTTAAATATTCATGACCCAAAACTATAAAACAGTGTTCTAATCTCTTCTTATTTATAGAATTCCAAGCGGATGACTTAATAAACACATGTACTTAATTTGAAAGTCATCATACTTGTTCAATTGGATATAAATGCCATTAAAACAAATGTTCTAATCTTAAATACATTCATTACAAATAACTGAGAAATAGATTCAGAATCCATCCACTTATAGATTTCCTGCCATCTGGAAGTCAGATGGTCTTATCTGATCCTTACATCTGTGGTGTAATTAAAATGACAAACTGTGTTTTCAGCTTAATATAATTGTAGATCTAGACAATGAGTTTTTTTTCTCAATCGCATTTCCAAATATGCATTTATGCCTCACAATAAATAAAAATAATACGTAAATAATAATAAGTAGATAATAAATGTATTATGAACATATTGCATTTTGGTAATGAAAATATCTGACAGCTTGTATTGCACTATAAGGTCTGTTTGTGACCTAAAGAACTCAGAAAAATATTATCAGTTCAGCTTGAATAAATAATAGCTATTACGTTTTCAACCACCTCTGTGACCTACTACAATAAAAACAGAATCCTAAGGCTCCTTTTAGGCATATGTGACATTTTAATATTCTCATTTCAGTCATTTTATTTTCTGTAAATCTAGTCTATCATCTAGTACATAGTAGAGCAGCTAATATAGTCTTTTTAATAGCCAAACACAAAAAAAGGCTATTGGAAAATAAAAGTCTTACCTCACACCGGTCCCACACCTCTGGTCTTTACTTCATCTCAACACACAGAAAATGCACAGATACGTTTGCTCACTCAATAACTTTTTCCAGTGATCAGCTGAGTGGACATCTTAAAACATCACCTGTGTATCATTTCCTGTGTATGTTGGGACAATAGGAAGTAAAAACCAACAGAGAATGGGCAGCATCAGCGCAGAGAAGCGGGAATTTATTGAGAGGTGAGTATGGCTTTATTATTTTCCTGACCAAGGCAATGCTGAAATGAGTATCAGGATTGAAGTCATCCCGGTTGGCAGAGGGTTCAGCACACATTTACACTTATGGGTATGCAGTAGCTTTTGGTAGCTCATATTCCTTGTTTTCTTTTACCTTATATTATACAGTGGTTACAGAAAGTATTCAGACCCCTTTAAATTTTTCACACTTTGTTTCATTGCAGCCATTTGCTAAAAGCAAAAAAGTTCATTTTATTTCTCATTAATGTACACTCAGCACCCCATCTTGACAGAAAAAAAAACAAACAGAAATGTAGATAATTTTGCAAATTAATTAAAAAAGAAAAACTGAAATATCACATGGTCATAAGTATCTACATTTCTGTTTTTTTCTGTCAAGATGGGGTGCTGAGTGTACATTAATGAGAATTAAAATGAACTTTTTTGCTTTTAGCAATTGGCTGCAATGAAACAAAGAGTGAAAAATTTAAAGGAGTCTGAATACTTTCCGTACCCACTGTATATTATCATTGTTTATAGCAAATCAATTTATTAGTCTGCTATGAGATTATTTGCATTAAATTCTACTTATTCATTACTTTGTGTTTTATTTACACCTCTTCCAGGGGTATGATTCCATTTTTTATGCACTGCATAAGCCTCCTTTTGAATTTGTATGTTTGTGATATATAATATATGCCAATAATGGTTTATTTATTTTTATGTTTTTACATGGCATTGGCACTAATTTCCGTAGGTATGGTTGCATTTAATATTCAGTAGAAGGTATTGTGAAGCTGAAAATATTGTAAATGAGTGGAACTGGGAAAAACACAATTGTGCCGTTTTATGGGTTTTGTTTTTACAGTGTTCACTGTCCAGCAAGTTGACACATTACATATATTCTCCATGTTAGTGCACTTAATTGATACCAAATTTAGTTATGCTATTATGCTATAGCTATGCTTTAATACATTTAACCCCTTAAGGACACAGCCAGTTTTGGCCTTTGGGATACTGTTTTCTCTGCTTTTTCATTGGCATAAATGAAGAGAGAAAAAAGTTCTCACCACTCACTAACTGAATGATCAGCTTGCAATCTTATATGCTGATGCACGGAAAAAAATCCCCAGGACTTGTAGGAATGGATAACATGTGAAGAAAGAACTTTGATAAAATTCCAGCATCAAAAATTAAAATTTAACTTTTAATCCAGATTGTAAAAGAATAACATAAAAAAGTCCAACAATTCACGGATCCATGACAAAAATAAGTAAGTAGCCTACGTGTTTCAGAGTAAGCAAATCCCCTTATTCATAGCTTAACCTAGTATTCACTTGTATCAGATTAAATACTCTACCAAATGAAAACCACACCTAATGATGTCACATTTAAAATTTAACTCTCGGTGTACTGAAAATCACATTTTCCAAAATAACAAATATAAACCACAATCTCAAATAAACATATAAACAAATACAACAATAAACATGAAAGAAATCACAAACATTCACTTACCAAAAATAATCACATTAAAGAAAGTAAACCGCAAGAACCATTTTTCCGATAACCAAGAAGAATACAGAGGCCACATGATCGAATCATATGGTCAGATCACATGATCAGACCACAGAGGGAAATTTAAATCTAGCATTCTATAGCAATGAATAGGCGGAATCATGTGATAAAATCACATGATCGGGCCACAGAGGGAAATTTAAACATAACGCTATGAATAGACAGAATCATGTGGTAAAGTCACATAATCGGGCCACAGAGGGAAATTTAAACATAACAGTACATTACAGTGAATAAATAAAATCATGTGACAAGATCACATGATCGAATCATAAAGAAGAATTTAAACCTAGCACTGAATTGCAATAAATGAATAAAGCCATGCGACAGAGTCATATGATCAGATCACAGAGGGAATTTTTTTTTTACATATAGTACTGATGTATAATGAAAAAAATTAAATCATATACTAATATAAATACATAGAAAGCATCAAAAGAAAGAAATATTAATCAGATACCACAATTTTATTAATATTAACATAGGGCTTTAGTGATATTTATTAGATAACTTTAGATTGTATTAAACCATAAAGCTTATACACATATACGATATATTTCAACTTTATGTGGGATTTTGCTAATAGATCAATGTAAGATCCAACCTAACATTTAAACCATTTAGATGCCAAGTATTCATTTTCCAAATCCAATAGGCTTCCCGCTTGAGAAACAATTTACGCCAGTTGCCCCCATGGATAGGTTTCGGTACATATTCAATAGCAAAAAATAAAAATGAAGTAGTATCATCTTTGTGAAAAGTAATAAATTGTTTTGAAGCATTGGACATATTATCGGACAGAGACTTGTTGCAGTCTGCCACATGTTCCGATATCCAAGTTTTAATTGGCCGAATAGTACATCCCACATATAATAAATCGCATAAGCTACATTTAATAACATAAACAACATGGTGACTGTTGCAATTTAAAAAACTATGTATTTTATATGTGGAAGAATCATTATTGAAAAAACAGCCGTTTTAACTGCAAATTTACAGACTGAACATCTAGTTAGACCACTTTGAAAAAACCTCGTACCTGTAACCAGGTCGACGAGGTTTAGAACCCCAGTATCTAGAATTTTATTAACAACAGAATCTGCTTGTAAAATAGGCAGGTTTCGTCTAATAATCTGGACAATTTCATTATATGGAGGGCTAAAGGCTGTAGAGAAAGTTATATTGGTGGAACAGCATTGATCATTTTGGGATGTAACACAATTGTTCAATAAAAATAAACATTCCTTGTTATCAACTATTTTTTTAGCCCTGTTTAATGACCACTGGGGATAATCCCTATTTTTTTTAATCTAGTAAGGGTTTGTGCACTTCGTCGTTGGTAATCTGAATTAATAGTACAAGCACGCTTTGTACGAGTAAATTCCCCCACAGGGATTGATTTTAGTGTGTGTTTGGGGCGACTACTAGATGCTAATAAAATTGTATTTCTGGCTGTTGGTTTCCTATATAAAGAAGTAATAACCAATTTGCCATTTATATCCCCTTTGAAATGTATTTCTAGAAAACAAATCTTTTCACAATTTAAAGTATATGTGAACTGTAAATTCAATTAATTGTTATTAAGATAATGAATAAAACTTAGTATGGACGTCATATCTCTCCTCCAGACAATCAAAATGTCATCGATATAACGTCCATACCAATGAAGACAAGAAAAAAAAGGATTATTATGAGAAAATATGTGAGATTCTTCCCACCATGCCAAATACAGGTTTGCCAGAGAAGGTGAAAAAAGGGCCCTCATAGGGGTTCCACATATCTGTAGATAAAAATCCATCTCAAACATGAAATAATTGTGTTGCAGTAGAAAATGTGTAACCAGAATAATATATTTGGAGAGTTCTTCAGACTAAGAACTATATCTGTAAAGATGGTATGCTAAAACTACAATAACCTCTTCATGTGGAATACTTGAATAAAGAGCGTTAACATCACGTTAGCCACGAAAAATAACTATCCCATAAAATATTATTAAATGTTTTTAGAACCTCCTTACTGTCTTTGATGTATCCTGGAATTCTCAAAACTAGAGGTTGAAGTAAGTTATCTAACTATACACAAAGCTTTTCATTAACAGAACCTATTCCAGAAATTATAGGGCGTAAAGGGGGAGGGAGTACCTTTTTAAGTATTTTAGGTAGACCATGGAAGATTGGAATTATTGGAAACTGAACAATTAGATGATTATATTGAGAAGGGGGAATGACTCCTAAATTGACACCTTCCATTACCAGATCACTTAATGCTTTGGAAAAAGCCTCTGTAGGATCATGGTCTAATTTTCTATAAGTTTTGTTGTCTTGTAAGATAGATAAACATCCAATCTTATAATCTTCTTTATTCATTACTACTACCTTTCCTCCCTTGTCAGCCATTTTGATAATAATCTTATCATTGGTTTTAAGATCAGTCAATGCAGCCTTCTCTCTTTGACTCAAATTAGAAACAACGGTTGTAGAATTTATTGATTTTCTTAAATTATTAAGATCTTGTTCCACATTGTGTTGAAAATGATTGAAAACAGATACTCTTGACTTTAAAGGGTAAAAGGATGGATTGTCAGGTCTTATTTTAGTAGTGCATATATTCCTAACTGGTAAACCTTCATTACTTGTATGTGTGAGAAGTTCTGACAGTTGTAACACAGAAACCTGTTCATTAAACAAAAGACTATAAAATTTGTTAATCTGCTAAGTTTCTCCTGTGGAAGAAAATTGTGAATTGGGTATCATCTCACATGAATTGTCTTTGTCTGTGTAAAACTGTCTCTTTACAGTAAGTGAACGAATAAACCTGTTAATAACTAAATATAGGAGAGTCACTCACTAATTTTATACGGACGTATAAAAATTCAAATCTTTATTAAATAAACTTAAAAGATACCAAAACACAAACACATTGGGTGCACAATATTAATTAAAAGGCACTAATCGCCTAAAATTTACATAGAAATCAGAGAGCGTTGTGTATAGCATTAATTTCCATGGATATACCAACTTTATATGTATAACTGTAAAGTAACTACAAACCTACAGCTATGTACAGACCTCAGTCTCTCTCATTCTCAACAATTGTAAATTTCAAGGATTGTTATATACTATAAATGTTCCTGCCTCATTAATTATAGCTATCTGCTCTGGTGTATCAGGATGGCTAAACCAGCTTTGGTTTCTATACTGAAGCAGCACAGATGAAGCAGTCACGCTTTGAATTTACAATTGACTAGCACCATAGACAATCCAGTGCTCATGGCAAACTACACATTCATCTACCAGAACTATAATAAACCAGTACTCACACCAAGTTAAATGCTTTTTATCTACCAGCACTATAGTAAACCAATGCTCACAACAAAATTAACACTATTCTTACGCGTTTCTGATGTCAACAAATATTAAATTGTTGGCATCTTCATCAGAGGTAAGTGTTATTTATCTAATCTATAGAACTTCAGTGCAGGTACAGTAAGTATGTTTTCTTATTCATTTTTAGGCTATTTCTTTTCTAACATATGTTATCCATTCCCCCATTCCACACTGATATTAGGCTTTTTCAGAGGGTAGTTACATATGTTTTCTTATTGTTGTGTTAGGCTGTGCCCTTCCCAACATCACTCCCCGCACACCCCGTCGGCACTAATGTTTGGCCGCTAAATAAACCTGTTAACATCCAAAATTGTTTGAAAAAAATTTAAGTTCTCCATCGGGACAAAATTAAGGCCTTTAGATAAGACTCTTAAATGATCTTGAGATAATGTAATTGAAGATAAATTTATTACTTCATTGGTACTATTGGTAGATTCCAAAATATCAACATCATTAGTAACATTTAATAATTTCTCTGATTTGAACGGGTTAAGCAACGACGACTCAAGCCTCTTGCGATGTTTTTGCCCCGCTTGGCATCCCCGATTTTTGATTGATGTTGAAATCATAACTTTGATCCAGGTGAAGAATCCGAAAATTCTATTGATCCATCTGAAGAAGCTTAACCACGGTGAAGCTGAGATATATCAAAGTCCCGTTCCGAAGAGCTGAAAGACACTCTACGTCTATGTTCCCGTGTAGTAGTAGAAGTTCCCGTGTAGGAGTAGATCTTCTGTGACTTAATGTTTTTTTGTATACAAAACCTGTGGAGTAATCTTGAGAGTCACAAGAGAATTTTCTCTTTTTAACAGACATAATTTGCAACTCCAAGGATTCGATTTTTTTTAGTGATTGTGGTGTTTGCATTGGTATAAGAGTTTGTTGACTTAATAGATTCCATTTGTGTGTCTAGATTTTGGATTTCTTCTTTAATCATCACCAATTTTTGCTGTTCATACACTACCGTTCAAAAGTTTAGGGTCACTTAGAAATTTCCTTATTTTTGAAAGAAAAGCACTTTTTTTTTTCAATGAAGATAACATTAAATGAATCAGAAATACCCTCTATGCATTGTTAATGTGGTAAATGACTATTCTAGCTGCAAATGTCTGGTTTTTAATGCAATATCTACATAGGTGTATAGAGGCCCATTTCCAGCAACCATCACTCCAGTGTTCTAATGGTACATTGTGTTTGCTAACTGTGTAAGAAGGCTAATTGATGTTTAGAAAACCCTTGAAAACCCTTGTGCAAGTATGTTAGCACAGCTGAAAACAGTTTTGCTGGTTAGAGAAGCTATAAAACTGACCTTCCTTTGAGCTAGTTGAGAATCTGAAGCATTACATGTGTTGGTTCGATTAAACTCTCAAAATGGCCAGAAAAAGAGAACTTTCATGTGAAACTCGACAGTCTATTCTTGTTCTTAGAAATGAAGGCTATTCCATGTGAGAAATTGCCAAGAAACTGAAGATTTCCTACAACTGTGTGTACTACTCCCTTCAGAGGACAGCACAAACAGGCTCTAACCAACAAAACAAGTACATTAGAGTCTCTAGTTTGAGAAATCGACACCTCACAGGTCCTCAACTAGCAGCTTCATTAAATAGTACCCGCAAAACGCCAGTGTCAACGTCTACAGTGAAGAGGCGACTCAGGGATGTTGACCTTCAGGGCAGAGTGGCCAAGAAAAAGCTATATCTGAGACTGGCTAATAAAAGGTAAAGATTAATATGGGCAAAAGAACACAGACATTGAACAGAGGAAGATTGGAAAAAAGTGTTATGGACAGACGAATCGAAGTTTGAGGTGTTTGGATCACACAGAAGAACATTTGTGAGACGCAGAACAACTGAAAAGATGCTGGAAGAGTGCCTGACGCCATCTGTTAAGCATGGTGGAGGTAATGTGATGGTCTGGGGTTGCTTTGGTGCTGGTAAAGTGGGAGATTTGTACAAGGTAAAAGGGATTTTGAATAAGGAAGGCTATCACTCCATTTTGCAACGCCATGCCATACCCTGTGGACAGCGCTTGATTGGAGCCAATTTCATCCTACAACAGGACAATGACCCAAAGCACACCTCCAAATTATGCAAGAACTATTTAGGGAAGAAGCAGGCAGCTGGTATTCTATCTGTAATGGAGTGGCCAGCGCACTCACCAGATCTCATCCCCATTGAGCTGTTGTGGGAGCAGCTTGACCATATGGTACGAAAAAGTGCCCATCAAGCCAATCCAACTTGTGGGAGGGGCTTCTGAAAGCATGGGGTGAAATTTCTACAGATTACCTCAGCAAATTAACAGATAGAATGCCAAAGGTCTGCAATGCTGTAATTGCTGCAAATGGAACATTCTTTGACGAAAGCAAAGTTTGAAGAAGAAAATTATTATTTCAAATAAAGATCATTATTTCTAACCTTGTCAATGTCTTGACTATATTTTCTATTCATTTTACAACTCATTTGATATATAAAAGTGTGAGTTTTCATGGAAAACACAAAATTGTCTGGGTGACCCCAAACTTTTCAACCATAGTGTATGTAACTATATAAGTTCCATTAATTTCAATGAACAATTCGTAAGAATGTCATTCCATGAACTCTCAAACTTGTCGTCATAAATTAAAGTGTGGAAATTCTTTATAGGTAAACCCCTAGGTACCATCTTCTTATGAATATATTGTTCTAGAGAGTAACATGATCCCAAAATAGTTTTAATTCCTGTGTTTGCAGTTTTTCCCATTTGTTAAAAAGGTCTCTATGGTCATTGTTAACATCCAAATTAACTGTTTCACCAACACCAAAAACTTGTGCGATCTTATTAGCTCGAATTCCATTGAGATTATCACCTTCCAACATAACAATTAATTCTTAAAAACGACAAGGAAAGACACCCAACAAAATTTATGTTCAAAGTCCATATATATGTAAAAATGGGAGCATGTGAAAACAAAAGTCCAAAATATCACAAATGAAGAGAGAAAAAAAAGTTCTCACCGCTCACCAACTGAATGAACAGCTTGCAATCTTATATGCTGATGCACGGAAAAAAAATCCCCAGGACTTGTAGGAATGGATAGCATCTGAAGAAAGAACTTGGATAAAATTCCAGCATCAAAAATTAAAATTTTACTTTTAATCCAGATTGTAAAAGAATAACAAAAAAAGTCCAACAATTCACGGATCGATGACAAAAACAAGTAAGTAGCCTACGTTTTTCAGAGCAAGCAAATCCCCTTATTCATAGCTTAACCCAGTATTCACTTGTATCAGATTAAATACTCTACCAAATGAAAACCACACCTAATGACATCACATTGAAAATTTAACTCTCGGTGTACTGTACTATTTACAGATATGTGGAGCCACTATGGGGGCCCCTTTTTCACTTTCTCTGGCAAACCTGTATATGGCATGGTGGGAAGAATCTTATATATTTTCTCACAATAATCCCTTTTTTTCTTGTCTTCATTGGTATGGACGTTATATCGATGACATTTTGATTGTCTGGAGGGGAGATATGATGTCCATACCAAGTTTTATTCATTATCTTAATAACAATTAATTGAATTTACAGTTCACATATACTTTAAATTGTGAAAAGATTTGTTTTCTAGACATAGAATTCAAAGGGGATATAAATGACAAAATGGTTATTACTTCTTTATATAGGAAACTAACAGCCGAAAATACAATTTTATTAGCATCTAGTAGTCGCCCCCAAACACACACTAAAATCAATCCCTGTGGGGGAATTTAGTTGTGCAAAGCGTGCTTGTACTATTAATTCAGATTACCAACGACAAAGTGCACAAACCCTTACTAGATGAAAACATAGGGGTTATCCCCAATGGTCATTAAAGGGGTATTCCCATGAACATAATCATATCTATATTTGTAGATAATTAAAAGTTAAACATTTTTGCAAATATAAGTAGTTAAAAATTCTGCAGAGTTTTAAAGATTTTCTCTAACTCTCTTAGTGGTGACAGTCTGTTGTCTTGATTGGTTGCCAATGGATACGACCACGAATGCAGAAACTTTCTATGATCTGGGACTTGCCAGGAATCCAGCCATGATTTTCTTATTGTAGCTGGGTTATCAGGCAGGGACACTACATGTATTAGTACATATCCTGGCCACAATAAGGAAATCATAGCTGATTTTCTGACGTTAGAAAGTTCCTGCATTAATGGTCGTATCCACTGGCAACCGATCAAGACAACAACTTGTGACCACAAGATATTGAGAGAAAATCTTTAAAACTGCAAAATGTTTAATAACTTATATTTGCAAAAATGTTTAACTTTTAATTATCCACAAATTTAAAAATGGTTATGTTTGTGGGAATACCCCTTTAAACAGGGCTAAAAAAATAGTTGATAACAAGGAATGTTTATCTTTATTGAACAATTGTATTACATCCCAAAATGATCAATGCTGTTCCACCAATATAACTTTCACTACAGCCTTTAGCCCTCCATATAATGAAATTGTCCAGATTATTACACGAAACCTGCCTATTTTACAAGCAGATTCTGTTGTTAATAAAATTCTAGATACTGGGGTTCGCTATGTAGCACGCCGAGGTCGTTCTCTCAGACATATTTTATCTCCCAGTCTATATTGTTCTAATTCATAAAACTTGTCGACCTGGTTACAGGTACGAGGTTTTTTCAAAGTGGTCTAACTAGATGTTCAGTCTGTAAATTTGCATTTAAAACGGCTGTTTTTTCAATAATGATTCTTCCACATATAAAATACATAGTTTTTTGAATTGCAACAGTCACCATGTTGTTTATGTTATTAAATGTAGCTTATGCGATTTATTATATGTGGGATGTACTATTTGGCCATTTAAAACTTGGATATCGGAACATGTGGCAGACCGTAACAAGTTCCTGTCCGATAATATGTCCAATGCTTCAAAACATTTTATTACTTTTCACAAAGGTGATACTACTTCATTTTTATTTTTTGTTATTGAATATGTACCGAAACCTATCCATGGGGGCAACTGGCGTAAATTGTTTCTCAAGGAGGAAGCCTATTGGATTTGGAAAATGAATACTTGGCATCCAAATGGTTTAAATGGTAGGTTGGATCTTACATTGATCTATTAGCGAAATCCCACATAAAATTGAAATATATCGTATATGTGTATAAGCTTTATGGTTTAATACAATCTAAAGTTATCTAATAAATATCACTAAAGCCCTATGTTAATATTAATCAAATTGTGGTATCTGGTTAATAGATCTTTCTTTTGATGCTTTCTATGTATTTATATTGGTATATGATTTCATTTTTTCATTATACATCAGTACTATATGTAAAAAAAAATTTCCTCTGTGATCTGATCATATGACTCTGTCGCATGACTTCATTTATTGCAATTCAGTGCTAGGTTTAAATTCTTCTTTATGATTCGATCATGTGATCTTGTCACATGATTTTATTTATTCACTGTAATGTACTGTTATGTTTAAATTCCCCTCTATGATCTGATCATGCGACTTTGTCACATGATTTCATCCATTCATTGTAACCCCGTGTTATGTTCAAATTTCCCTTTGTGATCTGATCATATGACTCTGTCGCATGACTTTATTCATTTATTGCAATTCAGTGCTAGGTTTAAATTCTTCTTTATGATTCGATCATGTGATCTTGTCACATGATTTTATTTATTCACTGTAATGTACTGTTATGTTTAAATTCCCCTCTATGATCTGATCATGTGACTTTGTCACATGATTTCATCCATTCATTGTAACCCCGTGTTATGTTCAAATTTCCCTTTGTGATCTGATCATATGACTCTGTCGCATGACTTTATTCATTTATTGCAATTCAGTGCTAGGTTTAAATTCTTCTTTATGATTCGATCATGTGATCTTGTCACATGATTTTATTTATTCACTGTAATGTACTGTTATGTTTAAATTCCCCTCTATGATCTGATCATGCGACTTTGTCACATGATTTCATCCATTCATTGTAACCCCGTGTTATGTTCAAATTTCCCTTTGTGATCTGATCATATGACTCTGTCGCATGACTTTATTCATTTATTGCAATTCAGTGTTAGGTTTAAATTCTTCCTTATGATTCGATCGTGTGATCTTGTCACATGATTTTATTTATTCACTGTAATGTACTGTTATGTCTAAATTTCCCTCTGTGGCCCAATCATGTCACTTTACCACATGATTCTGTTTATTCATAGAGTTATTGTAACGTCTCTGCCTGTTCGGGTCTTCAGGTGGATTCCTTGGTTAAGATTCTTGTTGTTCAATCTGAATACTGTAATAGACTATGTAATTGAATTTCTGCCACACCTGTCTCCTGCATCTTTGTTTCTCTCTGCTCCTCTAATAGTTCATCTCAGCCTTGCCTGTGTGATTGACAGCCTGTCTACCAATCCAGTCTGGGGCAGGTCCTGACTTTCTATAAACAGGTTGTCAGCCCTCACATGTTCGCTGGCTTTTGATTCTGTCTTGTGACTTGTCCCTGCTAACTCCTATTTTGCTATATCCTGTATTCCTATTCCTGACCTCTGGTTTTGTCTCTGACTATTCTCTTGGATTGTGATTTTGCACTGCATTGCTCGACTGTTACCGACCCCTTTGCTAGCTGACCTCCCTTGTTGTTGTTTGTACTGTCTGCGTTCGGTGTTGTCACCTATATTAGGAAGGGACTGTCGACCAGCTGCTGGCTGTCGCCTAGGACAGATCAGGCAAGTTAGCTAGGGACAGTGGGGGGTTCAGCTTTAGGGCTCACTGGCTTGTTTTGCCCCTCCCCCCAGGGTTCTGCAGCAGCACTGGGGAATTGCTCAACTGGCAATTCCCTTACAGAATAGCCAGCCCTAAAATTATCTTCTGCCATTGCTTCCCTCCGGCGGATCAGCATGGATCCTATTCATGACCTTGCAGCCAAGATGGAGGGTTTGGCAGGCCTGGTAGCTGAGCTAGCTAAACAGGTTTAGACCCTTACTGATGCTGCTGCAGCATCCCCTGCTGTTTCTACCCTTCCCAGGGTGAAGATGTTACACCCGGATCATTTCTCGGGGGACCGAGAAAAATTTGAGACTTTCCAAGAGTCTTGTCGCTTGTACTTTCGGATTAACCCTCATGCATCCCAGACCCAAATGGTGGGAGTAGTTATATCCCTCCTACAGGGGGATCCACAAGCTTGGGCCCTTAAACTTAGGGCTGAGGAGTGGTCGGATTTTGAAATTTTTTTTTTGTCCCTGGGGTCTATCTATGCTGAGCCAGACTACATTGGGCTTGCGGAATCGCAACTCCTCACCATGTGGCAGGGCAAACGCTCTGCTGAGGAGTATTGCTCAGAGTTCTACAAGTGCAGTGTAACTGCAGGTTGGTGTGAGTCGGCTCTAAAGGCCCACTTTAAACAAGGCCTGTGTGACCGTGTTAAGGAGGTCTGGGTCGGTCACCCAGATCTCCCTACTCTTGAGCAGGCTATGACGTTGCTGTCTGTATTGACTGGAGAATTCGGGAAAATGTTAAAGAGAGAGTAGGGTCTGTTTCCTCCAAATTTTTTGTCTCTTCCTCTCTCTCTTCTGATAAACCCACCTTTTCTCTCATCACTCCTGGTGAGGAACCCATGCAACTGGGAGCTATGGACGCCAAGACTCGACGAGAACATCGTCTCCGGAATAACCTCTACCTGTACTGTGGTACTTCAGGTCATATCATACGAGACCGCTCGATCAGACCCCGCACACCAGCGGAAAAACTTTAGTGCCTGAGTGGTAGTCGGAAGAACTACTCAGGCAACCAAGTATTTGCTGAAAATAACAATAAGATGTTGTTATCTGTGTCTCTGTCCTCTGGGGGCAGATCTGTTTCTGGCCAGGCCTTAGTTGACTCTGGGTCTCCAGCAAACGTTGTCACATTCTCGTTTGTCTCAGCTTTAGGCATTAAGCTTTTGCCACTCGATGCTCCTCTGTCTGTTACTGGGGTGGATTTTGCCCCACTGGCCAGGGGTAAGGTCCGGTTCAAGACCCCTTTAATCACGTTGCAAGTGGGTTCTGCACATTCTGAGGTCATTAGCTTCTTTGTTATGGAGCATCTATCTTCCAATATTGTTTTGGGACTTCCCTGGTTGAACCTTCATAACCCTATTTTTGATTGGGGTAAAAGGGAGTTAGTAAAATGGAGAGCTCAGTGCTCATCCCACCGTATTGCTTTGCATACCTTAGATTGTGTCAGTGAGGAGACGGTCTCGGCTACTAAGGGTTGGAAACGCCAGGCAAATAAAAAACATTTGCCTGGTCCACCAGCACCTGTTGTTCAGAGAATGGCAAAAGAAATACAGGGTCCTTCTAAAACTGGTTTGTCTGGTGAGGGTCCGATGGCCCTCATAAATGGGGGGGTACTGTAACGTCTCTGCCTGTTTGGGTCTCTGAGCCACCCTCCGCTCGCACGCTGTGGCACAGGAGGCGTGTTCAGTTTGATTCCTTGGTTTAGATTCTTGTTGCTCAGTCTGAACACTGTCCTAGACTATGTAATTGAATTTCTGCAACACCCGTCTCCTGCATCTTTGTTTCTCTCTGCTCCTCTAATAGTTAATCTCAGCCTTACCTGTGTGATTGACAGCCTGTCTACCAATCCAGTCTGGGGAAGGTCCTGACTTTCTATAAGCAGGTTGTCAGCCCTCACATGTTCGCTGGCTTTTGATTCTGTCTTGTGACTTGTCCCTGCTAGCTCCTATTCTGCTATTTCCTGTATTCCTATTCCTGACCTCTGGTTTTGTCTCTGACTATTCTCTTGGATTGTGATTTTTTTACTGCATTGCTCGACTGTTAATGACCCCTTTGCTAGCTGACCTCCCTTGTTGTTTGTCCTGTCTGCGTTCTGTGTTGTCACCTATATTAGGAAGGGACTGTCGACCAGTTACTGGCTGTCGCCTAGGACAGATCAGGCAAGTTAGCTAGGGACAGTGGGGGGTTCAGCTTTAGGGCTCACTGTCTTGTTGTGCCCCTCCCCCCTCTGTGGCCCGTTCATGTGATTTTATCACATGATTCTGTACATTCATAGCGTTATGTTTAAATTTCCCTCTGTGGCCCGATCATGTGATTTTATCACATTATTCTGCCTATTCATTGCTATAGAATGCTAGATTTGAATTTCCCTCTGTGGCTCAATCATATGATTTAATCACATGATTTTGTCTATTCATTGCTATAGAATGCTAGATTTAAATTTCCCTCTGTGGTCTGATCATGTGATTCAGTCATATGACCTCTGTATTCTTCCTGGTTACCGGAAAAATGGTTCTTGCGGTTTACTTTCTTTAATATGATTATTTTTGGTAAGTGAATGTTTGTGATTTCTTTCATGTTTCATGTTTATTGTTGTATTTGTTTATATGTTTATTTGAGATTGTGGTTTATATTTGTTATTTTGGAAAATGTGATTTTCAGTACATCGAGAGTTAAATTTTCAATGTGATGTCATTAGGTGTGGTTTTCATTTGGTAGAGTATTTAATCTGATAAAAGTGAATACTAGGTTAAGCTATGAATAAGGAGCTTTGCTTGCTCTGAAACACATAGGCTACTTACTTATTTTTGTCATGGATCCGTGAATTATTGGACTTTTTTATGTTATTCTTTTACAATCTGGATTAAAAGTAAAATTTTAATTTTTGATGCTGGAATTTTATCCAAGTTCTTTTGTCATTGGCATGTCCTGAAAGACAAAATGTTTTTTAATTTTTCTGTAAGTTTAACTGTTTAAGGACTTGTTTTTTGCAAGACAGTTGTATTTTTCAATGGCATCATTTTGGGGTGCATATAACATATTGACTAAATTTTACTACTGCTTTCTATTACAAAAATTATAAAAAATTGTGGCGTATTTTTAATTTAAAATTTTGAGCTGTACTCTATACAGTATAAATAACTTGTTACAGTACCTTTAGGCTGCGGATGTGTAAGATTACTAATTTAATAAATGTATTTAGTTTGGTTTTTTGCTAATGTCATACAATGAAAATATTTTTTTGAAAAAAAGTATTTGCTCTTGTATCGTCATCTTCTAAGATCTATAATTTTTTTTATTTTTCAACCAAAGGAGCTATTTGAGGGCTTGTTTTTGTGAGATGTGCTTTTTCTTGACATCATTCTGGGGTACATATGACTTTTGATCACTTTTGATTTATTTTTTTTAAGGTGAAGTGACCAAAGTACAATATTTCTGTTTTTTAAAAACTTTTTTTTTTTACACCTTTCACCATGTGGGATAATAATGGATTAAATTTATATTTTGTCGTCATGCAGTAATATCTAATTTGTACTTTTTTATTTTTGGCTAATCTTATACAAGCATTTTAAAAATCACTTGATTTTGTATCATCATCTTCTAGAAGCCATAACTTTTTTTTTTCCATCAACAGAGCTAGTTGAGGCTTATATTTTGTGATACAAGCTGTATTTTTCATGGGTGCCATTTTGCAATATATGCAACTTTTTGATCACCTTTCCATCTTTTGGAGCCATGTTCAACATTTCTGAAGTAGTTTTACAGCATTTATCCAGGGGAATAAATAATGCATTTATAGTAATGCATATACAGTTTCATAGTACATATTGGTATGAAGGTAGCTTTACAAAACATGTATTGTTATATGCTATTTCTTTTTTTAGATTTTTCATAATAAAGCATTTTTAAATGGTAAAAGGGTTACTTCCTCTGTGGGTGCTGTGCTGTGATGGCGTTCACTATGCAGAGCCACACCCAATAGAGTCCCTACTATACAGAAGTTGAATTTTATAAGATCTGTTGGTGTGGTGCAACATGAAGGCACTCATTGCTGTTTTGCCGTGCTTGTGGGATGTAATAATAATAATAATAATAATAATAATAATAGTCCTTTAATAGTCCCACAATGGGGAAATTCAGTGTGTTACAGCAGCAAAGATAAGCAGATACAAATACAAATACAACATGTACAGGAATGTTCCAAGGTGAGAGGCATTACATTAATAGCAGACAGACAGATAGGACGTAGCAGAGGAGGAGGGGGGGGGGGGGATTTAACAGGCAGAGAGATATTTCAGTTCTCTGTGTGTAATGATCTATGCTTAGGTCGGTGTTGGTTGTACAGCCTAACCGCGGTGGGGAGGAAAGACTTCCGATAGCGCTCCTTCTCACACCTAGGGTGGAGCAGTCGGTCACTGACAGTACTGCTCAGCGCGATCACAGTCTCATGCATGGGATGGGACTTCTTCTTCTGCATGGAGCTCACCACGGACAGTATCCTTCTGTCACCCACCACCTGCACTGGGTCCAGTGGGCTCCCCAGGACAGAGCTGGCCTTTCTAATCAGCTTGTCAAGTTTATTTCTGTCCCTGGTTGATATACTGCTCCCCCAGCAGGCCACTCCAAAGAAGATGGCTGATGCCACTACCGAGTTGAAGAAAGTTCTAAGAAGTGCCCCCCGGATTCCAAAGGCTCTCAGTTTCCTAAGCAGGTAGAGCCTGCTGTGGCCCTTCCTGTACAGGGCCTCCATATGATCTGCCCAGTCCAGCTTATTATTAAGGAGCAAACCCAGGTACTTATAGGTGTTCACAATCTCGATGCCCGTCCCCAGGATGTCCACTGGTTTAGGAGGGCTTCTGCCTTTGCGGAAGTCCACCACCATCTCCTTGGTCTTCCCCGCGTTAATCTTCAGGTGGTTCCGGTGGCACCAGTCCACAAAATCCTGGTTCAGTTCTCTGTACTCCCTGTCATCATCATCTGTGATGAGACCCACTATTGCAGAGTCGTCAGAATACTTCTGTAGGTAGCAGCTGGATGAGTTGCACCTAAAATCTGCAGTGTACAGTGTGAAGAGGAAAGGGGCGAGAACCGTACCCTGAGGTGCCCCCATATTACATATCACGGTACCTGACACACAGTCTCGGGCTCTCACGTATTGAGGTCGATTTGTGAGGTAGTCTAGGATCCAGTTGGAGAGGTGGTGGTCCACTCCAGCAAGGCCCAGCTTGTCCCTCAATAACCTGGGCTGTATGGTGTTAAAAGCACTGGAGAAGTCAAAGAACATTATTCTCACTGTGTTCCCTGGTTTCTCCAGGTGTGACAGAGCCCTGTGCAGAAGATGGATGATGGCATCATTATCATTTACAGCACAAAGGTCGCTGTAAAGTGGGTAGTGAGCTTATACACTTTGGTCAAAATATATGCTAAGGACTGCATGTTTATTTTTGTAGATTTTGCTAAGAAGCAAAGATCAATGTATAATACTGGGTTTGCAGTGCAAATCTTTTTTCTAAAATTCTGACATAGTATTTATGTTTGGCTAGCTTTATACAATAACAACTTAAAGAAAAAGAATCACTTGAGCTTGCATCACCACCTTCTAAAAACCATATTTTCTTTATTTTTCTACCAAGAGAGCTAGATGATGCTTATATTTTGCGGGACAAGCTATACTTTCACTGGTGCCGTTTTAGAGGGTTTTTTTTACAC
Source organism: Leptodactylus fallax (assembly GCA_947044405.1). NCBI lineage: Eukaryota > Metazoa > Chordata > Amphibia > Anura > Leptodactylidae > Leptodactylus > Leptodactylus fallax. The sequence continues at coordinate 4,285,024 of CAMRHE010000128.1, read as the reverse complement.
CATTCACCGAGTGGGATAAATAATAAAAGGGATGCATTAGTTTCATATTACAGATTATTATGGATGAAGCTATACAAAACATAAACTGTTATTTACTTTTTTTTTCGTTATAAAGCATTTGTGAATGATAAAAGCGTTTTTTCGCTTTTATTTCCTATCTTTAAAATATTTAAAAGCATTTTTTATTACTTGTTTATTTTAGTCACAGGAAGGGAATAGATTATGTGATCTTCTGAATCCACATATGATACAATGCAGTACTTCTGTAGTTTAAATGCGCCCCCCATTGCTATTGACTATGGAGGTTAAACACTTGCCATCAGTGATATCTTAAATTATGGGAGTTACAGAAGAATGTCAGCTGTAAGTTACACTTGGTGCCATATCTATGATGTAAATACATATTGTACAAACATGATACTTGGAATGCCATTCAGTACAGACCAAAAGTTTGGACACACCTTCTCATTCCAAGAGTTTTCTGTATTTTCATGACTATAAAAATTGTAGATTCACACCGAAGGCATCAAAACTATGAATTAACACATGTGGAATTATATACTTAACAAAAAAGTGTGAAACAAGTGAAAATATGTCTTATATTCTAGGTTCTTCAAAGTAGCCACCTTTTGCTTTGATTACTGCTTTGCACACTCTTGGCAAAGAGTCGCAAAGGTCGCAATTGACCACGGTATGTAAGAGGTTGAATGTCTGTGATCAAAATTGTTTCCGATAACAGACATTTGCTGGCAGATGTCTACTGTGTAAAACAGCTGGCACTTGCGGGTGATGGCACCAACCCAGCTACTGAGCCAAATCCATATTTAAAGGGGTATTTTTTCAAAGCAAGTTACCCCTATCCTTATTACACCCCAGTTTTGAATGGAGCAGCAGGATGGACAGTGTGTGCTGCTCCAATCATTTCAATAGGATCGCCAAAGATAGCTGAAACACAACACACCAGCTATATTTCGGCAGGGTAGAGGAATCCTCCAAGGTCTTCTACAAAATATGCCACTTTCCATTTTGGTCTTAAAAGAACTATGCAGCACTGACTTTTTTTGCACTTTGTTTCTTCTTTGAAAAGGAACATATCTCACAATAAACTTGTGTCCTTTTATTCTTGTATAATAATTACTGAAACCCATGAATACATGTCTTTACAAAGCAGACAACAGTGTGAAAAACAATATGGTTCAAACATACAATTACTATGTACACTTTTGTACACGTCCAACATGCTTTCAATTGCCAAGAATAATAGATCACTACTGGTTACAAATTATACAGCTGCTATAAATAGCTTGTATTTTATGGGATTTGCTATATAGTTAGAATGTTAATATAATCCTAATGATGTACAAGATATCGAAAGAGTTTCATTTAACAACATTTTGCTAAAACTCAATTTACAAAAGCAGATTTCACTTACATATAGTGTACAGTGTCCATATTAGGACATCCTCAGATATCAGTGTCAAACATCAGATTAATAGCAGTTTACAACAGTGACACCTGACTTTGATTCTGACAACGACTTTGACTTTGATTCTGACGACGACTTTGATTCTGACAACGACTTTGACTTTGATTCTGACAATGACTTTGACTTTGATTCTGACAACGACTTTGATTCTGACAACGACTTTGACTTTGATTCTGACAACGACTTTGACTTTGATTCTGACAACGACTTTGACTTTGATTCTGACAACAACTTTGATTCTGACAACGACTTTGACTTTTATTCTGACAAAGACTTTGATTCTGACAACGACTTTGACTTTGATTCTGACAACGACTTTGAATTTGATTCTGACAACAATTTTGACTTTGATTCCGACACCTGACTTTGATTCTGACAACGACTTTGATTCTGACAACGACTTTGACTTTGATTCTGATAACGACTTTGACTTTGATTCTGACAACGACTTTGACTTTGACTCTGACACCTGACTCTATGCAGTTTCTGGGCTGGTTGTAAAACTTAGATGACTTCTGACTTTCATATCTGATTGAGTCACAAGTCAGCAGTCAGCTATGAAGCACATACAATGTTACACTGTGATTGGCCAGTCTGACTGACCTCTGAGTGACCTCACTGCTCACACTCAGGAGTAGAAGATACTAGTATAAGGCTGCAGGCTGAGAGCTCCATGAGTCTGATAAAAAGATGTCTGACACAAAGTTGTCTGATACCTGACTCAGTCAGAGATCAGACTTACACATCATCTGAGTTTTTCATATACATACAAGCACATACAATGGTGGAGATTTATCAAGTAAAATGCTCCATAATTCTGGAATTATTTTCACCAAATAACCTCTCTGTGTGCCACATTCATAAAGTGTTTTAAATACTTTTATTACTTGTACAAAAAGGAGCGTGACCTACAACACTGTGCTGCAAAAATACATCCAAATAACCTCTCTAACATTTATCAAGTGTTTTAGGCTGAGGCCCCACGTACCAGGCTGCAGCAAAAAAGCGCTGTGGAAAAAACCTTTGCAGAAATGCATCACGGTTTTTCCCTCAGATATTTTCGCAGAAAGTTTGGTGAGGTTTCCTCTGCAGACTTTCTGCTTCCATTATACCTATAGTGAAACTGCCAGCATTTGCGGTTTCACTATAGTTGTGATTCAATCAGATATGAAAGTCAGAAGTCATCTAAGCTTTACAACCAGCCCAGAAACTGCATAGAGTCAGGTGTCAGACTCAAAGTCAAAGTCGTTGTCAGAATCAAAGTCGTGGTCAGAATCAAAGTCAAAGTCGTTGTCAGAATCAAAGTCGTTGTCAGAATCAAAGTCAAAGTCGTTGTCAGAATCAAAGTCGTTGTCAGAATCAAAGTCTAAGTCGTTGTCAGACTCTAAGTCAAAGTCAGGTGTCACTGTTGTAAACTGCTATTAATCTGATGTTTGACACTGATATCTGAGGATGTCCTAATATGGACACTGTAATAGTGAGCTAAATCTAAAAATAAGAAATAATATGGGCATATTCATTTAATTTATTTAACATTCTAAATAATTAGAAAACATCACTATTGAGGTGGATGTTATAATAACTGAATAAAATCCAAAAGATTGTATACCCTTGTCCACTTATTATATCTTAACATTTTACAACTAGTCAATATTTAAAAAAAAAAAAAAAATACAGAACACATGTACAGTGGGGAAAAAAAGTATTTAGTCAGCCACCAACTGTGCAAGTTCTTCCACTTAAAAAGATGAGAGAGGCCTGTAATTGTCATCATACGTAGACCTCAACTATGAGAGACAAAATGAGAAAACAAATCCAGAAAATCACATTGTCTGATTTTTAAAGAATTTATTTTCAAATTATGGTGGAAAATAAGTATTTGGTCACCTACAAACAAGCAAGATTTCTGGCTCTCACAGACCTGTAACTTCTTCTTTAAGAGGCTCCTCTGTCCTCCACTCATTACCTGTAGTAATGGTACCTGTTTGAAATTATTATCAGTATAAAAGACACCTGTCCACAACCTCAAACAGTCACACTCCAAACTCCACTATGGTGAAGACCAAAGAGGTGTGGAAGGACACCAGAAACAAAATTGTAGACCTGCACCAGGCTGGGAAGACTGAATCTGCAAAGGCAAGCATCTTGATGTGAAGAAATCAACTGTGGGAGCAATAATTAGAAAATGGAAGACATACAAGACCACTGATAATCTCCCTCGATCAGGGGTTCCACTCAAGATCTCACCCCGTGGGGTCAAAATGATCACAAGAATAGTGAGCAAAAATCCCAGAACCACACAAGGGGACCTAGTGAATGACCTGCAGAAAGCTGGGACTATTGTAACAAAGGTTACCGTCAGTAACACACTATGCCGCCAGAGACTCAGATCCTGCAGTGCCAGACGTGTCCCCCTGCTTAAGCCAGTACATATCCGGGGCCGTCTGACGTTTGCTAGAGAGCATTTGGATGTTCCAGAAGAGTATTGGGAGAATGTCATATGGTCAGATGAAACCAAAGTAGAACTGTTTGGTAGAAACACAACTCGTCGTGTTTGGAGGAGAGTGAATGCTGAGTTGCATCCAAAGAACACCATACCTACTGTGAAGCATGGGGGTGGCAACATCATGCTTTGGGGCTGTTTCTCTGCAAAGGGACCAGGACGACTGATCCGTGTACATGAAATAATGCATGGGGCTATGTATCGCGAGATTTTGAGTGCAAACCTCCTTCCATCAGCAAGGGCATTGAAGATGAAACGTGGCTGGGTCTTTCAGCATGACAATGATCCCAAGCACACTGCCAGGGCAATGAAGGAGTGGCTTCGTAAGAAGCATTTCAAGGTCCTGGAGTGGCCTAGCCAGTCTCAATATCTCAACCCCATAGAAAACCTTTGGAGGGAGTTGAAAGTCCGTATTGCCCAGCGACAGCCCCAAAACATCACTGCTCTAGAGGAGATCTGCATGGACGAATGGGCCAACATACCAGCAACAGTGTGTGCCAACCTTGTGAAGACTTACAGAAAATGTTTGACCTCTGTCATTACCAACAAAGAATATATAACAAAGTATTGAGATGAACTTTTGTTATTGACCAAATACTTATTTTCCACCATAATTTGCAAATAAATTCTTTAAAAATCAGACAATTTTCTGGATTTGTTTTCTTATTTTGTCTCTCATAGTTGAGGTCTACCTATGATGTCAATTACAGGCCGGCCTCATCTTTTTAAGTGGGAGAACTTGCACAATTGGTGGCTGACTAAATACTTTTTTTCCCCACTGTAAATGACCTGTGAGTTCTCTTTAGGTTTTTCAGGGGACACAAGGTTACCTACTGACTCTTCCCCCACTTCAACCAGATATTAAATTATTAAATACAATCGCTTCCCCCATCGAACACCAGGCATCTACCTCTAGTCCACTAAATCTTAGTCTTAACTAGCCTCCATAATAACCCCTTCCCTCCACAGACATGTTTTGTTTTTTGACTTTCATTGTTTACTCCCCACCTTCCAAAAGCCATAACATTTTCTTATAGGTTTTATTTTTACAGCATTCACTGTGCAGGAAAATGACATGTTACCTATATACTATGGTTCCTTACAATTGCAGAGATACCAAATTTATATAGTTTTTGTAATGTTTTAACACCTTAACCGTATCACGGTAATCGCTCTAACTGGCAAAATAAAGGTAACGTCATTTATGATGCCTACTGCACTATGCTAAATTTAGAACATAATAAAAGGATGACAAAACTGACATATTTTTGACATCTCACTAAGAAAGAGTTAATAAAATTTAATCAGTAAACTAAATGTTTCCCAAAATAGTGCAATAGAAAAGTACTTGTTATCAAAAAACAAGTTCTTATATGTCTATGTTAATATTAAAATGGATCCATGTCCTCCAAGATATATACCTCTGTAAAGCTGACAGTGTGCTGAATTCAGTGCACTTTCAGTTTTGCAGGTATCTGCCCTGGTTCCAGAGATATCGGTACTATTTTTGGCAACCAATATCACTGCACTGTCAGAGGGGCCAGCCCCTCTGCTCAGCGTCATTGCTGGGTGTAACGGGAAGTGGATGTGTGGACTCACTGTGCCATCTACTGGAGGGGTACTGGAGGGGTCCCTGCTGACCAGGGACCAGACAGACTCTGGTATGAGGCACCAGAGGGTACAGGCAGAGGGATAGTTGGGAACAGGCCAAATTTCAATGGCAGGTGGCAGTTAAACAAGGTCATAGGCATGCCAATATGTTTGTAGTTCAGGCATTTTTGGATGTGGAAATACCTAATGAGTGTTCATTTTTTCTTATGTATTTTTATTTGAGATCTAGGTAAAGTGGTGGCGATTTAAACTTTTATTTATTTATTTTTTTAAAAAAACCTTTTTACTTTTTCATTTTTTTTGACCCCCTAGGGTGTCTTATGACTGCTATAATATTCTGAATATTAACAGTATATTGACAAATCCATTCACTGCTATTACAGGGTGCCATACCCCTGGATCATATTCGGGGGATGATATTCCTATTAAGCATGACAACACCTCATAAAAAATTCCATTATTTATTTGTTGTAGTATTCTCCATGTATTCTTCATAGCTCTGTCCTGATGTTCAAGTCTGCTTGCTGCAGCGGGTGCCAGGCTTGCGCACTTGCATCAGTGCTTTTTCTATGAGGCTGCCAGGTTCTTGGAATTGCACATAGTTTTGTCATTTGTTTTAGCTCCCAGAGCAGCCATGTCTGTGCATTGCAGCTTAAAAAAAAAGGAATAACGTTGGCGCACACTCAGTAATGTTTTACCTATCCTATACTGCTGTTTTTGGCATATAGCTTCTTCCCTTCATAAACACTGGAAGTAACTAAAGAACTGCTCTGGCTCTAGCAGTAACTAGAGAACTGCTCTGTCCTCTGGCTCCTGTATGAGCTCTCCCAGCATAGTTCATTCTATGCTAAGAAAGTTGACAGGTTCATCCTGTGCCCATTTCCTTGTCAGTGGTCATCATTGTCATACATTACAGTGACATTTATGCTTAATAAAGGGTTTTTGAACAGTTTTATCAGACTAAGGCCCCTTGCAGACGACCGTGTGCTCTTTCAGTGTGCTATCCATGTTTTTCCAACTCATTTCCTATGGGCCCAAGGACACTACCATGTATTCCATGGATTGATGTGTGGACCGAGAGTCAATGCCGCAAAATTCAGAGCAGGTCCTATTCTGCTCAGTGTTTGCGGCATGGACTCGCCCATAGAAGCCTATGGGAGAGCAAAAACCACGGATGGCACAAAGATGTATTCCATGTTTCGCCCGTATTTGCGGAACAGTTACAATTTATTTCCGCATTGGTACGGGATGGTATGTCTCTGGGAGAGAGGGAATCCTAGCAGCATAGATAACTATTCTGCTAGGAGTCCCGCTCCCAGCATGAAGTTCAAGCTGGTAAATCTGGCTAACACACGGACCGAGTTTAACGGGTGAAACACGGTCGTGTGCTGCTACCCCTAGGGAGTGGTTGGAGAAGGGAAGCTGCAAATTATTGCCAGGAAGCCTGACGTGCTATCATCTCTCCCCAAGTACAACTTTCTAACCTTCTAGTAATTCTAAGGAGAAGATACAAGAACTTTTCTTCATGTTGTTATCCCTCTTAACAATAACAAAGGATGTGTGTTCCTTTATGATGTTGTATGAAGGAGCCCATAATTAAATAGCGCTAAGTGCCATTTTCACAATATGCCAGGTAACTACTTTGAGAAAAAATATGAAGGTATATGGAATATAATATTATTTTATTTTATAATGAATGTTATAGTTATGTTTTTCAAAAGTGTGAACATTTTCTGGCAGTTAAGAGGTTAAAACATAAGTGCAACTGAATTCAACCTTAGCTGACTTGTTCATGCAAATTTAGCCCTGTAACAGCTGTGTCATGGCCATTTAGTGCCTTTATTTACCATATATGTTATTTCTCTTACATAGTCACAAATCACCATAAACCTTCAGCAAAATGAATATTCTGACTGTAAGACACAGTAAGGCCAGGGGCCCCACGTTGCAGAAACCCTGCATTTCAGCCAGGGTTTACTCTTACTACATACAGTATATTTCATTAAATGCAATTCTGTCTTCAGAAGTGAGCATCCATTGGGGAATAAGGTTGTCTTGAAATTTTGGCAATTTTGTTTTTCATGAAATTAAATCAATATTTAAAATCAGCTTTAGTTTGGGGCCACATGTGGCGTAAACACCGCAGAGGTACTGTTTGGTACTATTTTGGGTTAAATATACCTCATTGATTAACTTTTATTAACTTTTTGTAGGGACATCAATTTTGCCATTGAAATTTTATGATATAAATTTTGCACCATCATTCACCGTATTGATTAAATAACCTAATAAATGTATTAACTGGACCAATACGATTAAATTGACACCAATTTTGTATAGTTTTTCTTTAAGTTTTACTACTTTTGTAGAGAAAAAAAACCCTTTTTGTGATAATTTTTTTTTCCATCGCCATTTTCCAAGACTCCAATAACTTTATTTTTTTTTTTGGGGTTATTTTAGATTTTTTTATGCCATTTAGCGTGCAGTTAAAATACATTCCTTACAGATACATCAATACCCAATATGTATTATGTTTTTATTTTTTATGTTTTATTATTAAATATTTTAGGATGGGGTTAATGTTTGATTTTACTGGGGTTTTTTTTCTAACTTTTTTATTTTTTTTAACACTATTTTTCTGTTCCCCTATGGGACTTTAACTTGCGATCACTGTTTGAGCACTTTTATAATGCATTGCAATACCTATGTAGCGTGTGATCCGAGATAAGGAATTGACGATAGTTTATGACAGCAAACAGTCAATAAAAAATGATGCATTGTATTTATTGTTAACAACAATGTGAGACTTTTTAACATGAATTGACCATAGACATATTGCTGTCATACATATCCCGCTCATAACTTCCTTTGCTATATATTTCCTTTTTTTAGTAATATAAAGGTCATATTGTCTCTTTTAGTATTTAAATATTAATGTCCTATTATCAGAGGAAAATTTTACTTCTCACCACAAACACAGGGGTATAATTCCATTCCTCTACAGTCTATAGTTTAGTCATTTGTCGAGGGTCTGAAATTTTATTACTTTTTCCTTTCCTTTAATATATTCTGTGTCCTGGTTGTGAGAGAGACTAATCCTCGTCTTCCCTAGTCCTATGCACCAACAGCCCCTCTGCACAGTTACTGAACTTATTTAACTGACATCACCTCAACGAGGGACACACCCCTGAGTGTCATGGTAGCAGCAGTGGTTGTTCCATGTGTCCCATAGCAGTTTTAGGCACATTGAACTCCCTAATTTAAAATATATATGGTTCAATAACCATCAACTATTTATTTTACTATTATCTGCCTACACTACAGTACATAGAAATATCAACGTATCCCATTTAAATACATACAATTATGCAGATAAAAAATAACATACTTATCTAATTATATATGTATATAACTAACATGTCCTCTCCTTACAAGTGCTATGCATTATGCATTATGCTACCTGTAATTTTGTGACAGGCATTAACGACCTTTGGCATGAACCTGATACGATCATGCATAGACAGCCCAGGGGCCCTTCCTTAGGCCATGTAAAGGCATTGGACCTCTGCAATCTCATTTGTATCAGTGACAATGCCTCCAGGAGTGAGCCCCCACCTTCCAAATCTGCTTAGATGCTGAATTTGCGCCCAGGATTGACAGTCTAATCCATTTACACTTTATATACTCCAGTGCATATATATGAAATCATTCTCAACTTCTGCTACCATATTAAAATGTGAACTGTTAAATGTAACTGAAGAATGGCTAATTGTGGAAAAATTAATAGAGGTGACACCACTTTTGCTAGTACAGCTAATTCTCGCACACATTAAGTAACTCACTGGTTTGAAGCTTCTAGTGAAAAGGAAATAGTCAGATAAAGCGATGTCCTGTTTTGGGAACTCACTAGTTGTAAGATTGCACACTGTACCTATTTATGGTAAATTAAAGGTGTATTCCCATCTTAGACATTAGGACCATATCTCTACAGAATGGGTTACCCCGATCTTGTCCTGCCTGGTGAAGCAGCCATTGACTGACACATCCAGGCAAAGAGTGTTGGATAGGTCAATGCACATGTGAGCATCTTTCTCCATTCACTTCTATAAAAAGTCATAAAAATATTCAAAAACAGTTGAGCAATGGCGGTTTCTCTACTAACTCACCATCTGGATCCCTGAATCTGCTGGCCTGTGGCTGCCTCATGGAGTGGTAGGAGTTTGGGGGACCCCCAATCTGTGGACAATGACAGGTAGATATGCAGAAAATGTCTAAGATGGGAATACCTCCAAAGACGATTAAAGCATAAGGAAATACTCGAACTGTTAGGTTGCAGTCATGCAATGCATCTGGCTAGTCATGTCCCATCTCTGAATGTTGCAGCCAAGTGTTTTTTTGTTTTGTTTTGGTTTTTTTGCATAATCTGATTATTAAATTTTTAGAAATAAACAGTAATATGGGGTCAAATCAGCAATAGATGAATGACATCCAGAGGATTTACAGTGATGAACAAACAAAGTATCATATAAGCATACAGAGAGGCCTACGTTGAAGGTCTGTGATCTCTTAATTAAGCTATATACATAATACCCTCACAAAAAAAGTTGCAGAAAAGAGGGAGGAAAGAGAAGAAAAAGAAAGGAAAGAAAAAGGGAAGTTTGAAGAGGAAAGTGGAAAAGGGAAGGAAGTAGAGGGAAGGATGTATATTCAAAAAGTGAGTTCAAAGATTCTCTCTAACAGGACTTGGCCAGTGTCCAGTAGAGTCAGCGAGGCCCTGAGAAAGGCCCAATGAATGCTATCAAGAGCCTTTTCAGAGTTGACCGAGACCAGACATGTTGGAATTGACCATCAACTTGTGTGGGAAAGCAACAAAAGGGTCCTATTGGTGTTGTCCCAGGAATCTCAGTCCATATCAAAACCAACCTGGTCAGAAAGCATCACAAAAGGTAGAAGGGGACTGAGTCTATTCACAGATGTGACTGACAGTGAGAGAAAGACCATAGCTTGGTTGGACCACACCATCAGACCTATCCTAGCACATGGGTCTCAAGTGAATAGGTAGTGGCTTTATGGGCAAAAATCTATCCTATTCTAGATGTTCTGGACTGGCGAATAGAAAGTATTGTTATTTACCTGTGGAATGAGAGTCCACTATAGGTCGACCAACCTCATATCAAATAATTTGGATCACAGGAAGCATAAGTGTGAGACTGCCAATGGAGATCTGCCCGAAGAGGGGTCGAGCTATGCATTCAGTGTTAAATCTCCAAACACAACCACCAGTCCCTCAGTGAACTCAACCAGGGTTGAGAAATATAACTTGCATACATGAGCCTGACCCTTATTAGGAAGATAAAAAGAGGCAACAATAATGATTAGAGATGGGCAAACAGCTTCTTCACAAGCTGGGTTCATCCCGCATATTCAGAATAGTTTGGTTTTTAATGAAGCCAAACACATGGTGATTCGTCTCAAACTAACATAAATGGCCGCCGCCACTTGTTTGACCAGGGAATACTGAGGAGACACGTGTGTATGAATCAGACATTGTCTGTGATATTGCAGCACCACCAGACAGCCTTGACAGTGGTAGGTGGATCTTGCAGTGCTGATATCATATGGACTATATAAGGTTATACAGTTGTGATCAGCCTTTAGTTGCTGTAATGGTGGAAATACAAATAAATCTATGATTCATCTAATCACATCATACAGAGCACGTAGGAATTCAAACAACAGTTAGAGGACTAGGAGAACTTAGTCAGAATCAAGCAATTACACAGGAAGATTAGTGCTAGAAATCCATAGAGATAGGATAGGATCATAGGAGTGAGGGCAAATCTGTGCTGCTGCTGCTTACACAGACACAGAGACAGTTAACCCTTGCATTGCCAATAATCCAATTTTGTCTGTCTGTTGTGCAATGGAGCAGTTTCATCTATATAACCATTCTCTAAACATACTTTTTACTGACAAGACGATCCTGTTAGTGAAAAATGTCTTGTTAAGAACTTTTTTGGGCAAGAGTTTACAGTTTTTAATTAAATAAATATTGTTGAACTGTACGCCAAATTCTAACAGCGTTCTTTTCTTGTTCATCCAATATAGAGTCTAGCTCCATGTTGGCAAACCAATGGCACGCGTGCCAGAGGGGGCACTCAGAGCCCTCTCTGTTGGCACATGCGCCGTCTCCCTGATCGCTCACTAATGGGGAATCCGGTACAGGATTCCCAGTTAGTGAGCGAGCACTTGTTGAAAACTGTCAGTGAAGGCCGCGGGACCGCTGTCCCAATGCAGGTGAGATGACATCATTCATCAGCACCTGCAGTGATAGAAGGAGGAGGATGCTACTTACCTGATCTTCGTGGGCGTGCTGGTAAATAGCATATTATACTGTGTGGGGGCTCACTGTGGAGCATATAATACTGTGTGGGGGCCACTGTGGAGCATATAATACTGTGTGGGGGCCACTGTGGAGCATATAATACTGTGTAGGGGCCACTGTGGAGCATATAATACTGTGTGCAGGCCACTGTGGAGAATATAATACTGTGTGCGGGCCACTGTGGAGCATATAATGCTGTGTGCGGGCCACTGTGGAGAATATAATACTGTGTGCAGGCCACTGTGCAGCATATAATACTGTGTGGGGGCCACTGTGGAGCATATAATACTGTGTGGGGGCCCACTGTGCAGAATAAAATACTGTGTGGTTTCCCCCTTAGGAACATATAATACTGTGTGGGGGCCACTGTGGAGCATATTATACTGCGTGGGGGCCATTGCGGTACATAATTTACTGTTTGGCGGCCACTGTGGAGCATATTGTACTGTGTGGGGCCACTGTGGAGTACATTGTACCATCTGGAGGCCACTGTGGAGCACATTGTACCATCTGGGGGCCACTATGGAGCACATTGTACCGTCTGGGGACCACTGTGGAGCACATTGTACCATCTGGTGACCACTGTAGAGCACATTGTACCGCGGGGGGGGGGGTTTCACTATTTATGTCACAAAGTATCTGTTTTATAGCAGACATGTGATATTATTACAGGCCGTAATAACATTGTACGGTCACTATAAAACAGAACCTGCACAATGTAAATAGTGAACATTAATTGTTCAAAAGTATACCAAATGCAAACTTTTATCTTTCAGTACAAAGTTGTTTTGTATCATTGAAAACTCTGTAAAACCCCATTCACATGACCATATTTTGCGGGTCCGTAACTGTCAGCAGTTGTGGATCCACAGAGTATTAAGGTTAAATTGCCATGCTGGCACTTGATAATTTAGTGGGTTTTGGGTTGCAGTTTGGGCACTTGGCCTCTAAAAGGTTTGCCATCACTGGTCTAGGCTATGCTAATCTGAAAAAAAATCTTGTAATTTCATGGGAGTTTTTTGTACTTTGGTCACCAAATACACAGTGTGATGGAGTGTTGTTAATATGAAAAAAATATTCTTTGCCTAAGCATATTTTTTTTTGCTGTGCAAGCGCGCATATATGCACAGTAGCTCAGCCTCCGTTAATTGAAATAAAGAATCTCTTTTATTTAGCTTTTTTTCTCAGCTCCAGTGGCCGCACAGCAAAGAGATCCAGAGCTAATGCCCATGATCAGAGTTAACTCAGTTCACAGACATTGCTTTCTTTGAGGCCCCCGAAAGTCAAAAATAGCCCCCACATGTAACACCTAAAAGGACGAAACTTATACAGGTAGTGGACAAAAATTTATTTTGTCAAAATGAATTCAGGCATGGATCGATGAGGATTTTCTTTTCAAATATCTTTTTATGAAGTTTTTGTACAGTAAGTTACATCAATAGAACACATGGTAATGATGTGCACAATAAGATCATGAGGGTTTAATAACAGTATTGCACTGAATTAAAGAACAGCAATATACAGAAAAAAAATCAATCATTAGGGGAATGAAAACCATCAATTTGTATCTAATAGCAGTTGGTGTTAAGGTCTCAGTCTAATAGTGTACTATGTTAAGTGTAGTGGAGTAGCATAGCAGGAAAGAGCAGGGCTGATAGGGTTTTCCATTAAGAGGGGTCAACCCACAGGTGCCTTCAGGTTTCTTTTTCCATGAAGGTATACCATGGTGCCAAGATGGATTTGTATTTGAGGTAAGAGTGCAGTTCAAGGTGTGAAAAGTTATTTCATATGCAAAACCTGTGACTTAATACATCTACCTGAGTAGATGTGGAATTTGGGGTGGTGAGTCAGAGACCTAGTAGAGGGGGATTTAGGGCTCTAGTCACTGACAGTAATTGAAGCCCCAATTGTTTAGGAAACCCTTAGGGAGCATAGGCCAAAGATTTAAAAATATGATGAATAGAGAAAGGGGTACTATAAAGCCACAATTATGGACAAAGATATGTTGGACTTGAGACCAGTAGGTCTTTATTTTATTGCAATTCCACCAGATATGCAAGTTATGCGCCAGGATGTTTTTATGTTTTTAACATTGCCAGCAAAGGGAAGGCATCTGGAGAGTATTTATGCTTGTGGTGAGCTTATATGTGAGCTAAATTTGAACACAAAATATGACTTTTATTTCTGGAGACAAGGAAATCTGCATGTCTGATTGCCACACCTTAAGGTAGGATGGGGATCACTTCCCAAGTTCATGCAACAGGTTAGGGTATAGTAAAGATAGAAGCTTCTTAGGTGGACGACTAGGGATAGATTTTTTTCTCCAGACAAATTTCTGATTGCACAGTGGTCTCCAAGCTCAGCGTTCACAGGTAAATACCTTTGATGGACTGATAGGATAGGAAGTGCATTGTCACAAAGTCAGGTCTCTATTTAAGTTCTGAGTAGGTAGGGAAGACATGATTTATAAAGATAACATTGTAAGGCAGGTCCTTTGGAAGAGCTGGGAGAGAGTCCATTGATGCCATCCTCGAGAGTACCTGTAAAGACATAAATGGAGGTGGACCAGGAGAGAAAGGTAGATGTTTAACCCATTGCCATGGGCTGTCGACGCTGAGGTTGTGGGATTGTTGGCTAAAACAGGTTTGTCAATTTTCTGAGTAAGTCATTTTACAGGGGTCAGAGGGGGGCCCACCGTGGACTCCTCCACCGGCATGTACAACTTATGTGAGAGGCAGGTAAACTAATCCAAGGCTCTAGAGAGTTGATTAGCATGGTAGTAGGTTTCAAGGTTGTAAGGCCTTTGTCGCCAAACGTCTTAGGCAGAGTTAACGTTTGGTAAGCCAATCTAGGGCGGGAGCCTTGCCAGATGTAATTAGAGAAGAACTTCCTTAGGGAGGCAAAAAAAAAAAGGATGCAGGAACTGGTATAGGGAGAGTTTGGAAAAAATATTGGACTTTTGGAAGGATTAGAATCTTCAAAAGGTTGGATATATCTATCTATGAAATGTACTGAATCTGCCATGAAGCTAAAATCTGTCCTAGCAGATGGCTGTAATTATATTTGTACAAACCGTCTGGAGAGGAAGTAAAGGTTAATCCTAGGTATTTAATATAGTCGGTGCAGAGTGAAAAGGAGGATAGACAGTCCAGGATGGCCTTTAGTTTCAGTGGGCAGGATATACACAAAATTCCACATATTTGGACACATTAATTTTAAAGTTAGTAATGTAGCTAGGTGTAAGAGAACAGCCGAGTGGTTGGTGATAATAATAAGGGGGTCATCTGCAAATGGGGCAGCTTTATGGTGGGTGTCACCAATTTTGATTACCTCTAGCTTCGGACCTTGTCTCAAATTCTGAATCAAGGTTTCGATAGTTAAAAAAAAATAGCAGGGGAGATAGGAGGAAGCCTTATCTGGTACTATTTATAATATTAAATGCCATTAACTTTAACTTTTGCACTAGGCTGAGAGCAGAGGGACATAATCTTGTGTATGAATGCAAAATTCTGAGGCTATGTCTGTAGTGTTTTTGAGGCAACTCCTAGATTTGGAGATAATCTCCAATATATAGTTCTAGCGAAGGTTCTGGGAGAGAGCATAGAAGATGCACACATCCTGTGTGTCAGAAGAGATGCCAGGAGTTGCATTACTAAGCCATATCCTCTATAGGGAACAAAGCCATATCTGATCATTCCTCGATTTCATTACACCTTGAGATAAACTCACTACCCTCTTGAAATTAAGATTTGAGACTCAATGAAACACTCTTGTACACTATTTAAAAGAAAACAACACTCCTGACAACCAGCCTAGTGTAGTGTGGGAGGCACACAAATCAGTAATTAGAGGTGTTTTCATCAACCTATAGTCCCACTGTACCATATTTGCGTCTCTATCTAGCAAGTTTCTTTGCAAACCAGATTATAAACTTTATCATCAAATACAGTCATATGAAAAAGTTTGGGCACCCCTATTAATCTTAATCATTTTTAGTTCTAAATATTTGGGTGTTTGCAACAGCCATTTCAATTTGATATATCTAATAACTGATGGACACAGTAATATTTCAGGATTGAAATGAGGTTTATTGTACTAACAGAAAATGTGCAATATGCATTAAACCAAAATTTGACCGGTGCAAAAGTATGGGCACCTCAACAGAAAAGTGACATTAATATTTAGTAGATCCTCCTTTTGCAAAAATAACAGCCTCTAGTCGCTTCCTGTAGCTTTTAATCAGTTCCTGGATCCTGGATGAAGGTATTTTTGACCTTTCCTAATTACAAAACAATTCCAGTTCACTTAAGTTTGATGGTCGCCGAGCATGGACAGCCCGCTTCAAATTATCCCACAGATGTTCAATGATATTCAGGTCTGGGGACTGGGATGGCCATTCCAGAACATTGTAATTGTTCCTCTGCATGAATGCCTGAGTAGATTTGGAGCTGTGTTTTGGATCATTGTCTTGCTGAAATATCCATCCCCGGCGTAACTTCAAATTCGTCACTGATTCTTGTACATTATTCTCAAGAATCTGCTGATACTGAGTTGAATCCATGCAACCCTCAATTTTAACAAGATTCCCGGTGCCGGCATTGGCCACACAGCCCCAAAGCATGATGGAACCTCCACCAAATTTTACAGTGGGTAGCAAGTGTTTTTCTTGGAATGCTGTGTTTTTTTGACGCCATGCATAACGCCTTTTTGTATGACCAAACAACTCAATCTTTGTTTCATCAGTCCACAGGACCTTCTTCCAAAATGAAGCTGGCTTGTCCAAATGTGCTTTTGCATACCTCAGGCGACTCTGTTTGTGGCGTGCTTTCAGAAACGGCTTCTTTCGCATCACTCTCCCATACAGCTTCTCCTTGTGCAAAGTGTGCTGTATTGTTGACCGATGCACAGTGACACCATCTGCAGCAAGATGATGCTGCAGCTCTTTGGAGGTGGTCTGTGGATTGTCCTTGACTGTTCTCACCATTCTTCTTCTCTGCCTTTCTGATATTTTTCTTGGCCTGCCACTTCTGGGCTTAACAAGAACTGTCCCTGTGGTCTTCCATTTCCTTACTATGTTCCTCACAGTGGAAACTGACAGGTTAAATCTCTGAGACAACTTTTTGTATCCTTCCCCTGAACAACTATGTTGAACAATCTTTGTTTTCAGATCATTTGAGAGTTGTTTTGAGGAGCCCATGATGCCACTCTTCAGAGGAGATTCAAATAGGAGAACAACTTGCAATTGGCCACCTTAAATACCTTTTCTCATGATTGGATACACCTGGCTATGAAGTTCAAAGCTCAGTGAGGTTACATAACCAATTTTGTGCTTCAGTAAGTCAGTAAAAAGTAGTTAGGAGTATTCAAATCAATAAAATGATAAGGGTACCCAAATTTTTGCACCGGTCAAATTTTGGTTTAATGCATATTGCACATTTTCTGTTAGTACAATAAACCTCATTTCAATCCTGAAATATTACTGTGTCCATCAGTTATTAGATATATCAAATTGAAATGGCTGTTGCAAACACCCAAATATTTAGAACTAAAAATGATTAAGATTAATAGGGGTGCCCAAACTTTTTCATATGACTGTAGATACAAACACAGTAATAATATTTGGAATATTCCCTGTAATATTCCCATAAACCATTTATCTAATCCCTTATACATTGTACAGTACATATATATATATATATATTCAGCAACGTCATTAATATCAAGCCTCTAAACAGTAACAATATAGGGCTAAATACAGAATGCATTATCTAATTTTCAGTTGGTGAGAGGGCAGTGAAAATATCATACAATAGTGAGCGGTGACATCTTTTATATTTGAGGACATGGACACCAACTTATCTCCACTATTATAGTGTTGTGAATGAGTCCGTGTAACGTAATATTAACCAAATCTATAGTCATCTTGATCTCTGGCTCTTCTGTGATATACCTTTTAGTGTATACGTTATTCCAGGTAATGATAAGGACTCGGGTACCCACTCACCATATACTGTAAAAAGATAATAGTCTTGCCTGCCTGTGACTGACATTATATAAACATCCAGAGAATGGACCCGTGAGATTCACATCCTTAAAGTATTGTTACTATTGGTCACTATGCATACATGTTGTGGCCCTATCATTAAGAACAGACTAGAAGGTGTAACTATAAATGGACATATGTTATCAGTATGTTGTAACATGCAACGCTCATATGTTCCCGACTGATGAACACAAACCAACCCTTCTGTTGTCTCTACACATGTTGACTGCTCATATGTGGTGTTCTCAGTACATCGTAACCTACTGACCACAGACTGTCACCCACCACAACAGGCAAGACAATGAATTCATACTTTATTACTAGACATAACTTCATATGTTGAATATTTTCCTGTACACGTTGTCATTACATTTTACTTCTTCTGGAGTGATTTCCATCCATATTTCTTTTTTCCTTCATGTTAACCATAGGTTAACCCTTTTATCCAAACACTGTTAATTTGGGCAGAAACAGTAAAGTGTACAATCGTTGTCACAGTGGTCATACGTTGTTGTTCACAAATGCAGAAGCAGCAATGCACCGTGGTGCTATTGGTAACGTTTACTTACAGACTACCTTCTTCACTCCCCAAACCCAATAATACCCAAATTCTCAATGGATAAGAGAGAGAAAGTGATATTCTATATAACACAAGTCTAATTAGCAACGTACATAAAGTTATCTCGCCTTCTGTCTGTATTGGCTCTTTCAGGCCATCCTCTCAATGGTTTACCTTTGTAGAGGGACCAACCAATAATTATTTGCTCTCTCCTAAAGTCTTTATGACTCTCCAGCGTCAGCATTCATATCGCTGCCAGGGGTAGAAACCTTTTTGCAATGGCTGACATGTGTCTAGGTACTTTTTCCTTCAGATTTGGCTCAACAGACCTTGGGTCTCTCTCACGTGTCTTTTTACCTCCACCCAGTCTCTTGGTTTTAGGGAGTGTGATCCTGTCACTTGTTCAGGGTCTGGAAAAGAACTATAGACATTATCATGCATTTTTTTCTCAATTCATTATGCAATGCTACAACATATTCTATCAGCGTGTTATATAGCAATTGCATCTGCTGAGGAAAATACAGTTCTAGTCTTGGGAAAGTACCAAAAAGCACCTCAAGAGGTGTCAAGTGGGTACCCTATTGAGAATATGGCCAGAAGGAAGTGTTCTGTCCATGGTTTCCCTGTCTCTCCCATAGCTTTTTGTATTTTCAGTTTTAGGATACCATTTAGCCTCTCCACTTTCCCACTACTCTTGTGACAGTATGGGGTAAGGAACGCTTGTTGTATCTCCATGGCCTCCATTATTTCTCTCATTACCTGTCCAGTAAAGTGAGTCCAATTATCACTTTTGATGGTCTCGGGGATCCCATACCTGCACACTACATTTTTTCAGTAGTTTATCTGCCGTTCCTTTGGCGGTGGCTTTTGTACTGGAAATGCCTCAGGCCAGTGGCATAACTAAAGTCTTGTGGGCCCCAGTGCAAACTTTTGTCCGGGGCCCCCTACCCCCTCTCTACAGCAAATTCTTGATAGTGGCGGTTACGGGGCCCCAAACAGTATAATATGCTCGACAGTGGCCCCATATAGTATTATATGCTTGACAGTGGCCCCCACACAGCATTATATGCTCCACAGTGGCCCCCATACAGCATTATATGCTCCACATTGCTCCCCACACACACAGTATAATATGCTCCCCACAGTGACCCCACACAGTATAATATGCTCCCCACAGTGGCCCCACCCCGTATTATATGCTCCCCACAGTGGACCCCACCCAGTATTATATGCTTCCCACAGAGGCCCCCACCCAGTATTATATGCTCCACACAGTGGGCCCCACCAAGTATAATATGCTCCAGAATAGCTCCCACCTAGTATTATATGCTCAGCAGTGGTCCCCACCCAGTATTATATGCTCCACAGTGGCCCCCACACAGTATTATATGCTCTCAACAGCCCCCCTCCGCTTCAGTTCTATTATTATACGCTGGGGTCTCCTCAGATCCCAGAGTATAATAATTGGAAGCCCAGGGAAGGTGATTAAAAATAACAAACATTCATACTCACCTTGCCTTACCTTGGCATCCTCGCTGCATCCTGCCATCTTCAGCATCTTCAGGCCCTCTTCTGACGTTGCTGCTGAGGCCTGTGATTGGGGGCGCACTGACGTCATTACGCGGCCGCGCCCCATGTGACCGCTGGGGCCTAATCACAGGCCTCAGTCACATGACGGAAGAGCACCGGATAGAACGCTGTGCTCAGGAGAGATGAGTATGTATTTATTGTTTTCAGTCACCTCCCCTGGGCTGCCATGTATTGGAAAGGGGCCTGGCAATAGTACTTTGACCCTACAGGTGTTTCACATATTTTGTTACCATGGAGACTTGAAAATGAAAAATTACTTTTACAATAAAATGTCACTTTAGTCCCAAACTTTTCATCTTCACAAGGGGTTAAAGGAGAAAAAGCATCCATTATTTGTTAAGCAATTTCTCCTGACTAAAGAAATGCCCCACATGTGGGTGTACAATGTTGTATGGTCACAGTGGGATAGAACAATATTTGCAGGGCAAATTTTACTGTAATAGATTTTATTTACCATGTCACATTTGCTGAGCCCCTGAAGTGCCCGGACAGTGAAAACCCCCCAAAAATGTGACCCCGTTTTGAAAACTAGACTCCTCAAGGAATTTATCAAGGGGTATAGTGAGCACTTTGACCTTACAGGAATGTCACTGAATTTTTAGCCATTGGGATGTGAAAATGAAAAAATTACTTTTTTTTCTAATAAAATGTCACTTTAACCCCAAATGTTTTTATCTTCACAAGGGGTTAAGGGAGAAAAAAGATCCATTATTTGTTAAACAATTTCTCCTGACTAAAGAAATGCCCCACATGTGGATGTAACTGTTGTATAGTAACCCAGTGGGACAGATTTTGCTGAAATAGTTTTCAGGTACCATGTCGCATGTGCTGAACCCCTGAAGTGCCAGAACAGTGGAAATCCCCAAATCACTTCAGTTTGGGAATTACACCTGTGATGAATATCGCCTTGCCACGCCTCTTGGCGTACCTGTGATCACCTTTCTAACCTTCCACTCACAACCCGTGAGCGGACAGAGTTCGTAGGATACAATGAAACGAGCTATATAAATTTTATATATTTAATAACCCAAGTGGGTTGGTATTAATTAATAGCATATACAGAAATATACAATATTAATATGATCAAGCATAAACATACAAGCAAAAATGCGATGATACAGCACATAAAACAAAAATGGGAATAAAAGTATAGACTAATACCTGAGCCCCAGCTGCTCTTAGCTGTGTCTCTTTCAGGCTCCAAACAAAGTCCCAAGACCTCTCCCCAGCCAGGGTGAAGACCCTTTTTAGCCCCACCCTTCACCTCCCCCAGCCAGCCCTCTCCTCACGAAAAGAGGAATCTATGCCGGTTAGAAGGAAAGATGGGTGCCTGGGTTAGTTGTAGGTCATTAGCCCACCCTCCCACTTTGGACATCTGAAAAGACCCTCTCTCCATGGTATGCACATAAAACCACTGGAGCGAATTGACCACCAATGGAAACACAGCTCTACATTCCTACAGATATGTGAGACTGATACGAATGAAGAATGATACATGTCCGAGAAAGGTACATAAATTGAGGGTCTCATCATCACACCTCCCCTTTTTAGAGCGTGTCGGGAGGAAGGAGGAGCCTCCGTTCCTCTTCCACCCGCACCACCGCAGCCTCACCCCGCATTGCCATGGGCCTGGCCAGGCTTGTGCCGGATGTCATAGTTGTATTGCTGCAGCACCAGGCTCCACGTAACAACCGTCCATTCTGACCTGCAACATGTTTGATCCAGATCAGAGGGTTGTGATCCGTCACCACGGTGAAGTGGCGCCCATACAAGTAAGGCTGCAGATGCTGCAAGGCCCAAACAATTGCTAGGCATTCCTTTTCCACTGTGGCGTAGGCCACCTCCCGCGGCAGAAGCTTTCGGCTGAGGTACTGCACCGGGTGCTCTTGCCCCGCTGAATCAAGCTGGCTCAGTACGGCACTGAGTCCGTAGGTGCTGGCGTCTGTCTGTAGCACAAGCGGACGTGACTCATCGTACGCCTGAAGTACAGGTGCGTTCGTCAGGGCCGCTTTCAGGGCCTGGAAGGAGCGCTCGCAAGCATCCGTTCACTGGACAGTTTGCGGCAACTTCTTCTTGGTGAGGTCCGTCAAGGGGACAGCCAGAGAACTATAGTTCGGTACAAACTTCCTATAGTACCCTGCCGTACCCAGGAAAGACATCACCTGTCGCTTGGTCCGGGGGGGGTTGGCCAGGACGTGATTACATCCAGCTTTTCAGGTTCTGGTTTCAGGGTTCCCCCATCTACCCGGTGTCCCAGGTATTGGACTTCGCACATGCCCAGCTGACACTTTTCCGGTTTGATGGTCAAGCCCGCACTGTGGATCCGCCCCAGCACCTGCGCCAGGTGCTGTAGGTGTTCCTCCCAAGTGGAGCTGAAGACGGCAATGTCATCCAGGTATGCAGTGGCAAACCCTTCGCATCCCGTCAGTAGGGAGTTGACCATACGCTGGAAAGTGGCAGGGGCATTCTTCATGCCGAATGGCATGACAGTGGACTCGTACAGTCCGAAAGGGGTGATAAAGGCCGATCGCTCCTGTGCCTGAGGGGACAGGAGGATCTGCCAGTATCCCCGACTCAAGTCCATGATGGACAAGTACTGGGCCTTACCTAACCGGTCAAGCAGGTCGTCGATGCGCGGCATGGGGTACGCGTCGTCGACTGTAACCGCATTAAGTTCCCTGTAGTCTACACAGAACCGGGTGGTCCGGTCCTTTTTGGGCACAAGAACCACAGGTGAAGCCCATGCACTGTGGGAGGGATGAATCACCCCCAGTTCCAGCATCTTGTCAATCTCCTTGCGCATGTGGACCTGTACCTCCGAGGAGACGCGATATGGCGACCGCCGGATAGGGGCATGATTCCCAGTATCCACATGGTGAATGGCCTGGTCAGTCCTCCCGGGCTTTGCGGGGAACAGACCAGGTAGGGAGTGCAAAACGCCATCCAGCTGGGACAGCTGGGCCTCAGCCAGCAGAGGGTTCACCTGTGCCTTCTTGTTGGACCCATCCTCCTGAA
Organism: Leptodactylus fallax; assembly: GCA_947044405.1. Classification (NCBI taxonomy): domain Eukaryota; kingdom Metazoa; phylum Chordata; class Amphibia; order Anura; family Leptodactylidae; genus Leptodactylus; species Leptodactylus fallax. The sequence goes on along the minus strand of CAMRHE010000128.1, from coordinate 4,261,832 downwards.
AATGAGCAAGCAAGTCAACAAGGTCTTCTTCCCGCTCCTCTAACAGACTGCATACCGGAAAGGCAATAGCTTCCCGGTCATGATGATCCTTCATCATGTTGACATGGAAGACCTTATGCCTGTTCTGGCCTGGATCAACAGTGACCAGGTAGCTGACGCTGTTGACCTGCTGGTGCACGACGTATGGACCGGTCCATTTCGCCTGAAGCTTGTCCTGGGGCTTAGGGACTAGGACCCATACTTTCTGCCCCGGCTGGTATGTCCTCTCACGGGCATTCTGATCATACCAGCGCTTCTGGTCGGCCTGAGCCTGGACCATGTTGTCATGCACCAGCTGCACCATAGCCTGCATTTGGTCACGGAATCGCAGGACATACTCCACGACTGGCACACCTTGGATGGCTGTTTCTCCTTCCCAGGACTCTTTCACAAGAGTTAGGGGCCCACGTACACGTCTCCCGTACAAGAGCTCAAAGGGGGAGAACCCCGTTGAGGTTTGAGGCACCTCCTGGTAAGCGAACAGCCGGTGTGAGATAAGGCTCCCAGTCGCGCCCGTGGGACTCGACTAACATCCTGAGCATCTGCTTTAGGGTTCCATTGAACCATTCACACAGGCCATTGGTCTGTGAGTGATACGGGCTGGACACCAGATGTTGCACCTCTGTTACCTTACACAGGCCTTGCATCAAGGCAGACATGAACTGGGTACCTTGGTCTGTGAGCATCTCTCTGGGGAATCCAACACGGGAGAAGATGCCTACCAGAGCCTTGGCCACTACATCAGCCCGGGTGGAGGACAGAGCGACAGCTTCCGGGTACCTAGTAGCGTAGTCTACTACCGTTAATATGAAACGTTTCCCGGTGCGACTGGGAATGGACAATCAACACCACATTAAAATCATCCTTCAGTACAGACCTTTTGTCACAGTGAGGTGGGGCTGCTCCCACCCCATATTGGGACACCAAGGGCCCCAAATCTGTTCCCAATAGTACATTGGCAGGCAGATTAGACATTAGCTCCACATCACGCATTCCTTTTCCCGCATCCCAGTCCAAATGGAGGCAAGCCACGGGCACAGTTAAGCGTTCTTGTCCAATACCCCTCAGGGTCAGAGTTTTTCCAGGGATAATACTGTCCGGCGGGACCAAGTCAGGTTGCACCAGAGTAACATCCGCCCCAGTGTCCCGAAATCCCATGACCACTTTATCCCCAACAATGACCTGTTGACGGTTGGCATTGGATTGCAACCCCTCCCTCCCCACCAAGTATACAGATGAGCCAGCTGCCGTGGCTGGGGAAACAGGGGAGTTCTTAGAGCGGTTGGGGCACTCCGCCTTGAAATGTCCTGGCTGGTTACAGGTGTGAAACCGCCGGACCTCTCCTTGGGACTTGGAGGTGGTCCCCGGGGCGCCCAGAGTTCTTGGGACAGGGGAAGTAGAGGGGGCACCCGGGACAGAGTTTGTCTTACCCCACTTGAAGACCGCAGGCTGTGGTGAAGTCCAGCTTTGCCCCTCCTTCCAGCTTGGGGGTCTCTGCAGTGTGACTCCTCTCTTGGCCCCTTGCTCCCTGGTGGACACATAGTCATCAGCAATCTCTCCAGCCTGGTCTGCTGTTTTGGGTTTCCAATCACACACGAACTGGCGGACCTGCAGAGGGCACACCTGGAGAAATTGTTCCTTTATCATAAGGTCCCCAAGTCCCTCAAACGTGGTGACAGTAAGTCCTTTGATCCACTGCCAGAATGTAGCCTGTAAGTGGTGTAGAACATCCGCATAGCTCTCTGTGGGACCCCGCTGTATATTCCGGAACTTCTTGCGGTACACCTCCGGCGTGAGCCGGTATCTCCGGATCAGTGCCGCTTTGAGGGTCTCATAGTCCGCGTCCTTTGGTAAGCTCGTGGAAACATCCAGGCCTTTTCCCTTCAGCCGGGGAGACAGGTAACGGGCCCATTCTGCCTGGGGAATATGATGCTGCTTACACGCCCTCTCAAATCCCCCGCAAGAACGAGTCCAAGTCCCCGTTATCTTCCAAGATTGGAAAGTCCTCGGATCGGATCTTTAGTGCTTTGACTCCTGGAGTTTGTGCAGGGGAAGGTTGCACCTGCTGGCAAAGTTCCAGCTTTTTTAGCTCAAGCTGATGCTCCCTCTCCGCCTGGTGTTCACGGGCCTCTCGCTCAGCCTCTCTCTTAGCCCGACGCTCTGCAGCAGCGGCAGCTGCAGCGGCTTCTCTCTCCGCCCGGCGCTCTGCAGCTTCTTGGTACTGGAGAATCACCTTCAGACGGGTGCTATAGTCACTGGTGTCTATCTGCTGTAAGGCCATTTGCAAGTATAAGTCCGTTACCCCCACAGAACTGGGGCTACTGGTCCCTCCAGTCACAGTTACCTCTGGGGTCCGGGCACCTGCTGAACCGTCTGGCATGGTGATGTTTTCTTGTGCCAGCCTCTCAGGACTTTGCTCCTCGTCCTGCCCAGCTGCAGCACCTTCCATATCAGCCATCTGCTCAGCGTTTGTATCAGTCAGTTGCTGACATCCCCTGGCTCCACTTCTCAGAGTGCAAGGCATTCACTAGAAGTCGTTGCCAAATAAAAGATAGGACAGAAAAAAGAAGAAGGGAGGGAACAGTACTGTACCAAACTTTCACCGTATTTTAAGCTTGATCTCATACCGAGCTCGTGCCATAGGATTGCCACAATCCTCAGTGTCTGAGTGATACCACACCCACACACTGTTATCCTAAGGTCCCACAACGCTGCCACCACTGTGAAGAATATTGCCATGCCACGCCTCTTGGCGTACCTGTGATCACCCTTCTAACCTTCCACTCACAACCCGTGAGCGGACAGAGTTCGTAGGATACAATGAAACGAGCTATATAAATTTTATATATTTAATAACCCAAGTGGGTCGGTTCTAATTAACAGCATATACAGAAATATACAATATTGATATGATCAAGCATAAACATACAAGCAAAAGGCGATGATACAGCACATAAACAAAAATGGGAATAAAGTATAGAATAATACCTGAGCCCCAGCTGCTCTTAGCTGTGTCTCTTTCAGGCTCCACACAAAGACCCAAGACCTCTCCCCAGCCAGGGTGAAGACCCTTTTTAGCCCCACCCTTCACCTCCCCCAGCCAGCCCTCTCCTCATGAAAAGAGGAATCTATGCCGGTTAGAAGGAAAGATGGGTGCCTGGGTTAGTTGTAGGTCATTAGCCCACCCTCCCCCCCCCTTTGGACATCTGGAAAGGCCCTCTCTCCATGGTATGCACATAAAACCACTGGAGCGAATTGACCACCAATGGAAACACAGCTCTACATTCCTACAGATATGTGAGACTGATACAAATGAAGAATGATACATGTCCGAGAAAGATACATAAATTGAGGGTCTCATTATCACAACACCCCTAAAAAAATGATCAAGGGCTATAGCGAGCATTTGGACCCCATTGACAGAGGATAAAAGGTAAATCTGTGCAGAGTACATGACAGTATAAGGAGATGATATACTAGGGCAAATAAATTATAAAATGAAAAATCTATGGATGTGTTGTACAGTCTGAAGCACTCCTTCATTCACAGGCCAGGTTTTCAGGGCAGGTGTCACACTGATAAATAGTGTCTTTCCTTTTGAAACACACACTGCACCTTTTTTTGAGTTTTCTCTTTCTCTGCATTTTGTGGGACTTCACTGGGAAAATGTACAATACGGGCACCTTCAGTCCCAGAAGTACTGTGGCCGAGCCCTTCATGGTCCCCGAATATCAGAGTCTTGATAACTTCTTCCTGAAACTCAAGGAAAGTTCCTGTCCTGTCTGCACATCCTGATAGCATGTAAGCGTTATACATTGCCTTCTGTATGATGTGCATGGCCAGCTTTTTGTACCATACTCTTGTTTTACGCATGGCAGTATATGGCTTCAAGACTTGATCAGATAGATCAACCCCTCCCATGTACTTATTGTATGCCAGGATGCAGTCTGGCTTGGGGGTAACGGTACCACATAGAGGGACAGGGGTGCTGCCTTTTGCCGTGAATTGTGTTCAGTACAAGGACATCCTTCTTGTCCTTATACTTGACCAACAGCATGTTCTCATTGCAGACCACCCTACTCTCACCCCTTCTGAGGGGCACGCAATCTGTGTCCTAGGGAGGCCACTCTGATTTCTACACACTGCTCCACACGCTACAGTTCCTCTGGGACTGAGGCACCTAAAGAGTGGGATGCTGGTGTAAAAGTTATCCACATATAGGTGATAACCCTGGTCCAGCAGTGGGTGCAGCAAATCCCACACTATTTGCCCACTAACTCCTAGGATTGGGGGGCATTCTGAGGGCTCAATTCTTGTGTCCCTTCCTCCATAAACCCTAAACTTGTAGATGTACCCTGATGTGCTCTCGCATAGTTTGTACATTTTAATGCTGTACCATGCCCTCTTACTGAGCGAGTATTGGCGGAATTTCAGCCTTCCTTTGAAACTGATCGGGGGCTCGTCTATAGAAATGTTTTGATCGGGGATGTTAAAAAGGTCAATGACTGGCCTGTTTGGGACACCTCAGGGTGGGCAATGTGCATTATCATTATAGTGTAAAAATTATAGTGTGGCATTTTGTTCTATGAATTGTTGGGCATACAAATGTGTTTGGGCCACCATAAAATCTATTAACTCAGAGAAAAATACTTTGACAAAGTCAATTTCTTTGAAGCCTTTAATCTCAGTTTGGATTCCTGACCTGCCCATAAAGTCAGGAAGCTGAAACTCATAATTTTCAGGGGTTGGGGTCCACATTGGTTCTGCACTCTCAGGAGTTGACTCAGTAATAGTTCTGGCGCGCCTCCTTTGGGGTCGCTCATCACTGGATGATGATGAGAAGGGGGGAGGAGGAAAAATAGATGAATGGGGAATTTTCCTCTTTTCCCTCACTGGCCGCATCAATTTAAGAGGCCAGTAAGGCAAACGCCTCTTCTACTGAATACCTTCTTTGGGACGATTAGGAGCCTTGGTACATTTTGTGTTTGCTGTCTTTTTACACATGTATAGAAAATGTATTTATTGAAACTTGAAAGTGTGGGGTGTATGCTATGCTTCAACACGTGAATATATGTAATGATGTCAAAATAAAAAGAGTAAACGGACCTAAAATTTAACTAGTTAGATTCTAACTATTAGAAAAAAAAAAACCTTGCCAAAAAAATTGAGCACAGATGTGATCAGTAACATATCTCACTGACCAGTGCTCAGTTGCGGCAAGGGTCCGGCGTACAACCCAAGAAACCATACAAAGTACAAAAAGACATCACTCCACTATAGTGTAAAAAAAATAGTTACTGTGGGTTTATTCCATGCGATGTTTCGGTCCCAACACAAGTGGACCTTTCTCAAGCCATGAGAAAGGTAGTCCTGCAGGACATTTCTGTCCGCATTTTTGGGTGGAAATCCCATTATAGTCTATGTTTCCGTGGGTAACAGCTTTGTATGGGGTTTGGGTTTCCGTTTTTTGGTTTCCCAAGCAGACCAGAAAAACAGATACTTGAGTGTAAGTGTGAACCTAACACATCTACCTTTTTACAACTCCCCTGTTGTCAGAGACTTGAGTAGATGGAATGTGTTTGTATACACGCAACAGTGTTGGGGAGAACACTATATATTTTTGGTTTTGTTTTTTACAAACAAGTATTTCAGGAAAAGTCAGCATTAGACTAAGGCCCCATGCTGTGCCGAAACAAAAAAACGGTTTTTCTGCAGCGCCTTTTTGCTGCAGCCCACTCCGTAGGGCCTAAAGCGCTTTTAACAGAAAGTCCACAGAGGTTTCCTCTGCGGACTTTCTGCTTCAATTATACCTTTCGGAAAACCGCCGGTGTTTCCATAGGTATAATTGACATGCTGCGCTTCCTCCACCAAACTTGACAGTTCCTTCAATTTTTCGATCCGTTAGCCACCTTTTCCTTTATTTCTTCCAGACCCATTTGCACCCATCAGAGCTCAGTCTATTGACTTTCGTCTCATCACTCCAAATCACCTGTTTCCAATCTTCTACTGTGCACTTTTCAGACTTTTTGCAAACTTGAGCCAATGCTTCTTATGGTGATACTGAAGTTGTCATCATCTTGGTTTTTGAATAGAATGACGTACTTCATTTTGTATGCTTCCAACTGTCATGGCACTCACATGATGCAGTTTGGCAATTGTCTTGGCCAAGAGAACGCCATTGATGAGCTAGATGAGGATTCTCTTTTCTTGGGAAATCTTCATAGCTGATCCTCAATTTGAACTAGTGACTTTTCTCTTGGGAATCAACCTAATAACACCTGAGATATTAGGGAATGTGAAAACAGGTTGTAATTTGTAGTATACAAGAGAGATTTTCCACCAACAGGAACAAAACAGTAACAATGCAGTTACATGACAAGAATCTGTATAACTAATCATATGCTTAATAGTTCTCAAATTTATGTATGAAATAGCCAAGATGATTGTCTATAAAATGATGGTAGTCTTACGTTCAAGCTGTAATGGATGGTGAGAAATGGAGTCAAAGTCAAAAGGTCAAAACATTGTTATCCTTTTGCTTGACAGTGTATTTCCATGATCATACATCATCCTTTTACCCCTATGCAAAGGAGCAGAAAAGGGCTTTAGAGGCTTTGCTTTCCATCAATGGGCTTTAGTGGCTTTGCTTTCCATCAATGACTTTCACTATCTGCTGCTCATGTCAGCCCTGTGCATGTCTACCTCCAACTGAAGCTAGCTTCCTTCACTTCTGGGTGCAGTGTGTCATCATCAGACATGCACAGTACAGTTAGTGGGTGGAGATGATCAGCAGTAAGCAGCAGCAGATAGTAAAGCCCATTGATGGAAAGCAATGCCCCTAAAGCCCTTTTCTGCTCATTTGTATAGGGATAAAAGGATGATTTTTGAAAGTATGGAGCAGCAGTCCTGAATAAGAAATACATTATTGTAAACTGTTTTGACAGCACTAAAAGGTACTATGATTAGTTTATATCTCAATTTTGTGCGGACAGACTTCCTTTAAGTGAAGACAGTTGAATGCAGAATTTGTTCCATTGAAAACAAATCTTTATGCAGCTATGTGAATGGAAATGTCTAAAAGATTTGTTTTTTGAAAAGCAGGGAGCAAAAAATTAAAGAGAAAAATCTAAATTTGCTATCGTGGGAATGGATTATGTAGTTCATACCATGAAAATGCAGAATCAAGTGATTTGAAAATATATATTTTGTCCACAGATAGAGTACCAGAGACCTGACAGATTTACTTTAGCTACTTTCATGACTTTGTCGCCGCCTAGTGGTAATGTTGTGGGGGATGGGGAAGGCACAATAAAATAAAAAAAACTAGTAAATGTAGGTTTAATATCTATAATGTTGTTGATCCTTTAATAAACACTTATTTACAGAACAATTTCCTGTGCATTGCAATTTGTATAAGAGGATTTCAAAAGTTTAAAATCACCACTGCTTCTCAGTGTTATTTTGTCAATTGCCACTCAACAAAGTGTAGTTCTCTTTCTTAAATCTGCTTACCATTTTATTTTATGCTTTTCCATACATCACTATTGAGTTAAACAATAAATTGCTGCTCGTAAATTTGTAACTATTCATCTGCACATACCTGTTATGGCATGAATGAACTGAAAAAAAAAAATTAAACAATTTAGCAATGATTTGAGTGTACTGTTAGTCAATACTTTATAAATAGTTTTATAGTGATTTAATAAAGTATTTAATTAAGGTTAACATGCTGGAACAAATAATCTAAAAGAACGTCTTCTCAACTATTGGGGTGTCTCACCCTCAGAACATGGTGATGCCTGGACCTGACCACTGGTTGTAATTTATAAATATTTTTAACAACAATATAATTTTTTCTTAGGATGAAGATAGAGTTGAATACAATAGTAGAGCACAGAGCTGATAACTCCATGCTCCACCTTTCAAGATTTGGCTAATAGTGTCTGGTGCAGGGAGGCGCAATGAGCGCTGAGCCACAGACATCATTGCAGCTGGAATCTGCAAGCATCTTCTTGTGAATGGGGCTAGCTGAAAATAGCTTTTTTAAAAAAAAATTTGCATGTAATATATATCAATGGTGACTGAGGGGGCAGGGGTCATTATGTGGGGGATACTTAAGGGGGCATTGAATGATGTGTTATTTCAAAAAAGTTTGAAATGGGCTTACTAATATTAAACCCCTTCCCACCACAGGCATTTTTCAATTTTCATTTTTGACTCTCAGCCTTCCAAAAAAACATTACTTTATTATTTTTTCATTCACAGAGCCATATTGGGCTTCATTTTTGCAGGATAAATTGTACTTAGTCGTACTATTTAATATTCCATACGATGTAATGTGAAGCTGGAACAAAATTCTGAATGTGGTGGAATTGGAGAAAAACTGCATTTGCGCAACTTTCTTACGGTCTTTGTTTTTGACATTCACTGTGCAGCCAAAATGACATGTCACCTGTATTCTATGGGTTGGTACAATTACAGTGATACCAAATTTATATAGTTTTTTTCTTACATTTTAAGCCTTAAGAAAATATAAAACTTTGCAAAAAAGTTTTCTTGGAGTTGCCATATTCTGACACCTGTAACTTTTTTATATATCCGTGTATGGGGAAGCATAAGGCATTCTGTTTGAGACCAGATGTATTTCTATTTATACCAATTTAGGGAATGTCTATTGCTTTGATCGCTTTTTATCCAAATTTTTATGTGAGGTTAAACAGCAAAATAAAACAGTGATTCATTTATTTTCATTTTTTTCCCCAGCTATGGCATTGACCATATGGAAAAATATTTGTTTGTAAGTTTGTAGACTGAACATTTTTAGATACAGGGATACCTAAAGTGTATTTGTTTCACTTTTTTTCTGTACTTTTATTTGTGTTCTAGGGAAAGGGAGATGAGTTGAATTTTTCTCTTTTTTTTTTTAACTATAATTTTTAGACCCCCTAGTGGTCTTGAACCCCTGGTGGTCTGATCACTAATACAATGAACTGCAATGCATTGTAAAATCATGGCACTTTAATTACAGGCTGGCTAGAGGACAAGCCTGGGAGCCTTCAATACGCTGGTGATCCACCCTAAAATGGCAGAATCCATGTGCTACCGGGAAAATGGCACCTCAATCAACTTTAACCGAGGTGTCAGGGGCTTAATGCCCACCATCAGTGCAGGCATTGATGGTGAACATTGCGGTTGGGTCTTCCCGGGGGAGACCTGATGGCCCTGGTGGCTGCTCAGCTCCTCCTACTATTATGACAGATGTCAGGAAAGGGTTAAAGCTGCCCTGTTTATGCGGTACTTTCATGATGAAGCACTCTGTCTTTTGACACTGCTAAAACCTTTGCTAAATAATTAAGATAAAGTTATAGCTGAGTGTCCACCTGCAAATGCAGAATGTGCCTTCCCTGTCTTCATTTTATATTCAGTCCTCCTTTTTGTCTGTGCTTTAATTATTTACCTCTTTTGGATGAAAGCTGCTTCTACCTCTCCCTTTGCTTTCCTTCAGCTTTTAATGTCATGGATTAACTTTGGTAGTTATATTAGAGAACTTCTGAAACAACAACATTATAGGAACAGCTTCTGAAGACTAATCACATTATTTAAAATTTTGATACCGTTTCTGAGCCAAACACATATGAGGATGCCAAAGACATGATAAAATCCATTCTACCGGTTTACAGCTTTCCTTCTAATTGGATTAACTTTCATGTTAAAAAAAAAAAAAACTATACTGGAAACTGCCTCAAAAATTGTGTGTGCATTTCAGCTTACAGATTTATTCATTCTTATTTTATTCCATTTTAACCCCTTCCCGCAGCATACATTTTTGGATTCCCGGTTTTTTTTTTTTTTTTTTTTTTATCATTAAAAGTTTTGTTGAAATTTTCTATATAACAGTGTAGAACAAAAAGGCATAACAAATGGTAAATGGATCCATAACCGTGGCATAATGGGGAAGGGGTTGGACTTCAGGTGGTTGGGGGGGGGATGTGGACCAAAAGCTCTGACACAGCAGAGCGAGTCACAATCAAGTCCAATAGAAAGAATAACTAGTTCCAAGAATGTAAGGATAAAGTGGAGAGCAAATCTCCTGGTGAACATAGTGGTGTCAACAAGCACCAAAACAGGTGAATAAAAACAAATGCAGAAGGGAAAGCAGGAGAAAATCAGAGTAGAGGAAGGCAGGTGGGGATTGGGGGAGAATGAAGAAAGAATTAGGAGGAGGGAGTGAAAAAGGAAGCATGGAAGTTGGCAGAGTAATGAAATGTATACCATATGACCATCGCTTTGATTCTATGGACTTCAACGCAGAAGGCGTGGAGCAGGGGGCAGTTCCACCAGATGTGTAGCATCGTGTCCCGGGCATTGGCACATCACTAGCAACAATCTGATACAGAAGGAAAAATCTCATGGATGACCGAGGGGATCCTGTTCCAGTGTGAGAGGATTTTATAGTTGATCTCCTGAGCTTTGCAGGAAATTTATGGTAAGGCTGGAAAGTAGAACGCCACAAGTCCGGTGGAAAGGAAGTCTCGAGGTCTGTCTCCCAAGCAGTGGTAAATAGTGGTAGGAGAGCAAACCATATATAAGCGAGATGGGATGATATGAGGCATTTGAGGAGGTGCAGCGGCGCTCAAATGGGGATAACAATCTGTGTAGATTATGGGATTTTTTTTGAGGGTAGAGTAGAAGTGCAGCAGTTGAAGATATTGCCAGTGGTAGGTTTCCATCGGCCAGCGGGATTAGGTGGGTGTAAGGGATCAAGGAGGTTGGGGATAATACCTGTGAGAATGTAAGGGCTGTTGCAGTGGGGCGTGAAAGGAAGGTGGAACGGAGAGCAACAGGAAAGTATGGGTTGCCCGAAATCAGAGTCAACGGGCCATCATTCATGAAAAGACACATAACAGTGTGGTATGAATGGCACGCACCCATAACTTGATGCATAACAAATGGAAGGGCAAAAGTAGATGTCTGACCAATAGCGTCCATGGTAGGGATGCAAGAGGTAGTGGGTTCAGAGATCTTTCTAGGGCAACCCAGAGTTTGGAACGGACTGAGTGGTGCCAGTCTAAGATGCATGCAGTGACTGCGGTCAGGTAGTAATGGGTACAATCTGCGGTAGTCAAACCACCTAACAGTTTAGGCTTCATGATGGAGCATTTGGCTATTCTAGAGGGCTTGGAGGCCCACACAAATTTGGAGAACAATTTCTGAATGGAGGAGAGGAATTCTTAGGGGAGATCAACAGGGACTGTTTGGAAGATATACAATAGTCTAGGGAGAGCGTTCAACTTCAAGAGGTGAATTCAACCTAGCCATGAGAGGTCTTTGGTATCCCAACGGTTGAGGTCAGATTGGAGGGTGTGTAGCAGATGGAGAAAGTTCAATTTGTACGTGGATGAGAGGGAGACAGTGAGGTGGATGCCTAAGTATTTGATAGCTTTATTCGACCAGGCAAAGGGGAAAGCCAAGAGCAGTGAGCGAACTAAGGGGGTCAGGAAAGGAGATGTTAAGTGCAGTACTTTTAAAGAGAGATCTTGTAATTGCTGAAAAAGCTATAGGTGGTGATCACACGCAGCAGCAAGGGAAGCATCATCAGAGGTTGGGTGATGAAGAGGAGGAAATCATCTGCAAACGCTGAGATCTTCAAGTGTACATCTCTGATGCATAGGCCTTGTATGTCAGTGTTAAGATGAATAGTGACAAGGAGGTGCTCCATGACTAGGGCATATAGGATCGGGGACAAAGGGCAACCAATCAGGGGCAAAGACTGGGCCCCCCAGCAAACTTTTGACTTGGGCCCCCATGGCATAGCACCCCCTTTCCTGGCCTCCACACAGGATAATGCCCCATTTTCACACACTATAATGTCCCAAAGTGGCCTCCAGACAGTATGTCATCCCATAGCGGCCACTCCACACACTATTATGTCCTATAGTGGCCCCTCCACCCAGTGTTATGTCCCACAGAGGCCCCGGCACACAATATAATGTTCCATAGTTGCCCCTCCACACAGTATTATGTCCCACAGTGGCCATTGCACACAGTATATATGTCCCACAGTGGCCCCTGCACACAGTATATATGTCCCACAGTGGCCCCTGCACACAGTATAATGTTCCATAGTTGACAACCCACAAACTATTACACTCTGAGGTCTTTTCAGACCCCAGAGTATAATGATCGGGTACTTACCTCTCCTGGGCTTTTTCAATGTCGGCACAGATGTCATGTGGGCCAGGCCGGCGTCGCAACGCATCACGACGCCGGCCTGGGCCACGTGACATCTGGGACATCACTAAAGAGGCCCAAAGATTACAGGAAGTCATGCCGGAGCGCAGGAGAGGTGAGTAACACTGTTTTTAGAGTTCTCACCTCCCCTGAGTCTCCAATCACTATCTTTTCAGACCCCGGAGTACAATAATAGTTTGTGAGTGGCCTCACTATTGAACATTATGCTGTGTGCAGCAGTATTTGTTGTGGTTCGTCCAACAAATACTCTTGCCGGGGGCCTGCGACCTCACTTACCAATCCCCGCTCCTGCTCACAGCCGCATCCGCTTCCCCTTCTGCCTTCCAGGGGGCCCCAGAGACATGATATGTGATGCAAAAGGGGAAACAGAGGTGGCCGTGAGCAGGAGCTCTAAGGTCCCGAGCCCTGTGGCAGCTGCTACGACTGCTACCCTGGTACATATGCCACTGGCCCAAATCCACCCTGTCGAAGGCCTTCTCTGCATCCAATGGGCACAGTGGATAGCGGAAAAAGCCTTTAGGATGATGTCCTGAGCCTCTCTTTGTGAGATAAAGCCCAGCTGATTGGGGTGGATTAGAGTGTTCATGTGGTGTCTCAGTCTATTTGCGATCAGTTTTGCAAATAATATCGCATCAGTATTGATCAGTGAGATGGGTCGGTAACTGGGACAAATGTGAGGGTCTTTGCCCTCTTTAGGAAGGGGGCCTCAGGGGACACTGTTGAAAGCTTTCAGTAGGAAAGGGATGAGATCCGATAGTAACGTCTTGTAGGAGCGAGCAGTATAGCCATCTGGGCCTATGCTCTGGGACCACTAGGAAGGCTGGTTATGCCTAGCTCCAGTTCCGTGGCAAAAACTCTGCTGCCTATGTAGCCTCTGGGATTTCTGCAGGGAGTCTGCTGGGATGACTATCTTAGACTGATGACTAATGAATGTGCCACAACGCAGATGGAGGAGATCGGAGGATGGTAGTAGTGGCGGATGCTGTGCGACCTAGCAGGCTGAGCACGCTCCCCAGCCGCTCCAGTCCCACTCCTAGGCCGGACACGGTCAAGGGGGGTCCTGCAGCACTACCGGATGGTGGTAGTAGTAGTTCTTTCCCCCGGGGCACTTCCAGTTGAAGAGGGGACCTCTCCTACCTGAGCCGGTGTGGTATTGTTCGGAAGGGCTCTGATGGTAATGCAGGCACAACTCAGGATTCAGCGGTGCAGGTAAACCAAACAGCCTTTATTTGGCAACAGGAATCACAAGGCAATAGCAGCTTCTAAATGGGGGTAGTAATACAGTGTCCAATCCCCAGTCTTGGTTCTAGGAGGCCTGACAAGGAACTGGTTACCTGAAGACTAGGCCTGAAGTAATCCTCCTGAAGTCTGTAATGGCTGACCGTTGGCCTCAGTGCAGCTTGTGGGGGCAGGAAACCTCTGCATAACCTCACTCTTCCACTGCTCACACTAGACTGACTGCCCTCAGACCAGTGGTTACCGTGAAGACAGTCTCGCACAACCCTGCCCCGTGACCTGTGATAGGCCAGGGCTAACCAAGTCTAGACTTGAACACTGCAGGGAAAAAATAACAGTGTAAGCTGCAAACAGTGACACTTAACACAGAAGACAGAACATACTAACATAAAACCCAGAGGCACAAGAAACAAACACATAAAAGCAGTAGCACTCTGGGATGCTGCAAATGTAATACATAAAGCCCCCTATTCAGGAATATATGGGGAATGTGCATCATCTATGTATTGTGGGGTTTAGCATCAGTAGTGGTATGACAAAGCGGGTTCACAACAGATAGAGACATTGACACAGCTGGTAGGGTGCCTATGTTTATTTTTATAGTCCAAAACCAACATAAAAGAACAGTCTTCTGCAGCAATAAAGAAAACAAAACCTGCTTGGCTGAGCTGTAACTAACATAGATGTTTTTGTCTATACCCGTGATGGAGAACCTATGGCACGCGTGACAGAGAGGGCACGCAGAGCCCTCTCAGTTGGCACGTGCGCCGTCGCCATGATCGCTCACTAATGGGGAATCTGGTACAGGTTTCCCGGTTAGAGAGCGATCGCTTCTTTCAGCTGTATGTGAAAATGTACATACAGCTGAAAGCTGTCACTGTAGGCCGCGGTCCGCGGAGCTGCAGCCTACACTGACTGCAGAGTGTGACCTCTGCCCTGACGTAGGCGCGATGACGTCATTCATCAGCGCCTGTGAACAGAAGGAGGAGGATGCTCTTCGTGGGACTGCAGCTCTTCGTGGGACAAGGTAAGTAACAAACTACTGTGTGGGGGACACTGAAGCATCTAATACTGTGTGTGGGGGGGGGGGGGAGATACTGAAGCATCTAATACTGTATGGGGACACTGAAGCATCTAATACTGTGTGGGGGAAACTGAAGCATCTAATACTGTGTGGGGGACACAGAAGCATCTAATACTGTGTGTGGTGGGGGGGGATGGGACGGGACGCTGAAGCATCCAATACTGTATGGGGGACACCGTGAAGCATAAACTACTGTGTGGGGCCCCACTGTGAAGCATATACTACTGTGGGGGGGGCATATTGTGAAGCATATAATGTGGGTGGGGGCCCAAAGTGGAGCATATACAGTGCTGGCCAAAAGTATTAGCACCCCTGCAATTCTGTCAGATAATACTCAATTTCTTCCAGAAAATGATTGCAATCACAAATGCTTTGGTAATATCTTCTTTAATTTTGCTTGCAATGAAAAAACACAAAAGAGAATGAAAAAAAAAAAAAAGTCAAATCATTGATCATTTTACACAAAACTCCAAAAATGGGCCGGACAAAAGTATTGGCACCCTCAGGCTAATACTTGGTAGCACAACCTTTAGACAAAATAACTGCGAACAACCGCTTCCGGTAACCATCAATGAGTTTTACAATGCTCTGCTGGAATTTTAGACCATTCTTCTTTGGCAAATTTCTCCAGGTCCCTGAGATTTGAAGGGTGCCTTCTCCAAACTGCCATTTTGAGATCTCTCCACAGGTGTTTTATGGGATTCAGGTCTGGACTCATTGCTGGCCACTTTAGAAGTCTCCAGTGCTTTCTCTCAAACCATTTTCTAGTGTGCTTTTTGAAGTGGGGGTCACTGTCCTGCTGGAAGACCCATGACCTCTGAGGGAGACCCAGCTTTCTCACACTGGGCCCTACATTATGCTGAAAAATTTGTTGGTAGTCTTCAGACTTCATAATGCCATACACACGGTCAAGCAGTCCAGTGCCAGAGGCAGCAAAGCAACCCCAAAACATCAGGGAACCTCCGCCATGTTTGACTGTAGGGACCGTGTTCTTTTCTTTGAAGGCCTCTTTTTTTTCCTGTAAGCTATGTTAATGCCTTTTCCCAAAAAGCTCTACTTTTGTCTCATCTGACCAGAGAACATTCTTCCAAAAAGTTTTTGGCTCTCAGGTAAGTTTTGGCAAACTCCAGCCTGGCTTTTTTATGTCTCTGGGTCAGAAGTGGGGTCTTCCTGGGTATCCTTCCATAGAGTCCCTTTTCATTCAGACGCCAACGGATAGTACGGGTTGACACTGTTGTAACCTCGGACTGCAGGGCAGCTAGAACTTGTTTGGATGTTAGTCGAGGTTCTTTAGCCACCATCCGCACAATCTTTCGTTGAAATCTCTCGTCAATTTTTCTTTTCCGTCCACATCTAGGGAGGTTAGCCACAGTGCCATGGGCTTTAAACTTCTTGATGACACTGCGCACGGTAGACACAGGAACATTCAGGTCTTTGGAGATGGACTTGTAGCCTTGAGATTGCTCATGCTTCCTCACAATTTTGCTTCTCAAGTCCTCAGACATTTCTTTGGTCTTTCTTTTCTCCATGCTCAATGTGGTACACACAGACACAGGACAGAGGTTGAGTCAACTTTAATCCATTTCAACTGGCTGCAAGTGTGATTTAGTTATTGCCACAGGTAAGTAACAGGTGCTGTTAATTACACAAATTAGAGAAGCATCACATGATTTTTCAAAGGGTGCCAATACTTTTGTCCACCCCCTTTATGTTTGGTGTGGAATTATATCCAATTTGGCTTTTTGACAATTCTTTTTGTGGTTTTCCATTCACGACAAATTAAATTAAGATATTATTACCAAAGCATTTGTGATTGCAATCATTTTCTGGAAGAAATTGAGTATTATCTGACAGAATTGCAGGGGTGCCAATACTTTTGGCCAGCACTGTAATACTGTGCGGGGGCCTCTGGAGCATATCATACTGAGTGGGGGCCATTCTGGAGCATATAATATTGTCTGAAGGCCACTTCAGAGCACATTGTACTGTCTGGGGCCCTTCACTATTTATATCACACGGTATCTGTTTTATAGCAGACATGTGATATTACAGGCTGTAATAACATTGCACGGTCACTATAAAATAGATTCTGGTTAATTTAAGGTTAAATTGCCGTGTTGGCACTTTGTGATAATTTAGTGGGTTTTGGGTTGCAGTTTGGGCACTCGGTCTCTAAAAGGGTCGCCATCACTGGTCTATACCAAGTGCCATTCTACCAGGCACTGGCCACAGCAGTGATAAGTAAATTGTCACTCACAGTAGAGTACAGAGGTCCAAACTTTACAGCTCCAGCGCACATCCAATACTTCATCCCATACTGGACTCCTCCAGAATCCTTTTCCATTCTAAGCTTCTCTCAACTCCTGGGAAGAAACTTTAGTGAAAATGCTGCTGGGAAAATCCGGACCCCATAGACTGTAATGGGGTCCGTATGGTTTCCGCACGAAGCAAGCGGAGAGGAAAGTTCTGCAAGCAGAAACAGCGGAAACCACACAGACCCCATTACAGTCTATGGGGCCCGTGGGTTTCCCAGGTAAACCGCTTTTTTATGCGTATAGGTTTCTGTTCGGGGGGTCCCCAAGCAGACTCCCTGAACGTAAACCCGAACGCAGATGTTAACTGGGCCTTAAAGAGAATATATATTTTATTCTTTTTTTTTTTATATCTTTTCCCTATATTGAAAATTAGCTTTCATATACACTTTATGTAACATTAGATTAGAATAATGTGAAACAAATGAGTAATAATCACACACTTTAGCCTAGTTAAAAAAAAAAAAGCCCACACCATTATAACTAAAAAGAATAACAGAAGGACACATTATGTACTTCTCTGTTAAACTGCATAGTGAAGATGTCAAGTCCCTGAGATTTTTAATAATTTACATAAATCTAAAAACTCCCAGCTATTTCCTATATGATTAGTTTATATTTGCAGAGACAGCTTGTCATTTATCTTCTATGCATCTGTCATTTAAATAACATCATCCATAATGCATTCTAGAGAATAAGTGTTAATGGCCTTTGCAAAACAGATAAATTTGTAGTAACTTTTAATGCTACATACAGTGATATAGGAGCTCAGTTAAAGGAGGTTCCTTGGCTAAAAATACTGATGACCTATCCTATAGATCATCAATATTAGATTGGAGGTTATCTGAGACAGCACCATTCATCAGCTCTTCTCAGCAGCTCATACACAGAGAATGGAGCAGGAAGCAGAGCTATATTTTCTGTGTAATGGCCAGATCAGGTACTGCAGATCAGCTCACATTCACTTAAATAGAAGCTAAGCTGCAGTGACAAGGTTCAGCCACTACACAGAGAACAGTGCTATCTGATCCCTGCTCCATTCCCTGTGTATCAGCTGCTGAAATAGCTGATCAATGGAGGTGCTGGGTGTCCTACCACTTGCAATATGATGTTGATGCCCTATCCTTAGGATAGGGCATCAATATTTTTAGCCTGGGAAACCCGATTTAAACATGTCATGTTACTTGGACCAGTATTTTTTGATCTGGAAGAAGCAACATAAGTGTGTTTATTACCCTTGGACTACTGAATTGAAACTGAAACTGAATTACTGGTAAGTACTAATTCTATTTTCTCAAATGCCCTCCGTGACAGCACCAAAGGAGAGGTCCGAAGTGCGAGAAAGGTCCAATCTATAATGTTTGGTAAATTTATGGACCGAAGACCAAGTAGCGGCTCTACAGATCTGGTCTAAGGAGGCATTCGCCCTTTCAGCCCAAGAAACGGACATGCTCTGGTAGAATGAGTTTTAAGGTGTTTTGGGGGAGATAAACCCTGACACAAATAGGCCTTACAAATTGCATTTTCAATCCAACTAGCAAGGGATTTCCTTGACAGTTGCTTCCCCTTGTTAGGGCCACAAAACTGAATAAAAAGATTGTCACCCTTTCTCCAGTCTGAAGAGGCTTTCAGATAGGAAAGGATAGTTCTACGGACATCTAGCCTATGAAACGATTCTTCCCTCCTATTAGGCGGATGTTGACAAAAGGAAATGCAACACTCAGGAGGGCCAGGAATTATGTAACGGGTAGAATGTAAGATGTGGCCGGCTGGTAGAATGGCCCTTGATCCCTAATGTGCACAAAGCCTTTTTGATGTCCTCGACTACCCGCCCCCACGTGGTACCAGACAATGACGACAGACAACCAGGTCTCGGGTATAGTCATTGCTCTTTTACTAGCAGGACAAGGTAATACAAATGTACAGAGAAAGAAAGAACTCTCCGCATCAAATACAGTTATCACTGTAGATAGTGTCCAGTTAAGAAGGTGATAGGGATTTGGGCAAAAGTGTTTTGACTTGTTTAATTGGTAGGTACTTGGAAGGATGGCCTGTATCCAGGGGGTTATCCCTCAACAAGCTGGGTACATGCATGTAGAAGATGAAATGGGTGTGCTGGCAGCGGATGACCCTCAAGTTCTGTCAGACTAGCTATGGGCTTTTTTAATATATCTTCGTCCAAAGACTTACTTGTAGAAAGATGCATGTGGAGTTCCCAGATGTATGAATAACAGGTCATTTGGCTTTTTAGCACTTGCAGACTTGGGACTTGAGAGGAAAACACTGAGGAGAAACTTGAGCACAGAGGATAAGACATCTCTGGTAGAAGTGGATTTACAGGTGCTGACTGGACTGGCATGTCCTCCAACTTGCACCCACATGTGCAGACTTGCTCACACACCAACCAACAGGGTTTCCAACCCTCTCCAGAGAGGGCTGTAGCTCGACTCCTCCTCCAGGCCAATTAAGGGAGCCTGATTGGTTCTGGTAGTCACCTGATTATACTGGACACTCCCTACACTAACACAATATGATGATGCAATCAAAGACATAAATCACAATGAAACGTATAGACAGTTGCAGTTTATAAAACGTCCACAAGGTGGCCGTGGTTAATTTACTGGAAAAGGCCAACGCCTACATCGCCTTCCATGTGTGTTCTGGCTCTTGTGATATATATATATATATATATATATATATATATATATATATATATATATATATATGTGAAGGAATGGGTAGATACCTTTTTACCTCGTACGAACCTTGTGCAAGTTCTCCCACTTAAGATGATAGGCCTGTAATTGACATCATAGGTAGACCTCAACTATGAGAGACAAAATGAGAAAACAAATCCAGAAAATCACATTGTCTGATTTTTTAAGAATTTATTTGCAAATTATGGTGGAAAATAAGTATTTGGTCAATAACAAAAGTGCATCTCAATACTTTGTTATATATCCTTTGTTGGCAATGACAGAGGTCAAACGTTTTCTGTAAGTCTTCACAAGGTTGGCGCACACTGTTGCTGGTATGTTGGCCCATTCCTCCATGCAGATCTCCTCTAGATCAGTGATGTTTTGGGACTGCCGCTGGGCAACACGGACTTTCAACTCCTTCCAAAGGTTTACTATGGGGTTGAGATCTAGAGACTGGCTAGGCCACTCCAGGACCTTGAAATGCTTCTTACAAAGCCACTCCTTCGTTGTGCTTGGGATCATTATCATGCTGAAAGACCCAGCCACGTTTCATCTTCAATGCCCTTGCTGATGGAAGGAGGTTTGCACTCAAAATCTCACGATACATGGCCCCATTCATTCTTTCATGTACAAGGATCAGTTGTCCTGGTCCCTTTGCAGAGAAACAGCCCCAAAGCATGATGTTGCCACCCCCATGCTTCACAGTAAGTA
Source organism: Leptodactylus fallax (assembly GCA_947044405.1). NCBI lineage: Eukaryota > Metazoa > Chordata > Amphibia > Anura > Leptodactylidae > Leptodactylus > Leptodactylus fallax. Next base: position 4,241,499 of record CAMRHE010000128.1, on the reverse strand, counting down.
TGGTGTTCTTTGGATGCAACTCAGCATTCACTCTCCTCCAAAGACAGCGAGTTGTGTTTCTACTTTGGTTTCATCTGACCATATGACATTCTCCCAATACTCTTCTGCAACATCCAAATACTCTCTAGCAAACTTCAGACAGGCCCGAATATGTACTGGCTTAAGCAGGGGGACACGTCTGGCACTGCAGGATCTGAGTCCCTGGCGGCGTAGTGTGTTATTGATGGTAGCCTTTGTTACGTTAGTCCCAGCTTTCTGCAGGTCATTCACTAGGTCCCCCGTGTGGTTCTGGGATTTTTGCTCACCGTTCTTGTGATCATTTTGAACCCATGGGGTGAGATCTTGCGTGGAGCCCCTGATTGAGGGAGATTATCAGTGGTCTTGTATGTCTTCCATTTTCTAATTATTGCTCCCACAGTTGATTTCTTCGCACCAAGCTGCTTGCCTATTGCAGATTCAGTCTTCCCAGCCTGGTGCAGGTCTACAATTTTGTTTCTGGTGTCCTTCCACAGCTCTTTGGTCTTCACCATAGTGGAGTTTGGAGTGTGACTGTTTGAGGTTTGAGGACAGAGGAGCCTCTTAAAGAAGACGTTACAGGTCTGTGAGCCAGAAATCTTGCTTGTTTGTAGGTGACCAAATATTTATTTTCCACCATAATTTGCAAATAAATTCTTAAAAAAAAAAAAATCAAGCTGTGATTTTCTAGATATGTTTTCTCATTTTGTCTCATAGTTGAGGTCTACCTATGATGTCAATTACAGGCCTCTCATCTTGCTAAGTTGGAGAACTTGCACAATTGGTGGCTGACTAAATACTTCTTTTCCCCCACTGTAAATGTCCATACTATCTCGGTCTGCAAGGACTATTAAAGGGAAAGGGACGGCACATTACAGAAGGAAGAATGATCTCCTGAGACATATGAAAATCGGAAACTACTTTTGAAAAAAAAGTAGGGTCAGGCTGAAAAACTATTCTGTTAATTTTTAGGAATGGTTCTCTGATAGAGAGCCTGAATTTCATTAGCTCTTCTGGCAGATGTTATGGCAACCAGAAAAGCCTCTTTCCAGGACAGTTCTTTTATATTAGCCTCAGCGACTGGCTCAAAGGGATGCAGAGTCAGGCCCTTAAGAGCTATATTGAGATCCCACTGTGGAAGTAAAACCTCTCTCCCAGGGAGAAGCCTGCAGGCTCCAGTAAAAAAATCTCTTAACCCAGCGATTAGCTGAGCGGTTAGCTAAGTCAGAATCAAAATAACTGCTAAGGGCTGATGCTTGTACCTTCAAAGTACTAGGTTTTAGACCCTTATCCAAACCTGCTTGCAAAAAATCTAAGATTTTTGCTATATTCGGAAGGTTGATATCTGGAACACTACTGCCACACCAGGAAAGTAATTTCTTCCACACCTTACTATAGATAGCATGGGTAACTTTTTTCCTCCCCACCTGGAAGGTTTGAATAACAGACTCACAGTCCTCTTGATTTCAAAATGGAGATTTCAGAAGCCAGTCTGCTAACCGGAGTTTGAGGATCTGGATAAAATATTGGACCTTGATGTAGAAGGTCTGGAAGTAATGTGAGTAGCAATGGATCTGCTATTTTGAGAATGTTTAGGAGCCCAAACCACGCTCTTGGGCCATACTGGGGCTATTAGAATTCCTCTTTGATGATCTTTTGCAGAACACTATCTGAGCGCGCGGTATCGGAACCGGGTGTTAGCTGTAACTGACAGCTAACACCCTACTCCATAACCCCCGGTCGGAACGGAGTTCAGATCGGAGGTTTTAACCCCTTGGATGCCGCGGTCAAACATGACTGCGGCATCCAAGGGGTTCCGCCATCTTGCCGCCCCCCCGGCACCCCCCCGCGGCGAGATTGGGGGGTGCCGATATCGATAATCTGCAGCCTGGGGTCTGCCAAGTGACCCCAGGCTGCCTGGAGACCCCACTACATGGTTGATCCTGCCGAGACCTGCAGAAGTCAGTGCTGTGTTTCCATAGCGCTGACTTCCTGTATAGACTGCAAGACACTTGCATGCTTGTGTCTTGCAGTCTATAGCACTGAGCCAGAGATCAAAGCATCTCTGGCTCAGGTGTCCTAATGGGACACATGAAAAAGTAAAAAAAAAGTGAAAAAAAAATAAAGTATGTGAAAAAAAATTAATAAAAGAATAAAGCCCCAAAAATTCCCTTTTCCTATATAAAATGAATTATATAAAAAATAAACCTAAAAATTAATAAAAACAATAAATATTTGGTATCGCCGCGTCCGTAACAACCTGTACAATAAAACTGAAACCATATTTAATGTACACAGTGAACGTCGGAGAAAAAAAACCACCAAAAGTAATGATTTTTCGCCATCTCACCTTACAAAATATGCCATAAAAAGTGATCAAAAAGTCATATGTACCCCAAAACAGTACCAATAAAAAGCACAGGTTGTCCCGCAAAAAATAAGCCCTAAAGCAACTCTCTAAACTGAAAAATAAAAATGCTACGCATCTTAGAAGATGGTGATGCAAAAAAAAAAAAATTGATATGTCCCCAAATGGGTTTTTGTTCTGAAAAATTGGTATTGCATTAAAAAAAAAAACAGTATAAATGAGGTATCGCCGTAATCGTACTGACCCGCAGAATAAAGATAACATGTTACTTACGCTCTACGCTGCATGGTGAAAAATATAAACGGTAAAACGCAGTGCCAGAATTGATGGGGTTGTTTTTTAATCCACCAAGAAAGAGTTAATAAAATTTATTTAATAAGTTGTAAGCACCTAAAAATGATGTCATTAAAAAAAAAAAAAAATACATCTCATACTGCAAACAAGCCCTCATATGGCTACATCAGAGAAATAAAGAAAATATAGCTCGTACAATGTGAAGACAAACCCCCCCCCCCAAAAAAAAAAAAAAAAAAAAAAAAGCCAAATTAGAACATAACGGGCTGCGACAGGGAGGGAATGTATAAACTGTGCGAGCATATATGAGGGTACAAACCAGATTTAGAACTTTCGAGGGATAATAAACCAGAAGTGACCCCCAGAGTGACCTCCCCAATAATAGGAACTACTGGGGAAATAGTAGGGAATTTAGTGTACCCAATGTTCTACGCACAGCTTACATATTCACTTTTCCCCATCCGCTGTGCAGTCACGTCTGGGATACTAATGCTCACTACACCCTGATAAATTCTTTGAGGGGTGCACTTTTCAAAATGGGGTCATTCCCTAGGGGATTCCACTTTACTGGTACTTTAGAGGCTCTGCAAACATGACATGGCATCCAGATCCCAAACATCTGAATCTGCGCTCCAAAAGCCACATAGCGTTCCTTCTCTTCTGCACCCTACTTTGTGCCCAAACTGCAGTTTATACCCACATGTATTACACTTGTTGTACCCAGAATAACATACTTAATGTCATATGTGGGTATAAACTGCTGTTTGGGCACAGAAGGGAAGGAGCGCTATTTGGTTTTTGGACGCCATTGCACTTTTGCAGAGCTGAAATGCCAGTACAGTGGAATCCCCTGACATGTTACCCCATTTTGGAAACTACACCCCTGAAGGAATTTATCCTGGGGTACAGTGAGCATTTTTAACCCAAGTGTTGCTATAATTTATTATCCATAAATGAATTACGCAGCTGATGGTGAAAGGTGAAAATGACAATTTATCCAGGAATGCGATGTTTCAGTGCGTAATATGTTGTGCCCAGCTTGCATCAGAGATGAACGCTCCAAAAGCTGTTGTGCCCGGGATCCCCGCTCACCAGTTTTTGGAGTGTGTGTCTGTGCAGACAAACTGGGCACTGAAATGGCGTATCTATAGAAAAATTTCATTTTTAACTTTTCATTATCAGCTGTGCATTCATTTCTGGAAATTAAAAGAATGCAACACTTAAGGGTTAATAATGCTCGCTACCCCACTTGATAAATCCCATATCTGCGGATTCCACTTTACTGGCAATTCATGGGCTCTGCAAAAGTGGCATGGTGTCCAAAAAGCAAACACTGCTCCAAAAACCAAAATAGCGCTCCTTCCCTTCTGTGCCCGGCTGTGCCCAAACAGTAGTTAATACCCACATATGGCATTGTTAAGTACGTTTTCCTGGGCACACCAGTGTCATACATGTGGGCATAAACTGTCATTTGGGCACACAGCAGGGCGCAAATGTGAAGGAGCGCTATGTGCTTTTGGAGCGCATATTTAGATTGTTGTTTTTTTGGACGCCATGTCACATTTGCAGAGACCCTAAAATTGCCCCTACAAAATGGGGGTCACTTCTTGGGGAATTCCAATTTACTGGCACCTCCAGGGCTCTGCAAAAACAACATGGCGACGAGAAAGTACTCCAAAAGCTAAAAAAAAAAAAACAGTGCTCCTTCCCTTCTGAGCCCTGCTGTGTGCCCAAGCAGCAGTTTATACCCACATATTTAATTTTTTTGTCCCCGGGATAGCCCACTTAATAGTTTTAGGAGTTCATGTCTCTGATGCCACAAAGTGGCTGCAACGTATTAGGCACTGAAATTGGATATTTCTTTAAAAACTTTAATTTTCACTTTGTACATTAATTTTTGGGAAGCATTTTTAGGCTCAAAATCATAATATCCCTTGATACATTCCTTGAGGGGTGTAGTTTCTAAAATGGGGTCTCCATTGTACTGGTACTTTAGGGGCTCTGCAAATGCGACATGGTACCTGAAAACTATTCCAGCCACATCTGCCCTCCAAAAGCCAAACAGCGCTCTTTCCATTCTGAGCCCCACCATGTACCCATACAGCAGATTACAACCACAAATGGGGCATTTCTGTTTTCAGAAGAAATTGTGTAACAAACTGTGGGGTGTTTTTTCTTCTTTAACCACTTGCAAAAATTAAAAATATGCCGCTAAATGGACAGTTTATTGGAAAAACGTAATTTTACATTTTTACGTCCCAATGATGATAAAATCTGTGAAACAGCTGTGAGGTCAAAATGCTCACTATACCCCTAGATAAATTCTATGAGGGGTGTAGTTTTCAAAATGGGTTCACTTTTTGGGGGTTTGTATTGTATTGGTACTTTAGGGGCTCTGCAAATGCGACAGGGCACCTGAAAACTATTCCAGCAAAATCTGCCCTCCAAAAGCTAAATAGCGCTCTTTCCATTTTGAGCCCTGCCATGTACCTATGCAGCAGATTACGACCACATATGGGGCATTTCTGTGTTAAGGAGAAATTGTGCTACGAACTTTAGGAGATTTTTCTCCTTTGTCCTCTTGTGAAAATGAAAAATTTGGGGCTAAATTGACGGTTTATTGGAAAAAAAAAGTAATTTTTCATTTTAATGTCCCAATGTTAATAAAATTTGTGAAACAGCTGTAGGGTCAAAATGCTCACTATACCCCTTGATATGTTCTGTGAGGGGTGTAGTTTCCAAAATGGGGTCACTTTTAGAGGGCTTCCACTGTATTGGTACTTTGGGGGCTCTGCAAATGCGACATGGTACCTGAAAACTATTCCACCAAAATCTGCCCTCCAAAAGCCAAATAGCACTCTTTCCATTCTGAGCCCTGCCATGTACCCATACAGCAGATTACAACCACATATGGGGTATTGCTGTGTTCAGGAGTAATTGTTTTGCAAACTGTGAGGTGCTTTTTCTCCTTTAACCCCTTGTGAAAATGAAAACTTTGGGGATAAAGTAACATTTTAGTAATGTTTCATTTATACATCCCAGTGTTAGCAAAATCTGTGAAACGGCTGTAAGGTCAAAATGCTCACTATACCCCTTGATGAATTCTGTGAGGGGTGTAGTTTCCAAAAGTTCTGCCATAAAGAGATTTGCATATTGGGGTGCACATCTGGTCCCCATTGAAGTTCCCATTCGCTGTAGATATAGATCCTCTCCAAAGGTAAAATGGTTGTGGCTAAGGATGAATTGTATGAGCTGCATTACTGGTTCTGTTGGGTGGTTTTGTTTTGCCAGGTGTACCTGACATGCTGCAACTCCATCCTTGTGGGGAATGTTGGTATACAGGGATTCCACATCCATGGTGGCCAAAATGGTACCATCAGGTAGTGGGCCCAGGGCATTCAGTTTAAGAAGGTCAGTGGTGTCTTGGATATAGCTTGGAGTATTCCTGACAAGGGGTTTTAGGAGATTTTCCACCCAACCTGAGAGGTTTTCTGTCAGTGTCCCAATGCCATAAATGATAGATATAATAAAACCAGCTGACAAAGGGGGCGCAATAGTCATAATGAACACCTCAGACTATGTCCAGGAAGCAAACAGGCAACTGTCAAATCCCAGCCATTACTCCAAACTTGGAAGTGATCCCACAAAGGTCTATATGAAAGAACTAAACAGTATGATCAAGAAGTTTCCAATCCAGATCCAGAATCAGATAAAAGGACTTATCCCACAAGATCCCAGGCCGGGCTGCTTCTATATGCTCCCAAAGATACACAAAGATGGCAACTCTGGGAGGCCTATCATTTCTGGCATTGGGACACTGACAGAAAACATCTCAGGTATTTTATTATACAAATGTAACCCCCACAGGGGACACTTTGTGTGTTGTGGATGCTATGGACAGAGCACAATCACGCATTCCTCTATATCTTCCAGAGATGAACAGTGCTGCCTACAGGAACTCCTCTTTAACACACAACACAGGCTGTATGACATCAAGGGGGGAGGAGGCGGGGCAGACAGGAAGAGAAGCAGGAGAGGGAAAATAAGGTAGTATGGGAGACATCTTGGCCAGAGAGAGAAAAAAGTGAGAGGCTTGTGTGTCTTCAGAGACTGACTGATCCTGCTGCAGAATCATCTGTGCATCTGGTGGAGAGAGAGGTGACTACTGTGCCAGCATCTTGTCTGCAGACCAACCAGAACTGTGAGAGACTACAGTTGCATCCACACAGAAGGAGACTGCCAGCACCTCCATGCTCCCTTCCTCTCCTTAATGTGAATGCTCCTGCATGGATTCCTGTGAGCTAAAGATCCAAGGTAGTGAGTACCCCCAGGAACTTTGTTGTGGTTGTTCCAGTATTAGTGACTGAACTGTTGCTGTGAGGAGTAATACGTTCATACCGTTTATGTGCACCAACGATTGAACTGTGACAATACATGGTGGCCACCCCCTCAGTACTGCAGATAGCTAGCTAGAGAGAGAGTGAGTCACTTACAGACATTCTGTGATAAGTGTGGCCTGTCATTTGCAGCAAGACCACTAGGGGGGAGTGTATCAGCACTATAATTGTTTATATTTCTGCATTAGTATTAAACTTTAATATTTTGTGTAAACTGGTTGCATACCTGTGTCATCCTCAAGTTGAGGGAGTGTGTACTAAGCTCGGGCAGGGGTTTCCCAAGTCAGCCCCTGGCAGAAGTACTACAACTGCCTGCATTCCCGGAGAGCTTCAAGCAAGATTTGGGTGGAGGCACTGCGCTATAGAAAGGTGAGAACAAGCACGTACACCCCAGGCAAGACGGGTGGCAAAAGGGGTGTTACACAAATATTTGCCTCTCAAAATTGGTCTGAAAGTGGCCAACCCCTTTAAAGTATCATTTTGGATACAAATTCTTGAAGTGTAGGTAAGGTAGCGTGAATCCAGTGAGGTGTAATCTCCTTCATGTCTTGGTATACTGCTTGTTGTACCCATCAAGCTAAAAAGGCACAGTGTGGAGTCTGAGGTGTGTCAATGGAAAATACCTATTTAAATTTATGAAGTATACTATTCCAGAAAGGGTCTGATCCTCTACCACAACATATGTAGAAAGCAGGTATCACCATAGCCACATCTAGGACAGTAATTTTGTGTTAACTGAAAGAGGTGTTAAGATAAGTTCCATTGGCAACTGGTTAGCTGAATCAAGTGTATTCTCACATACACATACAGTGTGGGGGGGGGGGAATTTAGTCAACCACCAATTGTGTAGGTTCTCCCACTTAAAGATGAGAGGCCTGTAATTGACATCATAGGTAGACCTCAACTATGAGACACAAAATGAGAAAACAAATCCAGAAAAATCACTGATTTTTAAAGAATTTATTTGCAAATTATGGTGGAATATAAGTATTTGGTTACCTACAAACAAGCAAGATTTCTGGCTCTCACAGACCTGTAACTTCTTCTTTAAGAGGCTCCTCTGTCCTCCACTCATTACCTGTAGTAATGGCACCTGTTTGACATTGTTATCAGTATAAAAGACACCTGTCCACAACCTCAAACAGTCACACTCCAAACTCCACTATGGTGAAGACCAAAGAGCTGTGGAAGGACACCAGAAACAAAATTGTAGACCTGCACCAGGATGGGAAGACTGAATCTGCAATAGGCAAGCAGCTTGGTGTGAAGAAATCAACTGTGGGAGCAATAATTAGAAAATGGAAGAAATACAAGACCACTGATAATCTCCCTCGATCAGGGGCTCCATGCAAGATCTTACCCCAGGGGGTCAAAATGATCACAAGAACGGTGACCAAAAATCCCAGAACCACACGGGGGGACCTATTGAATGAGTTACAGAAAGCTGGGACTAACGTAACAAAGGCTACCGTCAGTAACACTACACCGCCAGGGACTCAGATCCTGCAGTGCCAGACGTGTCCCCCTGCTTAAGCCAGTACATATTGTGACAACTTGGGGAATTAGACTCAAAATGGTGGCAGACTCCTGGTCCGGACAGCGGCAGTTCGTTGTACTGGGCGCCGGAAAGATAGCTTTCAGACGGTCCAAGTGTAAAATAAAAGTGGCTTTATTCAGCTTAACTGCAACATAGCAAAACAAAAAAAGACCACAGTTAGGGTCCTAACTCACTCCTTGAGCCCCTAACTGTCCTGACTATTGCTCAGCTCCAGCAACAGTCCCCTGTGGACCCCAGCCCTTCTGGGACAGAGCCTCTCCCTCTGTCCTTAGCTGGTCCACCATCTCCTGCAGGATACTCCAGCCCCTCTGGAGTTATGCGCCACCCAAAGGTGTGGCTGAGGGCCTTTTCAGGGCTGGCCTGTGTCGCTCCCTAGCGCCCTCTAGGTTCACATACTCACAATATCCAGGCCCATCTGAAGTTTGCTAGAGAGCATTTGGATGTTCCAGAAGAGTATTGGGAGAATGTCATATGGTCAGATGAAACCAAAGTAGAACTGTTTGGTAGAAACACAACTCGTCTTGTTTGGAGGAGAATGAATGCTGAATTGCATCCAAAGAACACCATGCCTACTGTGAAGAATGGGGGTGGCAACATCATGCTTTGGGGCTGTTTCTCTGCAAAGGGACCAGGACGACTGATTCGTGTACATGAAAGAATGAATGGGGCCATGTATCGTGAGATTTTGAGTGCAAACCTCCTTCCATCAGCAAGGGCATTGAAGATGAAATGTGGCTGGGTCTTTCAGCATGACAATGATCCCAAACACACCGCCAGAGCAACGAAAGAGTGGCTTCATAAGAAGCATTTCAAGGTCCTGGAGTGGCCTAGCCAATCTCCAGATCTCAATCCCATAGAAAACCTTTGGAGGGAGTTGAAAGTCCGTGTTGCCCAACGACAGCCCCAAAACATCACTGCTCTAGAGGAGATCTGCATGGAGGAATGGGCCAACATACCAGCAACAGTGTGTGCCAACCTTGTGAAGACTTACAGAAAACGTTTGACCTCTGTCATTGCCAACAAAAGATATATAACAAAGTATTGAGATGAACTTTTGTTATTGACCAAATACTTATTTTCCACCATAATTTGCAAATAAATTCTTAAAAAAATCAGACAATTTTCTGGATTTGTTTTCTTATTTTGTCGCTCATAGTTGAGGTCTACCTATGATGACAATTACAGGCCTCTCATCTTTTTAACCGATTAAGGACTGGGCTTAAAAGTGCCTTATGGATGGGGCGGAGCCTACTGTGGAACGGAATGGCCGCAAAGTTGTAAAGCTCCAGGCCTGAGTCCTATATAGTGGCAAGAAGGAGCGACGTGCCCGTGGATTGCACTCACCTAACGGAACAGGGAGCGCTTGCTAATCTCGAGGATGCAGAGAAAGAGGAAATCTGCGGTTAAACTGCAGAAAATTTCAGATTTTTATTTCCCCCATGGAGGAGGGGGGAAGACCAAAATGGCGGCGGTTCGCGCTCAAGCGCGGTCTCCGGGGCCTCATCTCCGTCCTGAGACTCTCCAGAGGAGCCGCTCACCCTCTCCGCTCGGCGGAGAGCGCTGTCAGAGCCATCGATTCCAGCTGATGGGGTGCGGAGGTCCGGAGGCACCGGGGCCGTCTCCCCGGCGGGCCGAGGTGAGCGCGGTTCCGGGGCCTTCTCCTGCCGACACCGAGGCCTACAGGCCTAAACAACGCGGAGGCACCCCACTTGCCCACAGCCAGCCCGGTCAAGCAGAAACCCAGGCTCCAGCATACTGAGTCTCCAGAAGGGGAGGTGAGCGATACCACACTGTCTGTACCGCCATCTATCGACTTTTTTGCAGATATTCTGGCTACTGCAAGCCTACTTACTGAGGCCTCCATGAAAAACATGCTTATGGCCTTTTGTAAATCACTGACAACTGACATGTCTTTAATGGTTAAACCGCTAGATAGAGATCTCCAGGAATTGCAAAAACGCACGGTTCAGGTAGAATCTAAAATGGCGGAGTTTGCTGCATCACATAATGCTCTTATAGATGCACACTATGAGGTGGAAAAAGATGTGTCGTTTCTGAAAACTAAAATAGCAGACTTGGAAGACCGCTCGCAGCGCAATAATCTGAAGTTTAGAGGGATTCCAGAGTCAGTATCTGCGAACAATTTGACAGCTTTCCTTCAAGACCTGATACGCACGCTCTTACCAAACCTCACGATAATGGACTTAACCATTGATAGAGCGCATAGAATCCCAAAGCCTTCACACCTGGACGAAGCCGTACCCAGAGATGTATTAGCAAAAATCCATTTTTACCGCACTAAAGAACTGGTGCTGCTGACCTCACGGAAAATAGGCCGGATACCTGACCCATACCAGAAAATTTCCATCTACTCCGACCTTTCGGCCGCAAATCTACAATTGAGAAAGCAATTCATCCCTATTACTACGATGCTACGCCACCATAACATCCTATATAAATGGGGATTCCCGGTCAGAGTGATCATATTTAGAAACAACCTTACTCATGTTATCAAATCTCTGGAAGACGGCAAACAGTTGCTAAACAAATGGAACATTCCGCTCCTTGACCCAACGCCCAAATTACCACCTGGCCCAGTGTCTGATGGTTGGCATCAAACGAAAACCCCAAGACGTCCACCAAAAGGGCTGCACAGCTAGAGACTCACCTTCAAATGGATTCCGTATGTCCACTACTGCTGAACTTATCCCCCCAGGATTACAACAGCCGCTGGTCCGCTGTACCACATTTCCTTTCTTTGTTTTGTTGAGGTGGCTTAGCCGCTGTTTCAGTGTTTTTATAGTTTGTTTTCTCCTCGGTTTTGGCATTTGGGACGATGTGAGTACACAAGGCACAGACGAAAATGCTTCTTCCTGCTACTGGTAATTTTGGATGTGGGTGGTTGTGGTAAGACTATTGTAGCATTACTAACTGTAAATTATGGTACTTAATATTATGTCCATGAATGTCAGAGGTTTGAACTCCCCTCAAAAGAGAGCCCATTTGTGGCGAGAGGCCCGAGCTCAAGGCTGTGACATTCTTGCAGTTCAAGAAACACATCTTTTAGAGATAGATGCCTTTCGAGTCAAACATTCAGCATACCCACATATATTTCACGCTCACTGCTCTTCCAAGTGCAGGGGAACACTAATTGGGATCAGAGATTCAGTGGTATTTCAGCTGGTGTCCCATCATGCTGACCCGGGAGGGCGATTTGTCATATTAGTCTGTATCCTTAATAATGTCACATACACATTGGTTTCGGTTTACGCCCCGAACAGAAGGCAGGTGTCTTTCTTGGGGAGACTTATGAAAGTAGTGGAGAGAAAAAAAGCAAGGATGCTTAGTATTAATGGGAGACTTTAACATGGCTCCGGACCCAGTGGCAGACACTACTTCTGGCACAACGACACGTCATCCTTCATTTTCGCAGGCTATATGGCGTCATGACTTGATGCATGGCGTATCCTGCATAATACCGAAAAAGATTACACCTACTATTCTATGGTTCATAATAGTTATTCCCGAATAGATCTATTCTTAATAGAACAAACTAGTATTCCCTTGGCCGTGAAGTCAGATATTTCACAAATAACATGGTCAGACCATGCAGCAATAACCTTGACTCAGAGAAAAATATGAATGCCCTAGAGCGTACGTATGGAGGTGCAACGAATTCTTAATGTCACAGCCGAAATACAAAACAATCCTGGAAAATGATCTGAAGGAATTCTTTCGGACCAATGCTCCTTCTGCCCCTAGCCCTGATATATTGTGGAATTCACATAAAGCTTTTATCAGAGGAACATTTATCCGCCTATGACACATTGAAAAGAAATCTAGGTTAGCAGAAATTGATCGACTACTGCACCAAATAAAGTCTATCGATAATAGTAATAAAAAATCTTCTTCCCCCTCCAATGCAGCACAGTTGGCGACACTACGCCATCAACTGACAGCCTGTCTACTGCATAACTATGAGAAAAACTTGAAGGGCAAAAGCGACTTATTACTCTCAATCTAACAAGGCAGGGAAGCTTCTAGCGTCCAAACTTAAACAAAAACATACACCGTCCAAAATCCCATTTCTCCAAAGCAAAGATGGCACACACAAAATTTATGATCCTAGCGGCATCGCCAATGCCTTTAAAGCTTTCTATGAAGACTTAAACAACATTAGAGAGGACTCCTCTATAACACTTCCAACGAAACAAGAAATTGCCAAGTTTCTCGCAAGTACTCAGTTGCCCACACTCACAGAAACACAACTGGACTCTTTGAATGAGCCCATCTCACCTTCAGAACTGCTGTCAGTAGTCAAGTCGCTGCCACCTCAAAAGTCCCCGGGCCCAGATGGCCTTACTAACGAATATTACAAAAAGTTTTCTCCACTCCTGTTAAGCCCGCTGCTGTCGTTTTTAACGGCTGCGGTGGACTCCGGCACTATTCCAAGAGAGAATCAGGAGGCCCTGGTGGTGACATTGCCTAAACCGGGCAGGCCTGCCATCAGCCCCCAAAATTTTCGACCAATATCCCTATTAAACTCGGATTTAAAAATTTATGCCAAAATTATAGCGAATAGAGTAGCGTCTTGTCTTCCGAGCTTGATAAACCACGATCAAGTGGGATTTGTGAAGGGGAGGCAGTCATACGACAATACTAGACGCATTTTGAATATTATACACCACATTAACTCTAGAAAGATGGAGGCGGTGGTTCTCGCATTGGACGCCGAGAAGGCGTTTGACAGGATTTGCTGGTCGTATGCCTTCTTGGTGCTCAGGAGCATGGGGTTCACTGGAGCTATTTTAAGAGCAATTGAGGCGCTGTACTCTGCACCATCTGCAAGAGTATTCACTAATGGGGTAGTGTCAGATCCCTTTTTAATAACGAACGGGACTAGACAGGGGTGCCCCCTCTCGCTGCTGATATTTGTTCTCTCGATGGAACCACTGGCCCAGGCACTCAGGCTGGACCCAGACGTGGGTGGCATTGCTATACGGGACAAAACTCATCTTATATCACTCTATGCAGATGACATCATTCTTACCCTGTCCAACCCACAAAATTCTATTCCCCGACTTATGGAGATTATTGCTAAATTTGGGCACCTATCATTTTATAAACTAAATATGGCCAAGTCACAAGCCTTACCTTTAAATATTCTTCCCCCCTTGCTGCAACCCTTACAATCACGATATGACTTTGATTGGAGGAAAGATGGCGTTCAATATCTGGGGATACAAGTGACACCCTCTTTAGGGGCCCTATATAGACATAATTATACACCCATGTTGAAAATAATGCAGGATGAGATGGAGCGATTGTCCAAAGTAGATGTGTCTTGGATGGGGCGGGTCGCAGCCTTCAAAATGTTATTACTGCCTAGACTCTTGTACCTGTTTCGCACACTCCCGATATCCATCCCGGTTTCGTTTTTCGAAACCATGCAAAGGATGATTTCGAAATACATATGGAGTGGAAAGAGACCCAGAATTAATAAAAGCTTCCTATTTAAATGAAAAGAGGCGGGGGGACTGGGAGTACCAGTGGTACAGAATTATTACATAGCATCCTTGGTTATGCAATGTGCTAGATGGAGATCAGCGGATACCTCGGTTCCATATCGAGCATTCGTTTATATATCCCTTAAAGTTGATGGATGCCCTGTTTGCGCCCTTCTGGAACATTCCTACGCCTAAGTCCTTCTCCCCAATCATGCAAGCAGCAATGACCGCATGGAAGCTGCTCCACGGGAAAGCAAACCCTACAAGTCATTTTTGTACCTCGGAGACGCCTTTGTCACTTCTGGCCTGGGCGATAGAGGACCTGGTAACTTCAGGGTGGGAGGCGAGAGGGATTACACGGGTCTCCCATTTACAATCCGGTACCACACAAATTTTATCATTTACAGATATTACACGGAAATTTGGGGTTCATGGTGGTGACTTCCTTAAGTACTCTCAAATATGTCACTTTATATCTAAGAATCCAGTATCGCAACTACCCCACAGTAGTACGATATTCACCTGGTTGTCGACTAAGATGAGGGGATTGCGGTTTCTATATGACAAAATGGATGGAATAGCGACTTTTACTAAATCAATACCATTCCGTTGTTGGGAGAGAGATTTGGGGAGAGTCATTACTTTGGATGAGTGGGAACAGGCAATTAAGCTAAGTCATTCATCCTTAAAATGTAGCACTCACATAGAAACAGCGATGAAAATTACATTGAGGTGGTACCGTACCCCCTCCACTTTACAAATGATATACCCTTCTGTCTCTGGAAACTGTTGGAGGGGATGTGGGGGGAGAGGAACCCTTCTCCATATTTTGGGACAATGTCCCATTATTCATGGATATTGGAATAGAGTCTTTGATATGCTATCAGAAATATTTAATTTTCACTCCCCATACGCCTCTCCTCTGGCCATCCTATTGATTGGAATTCCCGAGGAATGGAATAACTTTAAAAAACTCCTGTGTAAGATCTTGACTATAGCCAAATTATTGTTGGTGGAACGATGGAGATCGGTGACCCCTCCGTCTGATTCCACACTGTTGCAGGCTATTAATACTACATATGCCTACGAGAAGGTAATTGCATTAGGAAATGACTCATATCATAGCTTTAAAAAGGTATGGGATGCGTGGATTCACTCTCGATTTGCCGCATGATGGGAGCCATGGAGTTGTACAGAGTCCGCTCTTGGACATCGCAATGGGTGTGAAGATGTAGGAAAGAGAGAAGAGGTAGAAAACATGAAAGATTGTCTATGAAAGACTGTTTATGAAATGTCTCACACTAACCCTAATAAAGTGCCTACATGTTCTTGTTACTGTTATTGTTCAACAATTATACAAACTTTATCTTTTGTCTCATTGATGTACAATTCAAAAATTTACCATGGAAAAATTCAAATCAGAATGTATAGTGCAATGTATGTCAATTTTGTTCGTACATTTATTGTGAAAACCAAATAAAAATTATTGAAACTAAAAGTGCCTTATGGACCAGGCCTCATTTTTCAAAACTGACATGTGTCACTTTATATGGCAATAACTGAGATGCTATAATTTACACAAGTGATTTTGAGATTGTTTTTTCATGACACATTGTACTTCATGTTAGTGGTAAACATTGATCAATAATTTTGTATTTATTTATAAAAAAAAAAATTTGGAAATTTGAGGGAAATTTGGAAAAAAATTGCAATTTTCAAAATGTGAAATGCCCTGCTTTTCAGACAGATAGTCATACCACCCAAATACATGAATAAATATTATCTACCATATCTCTGTTTTATATCGGCATCATCTTTTAATCATCCTTTAATTTATTTTAAATGTTAGAAGGTTTACAAGTGTAACAGCGATTTTCCAGATTTACAAGAAAATTTCCCAAACTAATTTTTTTAGGGACCACTTCAGTTCTGAAGGGGATTATAAAGACCTATATATTAGAAACCCCCATTTTCAAAACTGCACCCCTCACATAATTCAAGACAGCATTTGGGAAGTTTGTTAACCCTTTAAGCATTTCACAAGAATTTAAATATGGAGGTGAAATTTAGACATTTAATTTTTATCCAATAATACATTCATTTATCCCTAAAATTAACACATTCACAAAGGGTTGAAGGAGAAAATACATCTCACAGTTTGTTGTGCAATTTCTCCTGAGCACAGAAATACCCCACATGTGGGTGTAAAATGATTTTTGGGCACACGGCAGTGCATGGAAAAGAGCGAACGACACTTGGCATTTGAAAAGCAGATTTTGCTGGAATAGTTATCAGGTGTCATGTCTCATTTGCAGAGCCCCTAGAGTACCAGTACATTGGAAACCACCCAAAAGTGACCCCATTTTGGAAACTACACCCCTGACAATTTATCAAGGGGTATAGTGAGCATTTTGACCCCACAGCCGTTTCACAGATTGTATTAACATTGGGATGTGTAAATGAAAAGTTATTAAAACATCAATTTATCCCCAAAGTTTTCATTTTCACAAGGGGTTAAAGGAGAAAAAGCCGCCCACAGTTTGTTACACAATTGCTCCTGAACACGGCAATACCCCATATGTGGCCGTAATTTTCTGTATGGATACATGGCGGGACTCGGAATGGAAAGAGCGCTATTTGGCTTTTGAAGGGCAGATTTTGCTGGAATAGTTTTCAGGTGCCATGTCGCATTTGCAGAGCCCCTAAAGTACCAATACAGTGGAAACCCCTCAAAAGTGACATCATTTTAGAACCTACACCCCTCAAGGAATATTATCATTTTGAGCCTAAAAATGCTTCCCAAAAATTAATGTACAAAGTGAAAATTGACAATTTTAAATAAATATGCCATTTTGGTGCCCTATACGTTGTACCCACTTTGTGGCATCAGAGACATACACTCCTAAAACTATTAAGTGGGCTATCCCGGGTACAAAAAAAATGATATATGTGGGTGTAAACTGCTGCTTGGGTGGACAGCAGGGCTCAGAAGTGAAGGAGCACTGCGCTTTTTAGCTTTTGGAGTACAGATCTAGTGGGTCTTTCTGGACGCCATGTTGTTTTTGCAGAGGTGCCAGTAAAATGGAATTCCCCAAGTAGTGACCCCATTTTGTAGGGGCAATTTTAGGGTCTTTGCCAATTTGACACAGTGTCCAAAATCCAACAATCTAAATCTATGCTCCAAAATCCACATAGCGCTCCTTCACATGTGCCCCCTGCTGTGTACCCAAACTGCAGTTTACGCCCACATGTATGACACTGGTGTACCCAGGATAACGTACTTAATGTCATATGTGGGTATAAACTGCTGCTTGGGCACAGCTGGGCACAGAAGGGATGGAGCACTATTTTGATTTTTGAAGCACAGTTTGGTTTTTGGACACCATGCCACTTTTGCAGAGCCCCTGAATTGCCAGTAAAGTGGAATCTGCAGACTTGTGACCCCATTTTGGGAACTACACCCCTGAAGGGATTTATCAAGTGGGGTAGCGAGCATTCTTTACCCTTAAGTGTTGCATTAATTTAATTTCAATAAATGAATGCGCAGCTGATAATGAAAAGGGAAAATTGTAATTTTTCCCAGAGATACACCATTTCAGTGCCCAATATTTTGTGTCCAGCTTATGTCAGCAGGCACAAATACTCTAAAAACTGTTAAGTGGGTATCCCGGGCACAACATCTTTTGGAGCGTTCATATCTGATACAAGCTGGGAACAATGTATTATGCATTGAAATGACATTCCTGGAAAAATTGCTATTTTCACCTTTCACCATCAGCTGCGTATTCATTTCTGGAAAATAAATTATAGCAACACATGGAGGTTCAAAATGCTCACTGTACCCTTGGATAAATTCCTTCAGGGGTGCAGTTTCCAAAATAGGGTCACGTGTCAGGGGATTCCACTTTACTGGCATTTCAGGAGCTCTGCAAAAGTGTCATGACGTCCAAAAGCTAAACTGTCTAAATCTGTGCACCAAAAACCAAATAGCGCTCCTTCCCTTCTGTCCCCGGCTGTGCCGAAACAGCAGTTTATACCCACATATGACATTATGTATGTTATCCCGAGTACACCAATGTCATACATGTGGGCATAAACTGCAGTTTGGGCACACAGCAGGGCACAGAAGGAAAGGAGCGCTATGTAGCTTTTGGAGTGCAGATTCAGATGTTTGGTATCTGGGCGCCATGTCATGTTTGCAGAGCCTCTAATGTACCAGAAAAGTGGAATCTCCTAGGGAGTGACCCCATTTTGAAAACTGCACCCCTCAAAGAATTTATCAGGGGGTGTAATAAGCATTAGTATCCCAGACGTGAATGCACAGCGCATGGTGAAGAGTGAATGTGTCAGCTGTGCGGAGTACATGGGGGAACACGAAATTCCCTACTATATCCCCAGTAGCTCCTATCATTGGTGGGGGGGGGGGGGTGGTCACTTCTGGTTTAGTATCCCTCATAAGCTCTAAATCTGGATTGCACCCTGATATAGGCTCGCACCGCTTATACATTCCCTGCCTGCCGCAGCCAGTTGTGTTCTAATGATTTGGTGATTTTTGGGGTTTTTGTCTTCACATTGTACAAGCTATATTTTCTTTATTTTTCTGATGATGTAGCCATATGAGGGCTGATTTTTTGCGGTATGATATGCATTTTTTAATGACACCTTTTTTTGGGTGTCTAACTTATTGAATAAATTATATTAACTTTCTGGGAGGATTAAAAAAAACAATTCTGGAATTGGTTTTTACCTTTTAATTTTTTGCCGTACAGCATAAATAACTTTATTCTGCAGGTCGGTACGATTACAGTGATACCTCATTTATATTGTTTTTTGGTTGAGAGACTTGGTTTAGGGCTTATTTTTTGCGGGAGGACTTGTGCTTTTTATTGGTATTGTTTTGAGGTACATATGAGTTTTTGGTCACTTTTTATAGCATTTTTTTGTAAGCAAGATAGTCAAAAATGTTGTTTCAGTTTTATTGCATAGGTTGTTACGGACGCGGCGATACCAAATATGTGTTTATTAATTTTTACGGTTTTTTTTTTTTTATATAATTCATTTTATGTAGGAAAAGGGATTTTTGGGGGCTTTAACTTAATTTTTTTTTAAACTTTTTTTTTTTACATTTTTTAATTGTCCTATAGGGACACCTGAGCCAGCGATGCTCTGATCCTGGCTCAGTATTACAGACTGCAATACACGAGCATAAATGTGTATTGCAGTCTATACATGAAGTCAGCCGATGTAGATGCATCAGCTGACTTCTTGACTTCCCGGCAGGATCAACCAAGTAGTGGGGGTTTCAGGCAGCCTGGGGTCACTGGGCAGACCCCGGGCTACAGAAAATAGACATTGGCAACCCCCGGTCTCACCGCGGGGGAGCAGCAACATGGCGGAACCCCTTGGATGCCGTGGTCATGTTTGACTGCGGCATCCAAGGGATTAAAACCTCTGATCGGAACTCAATTCCGACCAGGGGTTATGGAGCAGGAAGTTAGCTGTCAGTTACAGCTAACACCCGCTCCCGATCCCGCACAGTGTCTCTGAAGTGGCGGCCGTAAATTTACTATTGGCCGGACTTCAGAGACCAGGACTGCTGGCCGTAAATTTACGGCCAGTGGTCGTCAACCGGTTAAGTTGGAGAACTTGCATTATAGGTGGCTGACTAAATACTTTTTTTTCCCCCCACTGTATGAATGGTTGAAATTACTCCCTTGGTCTCTCTGGCCAACAACATAGACTGTGAAGATGTGCTCCCACTGTACCTTAAATCTTTATACCCTTTGCCTTTCAACCCTTTAAATAAATACACTGACCAATTTGTGGGGATGGCCACAGCTTTTATTGAGTATAACCATTTTCAAATGTAAACTGTAAACAAAACAAGTGTCCAAAGAAAGCGCAATATCTGCAACCATTTTTTCTTTAGCTCCCCGCCCGAATGCCTATCTGTTGTAGGCCAGCGGGCAACTTTCCATTTTCTTGGACACGTAACCCGCCAAGGAGGATATGGCGTATCCCTACGGATTATCCGACCACCCCACCCACCAAGCCTTTTCAATGCCATCCTGAATACCTGCGATAAAAATATCCAAACCTATTGATAATAATAATAATAATAATAATAATAATAATAATAATAATAGTCCTTTAATAGTCCCACAATGGGGAAATTCAGTGTGTTACAGCAGCAAAGGTAAGCAGATACAAATACAAATACAACATGTACAGGAATGTTCCAAGGTAAGAGGCATTACATTAATAGCAGACAGACAGATAGGAAGTAGCAGAGGGGGGGGGGGATTTAACAGGCAGAGAGATATTTCAGTTCTCTGTATGTAATGATCTCTGCTTAGGTAGGTGTTGGTTGTACAGCCTAACCGCGGTGGGGAGGAAAGACTTCCGATAGCGCTCCTTCTCACACCTAGGGTGGAGCAGTCGGTCACTGACAGTACTGCTCAGCGCGATCACAGTCTCATGCATGGGATGGGAGTTATTCTCCCGCATGGAGCTCACTACGGACAGTATCCTTCTGTCACCCACCGCCTGCACTGGGTCCAGTGGGCTCCCCAGGACAGAGCTGGCCTTTCTAATCAGCTTGTCAAGTTTATTTCTGTCCCTGGTTGATATACTGCTCCCCCAGAAGGCCACTCCAAAGAAGATGGCTGATGCCACTACAGAGTTGAAGAAAAAGTCCTAAGAAGTGCCCCCCGGATTCCAAAGGCTCTCAGCTTCCTAAGCAGGTAGAGCCTGCTGTGGCCCTTCCTGTACAGGGCCTCCATATGATCTGCCCAGTCCAGCTTATTATTAAGGAGCAAACCCAGGTACTTATATGTGTTCACAATCTCGATGCCCGTCCCCCGGATGTCCACTGGTTTTGGAGGGCATCTGCCTTTACGGAAGTCCACCACCATCTCCCTGGTCTTCCCCGCGTTAATCTTCAGGTGGTTCTGGTGGCACCAGTCCACAAAAAACCAGTTCAGTTCTCTGTACTCCCTATCATCATCGTCTGTGATGAGGCCTACTATTGCAGAGTCGTCAGAATACTTCTGTAGGTAGCAGCTAGATGAGTTGCACCTAAAATCAGAAGTGTACAGTGTGAAGAGGAACGGGGCGAGAACCGTACCCTGAGGTGCCCCCGTATTACAGATAACGGTACCTGACACAGTCTTGGGCTCTCACGTATTGAGGTCGATTTGTGAGGTAGTCTAGGATCCAGTTGGAGAGGTGGTGGTCCACTCCAGCAAGGCCCAGCTTGTCTCTCAGTAACCTGGGCTGTATGGTGTTAAAAGCACTGGAGAAATCAAAGAACAGAAAGTCGGAGTTGTCACCTTCCAATTCTCTGTGTCTCACTACTACCCCGCGAATTGAACGAACAAACTTCGACACTTTGACGGTCAACACCTTTCTGGCCCTATCAATGGCTTCTGGGTTTCTGGCACCACGCCAAACCTTGCGTGGGATGATCTCTGACCATACTATAGACCCTTCCGAACAACACGCCAAAACAAGCCAAATCCTGTTTCATGAAAGAAACCAGATCTCCTACTTTGACCTTTCCCAGATCATTACCCCCTGAATGTATCACAAGTGTTATGGGAGAATCGTCTGCGGAACAAGCCATCACCACTGGGGGTTTTTTTTGGGTTTTTTTTTTTTTAAAAGCAAATCTGGCTTAATGTCTGTCCTAAAGCACTCCGATTTCCACCTACCCCCAGCCTCTTTACCCCCTCCTCTCCCAACCCACATGCGTCGGCCAACGTCGCCGCACCGATACGGAACGAGGGAGTCCCAAATTCTGAAGGGTTTAGGCCAAGCACCGTAAACCAGACTTGAATATTGAGCCAAATTGAAAACATGTGAGGGGCAAACCTGACGCATGCAAGAAAGAGACCCCACAGTATAATAGCTAGTGAGTGGCACAAATTGGAATATTCTACCATGTGCAGGGGCCACTATGGAACATAATACCGTGTGCAGGGGCCGCAATGGGACATAATACTGTGTGCAGGGACTGCTATGGCTGTGGGACATAATACCATGTGCAGGGACCACTATAGGACATTATTCTACAGTCATGGCCAAAAGTTTTGAGAATGATACAAATATTAATTTTTACAAAGTCTACTGCTTCAGTTTTTCTAATGGCAATTTGCATATACTCCAGAACGTTATAAAGAGTGATCAGCTTAACAGCAATTACTTGCAAAGTCAATATTTGCCTAGAAAATGAACTTTATCCCCCAAAACACATTTCAACATCATTGCAGCCCTGCCTTAAAAGGACCACCTAACATCGTTTCAGTGATTGCTCCATTAACACAGGTGTGGGTGTTGATGAGGACAGGGCTGGAGCTCAATCTGTCATGATTAAGTAAGAATGACACCACTGGACACTTTAAAAGGAGGCTGGTGCTTGCCATCATTGTTTCTCTTCTGTTAACCATGGTTATCTCTAAAGAAACACGTGCAGTCATCATTGCACTGCACAAAAATGGCCTAACTGGGAAGAGTATTGCAGCTAGAAAGATTGCACCTCAGTCAACAATCTATCGCATCATCAAGAACTTCAAGGAGAGAGGTTCCATTGGTGCCAAAAAGGCTCCAGGGTGCCCAAGAAAGACCAGCAAGCGGCAGGACTGTCTCTTAAAAGTGTTTCAGCTGCGGGATCGGGCTACCAGCAGTGCAGAGCTTGCTGAGGAATGGCAGCAGGCAGGTGTGAGTGCATCTGCACGCACTGTGAGGCGGAGACTCTTGGAGCAAGGCCTGGTCTCAAGGAGAACAGCAAAGAAGCCACTTCTCTCCAGAAAAAACAGGGACAGACTGATATTCTGCAAAAGGTACAGGGAGTGGACTGCTGAGGACTGGGGTAAAGTCATTTTCTCTGATGAATCCCCTTTTCGATTGTTTGGAACATCTGGAAAACAGCTTATTCGGAGAAGAAGAGGTGAGCGCTACCACCAGTCTTGTCTCATGCCAACTGTAAAGCATCCTGAAACCATTCATGTGTGGGGTTGCTTCTCAGCCAAGGGAATCGGCTCTCTCACAGTCTTGCCTAAAAAAACAGCCATGAATAAAGAATGGTACCAGAATGTCCTCCAAGAGCAACTTCTTCCAACCGTCCAAGAGCAGTTTGGCGCTCAACAATGCCTTTTCCAGCATGATGGAGCACCTTGCCATAAAGCAAAGGTGATAACTAAATGGCTCAGGGAACAAAACATGAGATTTTGGGTCCATGGCCTGGAAACTCCCCAGATCTTAATCCCATTGAGAACTTGTGGTCAATCATCAAGAGACGGGTGGACAAACAAAAACCAACAAATTCAGACAAAATTAAAGCATTGATTCTGCAAGAATGGACTGCTATCAGTCAGGATTTGGTCCAGAAGTTGATTGAGAGCATGCCAGGGAGAATTGCAGAGGTCCTGAAGAAGAAGGGTCAACACTGCAAATATTGACTTGCTGCATTAACTCATTCTAACTGTCAATATAAGCTTCTGTTACTCATAATATGAATGCAATTATATTTCTGTATGTGATAAAAACATCTGACAAACACACATAAAAACCAGAGGGCAGCAGATCATGTGAAAATATAATATTTGTGTCATTCTCAAAACTTTTGGCCATGACTGTATATAACGGTGTGTTTTCTGTATTAAGGATGTGTTTTTGCACAGAAAACTCAGGCTTTTTTTTTTTATCTTTTGTGCAAAAATGTGCACCAGTTTTACATCGAAGTAAAAGTTTCAGTGGCCTAAGAATATAACTGCATCCAGATACATAATGTGTATTCACCATACGGATGCTGCCATACGGTGCTCCTGGACACATACATTACCACTAATTACGGGATGCACATGTACTTTCATTGCTTCTAATCAGAAAGTACAGGAGCGTCCCAGGAATTAGCAGTAAACGCATGTGTCCTAAAGCATCTGGTGGCAGCATGTCTGTGTTATGGTTTGTGGTGTATAACTTTAGTTTAGGGGTTGTCAGACTTACAATTATTGACCGGCACTCCGAGTACCTCATCTTTGATTTTTTTATTAAAATCAGCACACCGAACAAAAAAGGTTGCCTACCCCTGGTCTATAGCAATTTTTTTTTTTCATTTTACATA
Organism: Leptodactylus fallax; assembly: GCA_947044405.1. NCBI lineage: Eukaryota > Metazoa > Chordata > Amphibia > Anura > Leptodactylidae > Leptodactylus > Leptodactylus fallax. The sequence continues at coordinate 4,217,237 of CAMRHE010000128.1, read as the reverse complement.
GAGTTTTTTGCCATTTTTGGGTATACAAGTATCTTTGTTGCAGTATGCTATAGCTTCTTCATAGAACTTTAAAACTTAAAATAATAAACACGCCAACAAAATGCTAAAATCTGCATAGACCTAACTCATCCTGCTGGCTACTAACATCCTATGCACCATATATGTGCCTATCATATAAATATAAAATGTAATGGGTTAAATCAAATGCTATGGTAGTAAGAGGCAAGGCCTCGACTACAATAAATGACAAGTTGTCAAGGAGTTGAACTCAGACAGCATATCCATTGACCTGTGTGTGCCAGTATGTTGCTTTCTCCCTGGCTAGCCAGTGACTCACTCTCCCTAGGTCCCTAGGCGAGGAAGAAAAATTTACTAACCATAATTTGAATCTCAGAGACAAAGGTCTCCAAGGTTATTAAATTTGTGGCAACAGTTTCGTCCTTCGAACCAGAAACCCCAATAGAAGTTCAGCAATACAACCCAGAATAAGTGCTGTGATCTGAGCAATTGGGAACACTTGAAACCACGGTGAGCAAGACAAATTTTTCTTACTGTGATTTCCCACCTGTATTGTGTCCCGTTGACTCCGCGGGTTTCAAAGAACAACGTTGTTAAGTAGGTCTTGTATATGACTGCTGCTATGTTGTGTTCAGTGGCGTAAAGTCTTTGCACCGGGGCCCCCTACCCCATTCCTACAGCAAATTCTGGACAGCGACAGTTACGGGTGCTGCAGTGGCATCTCAGATACTTGAAAGGGATACAGGATGTAGTACCCACAACTGCAGTTATCAAGAATATGATGAGTGAGCAGCGCAGCACCCTGCATATAAAAACAATACTGAGCTGTGTGTGTTGGGAAACAGCTGATCTGCAGGGTCCTAACAATCTAAGAGATATAAGAGATCAGTGGGTGTCCAACACCTGGGGCCCCTGCTGATCAATTCTTTGAAGTTACTGTGGTGCTTTTGTGAGTGTTGTGACTCCTTCCCTATTTACATTGCACAGCATCAGTTTTATAATCACCAAACAATGTTATTACAGCCTGTAATAATAGTACACGGCTGCTATAAAACAGATAGCATGTATCTGTGTGATGTGAATAGTGAAGGGGCCACACACAGTATTATACGCTCCACAGTGGCCCCACACACAGTATTATTTGCGCCACAGTGGGCCCCCACACAGCATTAATACGCTCAGCAGTGCTTCCCCCCCCCCCACACACAATATTTTATGCTCCCAACAGCCCTCCTTCGCCATTATTATGCTCTGGGGTGAATACTCACGGAAGGTGAATAAAAATAAACACTGATACTCACCTTGCCTCACCTTTCCTGGGCCATCTTCAGACGTCCCTGCTGAGGCCTGTGATTGGTCCTCAGCGGTCACGTGGGGATGCACTGATGTCATTACGCTGCTGCGTCCCATGTGACCACTGGGGCCTAATCACAGGTCTCAGTCACATGACAGAACGGCCCCGGAAAAGATGCTGAGCCCAGGAGAGGTGAAATGTATTTATTATTTTAAGTCACCTCCCCTAGGCTAGCATCCTCTGCGACCACAATCATTACGCCACTGGCAGAGGTGTCATGAAGCAAAGCAAAATCTGATCAACATAAGTGCTAACCCCCTGAGTTATGCCATCAATGCCCGAGACTATGGGATGACCCTTAAGGGGCTTATACCTCTTATGCACATTGGGGAGGCAGTAAAAGGTCACAATATGTGCGCACTGTGGACACATAAGTTCCCATTCCCTCTTGCTGATCAGGCCTTCTGTCCTAGCCTGAATCAAAATGAAGCGTACCTTCAAGATAAATCTAGAAGTAGGGTCTACATCATAGTTATCTTTGCTTGACAATATATCCAAACACATCTGAATATATTTTGGTCTGTCAAAGCTGACAATATTCCTCCCCCCTTGTTGGAGGGTTTGATGACAATTGAATTATCGCTCTCCAGACTCAAAAGGAACCTTATCAAATTAGAATTAAGGTTCCACCTTCAACCAGATTTCCGTAATGAAGAGGAAGATAACTTATCCACCACAATTTTTTCAAAAATATCAGTGTAAGAAGTCTCAAACAGTGGTGAGATGGCTGTACTCCAGATGCAAATCGGTGAAGGGACCTGGACTTGATATCCCTTGACCCTCTTTCCAGAGGACCTCTAGAACATCAAGACCTTCTAAATCATTAATGTCAAGACCTAGTTCTCTAGATCTCCTTTATTCTACTGTACCTGTGAATTGACCCACTAAAGTTTCCTCGTGAACAGGGCCAAGTCCTTGACCCACAAAAACAGATTGAATCTAGTAATAGGCACAAAAGAAAGGTCTTTTGATACTAATGTGTTCAAAAAGATTAATAATCTGCAGTTCCTCATCACGGTCTATGGTGTTCAGGTAAAGGGGAGTGATCAGGTAGGTACTTTGGTACAGCCCTGTAGAAGATAGTGTAATTTGGGGTCCCTGGGATAAAAAAAAAAACAAAACAAAAAAAACAGCGGTACTATTTGGCCTCTTAGTTGAATTATCATCCCCGCCTTAATTAGAAGTGTCACCACTTTTCTACTAGTATAACAGATTTTTCATTCTGGTTAGAGAGAACTGCAACTGCAACTGCCTAAAGTTTTTTTTTCTTTTTGAGAGATGCAATCAAACTGACCTTACATTAACATACACCTGAACTCACCCTGTATATACACACACACACATTAGTGTAGGTGTTCTACTTTGATTGGTTTTCTGTGATCGAGGTTTTATAGTAATGGTACCCCTCTAACTACATTTGCCCCGGATTCATCTGCCTGCTCTCACTCTCTATGTACCCCTCCCTTCACCACTCTCCCCTGCAATGAAATCATAGGTAATAAATCAATCCCACATCCGAGGTCATGTGCTGATTTGACATTTCATTTGCAAGCTCACTCTCCACTCCTGAGAACAGCAAACACTGAGAGTAAGAGCAGGCAAATTCACAGAAATACTGTATATAAAAAAAAAAAAAAAAAAAAAAAAAGTTATGGGTGTCAGAATATGGTGACTACAAGAATTTATTTTTATTTGCAGGGTTGGTGATTTAAAGGGGTTAAAACATAAAAAAAACTATTTAAATTAGGTGTCCTCAGAGTTGTAGAAACCCATAGAATACACGTAACATGTCATTTTGGCTGATGTAACAATGCTAGTTATCTGATCTGGAGTCCAATTGGTGAGGCAATGGCACAGTACTTAAACAGTAGTAAATGAGGAATTAAATAGTAGGAATGGTACCTCAGGAGTAAGAAGCAACTGTGGTCAGACGTATGCAGGTGTTGGTACACCAGAGCAGTGGATCAATCGTAGTCAGACGTATGCAGGGGACAGTACACAGGAGTAGAAGATCAATCGTAGTCAGACGTATGCAGGAATCAGTATCCAGGAGCAGTGGTGAGGATCAGGGCAAACAGGAAGCAGACAGCCAGAATAATCAGGCATAGGATGGAGTAAACTGTGGGTTTATATATAGGGATAGCTGCCCTGTGATTGGCCACAGAGCAGGTGAGATCCATAAGCTAATCACTCCAATAGAAAGGACCAGGCTAAGCAAGGAAAAGAACAAACAGGTTTCTTCAATGGCATGATGGTCAAGGCTGCAGAACATGGCTGGGAAGTCAAGGGTTCAAGACCCAGTGAGATCAGTTCCCAACAGCTACACAGTGAATGCCTTAAAAACAAAGCCCATAAGAAAGTCACACAAATGCAGTTTTTCTACAATTCCTCCATTCTAAAATTTTTTCCAGCTTACCAGTTTGTCGTACAGAATATTTAATGGCACCACTACAAAGTACAATTTGTCCCGCAAACATTAAGTCCTCATACGGCTCTGCGAATGGAAAATAAAAAAGTTATGGGGTTTGGGAAACAGGGAGTCTAAAAAGAAAATCGAAAAATGCCTGCAGCGGGAAGGGGTTATTGTTCACCTGGCTTGTGTTAGGAATTGCCCCAGAGGCGTAGCTAGCGGGGGGGGGGGGGGGGGGGCGGTGGCCCCGGGCCCACTAATTCTCGGGGGTCCACATCGGGGCCGCCGCAACACAGGTTACCCTCACATATTAACTGCATCGGCGTCTGCATGACACCGATGCAGTTAAAATACATTGTCTACACTTACGTAGCTCGTAAACCACAAGCCCATTCAGGCCTGCGGCCTACGAGCTTCCATAAGATGTCTGCGCCCTGGCACAGCCGTCCGCGCGAGGACGCAGGTCCTGCTTGTTCAGTAAGCGGCGGCAGTGCCGGCGGCGGAGACTCCTGCTCGGGGGATCGGAGGTAGGTGAGTAGCATCAACTTTTTTTTTTTTAACTCACTTTGGGCATTGTAATTGGGGGTGGGGGTAGTACATCTAAGAGGTCAATTGGGAGCATTGGGAACTTAGATAAGAGTACATAACTACAGTAATATAAGGGTATTAGGGGGCTTTAATGAAAGAGGATATAAATTATAGTGAAAGGTCAGTGAGGTCTGTATGAATGTAAGGGGAGATAATATTAGGGGGCATTGGGGCAGTATTAAAGGGGTTTTCTAGGGAATAATAAAGTTTACTGGTAAAGATTGTATTGGGCAAATTGGAGGAGGCAGGGAAGGTGAAACAAAAAAAAATACTCACTTGTCCCCGGGCAACCAATGTCCTCAGCCCTCTGCTGCTGTCTGTCCAGGCACACACACGCCGCTTCCCTGCGCAAGTCCTGCACTGCATGTGATTGGCCTCAGCGGTGGCTGGAAAGGACTTGGTGATGTCACTCATATACATGACTGGGTCCTTTACAGCCATCACTGACACCACTGATGGCCTCAGCAGTCACGTATGGCACGTGTCTGAACAGACAGTGGTGGCAGACACCAACGCACTGGGGACAGGTAAGGCTGGGTTTACAATTCGCTTGTAAAGCGGTTACCTGCGGACTATAATGGGGTCTGCTGGGTTTCTGTCTGGTTTCTGCCTAAAAAATGTGGAGAAAAAAGGCCTGCTTGCAGGACTTTTCTTTCCGCATTTTTCAAACGAAATGGGGGACGGAATCTCTCAACGGGGTTCAAGTGTTGGTGTGATTTTTTTATCACCTACTCCACCTCCACTGTGATTTGTCCACTTCCTGGACAACCCCTTTAAAGAGGATCTTTCATGTCCTCATGAACCTGTGATTTTATATACCGCTAGAAAGCCGACAGTCGGCTTTCTCGTTATGTGCCCCGATGGAGGAGATATCGGTGCCGTTAGTTTCGGCACATATCTGTCCCCACTGTCAGAAGGGCGTTCCTGACAGTCTAGCGTCATCGCTGGGCTGTGAGGAAGGCCCCCCTGACAGTACTCTAACATAGCCTTGTACTGTCAGAGGGGGCGTTCCTTACCGCCCTGTGATGACGCTGAGCTATGAGGAAGGCCCCCTCCCCCAGTACAAGTCTTGGGGGGGGGGACGTTCCTCACAGCCCAGCGATGATGCTAGACTGTCAGGAACACCCTTCTAATGGTGGGGAGAGATCAGTGCCGAAACTAACGGCACTGATATCTCCTCCACCGGGGCACATAATGGGGAAGCCGACAGTGCGCTGAATTCAGTGCACTGTCAGCTTTCTAGTGGTATATAAAACCGCATATACATGAGAACATGAAAGGTCATCTTTAATACAAAGGGGTTATTAATAGGAATTATTAATACAGAGGGGCATTTATGTAAGAGGGCATAATTTATACAAGGAGACATAAGAGGGTGTAATTCATAATAGGGGAATTGGGCAATATTAATTTTAGGTGGCACTCGGGCATTAAATTGATTTAAGGGGGTACACAGTGCATTATTAATTAGGGGGAATTATTAATTGAGGGGCAGTATTAAATAAATGGGGCACATAGGAGCATTATTAAATTAAAAAGGTACATGGGGTTATTATTCATTTCCAGGGGATTTTATATCATATATTTTATAATTGGGGTAGCAGCAGGATGGAGATTTCATGTAGTTGAGGACAATGTGGGTTGGTGCCTGGAAAAGTGAGGAGCCAAAGATGTCTGTGTTATAAACTTTACAGTCACAGCTGGAAGAAGTGGTCATGGCGGTCCAGATGGAAGAGACGATAAGTGTAAACAGTCAGAGACGTCACCGGTAAGTCACAACATTGTTCCTGTACTGTATTTACGTAACTGGTCTTCACAGCCCTGTGTAGAACCACTATCTACCACTAGACGATCACCGTATAGTGATAGTGTTGGAATACCTGAGTTGGGGGCCCACTTGGATGTGTTCGCCCCCCTGTGCTGAACCCCTAGCTACGCCTCTGAATTGCCCGTAAGTAATTCCCAAGAGCAGCTGCTAGGAAAAGGGAAGACAAAGATAGTGAGCCCTAACACTAGGCCCACCTCGTGTCCCTACCTATTTGCCGCAACTGTCCTAATGACAGGGACAACTGAACGACAAACCATACTCTAGATAAGTGAACACAGAACAGGACAACACAACACAGAAGAGGAGTCAGCAAGCCAAGGGTCAAGCCAGAGAGACAAAACAGTACCAAATCTCAATCCAAAAGAGTCGCCAAAAGCCAAAAGCAGAGGTCAGTAAATACAATACAAGAGCAAGGGAAACCGCTTAGCAAAGTCAAAGACACAATAGCCAGCAACCATGTGTGGGCTGATGGCCAGTTTATAGGAAGTCCAGAACCCGCCCCAGCCTTGATTGGGAGATAAGCTGTCAATCACAAATCACAGAAAAGTTAACCCTTAACAGCACCAACACAGAATGACAAGAGTCTGGGTGTTAGGATTCAGATGCAAGGTAGGAAATGAACGAGTCTATAGGAGAGCAGCAGCAGAAAAGGGCTGACAAATGCGAGCAGTAGAAAATGCTACTTAAAGGCAAAACACTACTGCGAGCCAAGACCGGCCTCAGACGCCTTCACCAGAGCTCCTCGCAAGAAGAGGTGGCCTTCCGCTGAATCTGAAGACCGGAATTGTCACCAGAACAGAAAGTGTATCACAAATAAATGCACTGCAGCAGAGGCCTACACCCAATCCACACACACTACTCACAGGGACAGAGAAAACAGAATGGTCATCAATCAGGGTCAGCAACTGAGGAGGGTAACACAGATCCTTTTATGAAAATTTCTAATCAAAACCTGAGCATGAACAGACCGAGACAGTTCCCAGGTTCGATCCTCAGGTCCATAACCCTTCCAATGAATGAGATATTGAAGAACGCCCCTGACTCTGCGTGAATCAACAATTCTCAGTAGCTCAAACTCCTGATCCCCATCAACTTGAACAGGAGGAGGGGGTTTATCGGGCGGAACTACAGGCGGCGAATACTTCTTTAAAAGAGATTTGAGGAAGAGCCAAACGAAAAGATACTGGATTGATCATCTCAATAATCTTATAAGGTCCAATGTATTTAGGACCCAATTTGTGCAACGGGATTTTAAGATGCAGATTTTTTGAGGAAAGCCACACCTTCTCCCCCACAGAAAAAACAGGACCAACAGAACATTTTCAGCATTCTTTTTAGAGGTTGATTGGGAATTCTCCAGGTTTGATTGAACCTGATCCCAAACTGTGCACAGTTTTTCTTAAATCGGGCACAAGTATCGCATGCAGAGACATATGACATAATATCCTGGGATTTGGTAGGCCACCAGTAGTGGTGAGAAAATAGCCTTTTAGTACCAGAGACTCCCGGGTGACCACACAAAACCGAATCATGTAATTCTCTCAACAACCTGAGTCTGAATTTTGGAGGTACAAACAATTTTCCCTCTGGCGTGTTCTGAGGGGCCAACTGTTGATTCTCCCTGATCTCAGCAGCCAGATCTGAGGACACGGCAGAAACAACAATTCCCTCAGAAAGAATTGATTCTGGCTCAGAGTCCAGGGTCTGAGAAGGACAAAAACTGCGAGATAAGGCATCAGCTTTAATATTCTTTGATCCAGGTCTGAAGGTAACCACGAAATCAAACCTGGTAAAGAATAAAGCCCATCTTGCTTGTCTAGGATTTAATCTCTTGACTGATTCTAAAAACGTGAGATTCTTATGATCAGTGAGAACAGTAATCCTATGTCTGGCTCCTTCAAGAAAATGTCGCCATTCTTCAAAAGCCCACTTAATAGTCAACAATTCTCGGTTACCAATGTCATAGTTTCCCTCTGTAGGAGAGAACTTATGAGAGAGAAAGGCACACGGTCATAACTTAGTAAGGGAGGCGGTGCCTTGGGATAATACTGCGCCGACCCCTACCTCAGCTTCAGTAAACGCCTGTTTCAGAGATTCAAAGGAAGCAACAGCATCTTGACTCCAATTCAGTAAATCAGCACCTTTCTTAGTGAGATTGGTTAGGGGTTTGGCTATAGCAGAGAAGTTATGAATGAACTTCCGGTAGTAATTAGCAAAACCCAGAAACCTTTGTAATGCCTTTAAGGAGGTGGGCTGTGTCCATTGTACAATTGCCTGAACCTTGGCTGGATCCATGCGGATCGCAGAAGAGGACAAAATATACTCCAAAAAGGACAATTCCTGCACTCCAAAAAGGCATTTTTACACCTTGGCATATAGGTGACTCTCCCTAAGAACCTGGAGAATCGTCCTGACATGTTTGACATGTGAGTCCCAGTCAGGAGAAAACACAAGTATATCATTGAAATATATGATTACAAAACGTCCGATAAAATTTCGAAAAATATAATTTACGAAATTTTGAAACACAGCAGGTGCGTTACATAAACCGAACGGCATCACCAAATACTCATAGTGTCCCTCAGGAGCATTAAAGGCAGTCTTCCACTCATCACCCTTACGAATCTAAATAAGGTTATATGCCCTCCGTAAATCAAGTTTGGAAAACCATTTAGCGCCAGAGACCTGATTCAGTAAGTCTGGGATGAGTGGAAGAGGATACTGATTTTTTACTGTAATTTTATTCAAACCACGGTAATCTATACAAGGTCTTAATCCTCCATCTTTCTTTTTAACAAAAAAGAATCCAGCGCCTGCGGAGATGTGGAATGATGAATATGGCATTTGAGGAGGGACTCCTTTACATAATCCTTCATAGCCTGTCTTTCTGGCTCTGAAAGATTGTACAAGTGACCCTTGGGAAGCTTAGAGTCTGGTACCAGATTTATTGCACAATCATATGGCTTATGAGGCGGAAGCAAATCAGACCCAGACTCAGCAAAAACATCATTAAAATCCTGAATATAATCTGGCAGAGAAGGTGACACAGAAGCTAAATTCAGAGCAATACAGGATTTGAAAAACAGTCAGAGCTCCACGAATGACATCCCCTAGTTTCCAATCAATCACTGGATTATGTACCTGTAGCCACGTAAAACCCAGGACTGCATGAGTTGGTAAGTTTTCTAGCACAAAAAAAGAAAGAGACTCAGTGTGAACAGTCCCAAAATGCATGGTCAGTTAAGGAGTTACAAATCTAGCTGCCTGCTGAGACAAATGTGTACTGTCAATTGCGGTCACCGACACTGGATTTACTAGAGGGATCAGAGGAACACACATGGTCTGAGCGACCCACGAATCCAGAAAATTGGCGGGGGGATCCACAATCTACAAAAGCGGTACCCTGGACACTATTTTCAGAAAATTTAATTTTTAGTGGCAAGACAATTTTCTGCTGAGAAATACACAGAAATACCTGTTCGCCTAGGCAGTCTTCCTGAAAACTACCTAGGCGCTGAAGTCCTTCCGCCATAGTATGCTTGGGACACTTATTCAGGACATGACCAGCGTCCCCACAGTAGAAATATAACCATCGCTGTCTCCGGAAATTCCTTCTGTCACGAGGTGAGTTGGTGGAACCAGGTTGCACAGGCTCAGGACGTAGTTACGGCCCGGAGTCAGTAGATGGCAGAACAGTGGAGACTGATAAACGTTCTTTTCTACGTTCACGTAAACGTCTATCTAAACGTATGGCCAGAGTCATGTTTTCTTCTAGTGAGGCTGGTTGCAGATAGTTAGCCAACAAGTCTTTAATAGATTCTGAGAGACCCTTACGGAAGTGACAGCTGAGAGCAGGATCATTCCACTGTGACTGAACAGACCATCTGCGGAACTCTGAGCAATATTCTTCAGCATCACGGTGATCTTGGCGCAGAGAAAGCAAATTTGATTCGGTTACAGCTTGGAGATCAGGTTCATCAAATAACAATCTTAGGACAGTAAAAAATTTCTCCACAGACAAGAGTTCAGGGGCATGTGGTTTCAATGAGAAGGCCCAGGACTGAGGATCCCATTGCAGGAGTGAAATAACAATTCCCACACATTGCTGCTCACTTCCAGATGAATGAGGTCGAAGGCGAAAAAACAGCTTGCAGCTCTTCTGAAAGTTGACAAAAGACTTTCTATCCTCAGAAAACCTGTCTGGAAGGTTAATCTTTGGCTCTATGGGAAGAGAGGCAACTTTAGGGATTTGCGACTGGAACACTTCTTGTTGTTGAATCCTCTCAGCTAATTCTTGCACCAGCTGGGAAACACCCTGCATAGGAAATGAATGAGTCTATAGGAGAGCAGCAGCAGAAAAGGGCTGACAACTGCGAGCAGTAGAAAATGCTACTTAAAGGCAAAACACTACTGCGAGCCAAGACCGGCCTCACAGTACTCACAGGGACAGAGAAAACAGAATGATTATCAATCCGTCAGCAACTGAGGAGGGTAACACAGATCCAAATCACGAGACAAAGACAAATCCAGGAAACAAAGCCAATAGTCAGAACTGATCAGGAATGGCAGAACAAAATCGCAAGACAAAAGAGGAATCCAAGAACACAGCCATAGGTCAGGTATAGGAGAAGTCAAATCACAGTCAGGCGCTTAGCAGGAGTTAGAGAACTGATTAGCCAGCACAGTTGAGTGATAGGGAGGGATTTAAAAAGGCCTGCTCAGGAAGCTTCCCTATGTTGTCACAGCAACCTTAAAACAGCAACCACCAACCCTTCTTTATGCAGACCTGGCAACTTTAAAGCAGCAACAAGAGGTGTACAGTAACATCCCTGACACCGGGAGCAGTTAATCATGAGCGGACACGCCTCCTGCACCATACAATGTGGCCAGAATATGGCGCAGGAGTTAGAACGGGTGAGGACGTAACAATATGTATAAAGGTAAGGTGGTGGAGATTAGACAAGTGCCTACTGAATCTGGTAACATTGATCAGAAGATAATTAAATATGTGGCAATGTTATAATTAATTCTTCCTATGGTGTTACAGTGGGGGAAAACGTATTTAGTCAGCCACCAATTGTGCAAGTTCTCCCACTTAAAAAGATGAGAGAGGCCTGTAATTGTAATCATAGGTAGCCCTCAACTATGAGAGACAAAATGAGTAAACAAATCCAGAAAATCACATTGTCTGATTTTTAAAGAATTTATTTGCAAATTATGGTGGAAAATAAGTATTTGGTCAATAACAAAAGTTCATCTCAATACTTTGTTATATATGCTTTGTTGGCAATGACAGAGGTCAAACGTTTTCTGTAAGTCTTCACAAGGTTGGCACACACTGTTGCTGGTATGTTGGCCCATTCCTCCATGCAGATCTCCTCTAGAGCAGTGATGTTTTGGGGCTGTTGCTGGGCAACACGGACTTTCAACTCCCTACAAAGGTTTTCTATGAGGTTGAGATCTGGAGACTAGCTAGGCCACTCCAGGACCTTGAAATGCTTCTTACAAAGCCACTCCTTCGCTGCCCAGGCAGTGTGCTTGGGATCATTGTCATGCTGAAAGACCCAGCCACGTTTCATCTTCAATGACCTTGCTGATGGAAGGAGGTTTGCACTCAAAATCTCACAATACATGGCCCCATTCATTCTTTCATGTACACAGATCAGTCGTCCTGGTCCCTTTGCAGAGAAACAGCCCCAAAGCATGATGTTGCCACCCCCATGCTTCACAGTAGGTATGGTGTTCTTTGGATGCAACTCAGCATTCACTCTCCTCCAAACAAGATGAGTTGTGTTTCTACCAAACAGTTCTACTTTGGTTTCATCTGACCATATGACATTCTCCCAATACTCTTCTGGAACATCCAAATGCTCTCTAGCAAACTTCAGATGGGCCTGGATATTGTGAGTATGTGAACCTAGAGGGCGCTAGGGAGCGACACAGGCCAGCCCTGAAAAGGCCCTCAGCCACACCTTTGGGTGGCGCATAACTCCAATACTCTTCTGGAACATCCAAATGTTCTCTAGCAAACTTCCGACGGGCCTGGATATGTACTGGCTTAAGCAGGGGGACACGTCTGGCACTGCAGGATCTGAGTCCCTGGCGGCATAGTGTGTTACTGACGGTAGCCTTTGTTACGTTAGTCCCAGCTTTCTGCAGGTCATTCACTAGGTCCCCCCGTGTGATTCTGCGCTTTTTGCTCACCGTTCTCGTGATCAGTTTGACGCCACGGGGTGAGATCGTGCGTGGAACCCCTGATTGAGGGAGATTATCAGTGGTCTTGTATGTCTTCCATTTTATAATTATTGCTCCCACAGTTGATTTCTTCACACCAAGCTGCTTGCCTATTGCAGATTCAGTCTTCCCAGCCTGGTGCAGGTCTACAATTTTGTTTCTGGTGTCCTTCCACAGCTCTTTGGTCTTCACCATAGTGGAGTTTGGAGTGTGACTGTTTGAGGTTGTGGACAGGTGTCTTTTATACTGATAACAATGTCAAACAGGCGCCATTACTACAGGTAATGAGTGGAGGACAGAGGAGCCTCTTAAAGAAGAAGTTACAGGTCTGTGAGAGCCAGAAATCTTGCTTGTTTGTACGTGACCAAATACTTATTTTCCACCATAATTTGAAAATAAATTCTTAAAAAATCAGACAATGTGATTTTCTGGATTTGTTTTCTCCTTTTGTCTCTCATAGTTGAGGTCTACCTATGATGACAATTACAGGCTTCCCTCATCTTTTTAAGTGGGAGAACTTGCATAATTGGTGGCTGACTAAATACTTGTTTTCCTCACTGTATGTCACAGTGATCTTTTTGCGTGTGTAATATACCTGTGCTTTGGATGTCAGAATAAGAGCATAGAACCATTGTTTCCCTTTAAGAAGAAGACAGTCAGAGATTTATAGAATGGTATATGTCCTGTATGCAAATGACATAACTGTGTCTGTGACACCCATGATATCCTTTATAACAGATTTGATTATGTGGTGTTGACCACACGTGGGTAATTTGCACATATTGATTTGGTTAATTTGGTAGAATTGCACCTTGAATCTTTGGTTGTGCCACTGTCTGGAAGATAAGAGTCAACTGCTGCATGTACTGTATGACTGAAAGCAATATTGCAGAATCTGCCTCCCCAAGAGAGCAAACAATTCACCAAAGCAATACAATCATACCCTAGCCTAAGTGTTGCAGGAATGGGCCCTATAAATGCTAAACAATTATGCAGTATGTGAATATTTTATACATTGCTTAGAGGATGGTTCCCAGACCTTAAAAACATAAGTTGTTTGATTATGGTAATATATTTAGGACTGTATTTCCTTGACATTGGCACTGAGGATATTGGCAACCAATATACACATACTTACCCTTTGCTGTAGCCTACCTTCCCCCCCACCCACTACACATCTTTCATTTCACCTGAAAATAAAGACAACATACCAGAGGGTTGGATTCAGTGGGGCTGAGCTGTTCCCCTTTATTGACAGCAAGCAGAGATCTTACAATGTAAAAAAGTTAGTCCAAAGGATATTACAAAGTTGTGGAATTTTTCATTATGCACTTTGCAAGGAGTTTTCAGGGTTAGAAAAACGTGGCTGCTCTATCATGTATGATGAAGGAAGATGTGATGAAAGAGTCAATAGCAATGGATAAAATCCTTATGAAATAATTATGTAATAATTCACTGTAATATTGATCCCTAATGTTCAATACATGTCTTCTAGCTTGTCATTTGTTAGGGGCATAATACCGTGTGCAGGGACCACTATGGGGCATAATACCATATGCAGGGGCTGCTGCGGGGCATAATACCGTGTGCAGGGACCGCCACGGGGCATAATACCGTGTGCAGGGGGTGCCGCGGGTTATAATACTGTGTGCAGGGGCCGCTGCGGGGTATAATACTGCATGCAGGGGCCGCTGCGGGCCATAATACTGCGTGTAGGGGCCACTGCGGGCCATAATACCGTGTACAGGGGCTGCTGCGGGCCATAATACTGCGTGCAGGGGCCGTTGTGGGACATAATACTGTGTGCAGAGGCCGCTGTGGGCCATAATACTGTGTACTACTGTGTGCAGGGGCCACTGTGAGCCATAATACCATGTGCAGGGGCTGCTGTGGACCATAATACCTCACACAGCTTATACATTACCTTCCTGCCGCAGCCAGTTTTGTTTTAATGATTTGGCGATTTTTGGGGGTTTTGTCTTCACATTTTACAAGTGTGAGAAAGTGACTGGTAAGGTTCTGGAGGGTCGCTATGTCTCACCCAGATTCCTCACATATGTGTGGTAAGTGGGTTTACAACACAGGTAACAAAACCTCAGTTGTGAGAAATCATTTTGTTAACTGCTTCTTGTCTTACTAGGGAACACAGGTGGGAGCTTGGCCTCATCAAAGGCCTATAAAAAGTTGCTAAGTTCTTAGTCCTGAGCAGTTCCTGGGGGAGAGGAGGAGCCGGGTTCTGTCCTAATACCTTGACAACTGGTAAGAGACCAGAGTGAACATTTGCTTGTGTTGTTGCTCTGTGCATTGACCGTGTGGCTGGAGCAAACCACACGTATAGGTAGGACTTCTTTGTTTAGTTAGTTGCTCAGACGAGCAGGATTTCTGTTATTTTTTGCCTGACTGTTAAGGCTTATTTTGTTTTACTATTTTTTTTAAAATAAATGTACAGGGTACAACCTGTTGGTACCTGACCTTTTTGTGTTTGTCTCTGACTGTCTGGGTCTGCTGCTGCTACCACTGAGCCAATCCTCCCCACACAAGCTATATTTTTTTACTTTTCTGGGGATGTAGCCATATAAGGGCTGTTTTTTGTGGGATGAGATGCATTTTGTACTGACACCATTTTTTTGTGCCTATAACTTATTGAATAAATTTTATTAACTCTTTTTTTGGTGGTTTAAAAAAAAAAAAAACACATCAATTCTGGCATTGCATTTTACCTTTTAAATTTTTTTTTCCATGCAGCGTACAGCAAAAGTAACATGTTACCATTAATCTCTGGGTCAGTACGATTACGGCGATACCTAATTTATATTGTTTTTTTTATGCATTACTAATTTTGCGGAACAAAAACCCATTTGGGGACATACAGTGCCTTGTGAAAGTATTCGGCCCCCTTGAACTTTTCAACCTTTTGCCACATTTCAGGATTTAAACATAAGGATATAAAATTTTAATTTTTTGGTGAAGAGTCAACAACAAGTGGGACACAATTGTGAAGTGGAACGAAATTTATTGGTTATTTTAAACTTTTGTAACAAAAAACTGAAAAGTGGGGCGTGCAATATTATTCGGCCCCTTTACTTTCAGTGCAGCAAACTCACTCCAGAAGTTCAGTGAGGATCTCTGAATGATCCAATGTTGTCCTAAATGACTGATGATGATAAATATAATCCACCTGTGTGTAATCAAGTCTCCGTATAAATGCACCTGCTCTGTGATAGTCTCAGGGTTCTGTTTAAAGCGCAGAGAGCATCATGAAGACCAAGGAACACACCAGGCAGGTCCGTGATACTGTTGTGGAGAAGTTTAAAGCCAGATTTGGATACAAAAAGATTTCCCAAACTTTAAACATCCCAAGGAGCACTGTGCAAGCGATCATATTGAAATGGAAGGAGTATCAGAACACTGCAAATCTACCAAGACCCGGCCGTCCCTCTAAATTTTCATCTCAAACAAGGAGAAGACTGATCAGAGATTCAGCCAAGAGGCCCATGATCACTCTGGATGAACTGCAGAGATCTACAGCTGAGGTGGGAGAGTCTGTCCATAGGACAACAATCAGTCGTACACTGCACAAATCTGGCCTTTAAGGAAGAGTGGCAAGAAGAAAGCCATTTCTCAAAGATATCCATAAAAAGTCTTGTTTAAAGTTTGCCACAAGCCACATGGGAGACACACCAAACATGTGGAAGAAGGTGCTCTGGTCAGATGAAACCAAAATCGAACTTTTTGGCCACAATGCAAAACAATATGTTTGGCATAAAAGCAACACAGCTCATCACCCTGAACACACCATCCCCACTGTCAAACATGGTGGTGGCAGCATCATGGTTTGGGCCTGCTTTTCTTCAGCAGGGAAAGGGAAGATGGATGGAGCCAAATAGAGGACCATTCTGGAAGAAAACCTTTTGGAGTCTGCAAAAGACCTGAGACTGGGACGGAGATTTATCTTCCAACAAGACAATGATCCCAAACATAAAGCAAAATCTACAATGGAATGGTTCCCAAATAAACGTATCCAGGTGTTAGAATGGCCAAGTCAAAGTCCAGACCTGAATCCAATCGAGAATCTGTGGAAAGAGCTGAAAACTGCTGTTCACAAACGCTCTCCATCCAACCTCACTGAGCTCGAGCTGTTTTCCAAGGAAGAATGGGCAAGAATTTCAGTCTCTCGATGTGCAAAACTGATAGAGACATACCCCAAGCGACTTGCAGCTGTAATCGCAGCAAAAGGTGGTGCTACAACGTATTAAGGGCGCCGAATAATTTGGCACACCCCACTTTTCAGTTTCTTATTTTTTACAAAAGTTTAAAATATCCAATAAATTTCGTTCCACTTCACGATTGTGTCCCACTTGTTGATTCACCAAAAAAATTTAAATTTTATATCCTTATGTTTGAAGCCTGAAATGTGGCAAAAGTTTGAAAAGTTCAAGGGGGCCGAATACTTTCGCAAGGCACTGTAAATCAATTATTTTGCATCACCATCTTCTGAGATGTGTAACATTTTTATTTTTCGATTGACAGAGTTGATTGAGAGATTATTTTTTGTGGGACAACCTGTGCTATTTATTGGTACTATGTTTTTTTTTTTTTTTTTCGACATTCACTGTGCACGTTAAATGTTTCAATTTAATTGTATGGGTTGTTACAGAGCGGCAATACTAGGTTTTTTTTTTTTTTATTCATTTTATATGGGAAAAGGGCATTTTTGGGGCTTTATTAATTTTTTTTCACACACTTTTTCTTTACCTTTTTTTTTTACGTCCCAATGCTCTGATCGCTGGTTCAGTACTATACACTGCAATACATGTGTATACACGTGTATTGCAGTCTATAGAGGAAGTCAGCCTATGTAGACGCATAGGCTGAGTTCCTCCCATCTCGGCTGGATCAACTAGGTATGGAGGCTCCTAGCAGCCTGGGGTCACTGGCCAGACCCCAGGCTGCAGAAAATACATAACGGAACCCCCCGATCTTGCCACAGGAAGGGGAGTACTGATGGGGGTCATTGTTATTGTGCAACCCCTTGGATGCCGTGGTCATGTTTGTCCGCGGCATCCAAGTGGTTAAAACCCTCGAATTGAGCACAGCCAACAGAAGCCACATGCAAAGCTGAAGAAGACCGTTTAAACCTTCTGGTACTGGGAGAAATATTTCACAAGATAAGACTGTTAAATATTTATATTTCTTGCTTATTGGCACTTTCCCCATCAGAGAAAGATAACGAGGAATGAACTTATCTGATCTAGGGAAAGTATAATCTATTGGCCAGTGGCAAATGGAAATGTGAGGGCTGTGGTTGTTCAAAACTGCACAATGCTGGACCCTAGTTATGACTGTCCAGGAAAATCCACCTCAAATGGTGAATGGCCTGGAGGGAGGCCCTGGTTCAGCGGAGTTGACCAGAATGTAGGTGTTGGGACTTCAAATTCTGCAGCAACATGGCTTTCAGAGAGGTAAGATTCTGCAACATCCCAACTAGTTTCAGTCAAGTATGCAGCTATGACATTACAGCTCTTCTTGTCAGGTAGGGTACTCTGATATCACAAATAGGTTTCAGGCAGTCAAGTTGCCAGGACATCTCAACTGGGCCTTCCTCATTTAACGTGCTGTGATCTCTCAGGTATGTTTCAATCTGGTAAACTTTTGGAAACCAAAATATGTTTGTGTGAAGGAACCTTACAGGTGCACATGTGAAGGATCATAATGAACTTTTTAAAATTTTATACTTTTATATCTGTTTTATATTTTCATATCTGCTTAAGGTGTATTGTGTGTAAAAAGACATTGTTATCCTTAAAGCTGAATATTAGATGTGGTTGTTTATGCTTGAAACTGAGTGTAATGTAATGCTACACTACCAGATAGTGTCTGCATACCAAAGTGAGAATCCTTTGTGTTCAAGAAGACATGGCCTTGGCTTGCTGCCAGAAGACAGGTCCCTGGATCACAGCGCAAGACAAGAGATGGATGACCATATACGGATTTGCTTATATCTGTTATCTATGCATTCAAGATATACTACACCAATTAGGATTGAACATGAGGACTTACGTTTCTATGTTAACCCTTTCCTATGCTTATGTTGCCTTAATAAAGTATGTAAATCCGCTCCTGTATTCGGCTAAGAAAGAGGGTTCAAACCAACATTCTGTCTGGTGTCAATGCCTCGCCGCTAGCACTTAGCTCATATCAATTAGGACGACAGTTACCTGGGGAACCTGGTCATCTGGCCCACAAAGGGTATCATGACCTTATCACACATACAGTAGCTGTTGAGTTATATATAAAGCCTATGTGTATTACTGTACAGTCTTCATTTATATGGAAATGTTCACCCCCCTAGAACAGATGCAGCATGAGGGGAATATCTTTATAAATACTCTATGACAGTGGTCAGCAACCTTCGGTACTCCAGTTGCTCTAAAACTACAACTCCCAACATGCTCCATTCACTTCCATGGGAGTTCCAAGAACAGCAAGTATGCATGCTGGAAGTTTACATGAGCTGGAGTGCCGAAGGTTGCTACCCCTGCTCTATGATATCCTCTCGAACATTAAACTGTTTTCTATTGTATTCCATGAAAAAAAAAAAAAATCAAAGGCATACACAGGGACAGCAAATGCTCCACATAGTTCAATGGTGGCCCTAGTATTGCTCTGGAGCCTTAATATGATTGTGTGGTTGGGTCCTCACATTGAGCTCCACAGAAGCTTGACATGGAAAAGCTTAATACCTTGCCTCTGAGCGAATACAATTTTTTACCTGTTAGGTAACTATAACAAGTTAACATTGTAACAAGCAAATTAAAATGTATAATATGTTTAATCTTAAAGCCAATCAGGCATAGTGTGCCGATTGCTGATTATTTGCACCAAAGTAAAGCAGTAAGAAAATTGTGAAGATGTCTCCATCCATGCCGTCTAATTAAGGCAGCTTGCCTGATATAAAATTGTGAAGCTGAAGAGCCCCAAGCATTCAGCTGGGCTGGAATGAATTTGACAAAAATGCAGTGTGACAGTTTCTAATAATGTATTGTTTTGAAATAAAAAAAAAAACATAAAAATAAAACAAGTATATAAAAAAGGACATCACCACCATCATCTTCATCACACGTCTAATCTAATTACAATTTATCTATTATGCATTTCTTATGATTTTGATTGTGAAGATTATACCGTTATGCAAGTCTTTCGTATCAAAGAATGATTTGGAATGTAGGTCAGCATCAGACAAATTTGATATAATTTATTGCTCATCAGAAACTAAATATGGATGTGTACTTTTTATTTATTTATTTATGAAGCGTGCATGAATGGAAGAGTTTTATTTTTATTTCAGACCTCTCGATTTAATATTTATAAATAGTTCATATAAATGTTCATAGTTACATTATACCAGCGGAGACAAACTGTTACAGTCATCTGAGTGCCCTGCCCACAAAGATCAAAAAATGGGCCTGTCCACCTCCACTGATTGTTATTTAATAATTTTGATCAGGGCCCTAACAAGTTCCTTTTTGAGGAAGGAACAATCCATCCAAAGTAACTGCTGGCTTATATGCCCTAATGCACATAATGTCCTGATGCTATTCAATGTCAGGATCTTCTGAGTGGTACCCAGAGTCAGGAGCTTGGTGCTAGACCCGCGAGCAGTAAATACATACAGGTCTGGTCTGGGGTATGAATTTTATTTTTGAGTTTGTTGTCTGATTAATTTAGAGGATCTGAGGTCAAAATAATTAAGGGAGTCTAACAAATTTTTTGGGTCTGGTTGGGGGGAATATCTGAATTAATATAAGGGTCTGGTCTGGGGTTTAATTGATTTAGGGGTCCTGGATCCTGAATTAATATTGCCATTTGGCCTGGTGGCTATGAAGGTGACATGGATGCCATAAGTGAAGAGGTGGAGATTTTGTCCAGGCATATTGTGGTGGCAGGATTTTTAGAGTCTGAAGCCAGCCCTGCATTTTGGTGAATGACTTTACTCTGTACAGCTCTTGCACATCTACATCTCCTTCACAGAGCTACGATCAGCGTCTTCCTCCTGCCCTTGCCACTTTCTGTGCCCATCCACCTAGTCTTGCCTCTTGTCCCCTGACTGTTCCCATGTCCATCCACTATCTCTGTCCTGCCCCTCCACGGTGCCCTTGTCAGTTTGTCTTTTACTGTTGATCCCCCTTCCACCAGTAAACCCTTCCTCTAGTAATGAGGAGCCCAGAGTCCTTGGCTGTTTACATCCAAGAAATTTACAAAAGGTTCACACTAGCATTGCATCGGGGTGTCCGTTGTTCTGGTCCATCGGAGGACCGGAACAACGGACAAAAGAACCGCTAAAATTGCAGACACATACAAAGAACGACAGACCCCATTGACTATAATAATCTAAAATTAAAACTTATGCCCTGTTATTTGATTATGATTGACAACTGTTTATTCCCATATCAAGATCTACAAAGTGGATATGATAAAACCAGTTTCTTCTGGCATTTTAACATAAAATGGGTAAAACAACTATGGTTTCATCAGCTCAATATTTTTGTAATATATTTCAACATTTAAAAGGGTTTTCTGTGCTAAATATATTGATGACCTGTCCTAAAGATAGGTCTACAATATCAGATCAGTGGGGCCCAATACCTGTCAGTCAGCTGTTCTCAATAGCTGATAAACAGAGAATGGAGCAAGAGGGAGAGTCCTCTCTTCTCTGTGTGGAGGTCTAACCCAGTTACTTCACATCAGCTTCCATTCATCTTAATGGTACCTAAGCTGCAGTGACTTGGTTCTGCTACTACACAGAGAATGGAGTTGTCTGCTTCAATGTTTTTTAGCCTGGGAAGCCCCTTTTAACGTTTGATAGGATCAACAATACCAAATTATTTCCCTTTGACAATCATATATGATATTTTACTTATGCTTAGTTGACTTCTGAGTCGGGTGCCCATGCTAATGCTCCATCAGAGGACCAGAAGAAAGAAGAAATGGGCTGCACAAATAGCAGACACCAGCAAAGCCTGAGGGATCCCATTGACTATAATGGGGTTCGTCAGATGTCCATTCTTTTTAACTGAAATCATTCGACAGAAAAGTCAGGCTTTACAATTTTAGACGGATCTGCGACGGACACCCGGCGCAAATGTGAACCCAGCCATAAATTGCAAGATGAATTTGACTTTTAAACAAGTTTGGAACAAAGTTTGCAGCTCACCAAAACAGACTTCTGGTCCAAGGCATATAAAGCAATACTTTAACCCTTTCCCGACATCCGCCGTAATATTATGGTGGATGTCGGGTATATAAATATGACGGCTGATCAGGAGCTGAGCCACCGCCATAGCCGCCGGGTTTCTGCTGTATTATAAAGTAAAGACCCAGCGTTAATGCCCTGTCAGATCCCCATACAGAGATCTGCTGTGCAAGTTACCACTACTCCTCCCTCCTCTTCCCTTCAGCCTAAACATCTACAGTCATGGCCAAAAGTTTTGAGAATGACACAAATATTATATTTTCACATGATCTGCTGCCCTCTGGTTTTTATGTGTGTTTGTCAGATGTTTTTATCACACACAGAAATATAATTGCATTCATATTATGAGTAACAGAAGCTTATATTGACAATTAGAATGAGTTAATGCAGCAAGTCAATATTTGCAGTGTTGACCCTTCTTCAGGACCTCTGCAATTCTCCCTGGCATGCTCTCAATCAACTTCTGGACCAAATCCTGACTGATAGCAGTCCATTCTTGCAGAATCAATGCTTTAATTTTGTCTGAATTTGTTGGTTTTTGTTTGTCCACCCGTCTCTTGATGATTGACCACAAGTTCTCAATGGGATTAAGATCTGGGGAGTTTCCAGGCCATGGACCCAAAATCTCTATGTTTTGTTCCCTTAGCCATTTAGTTATCACCTTTGCTTTATGGCAAGGTGCTCCATCATGCTGGAAAAGGCATTGTTGAGCGCCAAACTGCTCTTGGACGGTTGGGAGAAGTTGCTCTTGGAGGACATTCTGGTACCATTCTTTATTCATGGCTGTGTTTTTAGGCAAGACTGTGAGAGAGCCGATTCCCTTGGCTGAGAAGCAACCCCACACATGAATGGTTTCAGGATGCTTTACAGTTGGCATGAGACAAGACTGGTGGTAGCGCTCACCTCTTCTTCTCCGAATAAGCTGTTTTCCAGATGTTCCAAACAATCGAAAAGGGGATTCATCAGAGAAAATGACTTTACCCCAGTCCTCAGCAGTCCACTCCCTGTACCTTTTGCAGAATATCAGTCTGTCCCTGATGTTTTTTCTGGAGAGAAGTGGCTTCTTTGCTGCCCTCCTTGAGACCAGGCCTTGCTCCAAGAGTCTCCGCCTCACAGTGCGTGCAGATGCACTCACACCTGCCTGCTGCCATTCCTCAGCAAGCTCTGCACTGCTGGTAGCCCGATCCCACAGCTGAAACACTTTTAAGAGACGGTCCTGCCGCTTGCTGGTCTTTCTTGGGCGCCCTGGAGCCTTTTTGGCACCAATGGAACCTCTCTCCTTGAAGTTCTTGATGATGCGATAGATTGTTGACTGAGGTGCAATCTTTCTAGCTGCAATACTCTTCCCAGTTAGGCCATTTTTGTGCAGTGCAATGATGACTGCACGTGTTTCTTTAGAGATAACCATGGTTAACAGAAGAGAAACAATGATGGCAAGCACCAGCCTCCTTTTAAAGTGTCCAGTGGTGTCATTCTTACTTAATCATGACAGATTGATCTCCAGCCCTGTCCTCATCAACACCCACACCTGTGTTAATGGAGCAATCACTGAAACGATGTTAGGTGGTCCTTTTAAGGCAGGGCTGCAATGATGTTGAAATGTGTTTTGGGGGATAAAGTTCATTTTCTAGGCAAATATTGACTTTGCAAATAATTGCTGTTAAGCTTATCACTCTTTATAACATTCTGGAGTATATGCAAATTGCCATTAGAAAAACTGAAGCAGTAGACTTTGTAAAAATTAATATTTGTATCATTCTCAAAACTTTTGGCCATGACTGTAGAGCAGTGATGGCTAACCTTTTAAACTTGGTGTGTCAAAATTCATAAAAAAAAAAACTTCACATCCAGAAATATCCATAATCTTGTGATATTTGTAGCTCTATTAAAAAATGTTATATTTTTTATATACTATATGTATTTGTATTATATGTATTTCTGGCCCATCACACAGTATATGATCCCCTTTTTCTGGCCCATCACATGGTATATACAGTGCCTTGCGAAAGTATTCGGCCCCCTTGAACTTTTCAACCTTCTGCCACATTTCAGGCTTCAAACATAAGGATATAAAATTTAAATTTTTTTGTGAAGAATCAACAACAAGTGGGACACAATCGTGAAGTGGAACGAAATTTATTGGATATTTTAAACTTTTGTAAAAAATAAAAAACTGAAAAGTGGGGCATGCCAAATTATTCGGCCCCCTTAAGTTAATACTTTGTAGCGCCACCTTTTGCTGCGATTACAGCTGCAAGTCGCTTGGGGTGTGTCTCTATCAGTTTTGCACATCGAGAGACTGAAATTCTTGCCCATTCTTCCTTGGAAAACAGCTCGAGCTCAGTGACGTTGGATGGAGAGCGTTTGTGAACAGCAGTTTTCAGCTCTTTCCACAGATTCTCGATTGGATTCAGGTCTGGACTTTGACTTGGCCATTCTAACACCTGGATACGTTTATTTGTGAACCATTCCATTGTAGATTTTGCTTTATGTTTGGGATCATTGTCTTGTTGGAAGATAAATCTCCGTCCCAGTCTCAGGTCTTTTGCAGACTCCAACAGGTTTTCTTCCAGAATGGTCCTGTATTTGGCTCCATCCATCTTCCCATCAATTTTAACCATCTTCCCTGTCCCTGCTGAAGAAAAGCAGGCCCAAACCATGATGCTGTCACCACCACCATGTTTGACAGTGGGGATGGTGTGTTCAGGGTGATGAGCTGTGTTGCTTTTACGCCAAACATATCGTTTTGCATCGTGGCCAAAAAGTTCGATTTTAGTTTCATCTGACCAGAGCACCTTCTTACGCATGTTTGGTGTGTCTCCCATGTGGCTTGTGGCAAACTTTAAACGAGACTTTTTATGGATATCTTTGAGAAATGGCTTTCTTCTTGCCACTCTTCCTTAAAGGCCAGATTTGTGCAGTGTACGACTGATTGTTGTCCTATGGACAGACTCTCCCACCTCAGCTGTAGATCTCTGCAGTTCATCCAGAGTGATCATGGGCCTCTTGGCTGCATCTCTGATCAGTCTTCTCCTTGTTTGAGATGAAAGTTTAGAGGGACGGCCGGGTCTTGGTAGATTTGCAGTGGTCTGATACTCCTTCCATTTCAATATGATCACTTGCACAGTGCTCCTTGGGATGTTTAAAGTTTGGGAAATCTTTTTGTATCCAAATCTGGCTTTAAACTTCTCCACAACAGTGTCATGGACCTGCCTGATGTGTTCCTTGGTCTTCATGATGCTCTCTGCGCTTTAAACAGAACCCTGAGACTATCACAAAGCAGGTGCATTTATACGGAGACTTGATTACACACAGGTGGATTATATTTATCATCATCAGTCATTTAGGACAACATTGGATCATTCAGAGATCCTCACTGAACTTCTGAAGTGAGTTTGCTGCACTGAAAGTAAAGGGGCCGAATAATATTGCACACCCCACTTTTCAGTTTTTTATTTTTTACAAAAGTTTAAAATAACCAATAAATTTCGTTCCACTTCACAATTGTGTCCCACTTGTTGATTCTTCACCAAAAAATTCAAATTTTATATCCTTATGTTTGAAGCCTGAAATGTGGCAAAAGGTTGAAAAGTTCAAGGGGGCCGAATACTTTCACAAGGGACTGTAATCCCCTTTTTCTGGCCCATCACACGGTATATGACCCCTTTTTTTTGGCCCATCACATGGTATATGACCCCCTTTTTTGGCCCATCACACGGTATATGACCCCCTTTTTCTGGCCAATCACACGGTATATGATCCCTTTTTCCTGGCCCATCACACGGTATATGAGCCCCTTTTTCTAGCCAATAACACAGTATATAACCCCCCTTTTTTCTTTACCTCCCCACACACAGCATATGATCCCCCTATTTATGGCCCCCATACAGTTTATGGCACATTTTATATCCCCCCACCAGGGGCGTAACTACCGGGGTAGCAGCGGTAGCGGCTGCCACAGAGCTCGGGGTTTTTTTTGGGTTTTGTTTTAATAGGCCATTACCTGCTGGTGTAACACCAGCAGGTAACGGGCCCGATTTACTTATCAATCCCCGCTCCTGCTCACGGCCGCCTGCGCTTCTCATTCTGCGGAGGCGACTGTGTGCAGGAGCGGGGATTGGTAAGTGAGGCCGCGGGTCGCAAACCCCAAAAACGCTGCTATCATTATACTCGGGGGTCTGAAATAATGATCGGAGGTCCAGGGGAGGTGAGGGAACATAAAAAACACTGTAACTTACCTCTCTGCAGGCTTTGGGCCTGTTTGGTGACGTCACGTGGGACAGGCCTGCGTCATTATGCGTCGCGACGCCGGCTCAGCTCATGTGAGATCTGGTCCAACATTGAAGATGGCCGAAGTAGCGGGGAGTGCGACGGAGCCAGGGAGAGGTAGGTAACATTGTTTTTTTTTGTTTGTATCCTCCCCTGGGTCTCCGATCATTATACTGTGGGGTCTGAAAAGACTCCAGAGTATAATAATTGTTCATGGGTGGTCCACAATGGGGCATAATACTGTGTGCATGGGCCACTATGCTGCATAACTCTGTGTGCAGGGGCCACTATGGGGCATAATACTGTGTGCAGGGGCCACTATGGGGCATAATACTGTGTGCAGGGGCCACTATGGGGCATAATACTGTGTGCAGGGGCCACTATGGGGCATAATACTGTGTGCAGGGGCCACTATGGGGCATAATACTGTGTGCAGGGGCCACTATGGGGCATAATACTGTGTGCAGGGGCCACTATGGGGCATAATACTGTGTGCAGGGGCCACTATGGGGCATAATACTGTGTGCAGGGGCCACTATGGGGCATAATACTGTGTGCAGGGGCCACTATGGGGCATAATACTGTGTGCAGGGGCCACTATGGGGCATAATACCGTGTGCAGGGGCCACTATGGGGCATAATACCATGTGCAGGGATCAGACCACTATGGGGTATAATACTGTGTGCAGGGATCAGACCACTATGGGGCATAATAGTGTGTGTAGGGGCCACTATGGCGCATAATAGTGTGTGTAGGGGCCACTATGGCGCATAATAGTGTGCGCAGGAATGCGGTTTGTGCGGGGGGAGGGGGTGGTTGGCAACGGTGGTTTGGAGGGGGGCCCCATGTCAGATGTTCACCTTGGGGACCAGCCATTCCTAGTTACGCTACTGCCCCCCACACAGCATATGATTCCCCCTATTTATGGCCCCCACACAGTTTATGGAACATTTTATACACCCCTCACACAGTATATGACCCCTTTTTTAAATCCCACCTACAGTATATGACCCTGTTATCCCCCCACCCCCACACAGAGTAGTAGCCGATACTTTTTACTCACCTGTCCATGCTCCAGTCCTGGACGCCCTCTGCTGCCGCCTCCAGGGTGCGCTGTTGCCAACGCTGGAGAAGGTCGGGACGCTGTACGTAGCACTGGCATTTTCCAGCGTCGTGACGTCAGTGTAGCACCGACTAGAGGAGGCAGCGGAGGGTGGCCAGGACAGGACAGGAGTGTGGACAGGTAAGTAAAAAGTATCGTCAGCTGCTTATTGCAATAACACAATACATAGCTGCCGAAGCGTGTCACCTGTCATCACGCGGGCCGCACAGAGATAGTTAGAGGGCCGGATGTGGCCCGCGGGACGTACAATGCCCAGGTCTGTTCTAGGGGGTCTAGTAAAAAGTAAAAAAAAAAAAAACAACAAATATTAAAAATTCAAATCACCCTCCTTTCCCTAGAACACATATAAAAGTACTTAAATACTGGGAAACACATACACATTAGGTATCCCTTTATCCAAAAACGCCCGCTCTACAAATCTATAAAAATATTTTTCCCGTACTGTAAACGCCATAGTGAGAATAAAAATCAAAAGTGCCAAACCGCCATTTTTTCACTGTTTCGCCTCTGATAAAAATTTGAATAAAAAGTGATCAAAGCAATAGCAATTCCCCAAAATGGTATAACTAAAAAGTACACCTTGCCCCGCAAAAAAAAACACCCTATGCATCCCCTTACATGGAAGTATAAAAAAAAATTATGGGTGTCAGAATATGTCAAAATAAGAAAAAAACATTTTTTGCAAAGTTTTAGATTTTTGTTAAGGGGATAAAACGTAAATAAAACGTAAATATAAGTTTGGTATCCCCGGAATCGTACCAAAACATAGAATACAGGTGACATGTTATTTTGGCTGCAGAGCGAACGCCGTATAAAGAAAGCCCGTAAGAAAGTCGCACAAATGCACTTTTTCTTCAAATCCACCCCATTCTGAATTTTTTTCCAGCTTCCCAGTATATTATACAGAATAATAAATGGTAGCATCATGAAGAAAAAATTGTCCTGCAAACATTAAGACCTCATATGGCTCTGAGAACAGAAAAATAAAAAAAGTTATGGGGTTTGGAAGGGAAGGAGTCAAAAACAAAAATCAAAAAATTCCTCCGGCGGAAAGGGGTTAAATATTTTCAATATCAGTCAAAATAAAATAAAATGCACAGTACTGTACACACCATTTTTTGCACAGTTTCATAGTTATCAATGAACATTTCTAAAAAGCTTTCAATGGCCTATATCAATATCAAAAGGACATTACATATGAAAATTGCCCTTGAACAACAAAAAATGCTGTAGTGGAAGAAATATCTGTCAAATAAGATAGTTTGTATGTAATAGGTTACCAAGGGATACACTATTTACTTTTGAAGTTTTCTAGATAGTGATAGTAAATGGTTATACATATATACTATCTGCACTATATTTAACTACATTCTGCAGCACAAATAGCAAGGCTTCGAAGAAAAACGCTTCATAAAAGCACTGGGAAATTTTCTTTTTTCACTGAAAGTACACTTTATTAAAGTCTACGCTGTTCAGAGTTACACTTTTGATTCATCTTTGGGATTCATGTACATTAAATATATATATATATATATATATATATATAACTGTATAACCTAACTGAGAAGTCTTTTTCTAATGGATATACTTACCTAAGTAGTCATATATGAAAAAGCTTGCATATATAATGCCTATATAATAAATATAAAGAAAGGATGCTCACTCTAATGCACTCCAGATGTACTTATTTTCCTTTCATTTGTCATCCATGTTTTTTTTTACATTTGTTTATTGTCCTTTTTCCTTTTGAATGCACACAGCTTGTTACTGTTAATTTTTTTTGGTCAACCAGTGAAAGCTCTGTAGGCCCGATTGGGCAGCTGTAGGGACCAGTTTAAAAAACACTTGCATCACCTACGAGATTTCCGAAGTGGTGATGCTCCAGCACCTACAGTAGGAGGCCCTACACTTTTGTCTGACAGCTTGAATTTTTGTTCCCGGTTTTAAATCACCATCCTTAGGGTTTTTACCTTTATTACCTAACATAATATGTGTAGCCCTATTTGGGGGGGGGTATGAGTATTATCCCTCCCGCAACAGACTCTGGCGCTGACCTGTGTGTATAATGGGACCTGAAGCCTTCGCTGAAGGGAAGAGTGGGAACATATATGAAATATATCAGTGCCTCCACCCAGGATAGAGCCTCTGTATTACAGGGGGGTCTCTTCCTGGGACTTACCCATGAAGTACAGTTAGTAGCCTTAACAAGGATCACTGTACTAATCTCACAGTCTGAAGAATACATACAGATACCACATAAGGTTATAACAGTAGCTTTATAAGAATCAACAGGGTAATAATACATACATACAATATACTCAGAACACAGCAATACTACAACAACCAGCAAGTCCTCAACCGTCTTAGGTTATATACCCGGGTATATATATAGATATATAGCAAGAGTCCAGTGCACAATACCTCCAGGCAACAGAAGAGATGCAGGGGCCCCTGTGGATGACTGTGGATCCTCGGATTCTTCCAGGAGATGACAGACAGCCGATCAGGAGATGATGATGATGATGGTGAGATTCTTCACAGGCAGCAAACAGGGCGACGGTGACGGCAGTAGATGCAGGCCTGACTACCCTAACACTGAGTCCTTAACCTGCCAGCTAAACTACTAGTGCCACCGGGCCTCTAACTAGCTAGTTGGCCTTCGGAAGCCTAACCTATCACTGCCCTGAACTATATATATATATGGATCCCTAACTACAGTTACTAGCTAGGTCCTGTGAGTATATAGGGGGTAACACATACCTAACTATATACTGTGAAGTAAAGAGGAACAAGTGGCTCTTAGACTCCCCCAGACATAACATGTCTGTCTCAGCAGCTCTGCTCACATCTCTCCCCCCAGCAGCTCTGCCTCACATGTGTCTGACTCACTGTATTTACAAAACAAAACTTGCACTAAATGCCTGGGGTCTCTGAAGCCAAACTGCAGGGGCAAAGAAGCCAGATACATTATATACTAGTAGAAATGGCAGTTCCCTACATATGAAAATCATTATTTTGTTACCGCATGAGTTAAGCTGATGTACCCTTTTTTAATGTCTTAATTTTCTCCCAGCATTCTTTGCTATACTTTTAGTGTTTTGTGCACATTATCTTGTTCCCCTAGTGGTCAATTTACTGTAGTGAGCACATTGGCTGTTAGCAGCCTGCACCGATTGCAGATGGACAAACCCCTTTTTATGTTGTTATAGCAAAAAACACATGACCGGGATACCGTTTATGGCATTCCAGTACCACCATAGGTACCCCACCCCCCTCCCCCCTTTTTCCCACAACCCCTTACCTTGGCACCGGTCGTGCCATCTAAAATAACTAGGCCAGACACTAAGGACTAAGGAGCTGACAAATATGTCCCGGGTGCTGCATAACGTTATGCCATGTCCTTTTATAATTAACATTCCGACAAACACCATAAACCCCAGGGGTACCATACCACCGACAGTCCCGTTTTCCATGAAAGTTCTGCCTTAAATCGTGCCCTGCCAGACCTTCCTACCGCCATAGCGATCATACGTGACACCTTATGCATGAGCGACTACCAAAACTTGAAGGGCCCGTTCAATGCCCTCTTGAATGCCTAGAGCCCAAATGTCATAGCCCACATCATTGAGGTGGACCCCGTCCCGGTTCATGTGGCCACTAGCAGGTTTCTCTAAGTCACTATACCACCATTACGAGCAACGAAGTTGGACACTGACTTAACCTTCCACCTAGCCTTGTTTAGCCTATCTACAGACCGAGCATAGCGCCAGTATAACCATGCCACAATCTCAGACCAGACGACCACTATACCGGGGAACAATGATCATAAACAGAGAATATCATACTTGATATCGCGGATCAGATCACGCGACGTCCGGAGGTCTAGGTCATTGCCCCCAACATGGATGACCAATATATGGGGTGGTCGAGCCAACTTGGAATAGAAATGGAGTTCGGGCAGTAGCCCACTCCACAGTATGCCTCTTACTCCTATCCATCGAACCTGGACCTCCTTGTGAGGAAAACCCATCTGTCTACTGTCCGGCCTGACCGCTGCTCGGATAGCACCCCAGTGGACATAGGAGTGCCCAAGTATCCAGACGAGACGTTGCACAGTACCTGCAAGAAAACGTTAGTAACCATCACAACCAACAGACATTTCGGAGTAGCAGAGGGGAAGAGGGGGGGTGGGGTAGGAGGGGCGAGAGGACGGTGGAGAGGAAAAAACACTCACAGTAATTGAGGGCGAACACACAAACAAAAGTGCCTAGACTCCCAACGGCCAATGCGCATAATGACAGACTCCGGAAGGCCCCGCCGAGATGCCTCAGTGGCCGCTCAAATCCGGAAGGAATGAGAGTAATAAGATAGTTGAGAGATCCCAAGCGCTGACAATACTTTGTGAAGAACGGCAACAAACTGGAAGCGGGATAAAGCCTTACCTGAAGCATGAAC
Organism: Leptodactylus fallax; assembly: GCA_947044405.1. Classification (NCBI taxonomy): domain Eukaryota; kingdom Metazoa; phylum Chordata; class Amphibia; order Anura; family Leptodactylidae; genus Leptodactylus; species Leptodactylus fallax. The sequence continues at coordinate 4,185,704 of CAMRHE010000128.1, read as the reverse complement.
CAAAAAGGCCCCTCTGTGTAAGGGCCACCCGTGCAACTAAAAGCGCACCGATTGTACCGGGAAAGACCATGCGCCCAGGACTCTGTAGAACCAGATACATGACCCTCTACCATCTTGATCAGTTTTTGAATAGGACAGCCAACAACGCACAAAACCGTCATCCAACAGCACCTGGCTCCAGCTCAGGCTGACGTGTGCATGTCCCGCAGTACTGACGAATTCGCCTATTCGAAATGCCCCATAAAAGGCAAGTGATTAGGCCGCTCGGAACAACGCAGCCTCGTAAGCATTGGCACAAACCTCCGGCAATTTTTGAATGATGCGCTCAAGCAAATCAAAGGAGATTGGCCTCCTATCATCAGGCCGAGGTGCAGCGCGGCAGTAGCCCTTTAGAGCCTGGCGAATTAGAAAATGCTTGGTGTTATCAGGCAAAGTGAACAATTTTAAACAAAAAGCCAGTGCTGACAGGCCCCTTCAAACCACAGATTTTGAAAAACCATTAAAAAAACTCACCCCAATCCAGTACAACAACAATGACACCGGTGCACCTGTATAGGCATCATGGCCCACTCCCTGACAGAGGATCGTCCAATCCTGCCAAACCGAGGAATATGCCTTCCAAGTACCCTCAGAGAGTGATCTGCCAATTAACGACAAAGATAAACGAACACCAGGTCCCAGAGATGTGGTGGGCAAGGGGTCCCATGCTGCTCCGCCTCCGGTGCCAACATGCTAAACCTGTCCCACTGAAACCGAGAGATGGAATCAGGTATTGAATTAGACACATTGGGAACATGATGTGCGGACAGCCACACATTCAGAGAAAAACAGGACAGAACTAGGTGCCGCATGAGACGGACCACAGGGAAAGAAGACAGGGAAAACATTGACAACAGACAAATTACCGCAGAGGAAATGGATCCGCCTATTGCGGAGCTGGGGACCCCAAACATGAAGAGCAAAAATGGGAAAAAGTTCCAGTAACGTTAAGTTACGAAGGAAGCCCGCTTCCCTCCAACTAGTCGGCCATTCCTCAACTATCCACTGACCCTGGAAAAAGGCACCACACCCATAACCTCCCGCTGCATCAGTGTACAAGACAGATCCGTACTATCGCTCCAAGCCTCCTGCCACACTGATCTACCATTGTACTGTGATAAGAACGCTAGCCAAACATTGAGGTCGGCCCTAAGCTCTGCTGTAATACGGATGAAATGGGCCGGACTCCTAACTCCCGCTGTGGCTTGAGCCAGGCGCCTGCAGAAAATATGCCCCATTGGGATAATTCTGCAGGCGAAATTAAGCTTTCCCAGAGTAGACTGCAGTTGCTGTAACGTCACTTTTTTGGCAACCTGCAGCTGAGACACAGACAGACGCAGATCAATCAGCTTGTCTGCGGGAAGCCTACATTCCATGGCCACCGAGTCAATCTCGATTCCCAGGAATTTTAATACCGTAGTCGGACCCTCCGTCTTATATGGCGCCAGTGGTATGCCAAAACGGCGCGTCACCTGTTCCAGAGTGGACAAAAAGACCGAGCACACTAATGTATTGGGTAGACCAATACATAAGAAGTCAACTGTGACTCCTCTCTAACAACCCATTCAATAAAAGTGGTAAAACGTTCAAAATATGCACAGGAGATGGCACATCCCATAGGCAGACAGCGGTCCACATAAAAGGAGCCATCCCACTTGCAGCCAAGCAAGGGGAAACTGTCTGGGTGGACCGGGAGGAGCCGGAAAGCGGAGTCGATGTCCGCCTTGGCCATTAGGGCCCCGGGACCAGAGCGGCCGAAGGAGCAGAGGACGAGGAAGGAGGCACCCATGCAGGAATGGGGGACGGCGGCACTAGCCGTGTCATACATTGATCTAAGAAACTACGCACTCCCATCAACAAATTAACAAAGGGGTCAGGCATAGTGACAGGAAGGGCAACCGGAGGGACACTGACAGGAGGCACAGGGAGAGGACCAAAGCAAAATGGGGAGGGTGTGATAAGAAGGGGGTGTTGTGACTCACCAGGCTGACTCCGGTGGGACACCAGAGCAGCCGCTGATCCGGATCCCGTCGCAACCCTCAAGGTTTGCCTCTCGTTGTCCTCAGAGCTGGAAGTGGAGGAGGACCTGGGACTTGGGACTGGCTGCCCCGCCGCTGTTCCGCCAGAGTCCTGAAGTCGGCGGCTCCCACGCGACAATCCACGGTGCACTGTGGGTGAGGCATGCTGGTTCTGAGGGGCATCCAAGACTGCCCCCTGCTCGGGCTGAACAGCGAGATGCTCCTTGCGCCAGCGAGTCTTCGTGGACTGCTGTGCCGAGGACCTATGCTTTGTTGCAGGCCTGGCTGCTCCTGCCTTGCCAGGCCTGTGGGAAAGCACTGGTGAAGGAAAAGGACCTGCAAGATTCAGGACCTGGCTTGGCCTTGCCCCCTTACCAGCAGCTGGCCGCATGTGTGGATTCCTCTGGCTGCAAGCATTGCTGGAAGCAGGAGGATGCTAAGCAGGCTGCACCGGAGGGTCCCCATAGGGGCTCCTTACTCGTGGGCACCGGCGCTTCACAGAAGTGGAGGGGCTGAAGCCCTGTGGGGGATTGGAGCGGCGAGACCGCTCCCTGGATGAACGGCCAGGATCTGGAGGATCGTTGGGAGGCAGAGCAGCAGAAAGCTGAGCTCTCAGCCACTCCGCTCCATTAGATGCAGCCAGCCTCCTGAGGTACTCCAGGACATCAGCATCAGTGACAGACATGGTAAGCACCTCTCATGTTGAATCCAGGCCTTCAGTGTGTTTGACACTCGGCAGGCTGGATGATATAAGGTCCTATCAAACCACTCCCACCTTTATTTATTGTTGATAGTACTCTAAACCCTCCCATCATTTTGCCGGCCAAAAACATGATCCCCTGTCCTTTCTGCCCGCCAAAAGTTAACCCCTGCACTACCCTAACTACTCACATCCTCCCTTCATGCTGCTAAAACTCCCTGTCATGCTGGGGCCTGCGCTAACTGTGTAGCTCCGTGCCCATGCTGGAACACCGTTCCTGAGCGACAAGCACAGTTAGTTGTGGTGCTTGATGTGCTATTTAAGAGGACCATTCACGTCCTCATAGATGTGTGGTATTATATACCACTGGAAAGCCAACTGTCTGCTTTCCGGATATGCGCTTTAGTGCTGCAGATATTGGTGCCATTATTTCTGGCACCAATATCTCCCCACTTTCAGAAAGGCAGGCCTTACAGCCTAGCATCATCACTGGGCTGCAAGGAACGCCCCCCCCCCCCAATGACAGAACGTGTCTATGGAAGAATACTATCAAACGGGGCGCTCCTAGCGGTACTGCACATGTATGAGGACATGAAAGGTCCTCTTTAAGCTCTGTAACGTCAGAAGGGCAGTGTCAGATAGAGGGGTGTGACTCAAAGCTACAATCAGAGGCAGACAGTGTCAGAGCTCAGAATCATACCATTTACCTGCTCCTGCCTGACACTGCCCTCCTGACAGTACTGAGCCTAAATAGCATATCAGGCACCAAAAATAATTGTATTGATTGCTCGAGAACTGTGTTGGAATCAGTGGAGCAGCCGCTATTAAATAATGTAAAGAGCTGGAGTTGTTATTATTGATGAAAAGGTGTTGGACTTGCTGCTGAAGGGGAAGAAAAGATGTATCTCAAGTTGCACCCCAGCTCTGATATTAAGTTCCAACTTTAGGTGGCAATGGCCAGATGTATTAATGCCACAACATCACCAAACAACAAAGGTCCAGTATTTTGTTCCCTATCTGAGTGACAATTGCAGGCAGATCAGCCCATCAACTTAACCAGCGCAGCCTTGGGGAAATTGTCAGAGCTTTCTTTCACATGATCGTGAATGCTATTCCAACAAACCCTGGTGCATGTTAATGTGCAATCACATTACCCTCCATCATCCAGTTATCAACCTCCTGGGCCAGTGTCTGGATATTATGGTGGGCATGCTATACAGTGCCTTGCGAAAGTATTCGGCGCCCTTGAACTTTTCAACCTTTTGCCACATTTCAGGCTTCAAACATAAGGATATAAAATTTGAATTTTTTTGGTGAAGAATCAACAAGTGGGACACAATTGTGAAGTGGAACGAAATTTATTGGTTATTTTAAACTTTTGTAAAAAATAAAAAACTGAAAAGTGGGGTGTGCAATATTATTCGGCCCCTTTACTTTCAGTGCAGCAAACTCACTCCAGAAGTTCAGTGAGGATCTCTGAATGATCCAATGTTGTCCTAAATGACTGATGATGATAAATATAATCCACCTGTGTGTAATCAAGTCTCCGTATAAATGCACCTGCTCTGTGATAGTCTCAGGGTTATGTTTAAAGCGCAGAGAGCATCATGAAGACCAAGGAACACATCAGGCAGGTCCATGACACTGTTGTGGAGAAGTTTAAAGCCAAATTTGGATACAAAAAGATTTCCCAAACTTTAAACATCCCAAGGAGCACTGTGCAAGCGATCATATTGAAATGGAAGGAGTATCAGACCACTGCAAATCTACCAAGACCCGGCCGTCCCTCTAAACTTTCATCTCAAACAAGGAGAAGACTGATCAGAGATGCAGGCAAGAGGCCCATGATCACTCTGGATGAACTGCAGAGATCTACAGCTGAGGTGGGAGAGTCTGTCCATAGGACAACAATCAGTCGTACACTGCACAAATCTGGCCTTTATGGAAGAGTGGCAAGAAGAAAGCCATTTCTCAAAGATATCCATAAAAAGTCTCGTTTAAAGTTTGCCACAAGCCACATGGGAGACACACCAAACATGCGTAAGAAGGTGCTCTGGTCAGATGAAACTAAAATCGAACTTTTTGGCCACGATGCAAAACGATATGTTTGGCGTAAAAGCAACACAGCTCATCACCCTGAACACACCATCCCCACTGTCAAACATGGTGGTGGTGACAGCATCATGGTTTGGGCCTGCTTTTCTTCAGCAGGGACAGGGAAGATGGTTAAAATTGATGGGAAGATGGATGGAGCCAAATACAGGACCATTCTGGAAGAAAACCTGTTGGAGTCTGCAAAAGACCTGATACCGGGACGGAGATTTATCTTCCAACAAGACAATGATCCCAAACATAAAGCAAAATCTACGAAATTTATTGGATATTTTAAACTATTGTAAAAAATAAAAAACTGAAAAGTGGGGCGTGCCAAATTATTCGGCGCCCTTAAGTTAATACTTTGTAGCGCCACCTTTTGCTGCGATTACAGCTGCAAGTCGCTTGGGGTATGTCTCTATCTAAGTAATTTGCCAAACTACATGTTGACAAGCCACAAAGCTTCTGGGAGAATGTCCTATGGACAGAGGAGACAAAAATTGAAATTTTTGGCAAGGCACATCAGCTCTATGCTCACAGATGGAAAAATGAAGCATATCTTGAAAAGAACACTGTCCCTACCGTGAAACATGTAGGAGGTTCTGTTATGTTCTGGGGCTGCTTTGCTGCATCTGGCACAGGGTGTCTTGAATCTGTGCAGGGTACAATGAAATCTCAAGACTATCAAGGGATTCTAGAGAGAAATATGCTGCCCAGTGTCAGAAAGCTTGGTCTCAGTCGCAGGTCATGGGTCTTGCAACAGCTAAAAACACCCAAGAATGGCTAAGAGGAAAACATTGGACTATTCTGAAGTGGCCTTCTATGAGCCCTGACAGAAATCCTATTGTGCATCTTTGGAAGGAGCTGAAACATGCCGTCTGGAAAAGGCACCCTTCAAACCCGAGACAACTGGAGCAGTTTGCTCATGAGGAGTGGGCCAAAATACCTGTTGAGAGGTGCAGAAGTCTCATTGACAGTTACAGGAATCGTTTGATTGTAGCGATTGCCTCAATAGGTTGTGCAACAAAATATTAAGTTAAGGGTACCATTATTTCTGTCCAGGCCTGTTTTATGAGTTCTTTTTTTAAAAATTCTGTTGAAGCATGGTTGAAAAGCAATGTCTGACTTTCATTTGTTCATTTTCATAGAATTTTTATATATTATTACTTTTGTCAGATTCAAGTTATTTCTGTGACCATTGTGGGTTTTTCTTTCATTAAACGAGGGGTACCAACAATTTTGTCCACGTGTGTGTATGTATATATATATATATATATATATATATATATATATATAAGAGATACTCATGTTTAGTACAAACAGGGGCATGGCTATAAGGGGTGCAGCAGTAGCAGTCACTACTGGGCCCCAGACCCTCAGGAGGATCCATAAAAAAAAAAAAAAATATACCACTATTTTAAATGACCAAGATAAGTAAAGGCCTCATTACAGATTTTGCATTGGGGCCCAGGAGCTTAAAACTACGACCATTAGTGTAACTTTTCAGCCCTATACCAGGACTTGTAAAAGGCACACATTTTCAGTCTTTGGAGTGCTGCAACTTCATTTGTTTCAATTTGAGATGGAAGACAAGAAATTAAAAGTGGCAACAAAGAAAAATAATTGCTATATTTGTTTTATAAATGTAACCATGCCTCAATGCCCTGAGAATTATCTGTAATCTTGTATTATTTTTAAACTAACATCAGATAGTCTTTAGCCATGTATACTGTTACAGAAGTGTGAGACAAAGTGCACAAGGATGACTTATGTCCCCACTGGGTATATATTTCCGTAGTTTCTAAACTGCAAAGTCAACAGTACTTCTGCTTCACTTATGATGTACTTTGAGATTTGACATGAGTGAATATGAAATTTTTCAATGCTTTACCAACTAAGAAATTCATGTAAGACATAACATACAATATGAACCTTTGTAATTCATGTTTAAGTATAAACAAAATAAAATCAGAGTGATGGAGTTTGAAACTTTAATATCTCATTCTATAACACGTTATGAATTTTAGATATCTACAAGCTGATGGTGTACATTATTAGGATATTGGGTTAAGAGAACTTACAAGCACTGTCACAAAAGGAATTCTGTTACTCACATTAACACTTAGTAAAAATTGATTTTCCTCCAGACCAGTCAGATGGTTACTCAAATCTATTTTTCATAGAAGAGATTGCCAATAGTGAAAATACATAATAATACATTTTATTTATATAGCTACATATATAGTTACATATTCCAGAGCACTTACCAAATCAAAGGGTTAAAGTACAGACAAAATGAGACTTTAGAGTAATAAATCAATTCACGCAATAGGAGTGAGGGCCCTGCTCACAAGAGCTTACAATCTATGAGGTAGAAGGGGTGACACATGAGGAAGCAGGTGTAGCATAAGAGGTAGCACTGCTTATACAGTGGTCCAACTGTTTTCATAATAAAGGTTATTTTAACCTCTTCCCGCTCAGCGCCGTATTAGTACGTCACACTGAGCATAAAATTAATGCTCAACACCATAATAGTATGGCACTGTAATGCCACGGGGCACAGCTTCTGTGGGCTGAGGGCCTGGACCAGCTGCAGCATCCCAGATTTCTACTGCTTTAAGTGTTTGTCTTTTGTGCCTCTGGGTTGTGTTGGTATGTCCCATCCTCTATGTTCTATGTTCTGTGTCACTGTATATACTGTTTTGCAGCTTTTCCTGTTTTCCCCCCAGTGTTTCAAACCCTTTCCCTTGGTTCAGCCCTGACCAATCAGGCCACTGGGCAGGGTTATAGGAGATCTAGGTCTCCAGGGAGTCCGTTGAGATCTCAGTCTTGTGCCAGACTAGTTGGTGAGCAGTTGGTTTCCTGCTTTGTGAAAAAGTACTCATACAGCACCTACTGCCTACAAAGCCTCCAGGAGGATTGTTAACTGCCCCAGGCTCATCTAGAGACAGCCCTAAGAAGGGAGTACTGCTGTCTGGACTATTGGACACTGGGCCAGGAGGAGCAGTGGAGGACACTGACAGGAGGAGTTCACTCGGGCCTAAGTAAATGAAACCAGATCCCTGTTAGGATTCCCTGCACCACTATCCACAGCATCCTTACCTGGGAGTGGCACAAGAGGAGATGTAGTTGGAGGAGAAATCTGCCAGAGAGCCTGTATTATCCCTGGGCACCCTCCTAGAACCAGGGCTCTGGGATTGGACATTGTGGTACTATCCCCATTTGGAAGCTGCCATTGTACCTGTTCCCAGTTGCTGAATAAAGTTATCATCCTGTTCAACTACAACCACTGGCTGTCTGAGTCATGCCTGCCTTACCATCAGAGCCCTTCTGAGCACCATCACACCGGCTCAGAGAGAAGAGATCCCCTCTCCAACTGGAAGCACCCGGGGGAAACTACTACCACCACCATCCAGGTAGTGCTTCAGGACCCTCCCTCAGTGGTGTCCGGCCCAGGAACGGAGCTGGGGTGCTTGGTTGAGTGTGCTCGGGCTAGCAGGTGGCACATCATCTGCCACCACTACGTCCATCCTCCCATCTGGTTTGCGGCACAGCCGCTCCATTAACCCCCAGTTGGAGCTCTGCTGGGGTTGTACAATAATAATGACTCCCATCAGCATCCCCCTGCCGTCAAATGGAGGAAGTCAGTCTACGCGTACACTGCAATACACATGTATAAATGTGTATTGCAGTGTATAGTACTGAACCAGCGATCAGAGCATTGCTGGTTCAGGTCTTCTATTGTGACATGGAAAAAAAAACAAAAATAGTGTGTGAAAATAATAAATGAATGCGGCCTTTTCCTATATAAAATGAATTATATAAAAAAACTAAAAAGTAATAAAAACAATACATATTTGGTATTTCCGTGTCTGTAACAAACCGGACAATAAAACTGAAACATTTGGGGCGTGGCCTACTACCTGATGTAGAAGGCCGCATTTTCCTGTGGCTCCTGCCCTGCCTACTTACACTAGCATCTAAATTAGCCTCCCTGCACTGCCAGAGCCTCCACCCGAGGGACCCCTGCCTCCACTTCATCCCATCCTACCTTCTCCCCCCCTCGACTGAAACCCGGGCCTCCGTGCGGCGGCGGCCATCTTTCCAGGCTGTGCCGGATACCTGACCGCCTCTCTCCGGACCGCGGGCGGCCACTCAGCGATCTCCCACTGGCACCACAGCTCCTCCGGCACCTCCTGTCTCCCTGATGTCCTCTTGGGTTGGTCTGGAACGCCAAGGCCTGGAGGCCTCGACTCCTGCCGTCCTTTCCTGTGCTCCTTTGTCGTCGAAAATGGCGGCGGCGCTGGCTTCTCCTAGTGCTGCATTGCAAGCATTGTGGGACACAGGCGCTGCCTCCTGCCTGCAGTCCTCTGGCCCCCAGCCTCTCCTTACACAGCCTGCCTTTCCTCTGCCTCTGGTCCCTGGCCCTGCCGCTGGCTCCTCTGTAGCTCCTGCCTGCACCCCTGGGACATCCTCCATGACTCTGCCTCCCCCAGTGTCCTCCTCCCAGGCTCAGCACCTGCATCCAGGGGACTCTTCTCCTGTACATCCCTGGGGCGCTGATGTGGACATTGGTGTGCCCCCTTCCATGTCCCACTATGCTGCCATGTCTCCCCATTCATCTCCTCCTGCCTCTCAGCATCTACAATTGAGTGAACTACCTTCATCCTCCCTCCCGCCACAATGGCTCCAGTTCCTCTCCTGCTCTCTAGTTGCTGAAGTCACTGAGGCATGCCGTATGGAAATCCGCACAGAAATCTCCGCATTACAGCAAGACCTTCACCATATTGCAACTCGGATTGACTCTCTGGAGGATGACCATGACCAGACCCGTGCCTATATTTCTCAGCTATAGGACTTTGTTCTCTCAGTGTCATCTATATATCGACCTGCAACGCCATGTTGAAGACTTGGATAACAGGGGCAGACGGAATAACATTAGAATCAAGGGGCTAGCTGAGGCTTCCCGTGAGGAGGACTTACATGCTACTCTAGAGGCGATATTCAATTCTGTATTGCAAGAACCTCCTACTCACAAGATAAAGCTGGATTGTGCACACAGAGCTTTGTGCCCTAAAGGGTCTAGGCCTAATCCGCGAGACGTTATCTGCTGTGTGCACAATTTTACCCTAAAGGAGGCAATCTTGTCCAAGGCCAGAACTTTAAAGGACATTGATTTTGAAGGGGCAAAGATACAACTTTATCAGGATCTCTCCTGGATAACTCTGCAGAAATGGAGACACCTGCGTCCCCTCCTCCAGCTTCTACGGGAGCATCAGATACCTTACGGGTGGGGCTTCCCCTTTGCCCTGACTGCAAGGCTTAATGGCCATTCGGCTACTCTATGCTCCCATTCAGACCTTCAGTCATTCTGCTTGGCAATGGACATTTCTCCCCCTCTGGACATGTCTGACTGGGAAGTGGCTGTTCCTCCTCCACCACCACCTCCGGTGTGGTCTCAACAGAAGACGAAGAGACGACAATTGCCCTCTCCTGGTGCTGCTTCCAGACGCCAACGGGTGGTTCCCCCACCCCAACACACTGACTTTTCCTTCTTCATCCCATTTCTCTAGGTCCCGAAGTGGAGTCTGTTCCTGTATTTCTAGATGGCTGACCATTGTTTACACAGTCACTTTTGGCTATTACTGATGCTTGATTATTGTGTTTTTTCTTACTCACTTTTGGTCCCTCTCTAGGAGGTTTTTTTTTCTTTAGCGGTTTCTTCCATCTCCTTGCAGGCAGGGTGGGAGGCCACCCTCCCTCCTACCTATATTGTTTTCTGCCATTTCCTCATACTCGTAGCTGGTCCATCTATTGATGGCCCCTACCCCCCCCCCCCCCCCCTTTGTAGGGGCTCTACCCAGTTGTGGGTCCCGTTTTTGGGCCCTTTTGGCTAGTTTGCCTGCATTTGTTCTAGTTTTTGCTCTCAGTCCCCGGACTGGAGATTTAGTTCTGCCCACAATACAGTTCTTTTTTGTTGTACTGTTTAATAGTTTTTTGTTTGTCTTTTTCCCTCCCCCCCTCTTCCTTTCCTCCTTCCCTTTACAGGTTTGGAGTCCCTCGACCCTCGCGGCTAACCGCCTGGAACTTCTTCGTGGGTGCCTTCATGCCATCCTCCCTCCTTCTGGACTGGGTGAGATCTGCCTTTACATTTCCCCCTACACATTTGCTGGTACCTCTTTTCCTGCTCCCCCATGGCTAAATGTGTCACATCGAATGTTAAGGGCCTGGGCTTCAACTCTAAAAGGCGTTTGGTCCTACATGAACTCAGATCCCTCCGGGCAGATGTCGTTTTCCTCCAGGAGACCCACTTTGATCATACGGGTAACTTAAAACTTCTCCCGCCATTACCTCTCCACTGCTTACTCTGCCTACAACTCCCATAGAAAGGGTGAGGTGGCTATCCTGCTTTCTCGCTCCTGCCCCATTTCTGTCTCTGCCTCCCAACTTGACCCCGAAGGATGCTATGTAATTTTAGAGGGTCTCCTCCATGGCCAACCTATTGCCCTTTGTAACTTGTATGCTCCTAATTCGACCCAAATCCCCTTCCTTAGGAAGGTATTACGACATCTGCAAGCCTTCTCTGGCTCGGCCCTACTGTTGGGAGGTGATTTTAATATGGTTTTCTCTGAACATGTGGACAAATTGTCCTTGTCTGGCGGTGCCCTGGGGGCCCCCCAGCTTCGCCTAGCCAGGGAATTCCGCTGCCTGATTAGATCCTTCGCCCTTTATGATCTCTGGCACGTCCACAACCTTACTGCCCGGTCCTACACATTTTATTCCCACCCCCATAAGACGGACTCCAGGATAGATTATTTTTTTGGTAACACCCTAGCCCTCAGACTCCTGGTTGATGCTGATATTGGTCCCATTTCCTGGTCCGATCATGCCCCTGTCCTGCTCACACTGTCCCCTACCTCCATCCCTACTAATCGTTGTCACTGGCGGCTGAATGAGTCCCTTTTCCACTCCCCAGCCTCCTGTGCTACCCTTCGAGCTCAACTCTTGGATTATTTCAGCCATAATGTACATTCGGTCACCTCTGATTCCACCCTTTGGGAGGCCCATAAGGCGGTTATGAGGGGTCACTGCATATCCTTAGCTACCAAACTTAAGGATAGAAAGGCCAGGGAGGTGGCCTTAGTGTCCCGAATCCGATCGCTGTTGGACGCTTTGGTCCAAGCCCCCACGATCTCTACTCTTCGCCGCTTAGTAGCAGCTAGAGCAGACCTCCACGACCTCGCCACTCAGACTACCCACCGTCTCCTCCTATACAGTCGCCAGCGCTATTATGAAAGAGGCAATAAAGCCCACACCCTGCTTGCTATGACCCTGCGTGACCACCAAGCCTATTCCATACCGCATGCAATCCGTGACTCTCATGGTGTCCTTCATCATCATCCTGACTCTATAGCATCCCTATTTAAAGATTATTATACTAAACTATATAACCTCACTTCCTGCTCGGGTGCTGACCCTGTGTTCCGGGATATGGCCTTACACTCGTATCTGGACGCCTGCCCCCTTCCTAAACTCCCATCCTCAGCAATTACTAATCTAAATGCTCCTGTCATGGAGGAGGAGCTTACTGCTACCCTTGGGGGTCTCCCGAATGGCAAGTCTCCAGGCCCGGACGGTTTTAAGTGCCTGTATTATAAAACATTTCAATCTGACCTTCTTCCACACATGTGCCGCCTCTTTAACTCCTTCCATGAAAGCGCCCCTATCCCTCAGTCCATGCTTCATTCTCATATCACCCTAGTCCCTAAACCTCACAAGGACCATCAAGATTGCTCTAATTACTGCCCCATTGCGCTCCTAAATACCTATTTAAAGCTTTTCACTAAGGTTTTGGCCGACAGGCTTGGCATCTTCCATCTCTTATCCATAAGGACCAGGTGGGTTTTGTCCCTTGTCGTCAAGGGGGAGATAACACCAGAAGGACTGTGGACTTAATAGATGTTGCCAACCGCTTTGCCACCCCCACCCTCCTTTTGAGCCTTGATGCCGAGAAGGCCTTTGACCGCCTTGATTGGTCATTTATGACCGCCACTCTTGAAAAATTCGGGTTCTCTTGAGCCTTTCTCACGGCGATCGGGGCACAGTACTCTCGGCTCTTGGCCGTGGTGAAACTCCCCAACTCTCTCTCATCACCGTTCCCCATCGATAATGGGACACGTCAGGGCTGTCCTTTATCCCCGCCCCTAGCCTCCCAGATTCGATCTAACCCTTACATCACTGGGGTAGCAGTTAGGGATAGAGACTTTAAGATTAGTTTATTTGCTGACGACATTCTTTTAACCCTTACTAATCCTCACACGTCCCTTCCCAACCTATTCCAAGTGCTGAAAATGTATGGTGATTTTTCTGGCTATAAAGTTAATCCTACCAAGACCGAAGCATTACCTATTAAGATCCCTAACTCTACTTTACAGCTGCTTCAGTCTAACTTTGATTTCCAATGGAGGGAGCACTCCCTCCGTTATTTGGGAATTCAACTGTCTCCTTCTTACTCCACCCTTTACTCAGTTAACTATCCTCGCCTGTTTAGTGAATTACGTAATCTCTTAGATAAGTGGCGCCCTCTCCATATTTCCCTCATAGGCCATGTTACCGCTGTCAAAATGACCCTCCCAATCGCTGTCCCTCGCTCAGAGCTGCATGCCCTTCAAAAATCAATCTTTCAGTTTATCTGGAATGGCAAACGCCATTGTATTCCCCGCTCTGTGATGTTGTCAGCAGAGGTGAGGGGGGCTGACAGTTCCACATGTATTGCATTACTACTGGGCATCCCATTTGCGTTGTATCCCGTTCTGGGCTGCTTCGCAGGTCGACACGAAATGGGTCGAGATTGTGAAGCTCTGACTAGCACCGATTCACCCTAATGCGTTCTTGTGGTCCCGTTCTTCCCCCCTTCCTTCCACCCCTCTCCTGGGACCCATCCGCTTCACGCGAGCTATTTGGATCACTTGTTCTAAACTTTTTCCTCTGGCCTCTCCACGTTCCTCTATGGTTTCCTTCTTGTACAACCCACTCCTCCTGGGGAGACTCACGGCAGCTATGGTATGGCCCTGGAGTAAACTGGGCCTTTTTCACTTTGCTGATCTGGTGGATCCGTCAACCTTGAAGCTCAGGCCCTTTGACTATTTTACCTCTGTGCTACATTTGCCTACCTCTGAGTGGTTCCACTACCAGCAAATTTTCCACTTCGTGACCTCTCAGTTTGGTTCCCTGAAGGTCTCGGTCCCTACTGCCTTTGAAAAGGTTTGCCGAGCGGGTACCTCCACATTAGGTCTGATATCGGGCATCTACAGGCTCCTTTCCTCTCCGGAGGGTCAGCCTTCTCTCTCTCATAAGTATATGATTAAGTGGTCTGGGGCTCTGACTAGGCAGATCTCACCTGGGCAATGGCAGATTATTTGGTCTCGTGCAACTAAGTCCTCTACATGTGTTACTTTCTGTGAGACCCAGTATAAGTTACTTATGCATTGGTATCCCTCCCCCGCCTTGCTCCATTCTCTTAACCCTAGCATTCCTTCCATTTGTTGGCGCTGCCAGGTGGGGGTGGGTACGCTAGGCCACATTTTTTGGGACTGTCCGGGGATACGCCCCTTCTGGACAGAGGTCAGATCCTTTACTGACGCCCTTTTTGTTCAAGGTGTTCCCCTAGATCCCTTTACCTATTTGCTTAATCTTCCCCCCAAACACTTAGGAAAGCAGACCTCCAAATTGTTTCTATACTTGTGTACTGCCGCTAAAACCCTCATCGCTCTCTATTGGAGGAAGACTTTTCCTCCCACTGGTCCAGAGCTTATCGCTCGAATGAAACATGTCTGTAGTATGGAGTATTTGACGGCTTCTCTTAATCATACGATGGAAGCATTTACTGCTGTGTGGTCATCCTGGGACGCATATTTTACATGGTCTCTGACTCCTCCCCTTCTTCCCTTCCCCTCTTTCCCTTGTCGTTACCCTCCCCCTCCTGCCTGTGTTCTTTGTGTTGCCATTGGACGATTTGTCATGTATGCTTCTTTTTATAATTTTTTTTTTTCTTTCCTGTTTATTTTGATTTCATCTCCCATATTGTTGTTATGTAATTTATAAAAATTTCAATAAAAACTACAGTTTAAAAAAAAAAAAATGAAACATTACCTACATAGTGAACGTCGGAAAAAAAAAAAAAACACCAGAAGTAATGATTTTTTACCAACTCACCTTACAAAATATGCTATAAAAAGTGGTCAAAAAGTCATATTTACCCCAAAACAGTGCCAATAAAAAAGGTTGTCCTGCAAAAAATAAGCCCACAATCAACTCTGTCAACTGAAAAATAAAAAAGTTATGCATCTCAGAAGATGAAGATGCAAAAATAATTGAGTCTCCAAATGGGTTTATGTTCTGCAAAATTAGTAACACATAAAGAAAAACAATATAAATTAGGTATCACCATAATCATATCAACCCGCAGAATAAAGGCAACATGTTACTTATGCTGTACACTGCATGGCAAAAAATTTAAAATGCAATGCCAGAATTGATGTTGGGTTTTTTTTTTAATCTACCAAAAAAAAAAAAAAAAAAAGTTATTAAAATTTATTTTAATAAGTTATACACCCAAAAATGGTGTCATTACAAAATGCATCTCATCCAGCAAAAAACAGCCCTTTTGAAGACAAAAACCCCACAACCCCAAATCACTAGAGCACAACTGGCTGCGGCAGGAAGGGAATGTATAAGCTGTGTGAGCATATATCAGGGTACACCCCAGATTTAGAGTTTACATATTCAGTATACACCATCTGCTGGGCATTCATATCCGGGAAACTAATGCTCACTACACCCCTTGATAAATTGTTTGAGGGGTGCAGTTTTCAAAATGGGGTCACTCTTTAGGGGATTCCAGTTTTCTGCTACCTTAGAGGCTCTGCAAACATGACGTGACATGGCGTTCAGGTATCAAACATCTAAATCTGCACTCCAAAAGCCACATAGCGCTCCTTCAAACTGCTGTGTGCCGAAACTGCAGTTTGACAACATGTATGACACTGTTATACCCAGGATAACATACTTAATGTCATATGTGGGTATAAACTGATATTTGGGTACACAACCAGGCACAGAAGGGAAGTAGCGCTATTTGGTTTTTAGCGCACAGATTTAGACAATTTGGTTTTTGGACGCCATAAAATTTTTACAGAGCTCCTGAAATGCCAGTAAACTACTCCCCTGAAGGAATTTATACAGGGGTACATTGAGCATTTTTAGCCCCCAAGTGTTGCTATAATTTATTTTCCAGAAATGAATACACAGATGATGGCGAAAGGTGAAAATAGCAATTTTTCCCGGAATACATCACTTCAGTGTGTAATATGCTGTGCCCGGCTTGTATCAGAGATGAACGCTCCAAATGCTGTTGTGCCCGGTATATCTGCTACCCGCTTAACAGTTTTTGGAGAGCGTGTCTCTGTTCACACAAGCTGGGTGCAACATGTCGGGCTCTGAAATGGCATATCTCTGAAAAAATTGCAATTTTCACCTTTCATTATCAGCTGCACATTCATTTCTGGAAATTAAACTAATGCAACGCTCAAGGGTTAAAAATGCTCGCTGTGCCGCTTGATAAATCCCTCGAGGGGTGTAGTTTGCAAAGTGGGGTCACGTGTGCGGATTCCACTTTACTGGCAATTCAGTAGCTCTGCAAATGTGGCATGACATTCAAAAACCAAACTGTGCTATCAATGTAATACCTCTCACCTTGGAAAATTCCTGTACATGTTGTATTTGTATTTGCTTATCTTTGCTGCTGTAACACACTGAATTTCCCCATTGTGGGACTACTAAAGGACTATTATTATATTATTAAAAACCAAATAGTGCTCCTTCCCTTCTATGCCCGGTTGTGCTCAAACAGCAGTTTATACCCACATATGGCATTGTTAAGTACATTATCCTGGGTACACCAGTGTCATACATGTGGGCATAAACTGCCATTTGGGAACACAGCAGGGTGCAGATGTGAAGGAACGCTATGTGCTTTTGGAGCGCAGATTTAGATTGTTGGTTTTGGACACCATGTCACATTTGCAGAGACCCTAAAATTGCCCCTACAAAATGGGATCACTTCTTGGGGAATTCCAATTTATATATCAAAGAGACTAATAGGTAAAGTTAGCAGGAGGTCAAGCCCTGCCTTAATCTCTATCACAATTTAATTATGTATTGGGGTATCAAGATAGAGTTGAAAATATAAAAATAAAACTTCACTTTTATTTATGTAAGATTAAAATGACGTTGGGACGATGCAAAATAATGCTACCAAGTGCAACCATGTGATCAACAAACGTTGAGGGCAGGGAACACACCTATAAGATTAATGAGTTTTTATGCCCAGACCGTGTGGCGGTCCAATTTACTGGCGACTCCAGGGCTCTGCAAAAACATGGTGTCCAGAAAAGCTCCAAACTCCAAAAGCTAAAAAGTGCAGTGCTCCTTCCCTACCTCAGTGGCCTTACATACATGACAAAGCTGAAATGCTTTTCTGCGGCCAAATCTATGTTCGTTTTCCATTCTGAGCCCTGCTGTATGTTCAGGCATCACACAACAGCCGCATGTAGGGTATTGCCGTATCCAGGAGAACCCACATTACAATCTATAGGGTATGTCTCTGGTGGCACATATATCGGGCACATTATATCAGGCACTGAAATGACATATACGATTTGAAAATTGCAATTCTCCTTCTGTACCATCTGCTGTTCAATACCATTTGGAAAGCTTGTGGGGTCAAAATGCACACTATACCCCTAGATGAATTTCTTAAGGGGTCTAGTTTCCAAAATGGGGTCACTTTTGGGGATTTTCCACTGTTGTGGTACCTCTAGGGCTCTGCAAATGTGACATTGTACCTATAAACCATTCCAGTAAAATCAGATCTCCAAAAGACAAATAACACTCTGTGTCCAAACAGCAGTTCTTGACCACAAATGGGTAATTGCTGTACTTGGGAGAAATTGCGCAACAATATGGGCTACTTGATTCTCTGGTAGAAGGGAAAAAATGACAAAAAAGTACATACAACTGGAGAAAATCATTTTTTTTAAAAATTTTTTTAAAAATCCTGGGGGCTCAAAATGGTCAAATCACCCATAGATGAATTCTGAAGGGTATAGTTTCCAAAATGGGGTCAGTTTTGGGGGGTTTCCACAGTACCTCTAGGGCTCTGTAAATGCAACATGGTGTCTAAAAACTATCCTAATGAAATCACTGCACCAAAATCCATAAAGGTGCTCTTTCATTTCTGAGGACTGTGAGTCAAGTTGCACAGTAGGGCCACATATGGGATATTTCTACAAACTGGAGAATCAGAGTTATAAATATTATGGTAGGTTTTTCTGTTAACCCTGTCTTTGTTACAGGAAAAATTGGTTTGAATTGGAAAATGTGCATATAAAAATGACATTTGGAAATTTCACCTTCATTTTGAATTAATTCTTGTGGAACACCTAAAGGGTTAACACAGCTCCTATACACTGTTTTAAATAATTTGAGGAGTACAGTTTCTAAAATGGGTCATTTATGGGTGTTTTCTATTATATAGGCTCCTCAAAGTCACTTCAGAACTGAATAGGTCCCTAGAAAACAGAATCTTGAAATTTTCTTGAAAATTTCTTGAGAATTTGCTGCTAAATTTATAAGCCTTCTAACATCCTAGAAAAGTAAAGGACATTGAAGAAACAATATCAAACTATTAAGAACTAACTATTAAGAATTTTTTGTGATATGACTATCTGTGTTTTTACCATAATAACAGAAAATGTCAAAATTGATAATTTTATGAAATTTTCAGTAAATTGTCTTTTTTTAAACAAACACTATAATGACCAAAATTTATCACCAACATAAATACAGTGTGTCACGAAAAAAACAATTTTGGAATCACTTGGATAGGTAAATGCATTATGAAGCTATTCTCACATAAAGTAAACGAAGTCATATTTGAAAAATGGGGTCTGAGCATTAATGCCCAAACTACCCTGTATCCTTAACGGGTTAATTACACAAATAAATAAAGCTGTATGAACCATCATCAGCTGTTGTCCTTTTATGTGCAGAAGGTGCCTGGACATACAAGGTTACAGTCTTATAAGGCATCATGTGCTGTGGGATATTGGGGGAGTGTGAACAGTGGAGGCTTAGTTTTAGGGAGCCGATTAGTAGGGAGTTACAGAAGTCAAGTCAAGAGTGAATCTGGGCAACAATTAAGGGTCTTTAATCTTTCCATGGTAAGGAGAGGGCGGATTCTGGAGACGTTTTTGAGGTGTAGATGACATGAGTGTGGGAGTGATTGGATATGGGGGGGTAAAGGAAAGGTTTGAGTCAAACATAACCCCAAGGCAGCGGGCATGGAAATATCAGGGTTAGGTCAGTTAATAGATGGTGGAAAAAGCAGTAGTTCAGTCTTTGAGAGATTCAGTTTCAGATTGTTAGGAACCAAATGCAGTGCTGGACAGAGTTAGTCTTAGGAAATCCAGACCAGCCCCTGTACACTAAGGTAAAACAGCGCCGAGCGTCCAGCACCCCTGAACCGTAGCGGAACCAGCCTCCAGAGGTCTTCGCCAGAGCTCCTGATGGTAGAGTTGGACTTGGTCGCTACCTTCGGCCAGAACCGCAACAGTCCTAAGGGCTCAGAGCACACAGCGCACCCCAAGTCACAGAAGGGCCCCGGAGTCCAAAAACCACTCAACTGAGCAAGTTTGGAGGCAGATGAATACTGAAAAGCTGGAGAAGATGCAGTAACAGGTTTTCTCCAGAAGGTGACATCAGAGCAGTAGAATTGTCGATCAGTCGGTGTAGGCAGCAGTAGAATCTAGTAGTACCAGAGGAAGAAGACCTAAGAAGAGTTAGACAAGCAACGTTGAATTCAGGAGGTCACGAGGTACAGAATCAGCGTTCAAGGAGAGATGGTCTGGAAGGCAAGCCGAGGTCACAACCGGAGGGAGCAATAAACACAGAGGCAGCAGGATAGGATTGAAGTTCAGGAATGAGGAGCTGGAGGTAAGGAAGACAAACGGGACAGAGTACGAGGAGGAGCTGATATCCAGGGGAAAAGAATAACCACAGAGAGCAGAGTACTGGAAGGGAGGATAAATAGACAGGTGAGTGCAGGAAAGTTAACCCCTAGAAAAGTGAGCCTGCCGGAAAGCGTGAGGACTGGAGCGGCACCTCACAGCACTACTGCAGAAGCGCTAGCTCCGGTCCTAACACAGATAGAGGGAAGACATAATATTAGAGACAGCAAAGAGACAGTCACTGGTGTTCTGTACTAGTGCAAGGTGATGCTACTATATATAACAGTAATATAGTATCAACGTTGTACAGATTCTGTTGCTCTTATTTCAATAAACTCTCAAACCACACAAAGGAAACTAGGGAGCGATGCATAGAAGGAAACAAAAGGTGTCCACATACATAAGATTAACTCTGGCATACTAGTCAATTTCAGCAGGTCCAGCCAACTCTGTATAGGGGTTTCCCAACTCACCCAGAACAGATGATATTGAGGGAAAGAAGGATTGACCATGTTAATTGCATGTCTGATCCTTCTGTTCTTGGGGGAGGAAAGCCGTGTGTGTGAGGGCTTTATTCCCTTCTTTCCATTCGGGATACCTGCCAACTGTGTATGTACGTGGGAGGAAGTCCGGACCAACAGCAGTTGTCCTAATGAGCATTTGACCAGCAACTATTGAAGATATATGGCCACTTTACCCTACAGTAGATGCCTAAAATCACCAATGTTTATGTTATGGGTAAGGAGGGTGGAATATTATGAAAATAGCATGGTTTGTATAGACAAACCATGGTCAAAATAAGTCATTAAGGGGTTAAAATGTGATAAAATATTAAATTATATTTAATTTGTTATATAGTTTCTTCCAGTTACTTTGTTTTAGATGATAACCAATGTTACCCTTACCACTTGCTTTTGTTGTGATTTATTGTTTCTATGGTAACTGTTCTTTGAATGCTGTAGCTTTGAATATATATATATATATATATATATATATATATATATATATATATATTTTTTTTTTTTTTTCTATTGAATATACGCATCAATTAAAAAACAACAAATTCTATTTAGTGACAGATCAAAGTAAGAATTTTTATTACAACATCTTGTTTATCGAAAGTAACCGTTTCATATGTGAAGTCAAATCATCTGCATAGAAAAAGAAATAATAGCTATTAAAGCTATTCTTGTTACGTAGAGAACTCCAAGGAGACAAGATAAGGAATATGTTAAAATGTATCAGACAAAAAGACAAAAGCATATCAGTTTAACTATTTTTTAATGTTAAAAAACATATTACTAAATAAATGACATAATATACAGAAAACCATCAAAGAAAAAAAGTCCACACTTATTCAATGTAGGATGCAGATAAGCTGTTTTTATCATACATTGCAAGGGCCTAAGTGCACAATGCTGATATAACCCATAACCCACCCATATACCAAGGGGGGGATGCCTGCATCTCAAATGCACACAAATAAAACTTATACAGGGTGCTGTCATATGATAATGTGAGGTGCACAGCTCTAAAGAGCCTTTGGTCACAGCCATACTATAAGATCAGGCAGGCTGCCCAGCTTCTCCATATGTGCACCTCAACAGTAACAGCACCCTTTCAAAATAACAGGGCATTACTGCATCCTACAAAAAAGGTTAAATAACCATTAGGCATTAGTCAGTATTTTGGCCAAAATACACAAGCTTGCAAACCAATGTCAAGGTTTCCCATGCATTGCGAGTCCATACCAAAAAAAAAAAAAAAAATCTAAAAGCATATAATTGACCTATAGTTACTTGTTCTTCTCTATTGCCCTTCTTGTGGATGGGTACAAAACTGGTCATTCTCTAGTCATCAGGAACATCTTTTTTTTTTAAGCAAATCAATTAGAGGAGTAACTGATCGGCCAATAGCAGCTTTCATTGGATCTGTGTCCACAGGTTAGGTGACCTCCGAGTATCAATGGGGTATATAGTGGTACTGACACCAATCACCCCCATTGCTGTTATTGATCGTTCTGTACAGAGAAAGTCTTTTTCTCCAAGAATTTCATAAATTTCATGGTGGACCAGACAAATTTATATTCCCAGCAATTTATTGAACAAAATGCCACCTTCTCACATGCTAGGCTCCTGAGGTAGTCCATTTAGGGAATGCAGAGATGAAGATATTCTGGGGTCTTGTGCTGCATATGGGCATAGTGTGGAAACCAAAAATTTGACAGTATTGGGGTACAGGTGTTTTGTATAATACTCAAATCTAACATGACAAGAACACTCGGGCGGCACGGTGGCTCAGTGGTTTGCACTGCAGCCTTGCAGTACTGGAGTCCTGTGTTTGAATCTTGCGAAGGACAACATCTGCAAGTAGTTTGTATGTTCTCCGTGTTTGCGTGGGTTTTCTCTGGGTACTCCAGTTTCCTCCCACACTCCAAAGACATACTAATAGGGATGTAGATTGTGAGATACAGTACATAACCAACTGCTGAAGTTGTATAGTGCCATGAGGAAAACAAAAGTGTGGCACGGAAAGATGGTCATGCAGATGGCACTGTGTAACCTTTATATGCTACCGCAAATTGCAGGCAAGGCAGGTACATTCCTTCAGTTTCCAGTAGGGTATCAAAACCCTGATATTTAGGGATCAGGAAGGGCCCAGCCCCAATACTTGAACTGAAGGAATCATATTGTACCAGGGCAATATTTTCCAAGTGAATCCTCACAAACTGGAAAGGGAAGACCAAAAAAGGTGCACAGCGTGTTCCAAAAGGGGGATAAGGACACCATTTATCAGTGTGACTCCTACCCTGAAAACCTGGCCGGTGCATGAAGGAGTGCTTCAGATTATACCATATGTTCATAGACTATTAATGTTAGAATTTATCTGCCCCGATATATCACCGCTGAGGCCTGTGATTGGGCCTCAGTGGTTACGTGAGGCATGCTGTCAGTACGCCCCACGTGACCGGAAAGCCAGAAGATGATGTCGGACGCCAAGAACAGGTGAGTAAAAATGTTTGTTATTTTTACTCACCTCGGAAAGGGGCCCTGCAGCACATGACGCTGGGCCCCTTTCTGTTATTGATATGGCCGGGCCTGACTCCGGGATCCTTTGGGGACAGGGGCCCTGGGCAATTGCCCAGTTTGCCCCCCCAACGCCCGCCCTGCTTGGTGGATGGACGAGCCCACGTGGCCCCCATTCTCTATAATAGGAGCGCTGCAGATAGCTAAGTACTGTACTTCTGGTATCTTTGGCACTCCCATCGAAGTGAATGAGAGCCACGTGGGTTCGTCCATCCATCAAGCTACATGCCTATATATGGCTGCAGCCAGGCTGAATTCCCACCCAGTGGGGGAAAAAAAAACAAATTCTCAGGCCCAGTGGGGGTCTCAGCAGACAGACCCCCATTAATCAGGTATTTATCCTTTATCATTTAGGTGAATACAGTGCAGAACACCTCTCTGAGCCTGTCTTGGGGTACGGAGTGCTGAGCCCTTACTCATCCATCAGGGGGCTCCTCACCCTTCCTCTGATACATCCTAGGCTAGCTACACACCCCTGCTACTTTACTGATCCCAGAACAGTGACCTTCATCTGGACTCCTTGGTTAACAACACCAGGCACCCCGTGTGACATGACAATAACATTCATACTTTGATAGTGGGGAGGCCCCTCATATGCTCAGTTCTTATACCGCTTTTTGAGTCATCTTCCTTCAACCTACAGCACAGTCAAGACATCATGCTCTGCTTGCTATGACAGCTTAACTTTCCAGCCTCAAGCACCATATAGAGGCCCAATGCATACATTGCCCACTACTACAATAACGGTTAAAAATCCCCGGCCCCTGCCACAGTCGAACCATCTAGAAGTCCTTGCTTTAATTCCAATTTCATCATCCCCCATTACTAGTCTGGTCAAACAAAAACCTCGCCTGGACTTACCTCCCTCCATGGGAAATACTCACTTTCAAGTACAGCAACAAATGCCCACACAGGTTCCGGAAGGTGGCCTTGACACAGTTCACACCTCCAATGGACTGGTCTCTGAAAGTACACTAAAGGACATGTTCTTGGCCCTCCGTAGCTCTTTGCAACCAGATATCTCCCAACTTATTACACTGCTACAATCCACTGTATCTGCCCTGGATGACAGAGTGACACATATTGAAAACAAGATGGGACACTTTCAAACTTCTCACAACAAAGTGATAGATACCCACAATGACTTAGCAAAGGACTTTGAAAAACTTAAAACTAAACTGGTGGACTTGGAAGACCGTTCCCGCAGCAACAATATCAAATTTTGTGGCTAAGAGGAAATCTCCAGGCCAAGATGGATTTTCTAACAAATATCTCCTCCACTTCATCAAATCCTCATCCCTCACCTTCTGCAGTTCTACAATCAAGCCATGTCTGGGACTCCTCTTCCAAGAGAACTTTGAAACACTGATCATTACGCTACACAAAACCAGGTTGTAAGGGAATTGCCAGTTGAGCAATTCCCCAGTGCTGCTGCAGAACCCTGGGGGGAGGGGCACAACAAGACAGTGAGCCCTAAAGCTGAACCCCCCCCCCCCCGCTGTCCCTGGCTAACTTGCCTGATCTGTCTTAGACGACAACCAGCCACCGGCCGATCAGTCCCTTCCTAATATAGGTGACAACAAAGAATGCAGACAGGACAAACAACAAAGGGAGGTCAGCTAGCCAAGGGGTCGGTAACAGTCAAGCAATGCAGTACAAAATCACAATCCAAAAGAATAGTCACAGACAAAGCCAGAGATCAGAAATAGGAATACAAGTAACAAAACAGCACGGAGTAAAGGCAAGTACGCAGAAGCAATAGCAAGCGCTAATGTGACTGTGAGCAAAGAATAAATAGGAAGGAAAAACCGGCCCCAGACTTTATAGGATGATAGGCTGTCAATCACACAGGTAAGGCTAAAATTAACTATTAGTGGAGCAGAGGAAAACCAAGGTGAAGGAGATGGGTGTGGCAGAAAATCAATTACATAGTCTAGGACAGTGTTCAGACTGAGCAACAAGAATCTTAAACAAGGAATAAGATTGAGCACGCCTCCTGCACCACCGCGTGCGGGCGGAGGGTGGTGCAGAGACCTGAACAGGCAGAGAAGTTACACAGGTAAATCCCCAGACTTCCCTCAGAATTTTTGACAAATCTCATGGTTGAATGCAGACATTAAACTATACGCTAAATTATTGGCTTCAAGACTGGCTCCTATATTACCCAACTTAGTTGAAATGGATCAAGTGGGATTCGTCAAAGGCTGCCAATCCCCAGACAATACCAGATGCATTCTTCACCTTGATGACCTATTGGAGCAAAATAAGGCTCCCTCTCTACTGATTGCTTTGGACGCTGAGAAGTCCTTTGCTTTCTCGGTACTGGACAGACTAGGATTTTCTGGGACGATTCTACAGTCTATGAAGAACATATACTCCTCCCCATCGGCCAGAGTTTTCACAAATGGCATTCTATCCGATATCTTTAATATCCGGAACAGCACGAGACAGGGATCCCCGCTTGTAACGATGCTAGTTATCAGATCTGGAGTCCAATTGGTGAGGCTAACAGTGCAGTACTTAAATAGAAGGAGATGCAGAAATAGTACCTCAGGAGTAGAAGTAACCATGGTCAGACGTTTGCAGAGTTCGGTACACAGGAACAGTAGATCAACCATAGTCAGACATATGCAGAGTTCGATACACAAGAGCAGTAGAGTAATGGCGAGAATCAGGGCAAACAGAAAGCAGATATCCAGAATAATCAGGCACAGGATGGAGTAAGCTGTGGGTTAATATATAGGGACAGCTACCCTGTGATTGGCCACAGAGCAGGTGAGATCCATAAGCTAATCACTTCAATAGAAAGGGCCAGGCTCAGGAAAGCACAAACAGGCTTCTACAATGGTATAATGGTCAAGGCTGCAGAACATGGCTGGGAAGTCAAGAGTTCAAAATCCAGCGAGCTCAGTTCCTGACACCTCTCTTTTAATTGTTTTTTGTCCTAACCATTGAACCTCTGGTGCAAGCCCTTAGACAGAACGATTCAATTCATGGTGTGAATATAGCGGATTCATCACATTTGACATCTTTATATGCCAACAATATCATACTGTCTTTAACTCAACGATTAACTTCACTTCCCCAGGAAACAGATCTGATCAAGCGTTATGGCCTGCTTTCATTTTATAAGATTAATGACAACAAAACCCAGATCCTCCCTTTAAATATCATTCTGACATCCCTGGAGCGACTACAAACAAAGTTCCCTTTTGACTAGAGAACCTCTGCATTGGACTACCTAGGCAAAAAGATTACTCCTTCACTCAAACTACCCAAGTTAACTTCCTACCGTGATTACCCAAATTGAAGAAGGATTTCCAGTCCTACACCAAACATAACTTATCTTGGCTCAGCAGAAATTCTGCATATCAAATGATGATACTCCCAAAACTTCTATATCTTTTTCGAATGGTTCCCCTGGCTCCTCCTCCTCTCTTCCTCCGAAGAATCAACTCCCTGATCAATAAATTCCTCTGGAACTATAAAAAAAACCTAGGATTTCTTCTTCCATCCTCTATAGACGCAGAGGGCTGGGAGGCTTGGGCATTCTTAAAACCCACGACTATTATATGACCTCTCTCAGGGACTGGTGGCATGCTACAGAAGACAAAACTTGGATACAACTCAAATCCCACCTCATTCCCAAGCACAACCTCAGAGCCTGGCTTTACTACTCCCTCCTGCATATGAACATCCAACCGCTCTCCACTCCCATTCTGTCACACCTCACAAATATTTGGCAACGTACCCACAAACTTACTGGGAAAAAAACTCCCCCTGAACCTCTTGAGAATTTATTATATCTATTAGTTGCTACCCTTAGCTGTCCTGAGTGGTTATTATTTAGCAGTGGTCATTATTTAGCAGTGTTGGGTGGAGCTGGACACTATATATCCTGGGGGAGACGATCGACCTGTATATCCCAGGGTTTAGCTGGTCATGCTTTATCTGTTTATTAGCTTATTATCTAGCTAGCTATATTCCACTTTCATTATTAGGACTAGTAAGGGTATTAGTAATCTTTAGGAGAACATTTATGTATTTGCTCCTGATTGCTGGGACTTGTAGTGCACCTTCCCCAAGGCGGCATGTAGGCTTTATCTTAACCAGTCAGCCCAAACTTTTCAGTGGGGGACTGATGCATGCTATCAGTTCCATTATAAGAGTATATTTATTGGTCTCTTAAGCCCATATTTATCTATGGGGTATTTATAGGGACTATGGGTATCTTAGTGTAATGTAGCTGTATCTTTGGCACTCATTTTAATCTATATTATTAAAGGTTAAATTTTATCTTATATATTATATTTGTGAAAACACAGTCCTGTGATTTGTCCTTTCTACTTTGGAGTTTTTCTGTCACCCACTGTGAATTGAACCTCTCACTAGCTCCAATCATACTCCTCGAACTATGCATCCCAGATCTCTGCCTAAAGACATGGAACGTCGCTGGCGTATTCCACATTTCACAATTATGGAGTGAGGGCCGTATACTTGTTTTTGAACACTTGCAGTCACAATTCGCTCTTCCTTCAAAATGCTTATTCGCATACCTTAGGATCAAGCATTTCCTCACTACCTCCCACAACTCTGAGATCATATACAACAAAGATCTCCTAGATGTTTTAAAACTTCCCAACAAATCAATCAAAATTCTCAGCTCCATTTACCACATGATGGGACCTACTGGATATCTTTGTTAAAACTGCTCCAATCCGCAGTTGGGAAATCTCCCTCCGGAAATCCTTTTCCCCTACAATGTGGAAGAGAGCACTGGACTTTACTAAAAAGACTTTCAAATGCGTGACTCACTAGGAAACCACTGTGAAGATTTTGCTCCACTGGTACTACACCCCTTTGAAGATTCAAATAATGGATCCTCGTTCATCAGGGACATGATGGACGGGCTGCTCTGCTACAGGATCTTTAGTCCATATTCTTTGATCATGCCCTCGACTGCAATGTTATTGGTGAGATGTTTTCATCTGGATCTCCTCCGTCTTGGGTTTCGTAGTTCTGCCATCCCCAGAATTAGCGCTTCTTTTCTTGAACATACACAACTATCCTTTGGCTTTCAGAACTTTTATTGGCCACATGCAACTTTCTGCTACATTGGCCCTTCTCAGACTATGGAAATCCCCGAACAAATCAACCACCTCTTCTTTAACCAAAACACTACAAACATTTCAATATGAGAAGTATTCGGAGATGTCCACTTCAACAGGAACTGGACACCCTGGGTTGCCTACAGACTTGCTTTCTCTTTACCTACATGAACAGGGATTGCTAAAATACCTTCAGACTCTTTGAACCCTTTACCCCAATTGCCTATGATACATTGATCACCATTTGTACTGTACTGTTCTTGCACTCAGTCTACTAATCCATGTTTTACCCTTTCCTTTGCATATTCTAGATAGTCTTATTCTTTTCTCTTTTTGTTATTTATTTTCTCTCCTCTCCTGACTTTTCTCCAACTTTGGGCTACTGCATGCTTACAACGTATCTACTGTTATACCAAGTTGTACTGCACATATTTCATTGTTTTATGTCTGTTTCCTTATTACAAAAATTTCCAATAAAATATTTGAAAGTAAAAGATATACCATTCCAGAGCTATGTGTTCTTCACTGATGATGAAGGAAGATTAATGGTGGCTATTTGTGTACCTCCTCTTACTTTAGTGTTCCACTGAGAAAAGTACAATACTATACTAGTAGTGACTCAAGCTCTTTTGTATTACATTAATGAGGGATTATTTCAACATTGACAAAGTACTTTAAGTTTAACCTTTTCCCTGCCGCCCACATTTTTATAGGTCCTCTCAGGGTGGCACCTAGGACGTATCTAATATGTCCTTACTACTAATGCCGATATCTCAGTATTGGTTAGGGTTATAAGAATGATCTTAAGATTCATTTTAAAGAAGATAATCTCATCTTTAAAAGATCATCATGATAGTCCTTGCAGATCCAGAGCGATTTGCTGGTGAATACGCTATTCAGAATTGAGATCCCAATGCAGATCTCAATTTCTAACAGTGTTTCTAACAGCAGATTGCTCCGAATCTGTAAGGGCTATCAGGATGATCTTGTTATTTTAAAGATACGATTCTCATCTTTAAAATGGATCCACGTTCATCCTCATAGCTCTAATGCACAGGTGTCAAACACAAGGCCCGCGGGCAGAATCCGGCCCGCTGCCTTCTGTTATCCGGTCCGGCACTTATCTGGCCCGCAGGGCCGCGGCATTTTTTATTGTCTATGTAATGTAAACCAGCCCAGGACAGGCCGCTTAAAAAAACAAAAAAAACAAAGCTGCGCGATACCTGTCCTGGTTTACCAGAATTCTGCATGTCAGCGCAGGCGGCGATACAATGACGTCATCGCGCCTCCTACGCTGACACGCAGACGTCGCGGACAAGAAGAAGAGGAGGAGGCGGCGGCTGCATCAAGACATCGCAGGTAGGTGAAGATAAGTTTTTTTTATATATATATATATATATATATAGATATATATATATAAATAGGCCGTTACCTGCTGGAGTATCCCCGGCACGTAACGGCCTATTTACTTATCGATCCCCAATGCTTGTCGTGGCCGCCCCCGCTTCCCCTTCTGCTATGGGACGCAGAAGCAGCTGTGTGCAGGAGCGGGGATGGTAAGTGAGGCCGCGGCCAGCGAACCCCATCAAATACTACTATTATTATACTCCAGGGTCTTTTCAGACCCCGGAATATAATAATCGGAGACCCATAGGAGGTGATAAACATAAAAACCAGTGTTACTCACCTCTCCGGCGATCCTATGTTGCTCCCAGCCGGCTTCGGCCTTCTTTGGTGAAGTCCCAGGCGTCACGTGAGCCAGGCCGACGTCATTATGTCGCGACGCCGGTCTGTGCAACATTGAAGAAGGCCGAACGCAGAGAGCGCACCGGGGCCCAGGTAAGTAACACTGATTTTTATGTTTGTCACCACCTGGGTCTCCGATCATTATACTCTGGGGTCTGAAAAGATCCCAGAGTATAATAATAGTTCATGGGTGGGGGGGGTCACTATGGGGCATAATACCGTGTGCAGGGGCCACTATGGACCATAATACCGTTTGCAGGGGCCACTATGGAGCATAATACCAATGCAGGGGCCACTAAGGAGCATAATACCGATTGCAGGGGCCACTATGGAGCATAATAACGTGTGCAGGGGCCACTATTGAGCATAATACCGTGTGCAGTGGCCACTATGGAGCATAATACCATGTGCAGGGGCAACTATTGAGCATAATACCGTGTGCAGGGGCCACTATGAAGCATAATACCGTGTGCAGGGGCAACTATGGAGCATAATACTGTGTCCAGGGGCAACTATTGAGCATAATACCGTGTGCAGGGGCAACTATGGAGCATAATACCGTGTGCAGGGGCCGCTGTGGGGCGTAATACCGTGTGCAGAGGCAACTATAGAGCATAATACCGTTTGCAGGGGTAAACGTATTTGTATAGTGCTTAATTTTTTATATATTCAGAAAAGGATGAGGATAGTATGTAACATGCCAATGTCTTAGGTTTTAACAATACATTATGTTCTTCCTGGTTGACCTCAAAGGGCTGATTGTAACAGTAGTAATGTACAAATGTAACTACTCCTTAATAGCTCGCTTAACTGTTAAGGAGAAGTTACTTTTATACATGTGTAAAATAATCTTGGCCCTTCAAGGTACCCCGTGAGGCTGAAGTGGCCCCCGGAGAAAATGAGTTTGACACCCCTGCTCTAATGGATCCTGAGATATAGGGCTCTAAATTGTCCGCCCCTTCCAGCCTATGGTAGCATCTTAGAGCTGCATGTAAAAGGAAGAAGATGGACGTAGGGGCAAGGAACAGAGCTGCAGACTGCACAGAGGATGATAACTCATCATTGTCTGTGCTTAACCTGTATGTGACCCCAGGGGGAGGAGTAGCATGAACTTCTGTCCATGTTATCCCCTCTCTTATCAATCAGAGAGCATACTGTACTTTTGCTTTCTGATTGTCAAATAGAAAGATAATGTAATATCCCTCTGAGCCTAATCAGAGGGGTATTCTTATGTAATACCCCTCTGAACACAACCAGGAAGTTTATTGGCGCTGTGACCCAGACCCTGTGATCTAATGATTATCACTAGAGATAAATGTATAAATTGCTACAATTTCTATAGGGGGGGGATGGAAAAATTATATTCTTATGTAAGCTCCTATTTAATTAGCATGCACAAAATTGGTTGGGGCATTTCTACGATTTTGGTGTTTCTTTAACACATGCACCTGTAAATATCTAAATATATATATATATATATATATATATATATATATATATAACAGTCATATGAAAAAGTTTGGGCACCCCTATTAATCTTAATCATTTTTAGTTCTAAATATTTGGGTGTTTGCAACAGCCATTTCAATTTGATATATCTAATAACTGATGGACACAGTAATATTTCAGGATTGAAATGAGGTTTATTGTACTAACAGAAAATGTGCAATATGCATTAAACCAAAATTTGACCGGTGCAAAAGTATGGGCACCTCAACAGAAAAGTGACATTAATATTTAGTAGATCCTCCTTTTGCAAAAATAACAGCCTCTAGTCGCTTCCTGTAGCTTTTAATCAGTTCCTGGATCCTGGATGAAGGTATTTTTGACCATTCCTCTTTACAAAACAATTCCAGTTCAGTTAAGTTTGATGGTCGCCGAGCATGGACAGCCCGCTTCAAATTATCCCACAGATGTTCAATGATATTCAGGTCTGGGGACTGGGATGGCCATTCCAGAACATTGTAATTGTTCCTCTGCATGAATGCCTGAGTAGATTTGGAGCTGTGTTTTGGATCATTGTCTTGCTGAAATATCCATCCCCGGCGTAACTTCAAATTTGTCACTAATTCTTGTACATTATTCTCAAGAATCTGCTGATACTGAGTTGAATCCATGCGACCCTCAACTTTAACAAGATTCCCGGTGCCGGCATTGGCCACACAGCCCCAAAGCATGATGGAACCTCCACCAAATTTTACAGTGGGTAGCAAGTGTTTTTCTTGGAGTGCTGTGTTTTTTTGCCGCCATGCATAACGCCTTTTTGTATGACCAAACAACTCAATCTTTGTTTCATCAGTCCACAGGACCTTCTTCCAAAATGAAGCTGGCTTGTCCAAATGTGCTTTTGCATACCTCAGGCGACTCTGTTTGTGGCGTGCTTTCAGAAACGGCTTCTTTCGCATCACTCTCCCATACAGCTTCTCCTTGTGCAAAGTGTGCTGTATTGTTGACCGATGCACAGGGACACCATCTGCAGCAAGATAATGCTGCAGCTCTTTGGAGGTGATCTGTGTATTGTCCTTGACTGTTCTCACCATTCTTCTTCTCTGCCTTTCTGATATTTTTCTTGGCCTGCCACTTCTGGGCTTAACAAGAACTGTCCCTGTGGTCTTCCATTTCCTTTCTATGTTCCTCACAGTGGAAACTGACAGGTTAAATCTCTGAGACAACTTTTTGTATCCTTCCCCTGAACAACTATGTTGAACAATCTTTGTTTTCAGATCATTTGAGAGTTGTTTTGAGGAGCCCATGATGCCACTCTTCAGAGGAGATTCAAATAGGAGAACAACTTGCAATTGGCCACCTTACATACCTTTTCTCATGATTGGATACACCTGGCTATGAAGTTCAAAGCACAGTGAGGTTACAAAACCAATTTTGTGCTTCAGTAAGTCAGTAAAAAGTAGTTAGGAGTATTCAAATCAATAAAATGGTAAGGGTACCCAAATTTTTGCACCGGTCAAATTTTGGTTTAATGCATATTGCACATTTTCTGTTAGTACAATAAACCTCATTTCAATCCTGAAATATTACTGTGTCCATCAGTTATTAGATATATCAAATTGAAATGGCTGTTGCAAACACCCAAATATTTAGAACTAAAAATGATTAAGATTAATAGGGGTGCCCAAACTTTTTCATATGACTGTATATACAGTACAGACCAAAAGTTTGGACACACCTTCTCATTCCAAGAGTTTTCTGTATTTTCATGACTATAAAAATTGTAGATTCACACTGAAGGCATCAAAACTATGAATTAACACATGTGGAATTATATACTTAACAAAAAAGTGTGAAACAACTGAAAATATGTCTTATATTCTAGGTTCTTCAAAGTAGCCACCTTTTGCTTTGATTACTGCTTTGCACACTCTTGGCATTCTCTTGATGAGCTTCAAGAGGTAGTCACCTGAAACGGTCTTCCAACAGTCTTGAAGGAGTTCCCAGAGATGCTTAGAACTTGTTGACGCTTTTGCCTTCACTCTGCGGTCCAGCTCACCCCAAACCATCTCGATTGGCTTCAGGTCTGGTGACTGTGGAGGCCAGGTCATCTGGCGTAGCACCCCATCACTCGCCTTCTTGGTCAAATAGCTCTTACACAGTCTGGAGGTGTGTTTGGGGTCATTGTCCTGTTGAAAAATAAATGATGGTCCAACTAAACGCAAACCGGATGAAATAGCATGCCGCTTCAAGATGCTGTGGTAACCATGCTGGTTCAGTATTCCTTCTATTTTGAATAAATCCCCAACAGTGTCACCAGCAAAGCACCCCAACACCATCACACCTCCTCCTCCATGCTTCACGGTGGGAACCAGGCATGTAGAGTCCATTCGTTCACCTTTTCTGCGTCGCACAAAGACAAGGTGATTGGAACCAAATTTGGACTCATCAGACCAAAGCAGATTTCCAAAGGTCTAATGTCCATTCCTTGTGTTCTTTAGCCCAAAAAAGTCTCTTCTGCTTGTTGCCTGTCCTTAGCAGTGGTTTCTTAGCAGCTATTTTACCATGAAGGCCTGCTGCACACAGTCTCCTCTTAACAGTTGTTGTAGAGATGTGTCTGCTGCTAGAACTCTGTGTGGCATTGACCTGGTCTCTAATCTGAGCTGCTGTTAACCTGCGATTTCTGAGGCTGGTGACTCGGATGAACTTATCCTCCGCAGCAGAGGTGACTCTTGGTCTTCCTTTCCTGGGGCGGTCCTCATGTGAGCCAGTTTCTTTGTAGCACTTGATGGTTTTGGCCATTGCACTTGGGGACACTTTCAAAGTTTTCCCAATTTTTCGGACTGACTGACCTTCATTTCTTAAAGTAATGATGGCCACTCGTTTTTCTTTACTTAGCTGCCTTTTTCTTGCCATAATACAAATTCTAACACTCCATTCAGTAGGACTATCAGCTGTGTATCATCTGACTTCTGAACAACACAACTGATGGTTCCAACCCAATTTATAAGGCAAGAAATCCCACTTATTAAACCTCGAAAGGAGAGGAGAGGGGGGACTGGAAATATGTCCTTGAGTCTGTTGTCCCTATGTAGCACAGGTTTTCGACAACCACCAAACCTGAGGCGCATTATCGTCCGGAGTGCCCTGAAGGCCCCAACTGAAAATGGCACCTCACCTTGCCTACATAAAAGGTGCATGACCTGCAAGCACATCCACACCGCTGACAGTGTACCTATCCCACAGTCACAACAGGTGCACAGAATTAGGGGGACATTTTCCTGCAGGTCTTCCAATGTGGTGTACCTCATAATGTGTGTGCAATGTCCCACCACAGGCCTCTATGTGGGGGAAACAGGGCAGAGACTCAGTCAACGAATGAACTCACACAGATCCACCATTAATAACAGCAGAACAGATCTCCCAGTGGCCGCACATTTCTCCGGAGAAAACCACTCTATTGAAGATTTGCGGGTTGTGGTTTTAATGGGACATTTTAAGACACAGGAGAAAAGGAAAGAAATGGAGTACAAATTTATGCAAAAATTTCAAACTCTGCAATTTGGACTTAATATTCATGCCAGCTTCATGTCACACTATGTTTGAACCATGAACTGAACTCAATATTCATGCCAGCTTCAAATCACACTATGTATGACCTGTGAGGGACACAAATCACCTCCTGATAGCAAACAGATAACAGCAAGAATTACTGATCCCTCCGTCACGCACCACAAGTTTCCAGACTGTTTTTTTTTGACCTGTTGTAAATAACTTCTCTACTTAGATTGCAATTTTTTTAAGGACTCTAAAATGCTTTGAAAACCATGTGTATAAAAATCTGTTAATTTTCAGTTCTTGTATCACACCATGTCTGATGAAGGGAGCGAGTACTCCTGAAAGCTTACTTATAAATATACTCAGCCTCTAAAAGGTATCGCCTGATTTCTTCACTCTTCCACTACTTTCAATGGCTAACACGGTACAACATTATACTACTATCAACAGTTTGCTATGTGCAGTATAGATTTGTAACATATTAATGAATAACAGCAAAATATTGCTTGTCTTCTGTATCAGTGTTTTTGAGAGTACGAACTCTTGTTGCAGTTGATGTTTTCAGTATATATCAATTGTGTACACCTTGATCTATTATTTTATATGTGTTTTGTGTGTAAATGTAAGATTGAATAGGAGTTTTAGGTGCAAATATATGTTTTAGTGAATTTTTTCAAAAAATTATTTGTGTTTGTCACAAAGTTACATGAAGGTGGACATGGCTATTGATAACCCATTGAGACACATGTAATCTTCAGGTTGTCTACTTTCAAAAAATATATAGGGTTACGGGGTGCACTTGCTTTTCACGGTGATATGAATGAACTATGCACATGTTGATATCCTATTTTTAGGAGGTTTGGTGCATATAACTTTTTGTTTTCCACTTTTAGCAACTAATATACATTTATTTGCATTTTTTTTATAAAACATACACTTTATATCAAAATTGCATGAAGTTGCCTGTTCGTATACAGTACAAAGTGGCATTTTGACAATGCTGCATGTATCTACTTTAAGAAAATATGGGGGGTTAGTATGATTTTTTAACGTTGCAATTTAGGTTTTATTTGTCTATCTGAAAAGTGTGAAAATTGCTCTGGCTAATGGAGGGGCAAAATTTCCATAGACCCCTGGCAGCGAAAGGGTTAAAGGGGTTTTCCGGGCAAAAAAAAACTTTTAAAAAAAAAAAAAAGATCTGTTAGTGCCATTAATGGGTTAATAAGTGCACCCAAATACCTTTAGCAGTGTTTTGACTGATGTATGGGTTTCTCTAGGAGCTCCTGCCACCCTCTGCATTTGTTTACATGGGTAGGTTCCTGCTCTCTTATCCTACAACTACCATGATGCATTGCTCTTCACTCAGATCCCTCTCTCTCTCTTCTTGTTTCCCTAGCTAGACTGCGGTCTACTAGCCCTACCTAACTAACTAACTCAGCCCATCCCATCATACTTATCTGTTTTCCTGTCCAGATCTTCTGGGCATGGGAGATCCTTTTCTCTTTCTGTGCCTGTGCAATAGAGCCGGAGTGCTCCAGCAGGACATGAAGACAGGTAAGTATGATGGAGTGGGGGGGGCAAATATACATTTTTGATAAAGTAAGTTAGTTAGAAGTTATCCGTGTATTTTACTGCAAAGTGGGGCTGGGATGGGGCCCCATGTGGCGAAAACCCACAGAAAAAACCGTGGCATTCTAGCAAATCCCATACACACATTGCGGAAAAACATGTGCACCAGACACACTGAGATTTCCAAAATCGTTGCGGTTTTGGAAATTGCAGCATGTCAATTATATCTATGGAAACACCGGCGGTTTCCATATAGGTGTATTGAAAACAGAAAGTCTACAGGGGAAACCTCTGCGGACCTTCTGTGAAAAGCGCTGCGGGAAAAACCACAATGTTACCGCCATGGTTTTTCCTGCAGCGCTTTGTTTGCTGCAGCCAGCTACAGTGCCTTGCAAAAGTATTCGGCCCCCTTGAACTTTTCAACCTTTTGCCACATTTTGGGCTTCAAACATAAAGATATAAAATTTTAATGTTTTGGTGAAGAATCAACAACAAGTGGGACACAATTGTGAAGTGGAACGAAATTTATTGGTTATTTTAAACTTTTGTAAAAAATAAAAAACTGAAAAGTGGGGAGTGCAATATTATTCGGCCCCTTTACTTTCAGTGCAGCAAACTCACTCCAGAAGTTCAGTGAGGATCTCTGAATGATCCAATGTTGTCCTAAATGACTGATGATGATAAATATAATCCACCTGTGTGTAATCAAGTCTCCATATAAATGCACCTGCTCTGTGATAGTCTCAGGGTTCTGTTTAAAGCGCAGAGAGCATCATGAAGACCAAGGAACACATCAGGCAGGTCCGTGATACTGTTGTAGAGAAGTTTAAAGCCAGATTTGGATACAAAAAGATTTCCCAAACTTTAACCCCTTAACGACCCAGGGCGTAATAGTACGTCCTGAGTTGCATGACGATGTATGGAGAGCACTCAGGAGTATAATACAGCCTGGACCCGCCGCTAACAGCAGCGATCGGTGCCTGCACCGATTGCGGCTGTTAACCCTTTAGATGTCGCGGTCAAACGGGACCGCGGCGTCTAAATTGCGCAGCCGCCACGGGCGCCGCCATTTCTACCTGATCGACGCCCTCCAGAACGTCATCGGAGGGCGGCGCTTGGTTGCCATGACAGCCGGGAGCCTATTGAAGGCTCCCAGGCCTGTCATTACATTACAGCTATTACGCGATGCCAGAGGCATCGTCTAATAGCAGTGAAGGCATTTTGCTATTCAATGCGATACAGTAGTATCGCAGTGAATAGTATGATCGATCAGACTCCCGAGGTTTCAAGGTCCCTAGTCTGATCATACAAGTAAAAGTATAAAAAAAAAGTTTTTAAAAGTATGAAAAAATTTAAAAAAACACAAAAGTTCAAATCACCCCCCTTTCCCTAGATCAGATATAAAAGTAAATAAACAAAAGTAAGCATAAACACTTTAGGTATCACCGCGCTCCAAAATGCCCGAACTATTAAAATATTAAAATATTTATCCCATACGGTGAACAGCGTAGCGAGGAAAAAAAATCAAAATGGCAAAATAGCGTTTTTTTCAACACTTTGTCTTCTATAAAAAATTGAATAAAAAGTGATCAAACCATCAGATCTTTCCCCAAATGGTATCAATAAAAACGTCATGTTGTCCCGCATAAAAAGACACCTTACCCAGCTCCATACATGTAAATATGAAAAAGTTACAGGTGTCACAATATGGCGACACAAATTTTTTTTTTCTATTTAGCAAAGTTTTTAATTTTTTAAAAGGTATCAAAACATTACAAATACTATATAAATTTGGTATCGCCGTGTTCGTACTGACCCGCAGAATACAGGTAACATGTCATTTTTACCACCCAGTGAATGCTGTAAAAATTAAACCTATATGAATTTGGCGCAAATGCAGTTTTTCTCCAATTGCACCTCATTCTGAATTTGTTTCCAGCTTCCCAGTACATTGCACAGCATATTGAATAGTGACATTACAAAGTACAATTTGTTTCGCAAACAATAAGCCATCATGTGACTCTGTGAACTGAAAAATGAAAAAGTTATGGCTTTTAGAATGTGGGGAGGGAAAAACGAAAATGCAAAAACAAAAAATGTCCCGGTCATTAAGGGGTTAAACATCCCAAGGAGCACTGTGCAAGTGATCATATTGAAATGGAAGGAGTATCAGACAACTGCAAATCTACCAAGACCCGGCCGTCCCTCTAAACTTTCATCTCAAACAAGGAGAAGACTGATCAGAGATGCAGCCAAGAGGCCCATGATCACTCTGGATGAACTGCAGAGATCTACAGCTGAGGTGGGAGATTCTGTCCATAGGACAACAATCAGTCGTACACTGCACAAATCTGGCCTTTATGGAAGAGTGGCAAGAAGAAAGCCATTTCTCAAAGATATCCTTAAAAAGTCTCGTTTAAAGTTTGCCACAAGCCACCTGGGAGACACACCAAACATGTGGAAGAAGGTGCTCTGGTCAGATGAAACCAAAATCAAACTTTTTGGCCACGATGCAAAACAATACGTTTGGCGTAAAAGCAACACAGCTCATCACCCTGAACACACCATCCCCACTGTCAAACATGGTGGTGGTGGCAGCATCATGGTTTGGGCCTGATTTTCTTCAGCAGGGATAGGGAAGATGGTTAAAATTGATGGGAAGATGGATGGAGCCAAATACAGGACCATTCTGGAAGAAAACCTGTTGGAGTCTGCAAAAGACCTGAGACTGGGACGGAGATTTATCTTCCAACAAGACAATGATCCCAAACATAAAGCAAAATCTACAGTTGAATGGTTCACAAATAAACGTATCCAGGTGTTAGAATGGCCAAGTCAAAGTCCAGACCTGAATCCAATCGAGAATCTGTGGAAAGAGCTGAAAACTGCTGTTCACAAATGTTCTCCATCCAACCTCACTGAGCTCCAGCTGTTTTCCAAGGAAGAATGGGCAAGAATTTCAGTCTCTCGATGTGCAAAACTGATAGACACATATCCCAAGCGACTTGCAGCTGTAATCGCAGCAAAAGGTGGTGCCACAAAGTATTAACTTAAGGGGGCCGAATAATTTGGCACTCCCCACTTCTCAGTTTTTTATTTTTTACAAAAGTTTAAAATATCCAATAAATTTCGTTCCACTTCACGATTATGTCCCACTTGTTGATTCTTCACCAAAAAATTTAAATTTTATATCCTTATGTTTGAAGCCTGAAATGTGGCAAAAGGTTGAAAAGTTCAAGGGGGCCGAATACTTTCGCAAGGCACTGTACATGGGGCCTTAGTCTTAATAAAGCTCAAGTGCCACTTTAATTAAATTAATTGACCCTCATATTATGCCCCTGATTCCCCCTGACATAAATACTGCATCTCTAATGACCCCTT
Organism: Leptodactylus fallax; assembly: GCA_947044405.1. Taxonomy (NCBI): domain Eukaryota; kingdom Metazoa; phylum Chordata; class Amphibia; order Anura; family Leptodactylidae; genus Leptodactylus; species Leptodactylus fallax. The sequence goes on along the minus strand of CAMRHE010000128.1, from coordinate 4,145,891 downwards.
ATATCAATGACCACCCACTTATGTTCATAATGCCTCCTAATATAAATGATGCCACCTAATGGCCCCTTATATAAATAACCTCCCCCCTGTATTCATAACACCCCGTAATAACCCTTATATAAATGACCCCCCATTGTCATAATGCCCCCTAATGAATCCTTCCTTTATAGTTGTATTTCCCCCCTCCTAACCACCCCTTATACTATTAATATACCCACAACTGCGCTAAAAAAAGAAAAAAAAAAGTCATACTCACCTAAAGGCGATGCTGATGAATGGAGCCGCCGCTTCCTCCCTTTCCACGCACAGGACGTCTGTCTGAGCGCAGGCGGCGCGATGTTGTGACATCATCGCTCCGCCTGTGTGAGAAGAAGACATCGTTCTGTGCTCTCGGGGACTTGTAAACCGCAAGCCTCATCATAGCTTGCGGTTTACAATACTGTGAAGTTGTAGGATACGTTTTAACTAGATCGGTGTCTCCAGACACCGATCCAGTTAGAAATAAAAGATGTATTAATGGTGGCCCCAGGGTGGGCCCCAAAAAGTCAGTGGGCCTGGGGCAGCCGCCCCCTCTGCCCCCACGCTAGCTACGCCGCTGGCCTTAGCCTAAATGCTCATGAATGAGCTTAGTAAAATATTTTTCTAAAAATTTGTGTAATTAACCCCTTAAAGACCTTGGACGTACTATTACATTCTGGGCGCTAGGTACTTCACGCACCAGGGCGTAATACTACGCCCGAGGCCGGCCGGCCGGCCGGCCGCCCGCTCACTATCTGAGCGGGTGACATCGGACTCCATAACCTCCTGTCGGAACTGAGTTCCGATCGGAGGTTTTAACCCCTTGGATGCCGTGGTCAAACATACCTGGAGACCCCACTACCTGGTTGATCCTCCCGAGACCTCCGGAAGTCAGGCTATGCGTCTCCATAGAGCTGACTTCCTGTATAGACTGCAAGACACATGTATGCTTGTGTCTTGCATTCTATAGTACTGAGCCAGAGATCAAAGCATCTCTGGCTAAGGTGTCCTAATGGGAAAAAAAAAAAATAAAGTATGTGAAAAAAAAATTAATAAAAGAATAAAGCCCCAAAAATTCCCTTTTCCTATATAAAATGAATTATATAAAAAATAAACCTAAAAATTAATAAAAACAATACATATTTGGTATAGCCGCATCCGTAACAACCTGTACAATAAAAGTTAAACAATATTTAACGTACACGGTGAACGTCGGGAAGAAAAAAACGGAAAAAAAACGCCGGAAGTAATGATTTTTCGCCATCTCACCTTACAAAATATGCCATAAAAAGTGATCAAAAAGTCATATGTGCCCCCAAAACTGTACCAATAAAAAGCACAGATTGTCCCGCAAAAAAAAAAGAAGCCCTAAACCAACTCTGTAAACTGAAAAATAAAAATGCTATCTCAGAAGATGGCGATGCAAAAAAAAATTGATTTATGTCCCCAAATGGGTTTTTGTTCTGCAAAAATTATCACATAAAAAAACAATATAAATGAGTTACCGACCCACAGAATAAAGTTAACATGTTACTTATGCTCTACGCTGCATGGCGAAAAATTTAAAAGGTAAAACGCAGTGCCAGAATTGATGTTTTTTTTTTTTTTTAATCCACCAAGAAAGAGTTAATAAAATTTATTTAATAAGTTGTAGGCACCTTAAAATGGTGTCATTACAAAATACATCTCTTTAACCCGCAAACAACAAACCCTCATATGGCTACATCACCAGAAAAATAAAGAAAATATAGCTTGTACAATGTGAAGACAAAAACCCCAAAAATCGCCAAATCATTAGAACATAACTGGCTGCGGCAGGAAGGTAATGTATAAGCTGTGCGAGCGTATATCAGGGGACACACCAGATTTAGACCTTACAAGGTATAATAAACCAAGAAGTGACCCCCAGAGTGACCCCTCCAATAATAGGAGCTACTGGGGAAAAAGTAGGGAATTTAGTGTACCCAATGTACTCCGCACAGCTTACATATTCACTTTTCCCCATCTGCTGTGCAGTCACGTCTGGGATACTAATGCTCACTACACCCCTTGATAAATTCTTTGAGGGGTGCACTTTTCAAAATGGGGTCATTCTCTAGGGGATTCCACTTTACTGGTACTTTAGAGGCTCTGCAAACATGACATGGCATCCAGATCCCAAACATCCAAAAGCCACATAGCGCTCCTTCCTTTCTCAGCCCTGCTGTGTCCCCAAACTGCAGTTTATGCCAATATGTATGACACTGTTGTACCCAGGATAACAATCTTAATGTCATATGTGGGTATAAACTGCTGTTTGGGCACAGCCGGGCACAGAAGGGAAGGAGCGCTATTTGGTTTTTAGGCACCATGACACTTTTGCAGAGCTGAAATGCCAGTAAAGTGGAACCCCCTTACATGTCACCCCATTTTGGAAACTACACCCCTGAATGAATTTATCCAGGGGTACAGTGAGCATTTTTAACCCCCAAGTGTTGCTATAATTTATTATCCATAAATGAAGACGCAGCTGATGGTGAAAGGTGAAAATGACAATTTTTCCAGGAATACGTCATTTCAGTGTGTAATATGTTGTGCCCGGCTTGTATCAGAGAAGAATGCTCCAAAAGCTGTTGTGCCCGGGATCCCCGCTTAACAGTTTTTGGAGTGTGTGTCTGCGCAGACATAAGCTGGGCACAACATATTGGGCACTGAAATGTCGTATCGATGGAAAAATTTCATATTTAACTTTTCATTATCAGCTGCGCATTCATTTCTGGAAGTTAAAAGAATGCAACACTTAAGGGTTAATAATGCTCGCTACCCCACTTGATAAATTCCATGTCTGCGGATTCCACTTTACTGGCAATTCATGGGCTCTGCAAAAGTGGCATGGTGTCCAAAAAGCAAACTGTGCTCCAAAAACCAAAATAGCGCTCCTTCCCTTCTGTGCCTGGCTGTGCCCAAACAGTAGTTAATACCCACATATGGCATTAAGTACGTTATCCTGGGTACACCAGTGTCATACATGTGGGCATAAACTACCATTTGGGCACACAGCAGGGGGCAGATGTGAAGGAGCGCTATGTGCTTTTGGAGCACATATTTAGATTGCTGGTTTTTGGATGCCATGTCACATTTGCAGAGACCCTAAAATTGCCCCTACAAAATGGGGGTCACTTCTTGGGGAATTCCAATTTACTGGCACCTCCACGGCTCTGCAAAAATAACATGGCGACCAGAAAGTGCCTCTAAATCTATACTCCAAAAGCTAAAAAAACACAGTGCTCCTTCCCTTCTGAGCCCTGCTGTGTGCCCAAGCAGCAATTTATACCCACATATTTAATTTTTTTGTCCCCGGGATAGCCCACTTAATAGTTTTAGGAGTTCATGTCTCTGATGCCACAAAGTGGCCGCAAAGTATTAGGCACTGAAATTGAATATTTCTTTAAAAACTTTAATTTTCACTTTGTACATTAATTTTGGGAAGCATTTTTAGGCTCAAAATGATAATACCCCTTGATACATTCCTTGAATGGTGTAGTTTCTAAAATGGGGTCACTTTTGAGATGTTTCCATTGTATTGGTACTTTAGGGGCTCTGCAAATGCGACATGGCACTCAAAAACTATTCCAGCCACATCTGCCCTCCAAAAGCCAAATAGCCCTCTTTCCATTCTGAGCCCCACCATGTACCCATACAGCAGATTATAATCACATATGGGGCATTTCTGTGTTCAGAAGAAATTGTGTAACAAACTGTGAGATGTTTTTTCTTCTTTAACCACTTGCAAAAATTTAAAATATGTCGCAAAATGGACAGTTTATTGGAAAAAAAAAGTAATTTTTAATTTTTACGTCCCAAAGTCAATAAAATCTGTGAAACAGCTGTGAAGTCAAAATGCTCACTATACACCTAGATAAATTCTATGAGGGGTGTAGTTTCCAAAATGGGGTCACTTTTTGGGGGTTTGTATTGTATTGGTACTTTAGGGGCTCCGCAAATGCGACATGGCACCCGAAAACTATTCCAGCAAAATCTGCCCTCCAAAAGCTAAATAGCGCTCTTTCCATTTAGAGCCCTGCCATGTTCCCATGTAGCAGATTACAACCACATATGGGGCATTTCTGTGTTCAGGAGAAATTGTGTAATGAACTTTGGGGAGCTTTTTCTCCTTTGTCCTCTTGTGAAAATGAAAAATTTGGAGCTAAATTGACGGTTTATTGGAAAAAAAAGTAATTTTTCATTTTAATGTCCAAATGTTAATAAAATCTGTGAAACAGCTGTAGTGTTAAAATGCTCACTATACCCCTTTATATGTTCTGCGAGGGGTGTAGTTTCCAAAATGGGGTCACTTTTAGAGGGTTTCTACTGTATTGGTACTTTGGGGGCTCTGCAAATGCAACATGGTACCTGAAAACTATTCCACCAAAATCTGCCCTCCAAAAGCCAAATAGCACTCTTTCCATTCTGAGCCCTGCCATGTACCCATACAGCAGATTACGACCACATATGGGGTATTGCTGTGTTCAGGAGCAATTGTTTTGCAAACTGTGGGGTGCTTTTTCCCCTTTAATCCCTTGTGAAAATGAAAACTTTGGGAATAAAGTGACATTTTAGTAATTTTTCATTTATACATCCCAGTGTTAGTAAAATCTGTGAAACGACTGTAAGGTCAAATTGCTCACTATACCCCTTGATGAATTCTGTGAGGGGTGTAGTTTCCAAAATGGGGTCACTTTTTTGTGGTTTCCTTTGTGTTGGTACGCTAGGGGCTCTGCAAATGAGACATGGCACCTGAAAACTATTCCAGCAAAATCTGCTTTTCAGATGCCAAGTGTCATTCCTTCCCTTCCGTGCACTGCCATTCACCCAAACATCAGTTTACACCCACTTGTGGGGTATTTCCGTGCTCGGGAGAAATTGCATAACAAACTGTGAGATGCATTTTCTCCTTTAACCCTTTGTGAATGTGTTAATTTTAGGGATAAATTAAGGAATCAGTGGGAAAAAATTAAATGTCTAAATTTCACCTCCATATTGTTTTAATTCCAGTGAAATGCTTAAAGGGTTAACAAACTTCCCAAATGTTATTTTGAATTATTTGAGGGGTGCAGTTTTGAAAATGGGGTGATTTATGGGGGTTTCTAATATGTAGGCCATTATAATCCTCTTCAGAACTGAAGTGGTCCCTAAAAAATTAGTTTGGGAAATTTTCTTGTAAATCTGCAAAATCGCTATTACACTTGTAAGCTTTATAATGTCCAAAATAAATTACAGGACGATAAAAAGATGATGCAGATATATAGCAGAGATATGGTAGATAATATTTATTAATGTATTTGGGTGGTATAACTATCTGTCTGAAAAGCAGAGCATTTCACATTTTGAAAATTACGATTTTTTTCCAAATTTCCATCAAATTTCCTATGTGTTTATAAATAAATACAAAATTATTCATTAGTTTTTACCACTAACATGAAGTACAATGTGTCACGAAAAAACAATCTCAAAATCACTTGTGTAAGTTAAGACGTCTCAAAGTTATTGCCATATAAATTGACACATGTCAGTTTCGAAAAACGAGGCTTGGTCCTTAACGTGCTTTTGGGCTGGGTCCTTAAGGGGTTAATATTGCTGGTACAGATAAACACAGGTACCTGTCTCTGAGTAGCAGTACTTGATGGTTCAGTGATTTTCTGGGCAGGTGACAACCAATGGTACAAAATTACTTTTCACCTTGCAAAAATACAAGACCTCGCAAAGCGTCTTCCACAGAAAAATAAAAAAAAACTTCTGGGTATCTGAATACAGAAACACAATGTAATTTTTTTAAAGAAAGTTTTCAGCTTCCAAAAGTAGTAAAACATAACAAAAATATTGCCATATTCATACTTCCCTGCAGGAAAAAAAAATGTCACTTTTACCACACAGTGAGCACCATAAACACAAAACTAAAAGAACAATGGTGGCATGGGAGGTTTTTTTTTTTCCATTTCAGCCCACAAATAATTTTTGAAAGTTTTACAGTATATTATGTGGTACATTAAATGTGGGATTAAATATACAATTCGTAATGCTAAAAAGAATGCTAAAAATGAAAAAAAAAAACTGGTTGTGTCCTGAAGATGTTAAAGATGACTATACACATTAAAATTTATACTAGACAAAAGATAAAGACCGCTTTCACACAGCAGTATTTGGCATCAGTATTTGTAAGCCAAGACTAAGAATAGAAGAAAACACAGAGAAGCTGGGGCCCCATGCTGCAAAAATGAGTATTTTGGTTGTGGTGGATATGCTGCTGCAAAAAAATTATGCGTTTTACAGTACCTGCAAAGTGGATGGGATTCTGGCTAATCCCATCCACAAACTGCAGAAAAAAAAATCTACAGCGGAATAGCTGCGTTTTCCGTATAGGTATAATAGGAGCAGAAAGTCAACAGCATTTTTTGGCTGCGGCTCACTACATGGGGCTTTAGCCAGAAAAAGTATAATAGCAAATTCTCTAATGAAATGTGTTTACATAATGGTATCAACCCTAATATTTGTATGAAAATTTAAGCAAGCCAGGGTGAAAAAAGATACGTGTCTTGCATGGGCTCTATTAAAGTCTTTCCTATTTACCATATACAGTAATATCTCGTACACTCGCGTTTCCGAATTTGCGAATTCACAGATTCGCGATATTTTTTTGGCAACTAACATATATAGATTTTGCTCTTTTTTTCTCAGATCTGTGAAATTTAATAAAAAAAAAACACCTTCGCTATTGGGTAGTAGTGTCCTGTTCGTTACGTACCCGGTAATTAGTTTCATTTTACTGTGAGTGTATAAGAAAAATGAATGAATGTATTAATATACAGTACTGTACAGTATACTTTAGTATACTGTACAGTACTGTAGGGTAAAGTTTATTGATATTTAGGGGTTAAACATTAGAAATCGGCATTGTAAGCACTTCTAAGCGCTTGTACCAAACATTCGCGATTCCTCGCGATCCGCGACCGGTTCTGGACCCTAACCTCGCGAATGTACGAGGTATTACTGTACTATTGCAACTTTTTTCAGAAAAGAAAATTAATTTCCATCTTGAGCTGATGATTTCAGTCACAACAAGGGATGATTCAGTTGTACTCATACACACTGTAGGTGTTATTTTTCTTTTCTTCTGTCTTTGCTTATACAAATGCAAAGCTGGCTCAGCCAAGTGTACTGTACTATATGTTTATTTCAATGGGAAGAGGGTGTATGCGTGGGGTATGTTAAATACACTGGCTCTAAAGCCAGGGGCATACTTGGTTTGAGTGTGTGTGTGGAGGGGGGGGGGGGTCCTATTACCCTACGACCTGGAAAAATCCCTCTAAGCAATTTATTATCGAAAACTAAATTTTTTCGTCCAAATTATTTTTATGTCCTTGAGCTGTTTGTGAAAAAAAAACAGACATTACACAGACAGAATCCAGATGCAGGTAGAAAAGAAGAGGCAGATGAGCGCTGGTCCAGAATAAATGTAGTCTTTAATCCAATTGAATAAAACACACGACACGTTTCGGGACAAGCCCTTTTTCAAGTGTGCATTATTACACAGACAGCACATGCAGTGGTGAACCTAGCCTCTTTGCTGCCTGAGGCGGACTATAGAAAGACGCCCCCCCCCCCAAAAACAAAAACTGAGTTTCCATGCTACTAGTTTAACACACTGTTATCGTCGCACAATATACACAATACACAAAGTTATAAAACAGTTTTTAAGAATTCCACTTACTGCATTACTTCAGTATCAGATCAACAACACGGCATTAACAATGAAAGTAACTTCACACATCTTCTGCTTGGTGGACGGACGAGCCCACGTGGCTCCCATTCTCTATAATAGGAGCGCCGCAGATAGCTGAGTACTGGACTTCGGCTATCTTTGGCACTCCCATTAAAGTGAATGAGAGTCACGCGGGTTCGTCCATCCACCAAGTGACACACCTATATATGGCTGCGGTCAGGCTGGATTCCCACCCAGTGGGGGGAAAAAACCCAAATCTCAGGCTCAGTGGGGGTCTCAGCAGACAGACCCCATCAATCAGGTATTTATCCTCTATCATTTAGGTGAATATAGTGCAGTAACATTCTGTGACTTACAGGTGACGTCTCTGACTAATCATTCACATTTCCCTTCTCTTCCCTTTGGACCGCCATGACCACTTCTTCCAGCTGTGACTTGTCTCTGTAAAGTTTGCAACACAGACATCTTTGGCTCCTCACTTTTCCAGGCATCCGACCCACATTGTCCTCACCTACACAAAGCCCCCATCCTGCTGCTACCCCCAATTATAAAATATGTGATATAACCCCCCCATAATGAATAATACCCCCAAGTGCATCTTTATATTAATAACATCCGTGTGTACCCTGTATAAATAGTGCCCCTTATTAATAATGCCCCAGGTGTTAACTAATTAAAAGGTTTTCCAGGTCATTAATAAACTAATCAGTGGGGTTCAAAAACCCAGGACCCCCACTGATCAGCTGTTTGAATGGTACCTGTGTAAGCGCCATGACCGCTTCTCTGTTTACATAGTGTCATTCATCTCATAGCGGCCATGTAATGTAACTACAGCCTCGTCCTGTACATGTCTACAGTATGTGACAAGGCTACAATTACATCACACGGTCGCTATAAACAGACAGCGTATAATATAAACAGGTGCCATAGCCCATGTTTATAGCACCCCATTTACACACACTATAATGTTCCACAGCAGCCCCTGCACACAGTATTACAGTGTTATGGCCCGCAGCGGCCCCTGCACACTGTATTATGCCTCGCAGCGGCCCCTGCACACAGTATTATGCTCCATAGTGGCCCCTGCACAGGGTATTATGCCCCACATTGGCCACTGCACACGGTATTATGTTCCACAGCAACTCCTGCACACAGTTTTATGCCCCATATTGGCCCCTGCACACGGTATTATGCTCCATATTGGCCCCTGCACACGGTATTATGCTCCACAGTGGCCCCAGCACACGGTATTATGCTCCATAGTGGCCCCTGCACTGGTATTATGCTCCATAGTGGCCCCTGCACTTGTATTATGCTCCATAGTGACCCCTGCACCCGGTATTATGCTCTATAGTGGCCCCTGCACTCGGTATTATGCTCTATAGTGGCCCCTGCACTTGTATTATGCTCCAGAGTGGCCCCTGCACAGGGTATTATGCTCTACAGTGGTCCCTGCACAGGGTATTATGCTCTACAGTGGTCCCTGCACAGGGTATTATGCCCCATAGTGGACCACCCATGAACTATTATTATACTCTGGGGTCTTTTCAGACCCCAGAGTATAATGATTGGAGACCCAGGGGAGAATACAAACATAAAAACCAGAGTTACTTACCTATCCTGGACACCGGTGCACTCCTTGCAGCTTTCCGCCCTGTTTAATTGCGCACACACGTCACGTGATCAGGCCGGCGACGTGACCTGATGACGTCACCAGAGGCCTCAAGCCTGCTCGGAGTTACATCGGATCGCAGGAGGTGAGTAACACTGGTTTTTATGTTCCCTCACCAACCCTAGGCCTCCGATTATTATACTCCGGGGTCTGAATAGACCCCGGAGTATAATAATAGTAGTATTTGAGGCCCGCGGCCGAACTTACCGATGCCCGCGGCCGCTCACAGCGGCATCCACTTCCCTTTCTGCGTCCCATAGCAGAAGGGGAAGCGGGGGCAGCCACGAGCAGACACGGGGTAGGTAAATAAATAGGCCCTGACCTGCCGGGCATGCTCCAACAGGTTACGGCCTATTTATATATATAAAGAAAAGCTATACTCACCTGCGATGCCTTGATGCAGCCGCCGCAGCCTCCTCTTCTTGTCCGCGATGTCTGTGTCTCAGCGTAGGCGGCGTGATGACGTCATTGTATCGCCGCCTGCACTGAGATGCGACGTCTTGTAAACCAGCTGGTTTACATGAAATAGTAAAAATGCCGCCCCCTGGACAGTGGCGCCTGAGGCGGTCGCCTCATTTCGCCTCATTAGCGGTGCGTCCCTGAGCACATGGACCCATTATTGTCAACAAAGTCATTCACTGATGGTACCAGAGGTTTAAAAAAACATCAGTAATGCCCATCCAGTGTTGGGCTGTCGCCTGGGGGAAATTGTCAAGATGAGTCTCTCTCAGATGACCTCACATGTGTTGGAAATTATCCCTGCAATGGTGAATGCAACAAGCAGGAACTGAAAATGCAGTAATGGTAAAAAAAAATTCCCAGTAGCACAGAATATATTATATATATATATATATATATATATATATATATAACTGTAAAAAAAATCTGTAACCTGTTAGCAATAAGTAAAGGGTGAATTTACAGTATTGCTTGCCCTATTAGAGTCACATGGCAGCAATAAATAAAGATTGTTGATAAGTGAGTTTATGGCAGGGTGACATTAAATCACTCCTCTGAAGATATACATTGTCTTATGTTGGTGTCCTGGTAGATGAGTGCTCAGCTCCTCTAGTATCCTATCAAATATGGCATGGACGTAACTTGAAGCTCCTCCAAAATCTTTAATGGGGCCCCTACCTACCAAGTGCCATTTAGAGTAGTGTTTTTTTTTGTGTAGCAAAGGGACCTTTGTGATCCTCTCAGGTTCTAGGGCCCGGTAGTCTACCTCTGCACCAGAGGCGTAGCTAGGGGTTCAGCACGGGGGGGTGAACATGTCCAAGTGGGCCCCCAACTTAGGTATACCGATATTATCACTATACGGTGACCGTATAGTGGTATATATCGGATCTACACAGGGCTCTGCAGACGATTTAGGCAAATACAGTGCAGTAACATTTAGTGACTTACTGGTGACGTCTCTGACTAATCGTTCACATTTCCCATCTCTTTCATCTGAACCGCCATGACCATTTCTTCCAGTCTCTGTAAAGTTTGCAGCACAGACATTTTTGGCTCCTTACTTTTCCAGGCACCCGACCCACATTGTCCTCAACTGCACACCCATCCTGCTGCTACCCCAATTATAAAATATATAATATAACACCCCATAATGAATAATACCCACAAGTGCATCTTTAAATTAATAACTTCCCTGTGTACCCCCTTTAAATAGTGCCCCTTATTAATAATGCCCCAGGTGTTTCCTAATTAAAAAGTAAACAAAAGGTAAAAATAATTAATGGGGTTCCAATAATCGGGACCCCCAGGATCAGCCGTTTGAATGAACCGTGGTATTTGTGTAAGCGCCGTGACCGCTTCTCTGTTTACACAGTGTCATTAATCTCATAGTGGCCATGTAATGTACCTACAGCCTCGTCCTATACACGTCTATGTGACAAGGCTGGAATGACATCACACGGTCACTATAAACAGACAGCGTGTGATATAAACAGGCGCCATGGCCCCTTCATATAGCTGATCAGTGGGGAGTCACTTATCTCTTATTGATGATCTATTCTGAGGATAGATCATCAATTAAAAATGAGCTGGAAAACTCTTTAAGCCTAAGGCCCCTTGTGGCGTACCGCAGCACCCCCTTGTGACTGTTTTGGAAATCGCAGCATGTCCACTGCGCATATTTTACCACAAAGTGGGGATGGGATGGAGCCCCACATGGCAAAAACGCGATGGGAAAAAATGCGGCATTTTACAGTTCCTGCAAAGTGAACTGAACAGTTCTATCAAATCCCATCCACACATTGTGGAAAAATGTGTGCAGCGGACACTCTGCTATTTCCAAAACCGTCGCGGTTTTGGAAATCGCAGCATGTCAATTATACCTACGGAAGCGCTGGCGGTTTCCCTATAGTTATAATGGAAGCAGAAAGTCCGCAGAGGAAAAATCTGTGGCCCTTCTGTGAAAAGCACAATGTGTTACTGCCGCGGTTTTTCCTGCAGCGCTTTTTTGCTGCAGCCCGCTACGTGGGGCTTTAGTCTTAATAAAGCTCAAGTGTCACTTTAATTAAATTAATTGACCCCTCATATTATGCCCCTGATTACCCCTGACATAAATACTGCACCTCTAATGACCCCTTATATCAATGACCACCCCCTTATGTTCATAATACCCCTTAATATAAATAACCTCCCCCCCTTGTAACCCGTAATAACCCTTATATAAATGACGCCCCCTTATGTTCATAATTCCCCCTCCTAACAACCCCTTATACTATTAAAATACCCACAACTAAGCTAAAACAAAACAAATATAAGTTATACTCACCTACCTGCGATCGTGATGAATGGAGCCGCCGCTTTCTCTTCTTGACCCGCGCTCTGTGCGCAGGGTCCACACACAGGAAGTCAGCGTCTCAGCGTAGGAGGCGCGATGTTGTGACGTCATCGCGCTGACTGTGCCGATGACTGTGTCCTCGTTGTCATGTAAACCGCAGGCCTGAAGTGGCTTGCAGTTTACAAGACAGCAAGTTGCAGGAAGCGTTTTAACTAGATCGGTGTCTGCAGACACCGATCTAGTTAAAAGTAAAAGATGTATTAATGGTGGCCCCGCAGTGGGCCTGGGGCAGCCACCCCCTCTGCCCCCCCCCCCCGCTAGCTACGCCTCTGCTCTGCACCCTTTATAGCTACAGCCCTCAAATGTAGTAATGTAATGGACTGACAAGAGAAGGCTGTAAATTTATCAGGGTGCTGGTATAGGCCATTGTATAATGTGTGGAGGTGAACTTTTTTGCCTTGCTGGGAAACTAACAGGTGAATGTAGCACCTCCTCCTCTTACTCACTGGTTCATCCTAAAGCAACTCCTAGTGGTCTCTTAACTTTTGCAAAATTAATCATGTCAATAGAACACGATGCACATGTGTCACGGACATGTTCAGAAAACAATCCAAATCAAAATGAATGTGAGCCAAAATTATCCAACAAGTTACACAAGTCAAACATAGTGGGGAGCCATTATATTACATGTGGAGGTGCTGTGGGTGCCACTATATGATATGTAGGTGCACTGTTGGGAACCATTCTATTGAGTGTGAGGGCCGTTATATATGAGAGCTACATGTCATAGCTCTGACAGGGACAAACTACCTATGGGGGCACTGATGGGGACCTTCTGCTGAGTGTGGGGGCCATTATATTACATGTAGGGGCACTGAGTGGGCCATTACATAACTGTTAATGGAGGCCCTAAACAAAGCCTAACACAACACAATTTTTCCTAGCTGAAAACTTCAGCTTCAGTAATTTTTCTTAGCTGAAAAATTCAACTTCAGGAATTTAAAGATGAATTTGTCTGCTTGGGCAAATTCTGGAGTCTGCAAATTCTGCATCAGCCAGGCAGAATTTTTCTGCCTCCCATTCACTTCAGTGAGAGTTATTAGGCAATCCACCTGAAGATCGAGTATAAGGCTTATTTTCTCCACTAGCTGAAAAAAATCAGCTAGAGGAAAAATTCAGCATCTGACTCCCATTGAAAGCAATGGACACTGGTTTCAGGCTGAATTTGGTGCTGATTTTGAGGTAAAATCCTCCTAAAATTCAGCTCAAAATCCCACCCATGTGAACATACCTTTATTTTGTTAACATTTATAGATGATCACTACTTTGGAGGTATTTGGATGGAATGTTTTCTCACTAGGGGATACTTTGCTTGAAAAGGTTGAGAAACGTTGCCTAATGCCCCTTGCAGACAACGGTTCAGTGTGCTATCTAGGTTTTTCCCAGATAGCATGCTGACCTATTCGTTTCTATCAGCCTATGCGCATGACCATGTATTATTATACGGATAAGTGTGCTGGCTGACAGGGCCGCAAAACTCAGGACAGGTCCTATTCCTGTCTGGTTTTGCAGTTGTGCTTCCGTGGCTTCGATTCATTGAGTGAATGGAGCCGTGGAAGCATGGCCAGTGAACGGGTGGCATACGGATGACATCACAGCTAGTGGCCAGCCCACAGTCGTCTGCAAGGGGCCTTAGACCACCAGAGATTCTAGGTAATATTCATTAACCAAATTTAAACAGCCATATAAAAAAATCACTAAACCTACACCTCACCATTTGAAAATGCATAATTAATGTAAAAAGGTGTAAGCACTGTATAAATAGGACATCTGTCACTCTACAATATGGACACCAACATATTTGTCCTTCACAAACACATTATACATTATGAAATTAAGTAAATTGCGAGAAATGAATCTATACTGCCACCTTGTGAAATTAAGTGGAATATTTCTTTACACTTACACAATAGTGAAAGCCAATCTCTTATCAACCAAACATTACAGTTTATTCCACAGCTATTACAGTAGTATATTTGTTATCACACCTGCAAAACCCCATGTGGTGTATTGCAGATTAAAATCTTTTATGAATTGTCTCCCAATGTCACTTAGAAAACATTAAACATTTGCTAATAGTTATTGTCATTTTAGACAGGGAGTCTGAAAATGCACCAGATTGAAATGGAGTTTGTATTCTGGATAATGGCTAGCAAATTTGCTCATCTGGAAATTTGAATTCGAGATCTGGAAGAGTAGAATGCAACACTGAGGGTGATTGGCAATCTTGAGTGGAGCATGCTGCTCACTGAGCAAATAGTCAGTGAGATAGAAATGGCAGTTGGAGAGCTGGAAGAACATCAGGAAGATCAGGCAATAAGATGGGTTTCAATCACACCCCAGCTGCACTTCACTCTTTTGACAAGAATGTCCCGGACTGCTGCTGGAGGTGTGGCACCTGCCCCGCACATATTTTCCATCTCTTTTGGACCTGCCCCCTGCTTCAGCCTTATTGGCGCCAGGTCCGGGGTCTCCTGGAAGGGGTCCTGGGTGTTAGCCTTCCCCTTTCCCCTAGGACGTACCTTCTCAACCTCCCCCCCCCCCCCCCCTAATATTTTGCGCAAGCCCGCTCTCCAGCTCCTGTTGCTCCTCCTTACTTCCGCTAGATGCCTGATTGCTAAACACTGGCGGCAACCAGCCCCCCCGGCCCTGGAGGAGTTATATGCTAGGATTAAAGATGCGCGCTCCCTGGAGTATCTGACGGCCCTTCTTAATGATGAGGAGGATAGGTTCTGCCTGATCTGGAAACCGTGGGATGAGTTTTGGGCAGTCTGGCCTCTCTGACCCGGCTGCTGTGTGGCCTCTTACTTCCTGGATGTCTTTCTGTCACCCTTCTGTCCTCCTGTCTAGTCTGCCCCTGTTTGTTGTCGGATTCCTTGGCTTTTTTGGGGCCATTTCTGGCCAGTTTGTTTAAAGCTTTGTAATTTATTGAGAATTCTGGGTAATCCCCGTCTGTTCTATGTTTCAGTTAACTTCAGTTCTCTTATGTTTCTTGTATATTGTTATTCCCTCTGTATGACAAAAACTTTTAAAATAAACAGTTGAAAAAAAAAAAAGATGGGTTTCAGTTTATCCAAACAAAATTCCCAAGTTGGCTGATGATTTCAGGAAATAGGTCTCAGAAATGGCACCCTAGCAGATACTGCTCTCCCTAACAGCCCGGAGGACAGTCCAGCTTCTAGTGGGAGGGGGGACAGTAGTGTAAGTAGGGCAAGGCAGTAAGTGGTTATAGGGGATTCTATAATCAGGAAGGAAAGAATAATTTGTTACCAGGACCACCTCAACAGAATGGTTTGCTTTCTCCCTGGTGTCAGGGTTTGGCATGTGGTGGAACGGGTGGACAAATTGCTGGGAGGGGCTGGACTGGACTAAGCTGTTGTGGGTACCAAAGGCAGAATAAATGGTAGGTGGAGACTCCTTAAAGGGAATCTGTCAGGTCAATCTTGGAACACTAAACCACCCACAGATCCTTATAGACTTGGGGTTTAGTGTCCCAGATCGCCCTGTTGTAATACAATCCGCAGGCGCATTAAAAATGAAAAACCTTTATATTTACCTAGATAAGGGTCCGATCGATGCTGTTTGGTGAGATCGGTCCGGCTTATTCATGAGGCACGCCTCCCGGCGCCTGCTCTGTTCTTCAGTGAAGCCAAAGATGGACACCCCGGCTTCACTGTGTAATTGCAGGGCATGCGCACTGAAGTCGAAGAGTACTCCTCCGGCTTCATTGAAGAACTGTGCAGGCGGGGGAGTACAGCAGCAGGGTGAGTATAAAGCTTTTTTATTTTTAATGCGGCCATGGATAGTGTTATAACAGGGTGATTTGGGACAATAAACCCCAGGTCCATGGACATGTGGGTGGTTTAGTGTCCCAAATTGCCCTGACAGATTCCCTTTAAGAATAATTTTAGAGAACTAGGCTCCTCCAAGGCTGTATTCTCTGGAATACTGCCTGTGTCATGCGGTACACAGGAAAGGCAGCAGGAGCTTAGGTAGTTAAATGCATGGCTCAAGTCTTGGTGCAGGAAAGAAGGGTTTGAGTTCCTAGAGCACTGGGCTGACTTTTCACTAGTGTACAAGCTTTTTTCCACTGTGTATGTATGTCAGCTGTGTATGTATGTCAGAAGTGGCATGATAGTGAGTGTAAAAGAGGCAAATGTGGGTGAATAATGGGTGTAAGGATGTGGAATCCTTTTGGGTGGAATTGCATAAGGATGTGACCACTGATAAAATACTTTTTGGTATAATCTATAGACCCCCCCCCCCAACTTAACCGAGGAGTTAGAGGGTCAGTTGTATAAGAAAATTGAGTGGGTGGCACAGGGGGGTACGGTGGTCTTCATGGGAGATTTTAACTACCCGGATATTGACTGGGGTCATGGTTCTGCATTATCTGTAAAGGGGAGGAAATTCATCAACTTGTAGAAGATCCAAGTAGAGGGGATGCTCTGCTGGATCTGATCATCTCTAATAATACGGGACTTGTTGGAAATGTTACTGTTGGTGAAAACCTTGGTAATAGTCACCATAATCTAATCAGATTCCACCTAAATTGTAAAAAACAAAAAAAGGTTGGGCAAGCAAAATCCCTCAATTTTAAAAAAGCCAATTTTCGTTAGGGGCTGCACTTCAGGATATAGATTACGAGCAGCTATTGTCAGATAATGATACCGAGGTTAAGTGGGAGACATTTAAATCTACATTGAGCAAGCATATAGCAAAATGTATACCCATAGAGAACAAGTATAAATGTCTTAAATTAACACCCCATGGCTTACAGATCTGGTTAAAAGGGCAATAAACAATAAAAAACGAGCATTTAAAAAAAATCTGAAGCATCAGTTGTAGCTTCCAATCTGTGAAAGGAAAATAAAATCAGATAAAATACATAATGGTACCACAACTGTGGAAATCATCTTGTGTAGTACCAGTTCCAAAGACACCTCATCCAATGGACCTCAACGGTTACAGACCTGTAGCATTGACATCCCACCTGATGAAGATCTTAGAGAGATTGTTTCTCACACATCTCCGCCCTCTAGTGAACTCAGCTATGGACCCTCTCCAGTTTGCTTATAGGACATCATCCACCTTCTGCACAGAGCTCTTTATCACCTGGAGAGACCAGGGAACACTGTGAGAATATTGTTCTTTTATTTCTGCAGTGTTTTTAACACCATACAGCCGGGTCTACTGAGAGACAAGCTGGGTCTTACCAGAGTGGACCACCACCTCTCCAACTGGATCCTAGACTACCTCACAAACCGACCTCAGTATGTGAGAGCCCACGACTGTGTGTCAGACACTGTGATCTGTAATACGGGTCACCTCAGGGTACAGTTCTTGACCCTTTCCTCTTCACACTGTACACTTCAGATTTTAGGTGCAACTCATCTAGCTGCTACTTACAGAAGTATTCTGATGACTCTGCAATAGTTGGCCTCATCACAAACGAAGATGACAGGGAGTACATAGAATTGAACCGGGATTTTGCGGACTGGTGTCAGTGGAACCACCCTAGGAATAATGCTGGGAAGACCAAGGAGATGGTGGTGGACTTTTGTAAGTGCACATACCCTCCTAAATCAGTGGACATCCAGGGGATGGACATTGAGATTGTCAACACCTATAAGTACCTAGGGGTGCTCCTCAATAATAAGCTGGACTGGGCAGATCACCTGGATGCACTGTACAGGAAGGGCCACAGCAGGCTCTACCTGCTTAGGAGGCTGAGAGCCTTTGGAGTCCAGGGGGCACTTCTTAGGGCCTTTTTCAACTCTGTAGTGGCATCAGCCATCTTCTTCTGAGCAGCCTGCTGGGGGAGTAGCATATCAACCTGGGATAGGAATCGACTCGACAAGCTGATTAGAAGGGCCAGCTCTGTCCTTGGGAGCCACCTGGACCCCGTGCAGGCGGTGAGTGACAGAAGGATACTGTCCGTGGTGAGCTCCATGTGGGAGAATAACTCCATCCAATGCTTGAGACCATGATAGCACTGGGCAGTACTGACAGTGACCGACTGCTTCACCCTAAGTGTGAGAAGCAGCGATATCAGAAGTCTTTCCTCCCCGCTGCGGTTAGGCTGTACAACCAACACTGAGCTAATCAGAGATCATTCCATACAGAGAACTGAAAGATCTTTAAGTTGTGGTATCCCTTCTACCATTTTTATACCTGTACCCAGGGTCGGACTGGTGTGCCTAGGGCCCACCAGTGGGATTGATTCTAGGGGCCCACCCTGCTGCCATATGAAATATCGCCCATCCAGTTTTTGGCATCATGCACATTTAACGTGCATTTTCGCGCACAATACAGTGTGCAAAACAGAACTGTATTGTCCTTTGTACTACATCAAAGTGAGTGTTCTCTTAATCAATGCAAATATCACTTTTAGCTGAGCCTTAGTTTACTGTCTTTGAATAGAAAAATGTATTTTATTTTATATATGGGTATGCATATCTGAGATCTGTGTGATGCAGATCTTAAATACATTCAGGCTTGAGACCTAGCACACAAACTATATTACGTTGTACACACATACACGGAAAAGCAAACCAAAATTATTTTATTGCACAACCAAATAAATAATATTTAAATAAATAATATAAAATTAAACATTAAGTTATCCTCCATCACAGACATTAACTTCTCCTCCATCACAGATAGAGTTCAACAAACATTACAGGCACAATAGTGCAGATAGCCGGCCTGTTTTGCCAGGCAAAGTGACAAACATCAAACTAGAAAACTGATGGACCCCATTACAGTCAAAGGGGTTCCTGTCCCTGTCAGGATTTCCATTTTCTTTTTCTATAAACGTAGTTTTAATGTATCAGACACACGATACAAATAACTAACCTTAAATAGAGCAGTATTAATATAGTAAGACACACACAAAAAAAAACATTTTACACATCCAGGTTACAGCAGCAGTTTCTGAAGAACAGAAGATGAGTTTGCAAATCGATCAACAATGTCATCATAATCTAAAGACATGGAAATCTCCCTCTCAATGTTCATTAAAATGAGAGATTCTAAAAGTTCTTATCCAATCAATGACCTCAACCGATTTTTTACAATTTTTTTTTTAAAACATTCTTTCACAGGAAAGGTGCAGGCCAGAGTAAGGAGCGCCTTATATGCCACAAAAAGATTTGTATATGCAGCAGAATGCAAGTTGTGATCATATAAAAGTCTATAGCAGCAAGTCAGGCAGTTTTCACAAGCTACATGTTTTCCATCATTCATGTCATCCTCACCATCACTATCAACATCAGCTTCCATAATATCTATTGCAGAAGGGAATGGTTTTTTCAAAGTGGCATAGTTCTCTTGGAAGCCATTTTTGGCAAGGAGGCCAGGAAGGTGAAGAAAAAAACCCCATACTAACCTGTCCCCAATGCTTCGGTGTCTCCCACCGCAGCCTGGTCCTGCTCCTCCCGGGTCTTGTTTAGGAGGAAGTCCTCACCTCATGTGACTTCTGAGGCCAATCAGCGGCCTAAGTAAAGTAACTGGGACGTCACCTGGGAGCAGCAGGACCAGACTGTGGTGGGAGACACCGGAGCACCGGGGACAGGTGAGAGTCTGTTTTTTTTTTTTTCACCTTCCCCAGCCTCCTTGCCAAAAACAGGTTATTCTGGACAACCCCTTTAACACTAACAATTTTTCTCTTCATGTACTATCTGTAAAAAAAAAAACATCATTCTTGTGCTGTCCATTTTTCACACTTATATTGCTACAGAAGTGGAGCGATGCAGGAGTGATATTTTGCGCCTGCATTGCCCCCCCCTTGCAGGAGCTGCTTGTAAATGCAAATGAATTACCAGGCAGTGCCTGCTGTGAATGCATGAGACGCCTGTCAATTCATATGAATAGCTTGTCAGCTCCTGCTTTTCCTGACCTCCAATGTGATTGTGTTACTCCTGGTCACATTGATAGGAGTAACAACAATCACACAGCCATGCCAGGGACTCTTCTGTAGCTTAGGAGTCCCTTCATTAGCTCATTCTGGGGCACAAATCTTTGAGATGAGACAGAATTCTTTCTCATCTCCAGATCTCCTGCACCAGAATAGAAGCCAGTTTCTATTTTACCACAGAAGACAGATGAAAGAAGACAGCTATAGGTGAGTATAATTTTTTTTTTTTATTACGCTGTGTTTTTCTCTTTCAGGTTACGATGATCCATTGGATTATGTCGGATTCGTTGGACTCCATCGATGATCATCATTTTTGTTTTTTTTATTTATTATTATTATTTATTATGCTTACTTATATAGCGCCATCATATTCCGCAGTGCTTTACAGTTTTTTTTTAAATTATTTAATAAAATTGTCAAAGAGGGTTGTCTAGGGGAGTTTTTATTTCAATAAAAAAAATTTCTCTCATGTCTCGAGTTTTTTTTAAATACTTTCTTACCCCCTTAGTAATGGCAACTGTCTGATAGACAGCATCCATTACTAAGGTGTGGCTTTGTGTCAGCTGGTGAAGGCTAGCACTAACCCTCCAATTATTACCCCGGTACCTAACACCAAAAAGAGTTGAGTATTGTCCAATACCCAGCTGTCTAAAGAGACAGCCAGAGATTGGGGCCATCGCAGGTTGGTATTATTAGGCTGGGAAGGGGCAAACACCGTGGCCCTTCCCACCCTTGTAATGTCAGGCTACTGCTTGTTATATCTGTCTGGTTCAGAAATATTGGGGGGACCCTATGCTGCTTTATAATTGGAAAAAAAATGACATAGGGTCCCCCCAATTTCTCATAACCAGCCGGATATAACAAGCAGCAGCAGCCTGACATTACAAGGGTGGGAAGGGCCACTGTTTTTGGGCCTTCCCAGCCTAATAATACCAGACTGCAACCACCCCAATCCCCAGCAGTCTCTTTAGACAGCTGGGTATTGGACGATACCCAGCTCTTCCCGGCACCCCTGATGGTGTTGGGTACCGGGGTAATAATTGGAGGGTTAGTGCTAGAATATTCACCATCTAACACTAAGCCACACCTTAGTAATGGATGCTGTCTAACAGACAGTCGCCATTACTAAGGGGGTAAGAAAGTAGTTAAAATAATCAAGAGACATGAGAGAAATTATTTTTATTGAAATAAAAACTCCCCCAAACAACCCTCTTTGACCATTTTATTAAAAAATTAAACAAAAACGAAGATCATCGATGGAGTCCAATGAATCCGACGTAATCCAAGCGATCCATCATAACCTGAAAGATAAAAAAAAAACACAAAAGATCCCAGCAGTATGAAAAATTTTTAAAAAACTATAGTGACCTTCAGCTGTCTTCCTTCTTATTTGGTAAATTTAATGAACACTGGCTTCTATTCTGGTGGAGGGGACCTGTAGTTGAGACAGAATCTTGACTCATCTGTGAGACAGAATTCTGTCTCATCCTAAAGGTAGGTGTGCCAGAATGAGCTAGTGAAGGGACTCCTAAGTTACATAAGAGTCCCTTCACTAGCTATGTGACCTGAGTTACTCCTGCTCACATTTAAAGTAAGCTATTGAAGTAAAATACTGTAAATGTGCCTGGGAGTAAACCAATCACAATGAAGTGTAATAATATTGATCCAGAGTGGCGGCAGCTGACAAGCTAAATGCTGTCTTAGTACCTTGGAAATCAGGGTAGTACAAGGGTACTACCCAGTTTTCCAAGATACTGACACACCTCAACACTGGATCAATATTTTAAACACTTCAATGTGGTAGGGTTGAGAGGCGGGAGCTGAATCAACTGATTGGTGCAGGATCTGGGAGTCAGCCCCCACACCGATCAGATGCTGATGGCCTTTCCTGTGGATAGATCATCAGTATCTATTGTATTAACATCCTGGACAATCCCTTAAAAAACAAAAACAGATGACTATCAGTCAATAATAGATGTTGAGAAGCACCTACCCTGAATCACTGTCTATGCTTCCAGACCAACCGTCTGTGCAGTAGTCTCACATTTGCACAAGGGCATATGTTCTGGTGGATTCCACAGTTTTCACGTTAAGCCTACTGTAGATAGAAGAATGCTTATTGCTGTCATTTCATTCACTACAGAGAGGAAACCGACTTGGGTGCTATATTATCTTATTTTATATCAGTAGGACAGTCTAATTGGGGCTTTAAAGGGGTTTTCCAAGGCTGAGTAATTGATGACCTATGCAATCATCAATTAAAAATTGGAAAGGGATCAGCACCTGTTCACATGATGTGTGTACTGCAGCCTCTTCAGTACCTACCAAGCACAGCTCCATAGTGACTGTGCTTGGTATCACAGCTCAGCCCATTCACTTGAATGGGACTGAGCTGTGATCAGGCCATGTGATCAATGAACATAATGTCACATGTCCTGTGAAGTAGAAGCAGCACTCAGAGGGCCACTGCCTCTTTAACCAGCTGAACCACAGGGGGATAAGATGTCAGACTCCCAACAGATCTCCAATTGATGACATTTCTAAGGATAGGTCAGCAATTAAAAACAAAAAAAGGAAAGCCCTGGAAAACCCCTTTAAGCTAAGCCCCACATGGCGTCCTGCCGCAAAAAAGCTCTGCTGGAAAAACCACGACAGCAACGCATTGCAGTTCTTCCTGCAGCGCTTTTGATAGAAAGTTCACAGAGGTTTCCTCTGTGAAATTTCTACTTCCATTATACCTATAGGGAAACCGCCGGCATTTCCGTAGGTATAATTAACATGCAGCGATTTCCAAAACCACAATGGTTTTGAAAATCGCCGCATGTCTGCAACACGTATATTAACGCAAAGTGGGGATAGGAATTACTAGAATCCCATCCACTTTGCTGTGACTGTAAAACGCCGCTTTTTTTTCCCACGGCGTTTACGCCGCAGGTGAACCGCGGCGTTTACACCACGTGGGGCCCCAGCCTTAAGGACAGAGAAGTGCCCTGACTATGGCTCCTGAAATGTGGTGACACAAGTCCCCACTGACCTACACTTCCTGCACCTGAATCCCTTACATGCTCCAGGATTATTACGAGGCCAGAGTCACCGAACTACTACTACTTTATCCTTTATCCATAGGACAGACGATAATGAATCCCGATTCCCGATCCTGAGAATGGGGTTGTTTTTCTCACCACAGTGAATTTAGTCTGACTGAATCCAGGTTGAATGTAACCGTGCCCTGCTGGATAGGAAGCATCCATGCACTCTTTTACTTTATTGGGAGTAACTGAGATAGCCGAAGTCCTGTACTTTACTATCTCAGGCACTTCCATTCAAGTTAATGGGTGCACGGTTGCTTCCCGTCCAGCTGGGCACACCTACATTCAGCCTGGATTCAGTTAGAAGAAAAACACCCTGATTCTGAGGGCTCTATCCTATGGATAACAGATAACTATTCTTCATGGCATAACCCCTTTAAAAAGGTTATCCACCTTCTAATATTCTAGGCTACACTCACATGACAGTGCCCAGCACAGTGTACACCCTAAGAAAATCTGTTTTCAAGGATCCCTCATTGACATGAGTCTATTGAGAGATCCATAAAATCACCAAAAATAGCCGGTTCTATTTCTTTCTTGGATCATTCACACAGACCGTTAAAACAATGGTCGTGTGAATAGATCCACTAAAATCTATCGGACCGTGTGCTGCTAATACAACAGCCAGCACACGGCCTTGGAATCCTGTTGTGTGAATGAGCCCTTAGATCTGTGGAAGTCTGACAACCTGGATCCCTGCAGATCAGCTTCACCAGGACAGCGTGACTTCCAGTAATGATTATATGCCAGGAGCCACACTGCTCACTCACTGTATAAAGTGTAGCTGCGGCTTTTGGTAGTGTAGTGCTGCCTCATAGACTTCAATGGGACAGCGCTGCAGTACCTAAAGCCACCACTACACTTTATACGGCTAGTGAGCAGCGTGGCTCCTGGTATGGTAACATTACTGAGAGCCATGCTATTCCAATGCAGCTGATCTTCAGGGGGTCCTGCGTGTTGGAACCCTGCAGGTGGTATAACAATATTAGAAAGTGGATAATCCCTTTAAAGGGGTTGTCCAGGCAAAAATGTATTTTTTAATTAGAGTGGGAGAGGTGAAAAAAAAAGAAAAAAAAAAAAACACATTCACCTGTCCCCGATGTTCGTGTGTTCCCCAGTCCTGCAGCTCTGTTGACGCATGTCCCCACCACACATGACTGCTAAGGCCAATCCGCAGCCACGGCGAAGGGACGTCACTATCTGTGACATCCCTGGGTCCCTTCTGTAGGCTGCTGATTGACCTAAGTAGTCATGTGACGGCCTCAGCGGAAGGGAGCTGGGACGTCACAGCCAGAAGACAGTCAAGTAGCAGGATCGGACTGCACTGGGAGGACACTGCAGCATCGGGGACAGGTGAGTAGGGTATTTTTTTTGTTGTTTTTCACCTCCCCTGGCATAAATATATATATTTTTTTTTTTAACAACATATTGACAAAATTATATTGTATTGGGGGTTGGTTAAAAAGGTTATATCTGCCATATAAATAAATAAGCCGTGTTAAATCAGCCTCATAGTATATACACTGTATGAATAGGATGCATGACATTAAATAGGATGCATGACATTTTTTTTTAACATCATGCATCCTATTTGTATGTGTAAATACTATTTATTTATTTATTTATTTTTCTTACTTATATAGCGCCATCATATTCCGCAGCGCTTTACAGACAATGACAGTCACTGTCCCATATAGGGCTCACAATCTACATATGACTGTCAATGTCTGTAAAGCGCTGCGGAATATGATGGCGCTATACAAGTAAGCATATTAAATAAATAAATAAATGGAGCTGATTTAACACAGCTTGTGTGCTAAAAAAAAAGTGATGTACAAGCCATTAAAAAAGTAACAATTATTTTGCGCAAGTGAAAATTTTTGCCAAAAAAAGAGACTTTTTCAGTTTTTCACCACTTTTCTGGCCCTGTCATTTTATCATCATTTACTTCAGTTTTCTAGTGTTAATGATCCCAGAGATCTACATCAGCAAGGAGCTGGTGTGGAGTTCTGTTTAGGTGCACAGACTCCGGAAGACGCGACTAATTTATGTGCGCACCTCATTATAAATTAGGTGCAAAACTCCGGCAGGTGGAAAACATTGTTTTTGATGAATAAGCCATGACTCCCGTCATGTGGATCGCTGTGTCGCCTTGTAACCCCTTCACTCATGTTAGTGAATGGAGTCGCATTGCAACCTGAGGGTCCCAATGCGACTCCATGCACTAATGTGTGAAAGAGTCCCAAGGCGACACAGCGATCTTTGGTTCCATGACGGAAGTTGTAGTGTAGCCATAGCCTTATGCTAGGTTCACAACTGAGGCCATGGGACCCGAATGACTGATAGGTGGACTGTTAACATGGTGGTTACACACAGACACCGGCAGACCCCATTATAATGAGGTCCGCCGGTGTCCGCCATATTCAAACTGAAAGTTACGGACAGAAAAGTCCTCAGCGGTTTCTGCAACTTAGGTATTGTCATGCTGGAGCCCTAGAGCAGGCACCAGCATAACAATACAGTGGGATATTGGTTTTTTTTTTTTTTTTTTTTTTTGGGGGGGGGGGGTTTGGGGGGGACTACAACTCTCAACAGATCCAGAGCATCTGGAGCTGCTGGGGGTTGTAGTTCTCAGAGGGGTCAGTGAAGCTGAAAGATTTAGGGGCAAAATAAGGGGAAAAGTTGTTTTGTGTGTGGGTAAATAGTACTTACCTTCACACTGTTGTTCTGGGCTCCTCTGCTGAATCTCGCCGCCGCGCACAGCGTCATGACGTCATTGACGCATGCAGCAATGCGCTGCAATTTGATTGCCTCCAACAGCTGTCAATCAGGATGCAGGCTTCAGGAGGCAGGCCCATGACAAGGTAGGGACAGTCTTCCGCCGCTGCGCTCCGCCGGCAGCGGCCATCTTTATGGTAGTAAAGTCCGGCCCCTGACCATTACTAATCCACATTTTGTCAATGTAAATGCATTGGTCAGGGGCCCGATCTGGATGGTCAGGGGCCCGATCAGGCCCCTGACCATCCAGATCGGGCCCCTGACCAATGCATTTACATTGGTAAAATGTGGACTAATAGTCGGGGGTCGGGGCCCACCAGGGGATTCACCGGTTCCCCGGTGGGCCAGTCCGACCCTGCCTGTACCTTTCTATCTGTAACTACTGTCACTGTAATGCCTCTACCTTGGAGCTTCTGTATATATTGTTTTTTGTGGCTGTATTATCTATGCTGCTGTAACAAACTGAATTTCCCCATGGTGGGACTATTAAAGGATTATCTTATCTTATCTTAATGAAAGGCAGGTGGCTATGGAAAGCAAAACTAACCCCAAAAAATTCTTAAAATATATACAGTGGGTATTGAAAGTATTCAGAACCCTTTAAATTTTTCACTCTTTGTTTCATTGCAGCCATTTGTTAAAAGCAAAAAAGTTCATTTTATTTCTCATTAATGTACACTTAGCACCCCATCTTGACAGAAAAAAAACAGAAATGTAGATATTTTTGCAAATTTATTAAAAAAGAAAAACTGAAATATCACATGGTCATAAGTATTCAGACCATTTGCTGTGACACTCATATTTAACTCACATGCTGTCCATTTCCTTCTGATCCTCCTTGAGTCGGTTCTACTCCTTCATTGGAGTCCAGCTGTGTTTAATTAAACTGATTGGACTTGATTAGGAAAGGCACACACCTGTCTATATAAGACTTCACAGCTCACAGTGCATGTGAGAGCAAATGAGAATCATGAGGTCAAAGGAACTGCCCAAGGAGCTCAGAGACAGAATTGTGGCAAGGCACAGATCTGGCCAAGGTTACAAAAGAATTTCTGCAGCACTCAAGGTTCCTAAGAGCACAGTGGCCTCCATAATCCTTAAATGGAAGAAGTTTGGGATGACCAGAACTCTTCCTAGACCTGGCCGTCCAACCAAACTGAACAATCGTGGGAGAAGAGCCTTGGTGAGAGAGGTAAAGAAGAACCCAAAGATCACAGTGGCTGAGCTCCAGAGTTGCAGTAGGGAGATGGGAGAAAGTTCCACAAAGTCAACTATCACTGCAGCCCTCCACCAGTCGGGGCTTTATGGCAGAGTGGCCCGAAGGAAGCCTCTCCTCAGTGCAAGACATATGAAAGCCCTCATAGAGTTTGTCAAAAAACACATGAAGGACTCCCAGACTATGAGAAATAAAATTCTCTGGTCTGATGAGACGAAGATTGAACTTTTTGGCGTTAATTCTAAGCGGTATGTGTGGAGAAATCCAGGCACTACTCATCACCTGCCCAATACAATCCCAACAGTGAAACATGGTGGTGGCAGTATCATGCTATGGGGTGTTTTTCAGCTGCAGGGACAGGACGACTGGTTGCAATTGAAGGAAAGATGAATGCGGCCAAGTACAGAGATATCCTGGAAGAAAACCTCTTCCAGAGCGCTCTGGACCTCAGACTGGGCCGAAGGTTCACCTTCCAACAAGACAATGACCCTAAGCACACAGCTAAAATAACAAAGGAGTGGCTTCAGAACAACTCTGTGACCATTCTTGACTGGCCCAGCCAGAGCCCTGACCTCAACCCAATTGAGCATCTCTGGAGAGACCTGAAAATGGCTGTCCACCAACGTTCACCATCCAACCTGACGGAACTGGAGAGGATCTGCAAGGAAGAAAGGTAGAGGATCCCCAAATCCAAATGTGAAAACTTGTTGCATCATTCTCAAGAAGACTCATGGCTGTACTAGCTCAAAAGGGTGCTTCTACTCAATACTGAACAAAGGGTTTGAATACTTATGACCATGTGATATTTCAGTTTTTCTTTTTTAATAAATTTGCAAAAATATCTACATTTCTGTTTTTTTTTTCTGTCAAGATGGGGTGCTGAGTGTACATTAATGAGAAATAAAATTAACTTTTTTGCCTTTAGCAAATGGCTGCAATGAAACAAAGAGTGAAAAATTTAAAGGGGCCTTAATACTTTCCATACCCACTGTAAATGCAAAAAAAAAAAAAACAAGGACAGAACATGTACATCCCCTAAATAATGTGGGGAAACTGTTTGAGGGGCTCTTAAAGGGCTATATACACGAGTATGTGACTATACGCAATATTGTAAGTGACAGACAGCATGGCTTTAAAGACAGAAGTTGTCAGACTAACCTGATTTGCTTTTATGAAGAGGTGAGTAGATGTCTGGACAGGGGAAAGCTGTGGATATAGTGTTCCTGAACTTTGCAAAGGTTTTTTGACTCTGTCCCTCATAGATGTTTAATGGGTAAAATCAGGTCCATTGGCTTGGAAAATATAGTTTGTAATTAGATTGAAAACTGGTTAAAGGATCATATTCAGAGAGTTGTGGTCAATGACTGCAGCTCAGACTGGTCCTCTGTTATAAGTGGTGTAGCCCAGGGTTCAGTGCAGGGTCCGCTGTTATTTAACATATGTATTAATGATATAGAAGATGAGATTAATAGCATTGTCTCTATTTTTGCAGATGACACCAAGATATGCAGTACAATACAGTCTATGGAGGATGCACGTAGGTTACAAGCAGACTTGGACAGTCTGAGTGTTTGGGCATCCACATGGGATATGAGGTTCAATGTGGATAAATGTAAAGCTATGTGTAAGCCGTGTACCGGGGTGGGCTCCCCAGGATACAGCGAAGTCACGAACAAAGGAAACGACTCCAAATCAATTTAGTAAAAACAAGATTTTAATTAGTGTAGTAACACCCCTTTACCAAAAAAACACTCTCAACTATTTACATTCACTCAACCAGTAAGCTGAGACCCTGGTGTTGTACAGCGCGGTGCCCTCTCATGTGCGGCTCCAATATACTCCAAGCTTTTACCTATCTGCAGGCTGCAACTAACCAGCCACTTGTTACCTTTTATCACCCTAGTCACAGGTCACAGGTACAATTCAGTGAGTGTGACAGGGGCACCAGCGGTATAACACTAGAGCTTACAAACTTATCACAATACCCCTATTCCCCTCAAACAAAGTACAACCAAGTAAATATAATAGTAGGTCAGCTTGCAAGCCAAAGAAATGTGACAATGTATAAAATGTCACTTCTAGACTTCCTCAGAAGCTCCTCTCTGGGAGTTACAAGTCTATAGAATTATCTGAGTCTTAGTCCTTACTACCGTATAGGTAGATAATTCACCAGTGTGGCCTGTGAAGATGAGGATGTCTAACTAGTCTAACTACAGGCCCTTACTCAGTCCCAAGCAATTTGCGCCAAAAATGTAATGCGGTGCGTGCACAATTACTTCTCTTACTGACCCGGGTCTCTTGTGTACCTTTTAGCCTTTGTCTGGAACAGCTGAAAGCGGGGCTCATCCAGAAAACATGCGATCTCACTGACAGGGCCACTTCTCAGCCGGGTCCTTGATAGCAATCTTCTCCTTCAGGATGCTGCCTGAACAAACCCTGGAACAGTCTCTGCTTCAGCTCCACCTTGCTATATTTTGGATTCCTTAGGAATCTTCCTTCTCTCACTTCAGTCCTTCTTCTTCTAAAAGCTCAAAGCACACTCCTAAGATGGCTGCCACACACACTCTGCTCCTTCTTGTAGTTCCACCTCTGCAGAACAGGGTCTCCACGTCACTACTCCAGGTAATTACAGAATTACAGTCTTTTCTCCTTTCTGAGGTAACAGTGGCCTCTTCTGGTCAAACAACCAAATGTCAGTTTATAAAAAAAAATAAAATTACTTACAGAAACAGGTACATTCATAACATGAGGGCTGTTTCCCCATCTTACATGCCACCCCACTAGAGGTTGACGTCCCTGGCAACCTTCCCCATACAAACTCATCCTGCGCATAGCGCTGTGGGCAGAGGCGTAGCTAGGGGTTCAGCACAGGGGGGGCGAACACATCCAAGTGGGCCCCCAACTCAGGTATACCAACACCATCACTATACGGTGACCGTATATTGGTATATAGTGGTTCTACACAGGGCTGTGAAGACCAGTTACGTAAATACAGTACAGGAACAATGTTGTGACTTACAGGTAACATCTCTGACGGTTTACATTTATCGTCTCTTCCATCTGGACCGCCATGACCACTTCTTCCAGCTGTGACTTGTAAAGTTTGTAAGACAGACATCTTTGGCTCCTCACTTTTCCAGGCACCTGACCCACATTGTCCTCAACTACATAAAATCTCCATCCTGCTGCTACCCCAATTATAAAATATATGATATAAAATCCCCTGGAAATGAATAATAACCCCATGTGCCTTTTTAATTTAATAATGCTCCTATGTGCCCCATTTATTTAATACTGTCCCTCAATTAATAATTCCCCCTAATTAATAATGCCCTGTGTAACCCCTTAAATCAATTTAATGCCCGAGTGCCACCTAAAATTAATATTGCCCAATTCCCCTATTATTAATTACACCCTCTTATGTCTCCTTGTATAAATTATGCCCTCTTACATAAATGCCCCTCTGTATTAATAATACCTATTAATAAACCCTTTGTATTAAAGACGACCTTTCATGTTCTCATGCATATGCAGTTTTATATACCACTAGAAAGCTGACAGTGCACTGAATTTAGTGCACTGTCGGCTTTCCCGTTATGTGCCCCGGTGGAGGAGATATCGGTGCCGTTAGTTTCGGCACCGATCTCTCCCCACCGTTAGAAGGGCATTCCTGACAGTCTAGCGCCATCGCTGGGCTGTGAGGAACGTCCCCCCCCCAAGACTTGTACTGGGGGAGGGGGGCCTTCCTCATAGCTCAGCGTCATCGCAGGGCGGTAAGGAACGCCCCCTCTGACAGTACAAGGCTATGTTAGAGTACTGTGAGGGAGGTCTTCCTCACAGCCCAGCGATGACACTAGACTGTCAGGAACGCCCTTCTGACAGTGGGGACAGATATGTGCACTAACGGCACTGATATCTCCTCCATCGGGGCACACAACAGGAAAGCCGACTGTCTGCTTTCTAGCGGTATATAAAATCACAGGTTCATGAGGACATGAAAGGTCCGCTTTAAAGGGGTTGTCCAGGAAGTGGACAAAACACAGTGGAGGTGGAGTACGTGATAAAAAAATCATACTCAGGCTGGGTTCACACCAACACTTGAACCCCGTTGAGGGATTCTGTCCCCCATTCCGTTTGAAAATTGCGGAAATACGTGACTGCTGAGGCCATCAGTGGCCTCAATATTGGCTGGAAAGGACCCAGTCATGTATATGAGTGACATCATCGAGTCTTTTCCAGTCACTGCTGAGGCCAATCACGTGCAGTGCAGGACTTGTGGCAGGGAAGCGGCGTGCGTGTGCCTGGACAGAAAGCAGAGGGCTGAGGACATAGGTAGCCCGGGAACAAGTGAGTATTTTTTTTTATGTTTCACCTTCCCCGCCTCCTCTGCAGTTTGCCCAATACAATCCTTACCAGTAAACTTTATTATTCCCTAGAAAACCCCTTTAATACTGCCCCAATGCCCCTTAATATTATCTCCCCTTACATTCATACAGACCCCACTGACCTTTCACTATAATTTATATCCTCTTTTATTAAAGCCCCCAATTCCCAATGCTCCCAACTGACCTCTTATATGTATTCCCCCCCCATCCCCCCACCCCCAATTACAATGCCCAAAGTGAGTTAAATAAAAAGTCGATGCTACTCACCTACCTCCGATCCCCCGAGGAGGAGTCTCCACCGCCGGCACTGCCACCGCTTACTGAAGAAGCAGGACCTGCGTCCTGGCACGGACGGCGCAGGACAATGACGTCATCGCACAGACGTCTGTACCAGGACGCAGACGTCTTAGGGCAGCTCGTAGGCCACAGGCCTGAAGTGGCTTGTGGTTTATGAGCTATGTACGAAGAGAGAATGTATTTTAACTGTATCGGTGTCATGCAGACGCCGATGCAGTTAATATGTGAGGGCAACCTGTGTTGTGGCAGCCCCGAAGTGGGCCCGTGAGAATCAGTGGGCTCGGGGCCACTGCCCCCCCGCTAGCTACGCCTCTGGCTGTGGGGGTACACCAGCATTGGACCTGGCCGTCCTACGCAGAGTCACAGGATAAGGGGTATTGGGCACATCCAATGGTGGTTGGTCTGCAGGCTGTGTAACTCTCTCACTGGGTGGCAAACTTGTCACGACTGGGGTCCCCGGAGTGACTGGGGCAGGGACAACCCACCATTCATTGTCTAAGGGAGGTTCCCTAGTACTAGGGTTAGGGGCAAGCACCTCCTCGTAGGCCACTGGTTGCTCAAAGTTACAGAGTCTTAACATATTACGGTGAAGGTTCCTTGAGGGTCCCCCAGTCCCTATTGGCTCTACTTCATACACTGGGATATCAGGGTCTACCATCTGCTTCACTATATACGGAACTGCCTCCCAGCACCCATCCAATTTTCCAGTTGGCCTCTTGGCCCTGACGATCACACGGTCACCTGGAGCATACCCATCCCTCTGCACTGGCCCTGGGTTGGTGTGCACTATTTGTCTCAGGCGTTCACCCACAACCTTGTGTACTGCTCTCAGTCGGCGACGGTGCTCTTGTACCCATGCGGTAGTGCTCCTTGGTGGAGGCTGCATCGAATCTGGCATGTGGAGATTCTCAATCTCCTGGCCTGCTCTCCTAAATATCAGCATGTGTGGAGAGTAACTAGTGGTGTTGTGTACTCTATTGTTATAGGCCCACATCAGCGCAGGTAAGTACTCTGGCCACCGAGCTTTTTGATTATCCTCTAAAGTCTGCAGCATCTGTATCAAGGTGCGGTTGAACCGCTCGCACGCCCCATTCCCTTGCAGATCACATGGGATCGTGCGGGAACATTCGATACCATAGAGCTGATACAGTTCACTCATCAAAGCACCCTGAAAACATGCCCCCTGATCTGAATGGATTCTCTGCGGACACCCAAACTCTTGTATAAAGTGCTTACAGACTGCCTCAGCAGCTGATTCAGCTGTCTGATCTTTGGTGGGTACAGCCACTGCATATTTTGTAAAGTGGTCCATCATGACCAAACAGTAAGAGTGTCCTGAGGTAGAGTACCCAATCTGTACATAGTCAATCATTAAGATTTCTAGGGGGGCAGATGTTTGAATAGTTTGTACAAGGGCCCGTTGCTTGGGGGTTTTACTCAGCCCGCAGGACCGACACTTGAGGCATGCCTCGGTTACCATTTCTCCCAAATCTGGACAATATATGAATCGCTGGAGCCACTGGTATGTCTTGGCACTCCCAAAATGAGCCCCCCTCTCATGGGCTTCCTGAGCGGCTGCTGGTCCCAATGACATAGGGATGACAACCTGTTGCCAGTACTGCAGCTCTGACTGTATGTATATGGTCCGGCACAGGAGCGCCTGGGTAACACTCAGCTTATCCCACTGTCTCAATAACTTCTGACCCTCTTGAGTTGGGCTGGCCCGGTCATCCAGGCGGGGCCAGATGTTAGTCCGAATCCACTCTTTCACTTTCCAGAGGTCTGGGCAGCTATTTTGAACCCTTTCCCAATCTTCCAATGTCTTCCCCAACACCATCGGCATCCCTGAAGCCATCCCACTTGAATGTGTTATGTTCTGGAATGGCGGTACTCTGCCGAGGTGTGGGATTTCAATGTCTTCTAGCCCTTCGTCCCCACTCTTGGTCGGCAATCCTACACAGACTCGGGAGAGAGCATCAGCGTTGCCATTCTCCTTTTTGACCGGAACTGGATGCGGTATTGGTACTTGGAAAGGCGAGCCATCCATCTCTGCTCAAGGGCGCCTAGCTTGGCGTTTTCCAAGTGCGCAAACGGGTTATTGTCCGTCATCACAATCACTTCTGCACCCATCAGATACTCTGCAATTCTTTCAGCCATGGCCCATACCAGCGCCAAAAGCTCCAACTTAAAGGAGCTATAGTTGTAAGGGTTACGCTCCGACTCCCTTAGAGACCGACTGCCATAGGCAATCACCCTCTCCCGTCCGTCTTGAACTTGAGATAGCATGGCTCCAAGACCATGTAAACTTCCATCCGTGTACAACAAGAACGGACTATCAAACCGTGCATAGGCCAAGATCGGGACACTGGTCAGAGTTCTTTTCAACGCCTCAAAGGCTCCTTGCAGTCTTGGCCCCCACTCAATGGGGCGATTCTTGGGTCCTCTAGCTGTGCCTCTCAGCAGCTCATTTAGTGGAATGGCGAGATGTGCGAACTTGGGTATAAATCTACTGTAATAACCGGCCAATCCTAGAAAGGCCTGCACTTCCCATAGGGTTCTTGGTTGGGGCCACTTCTGGACGGCCTCCACCTTGATGGGGGCTGGTTGTACCCCTTCCGGAGTGACCGCATGTCCCAAATACTCTATTCGCTGCCGAAACAATTGGCACTTCTTAGGCTTGATTTTTAGCCCATGGTGTCGCAGTCGTTCTAGGACCTGCTGCAACTTTTGAAGATGATCTTCGAATGAAGTCCCAAACACCACAACATCATCCAGATATATCAGTACTGACTCAAAGTTTAGGTCACCCAGACAGAGCTCCATCAACTGCTGAAATGTCCCTGGAGCTTTGGACAGACCAAACGGCATTCTGTTGAACTCATAGAGTCCCATGGGTAAGATAAAGGCTGTCATCGCCTTGTCCTTTTCGGCCACTGGCACTTGCCAATAACCACTGGCCAGGTCAAGCGTGGTGAAATACTTGGCATGACCCAGGGAGGATAGTGTCTCTTCGATCCATGGAAGAGGATAGGCATCGCGGACGGTCTGAGCATTCAGTTTCCGGTAATCTACACAGAACCTGAGACTTCCGACTTTCTTCCGCAACAGGACCACCGGAGCAGCCCACGGGCTTTTACTCTCCTGTATAACCTGATTCTCCAGCATGCTGGCCACCATATCTTTCACCTCCTGATACATCTTGGGCGGGATTTGCCTGTATCGTTCAATGGCAGTAGCACACCCGAAGTCTTCATCATATCTTGAGAACGCCTCTTGGAACTCCCACAGAGTGTCTTCCAGAAGTTTCTTTTGCCCCGGGGTCAGAGACCGGGGGTCCACTCCCATCAGAGACATGATCACTCGACCATTCCATTCTGCTGTTGGGGTCTGTTTTTGCTGGACCTCCACAGCATAGGTCCAAGCCGACCTCCCATCAGGCTGTAGCGTGAAGCTCTTCCGGCGAAGGACGTCGCCCTCGGGCACATAAACTTCAGCCAGCAGGGTATTCCCAGGAACGATTAACTCACTGTCCAAGACAGTGTATAGGCACGCAGCCATCTTTCACAGTGGAGAGTGCTCGGGCTACCAGAGGGC
This sequence comes from Leptodactylus fallax, assembly GCA_947044405.1. NCBI lineage: Eukaryota > Metazoa > Chordata > Amphibia > Anura > Leptodactylidae > Leptodactylus > Leptodactylus fallax. The sequence goes on along the minus strand of CAMRHE010000128.1, from coordinate 4,110,314 downwards.
GGGTCTGTTTTTCTCCCTGCGGAGCAGGCTCTATCAGGACCTCTAGTCCATTCAGTGGTCATCCAGCCCCCACTGGAAGCATCAAAATTTTCTCCTGGCGCAGTGGAATCTTCACTGGAGCACTAAGCGGTACCTTCACGTTCCCAATAGAGCGCCCTGATATGATGCTCTTTTGCAAACTACAGCTCCTCACCATCTGCTGTAGGACCTTCTGAGTTAGCCAGTGTGTGGTGGCCCGCTGCCAGTATTTAGGCCCTTCCTTGGCATAAAGGTGATGATCTAGGTCTCTCAGCACGTTCATGCCCAGCGTTACATCTAATCCTCTTCTGGATAGATGGTCTACCAGCACGATCCCCTTTTTGCCAATGTCTTGCCCAAACAGCCGAACCCGCATCCAGACGATCCCTTGTACGTCCATTGCACCATTATTGGCAGCTGTCAACCTGATGACACTTCCATCTTCCGGCTCCATCATATGTCCGAAGTGTCTCTCGATGAACTCCAGAGGCATCAGGGTGCACTCTGATCCAGTGTCAACTAGGCAGTGTACCTTCTGGCCCTCCAGCTCGGCTTCCATAACGGGGCTGCTAGCATATAAGTAGCATTCATCGCGTATGGGGCTTAGTTTTTGGTGAACCGCCACAGGACGCCCCGTTACTGCAGCGGATGGAAGTTTAAAGCCGGCTCGGGTTCTATCTGTCCCTGACACTCTCTGGCGATATGGCCATACTGTCGGCAGCTCCAGTAGAGGGGTCCCCTCGATCCCCGCACACCAGATGGGCCTTGGTTGGTGGGCCCTCGCACCCGAGGTACTCTCGGTGGAAGAGGGCAGGGTGATGTGACCCTTTCCGGAGCCATGGATGAACCTGCTTTCATCTGGGACACCTCCAGTCGGAGTTCTCTCATTTCTGCCCGTAGAGCCTGGATTACATCCTTCAAGGACCCCACGTCTTCAGCACCTACTCGGGCCCCTGTCATTTGGGTGCTACTCACTGCCTTCACACTTACAGCCATGGGCTCTTCTTCCCTTTCTACAGCAGCCAGGTAAACATTGTAGAATGTCAGGTTGGCATCTGCCCGAGTCATCACTTGCAATTTATCCTGTAAAAACTTATTGGATAATCCTAAGATGAATTGCTCTCGTAGTAGTCGGTCTACGTCTTTGAAGGCTCCCATAGCCTCCGAATCTCGCCGCCACACTTCATTCAGTATTTCCTGTAAGGTGTTAGAGTATTGCATTAAAGCATCACCCTCTCGCTGTGATCGATTAAAGAAGTTGCTTCGTAACTGTGCTACTTTGGTACACCCTCCCTGAGCTCCCTCTAGCAGGGTGAATATTTTTTCCAAGGTGTCTCTCTCTGATTCAGGCCATACCATCACTGTCCGTCTAGTGTCACCTTCTAGGGCCCCCAATGCTATCTCTGCATGCAGCCCGAAATCAGGTTACTCAATTTAACTACGCTTCGTACCCTTTTGGTCCAGTCCTGCAACGTCATATTATTACCGTCAAACTTTGGCAGATGCTGCATTAGTGCCCCAGCTGATAAGTACCCTACTTGGGCTGGCATGACTGGTACTGGGGCTGGTAACTCTTGCTGTGCAGGGGCACCCTGGACCAGTGCAGCTGGAGCCGGGAGATTAATTCCCGCTACGTTCCCGTCCATGACGGTTGCTGTATCCCGCCAACTACGCCAAGTTGTAAGCCGTGTACCGGGGTGGGCTCCCCTGGATACAGCGAAGTCACGAACAAAGGAAGCGACTCCAAATCAATTTAGTAAAAAACAAGATTTTACTTTGTGTAGTAACACCTCTTTACCAAAAAAAACACTCCCAATTATTTACATACACTCAGCCAGGAAGCTGAGGCCCTGGTGTTGTACAGCGCAGTGCCCTCTTATGTGCAGCTCCAAAACACTCCAAGCTTTCACCTATCTGCAGGCTGCAACTAACCAGCCGCTTGTTACCTTTTTATCACCCTAGTCACAGGAACAATTCAGTGAGTGTAATAGGGTCACCGGCGGTATAACACAAGATCTTACAAACTTATCAAAATATCCCTATTCCCCACAAACAAAGTACAACCGAGTAAATATAATAGTAGGTCGGCTTGCAAGCCAAAGAAATGTGACAATGTATAAAATGTCGCTTCTAGACTTCCTCAGAAGCTCCTCTCTGGGAGTTACAAGTCTATAGAACTCTCTGAGTCTTAGTCCTTACTACCGAATAGGTAGATAATTCACCAGTAGTGTGGCCTGTGAAGAGGAGGATGCCTAACTAGTCTAACTACAGGCCCTTACTTAGTCCCAAGCAAAACATTGTAATGTGGTGCGTGCACGATTACTTCTCTTACTGATCCAGCTTTGTTGTGTACCTTTTAGCCTTGGTCTGGAACAGCTGGAAGCAGGGCTCATCCAGAAAACATGCGATCTCACTGACAGGGCCACTTCTCAGCCAGGTCCTTGATAGCAATCTTCAACTTAGGATGCTGTCTGAACAAACCCTGGAACAGTCTCTGCTTCAGTACCCCCTTGTTATATCTCTGATCCCTTAGGAATCCTTTTCCTCTCACTTCAGTCCTTCTTCTTCTAAAAGCTCAAAAGCACACTCCTAAGATGGCTGCCTTACACACTCTGCTCCTTCTTGTACCACCTCTGCAGAACAGGGTCTCCATGTCACTACTCCAGGGAATTACAGAATTACAGTCCTTCCCATTTCTGAGGTAACAGTGGCCTCTTGTGGTCAAACAAACAAATGTCAGTTTATAAAAAAGAATAAACTTATTTATAGAAACAGGTACATTCATAACATGAGGGCTGTTTCCCCATCTTACATGTTCATTCATTGTTAGCATACACATTTTAACAATATGTGTTCCTCTTCTCATGAATTATTGACATAGTTTCTCATTCAGTATAGATTATTACAGAGCCATTTTCTTTTGGATTTTGTTTTAACAGCTTCCACTCTGCAGTAAAAATGCTATGTTAGCATTATTCTCCAGGTCAGTACAATCACCGTGATACCAAATTTATTTAGTTTTTTTCTTTTTTTGCAGGACAATATGTAGTTTTTATTGATACCATGATGGTGAATGTATTTATGTTTTGATTACTTTTTATTTCATTTTTATAGGCAAATTTGCAAAAAAATACCAAATCAGTCATTTGAATTTTTTCCTGCTATGGTGTTTACCATATGAGACAAATGTTTTTATATTTTAATAGTTTGAGAATTTTTGGACTTAGGGATGCCTAATGTGTTTATGTTTACTTTTATTTATTTATATTTATATGTGATCGAGGGAAAGGGGATGATTTCAACTTTTAGGGTTTTTTAATTTTTTTATATTTTTTAAATTTAAATAAAAAATTTAATTTTTTTTTTTTTTTTTTTTTTTTAGCCCTCTAGGGGAGTTGAACATGTGATCTTCAGATCACCTGTGCCATGGACTACAAGACTACTGTATTGTAGTCTATGGCAAATTAGCTATGTAACTATTGAAGCCTCCTGCAGGCAGATTTCAGTAGTTACTGTCCTTTGGCAGGACTTTCAGAAGGCACCCGGCTGCCATGGTAATGGGATGGCTCCGACGTTACAGAGCACGATAGGGAAAGTGATAGTTGCCAGGTCCCTGCTGTATGAAACAGAACAGACCCAGCAGCTATTGCACATACGTCCTGGTGCATGTAGGGGTTAAGAGAGTACCTGCTTTTCATTTACTTCATAGCCATAGGTTACATCATAAATTAGATATTAACTTTGATATGGGATCATTGTTTATTTTTTGTTTCTCGTTGTATAATTTATACCTTTGTTTCTGTTTTATTTTGGAGATTCTATGCGACAACCCAATACTGCATCTATGTTATATTTATTAAAAATAGCATAATAGCTCTTACATAGAAATATATATTACCTTATTTACAGCTTTGTCCAGACATTAAAATTTCAATGAAGGAAGCCACACGACCGAAAATCTGGGATGTACTGGATGACTTGATTTTTCATATATTACTTACATATGTTCAGTTCATATTATGTTGCCTGGATTTGACTAGGGAAGGGAGAATGGGTTCATCCCGAATATTTCAAGTTATTTGGTTTTTAATGAAACCAAACAAATGGCGTTTCACTTTGGACAAGCAAAAATGGCCGCGATACAAGAAAATGGCTGCCGTCAGGTGTTATACCTGGAAATATAGAGCAGACAATGTCATGTGTGCAGTGACTCACACACCACGTGATAGCAACATTTGACAGCCCCTCAGCCAATAGTAGGTGGACCTTACAGTGCTGATGTCATATACACTATATAATCTGATGCTCGTGATCTCAGTCTTTATTTGCTGTAATGGTGGAAATGCACACACATCTGTGTTCTATCTCAATGGATCTCATAGCTAATGCTATTAGCTAGGCTATAGGCAGCACAAGTCAGAATTGAAAACTGAACAATACTGTAGTTCTAGGAGTACTTAGAGAGAATCAAGCAATATACAGGAACATTAGTAGTGCAGTGCTAGAATTGAATATATAGACAAAGACAGGACAGGTTCAGTCACTGAGTCTGCAGAGCAGACAGTTAACCCACGCAATAATCTATAATCTTGTCTGACAGTACTTGTAATAGAACAATTTTATCTCTTCTCTACTCACATACCACATTCTTTCTAGAATTGTAGATCTGAACAGAATATTTTAATCCTTTCTCGTCCTTATCAACATTATCACTACATTATTATTAACATTATCACCAACTGTTTCTCCTCCTCTTACATGACAACATCAGTCATCCATAAGGGAATGTGTGGCTCACAACTGGCCAACCTGGTCACTGCCATACAACTTAGTGGATTCCACTGCATTTCAACAACTAATGGCATGTGCTCAACCTCGATGGAGGATATGTAGCTGCCATTATTTTTCTAGGAATTCTGTTCCTGCTTTATATTGGCATGTGTTGGAGAACATGTGTCTTTCCTTGGATACATCAGTCTGGGGGAAAGGTGTACGCCACTGTCGACACATGGAGCAGCAATTATGGACAAGGAAAATACATGGCTTTCACGACCCACTGGGTCAATGTTTTGAGTGGCAGAGGCCACAATCCAGAAACGTAGCAAGGCCAGGTGCTAGTTCCACCCAGATTGTGCAGGCCCAATTCTGACACCATGCAGGGCCCATCCACCTCCTCTAGATCCTCCTCTCTGGACCATTTCTCACCACCATCTTCACCATAGTATGCTATGGCTTCCACTCCTCTTCCACCTCCACCCTCATTTCATGGGTGTATGGTGAAGTGCTGCCATGTGGTTTTGCAATTAATGAGCCTGGATCAGAGGAGCCACACAGCGGAAGAACTGCTTCGCTGTATCCTGCAGCAAGTATCCCGCTGGATGGCTTCTCGCCAACTACAACTGGGCAACATTGCCAGCGTCAATGTCACCAATATTGTTGTTGCGCTGAAGTTAGGATGAATAACACATTGTACCTGTATGGTGCATCTGGTGGTTTGTCATTTTATTAACCTGTATAGTGGCTTAAAAGAGGTGATCTTGATAGAAAAATCACTACACATTTCAGTAGTTCTTATGTTGCAAAAAGCACCCTGTTCAATTTGCAGCAACAAAACGGTCTGTGTGAGCAGTAGAAGGTGGTGAACAATTATTGCATGCAGGGACAATGTGTTACTTTGAGATACGTTATTGGAGGCTCAAGAGGGAAGTGTGCCAGATTCTCAAGCCCTTTGAAGAAGACACCAAATTTGTCAGCAGGAACGACTGCAGCATCAGCAATGTAATTCCTCTATTGTTTCTTACAGGAAACCTTTACACTCATGTAACAAGGGACAAAAAAGGAGGAACAGTTTCCACCTCTTAGTCAATGTTATCGCCCTGTGTTGATGGTGGAGGATACAGGTCATTATAATAGAGGAACTGGGACTCCTAGACTGGAAAAGGAGGAAGAGGAAAAAAAAAATCTCTCCCTTGATATGTTACAGGCATAGCCAGGAGAGGAGGCTGACCCTTATCTGTTTCAAGGAGAAGATGATGAAGATGACGACAAACTGCTTACACAGCAACAAATGTATTATTAGCATCAAGCAGAGGGAAGAGTTCTGGACGGCAGTGCTCTTAGACCCTCGCTATAAAGACAAAATGGGGGAATTCTTCCCTGCTTCCCAAAAGGAAGAAAAGTTAGAATATTATCAGGATAGATTCCACAGTGTTTAGGGAGAGCACTGCAACTGCCACTTGCACACGTACCCAGGTGGCCTCTGCCCGCTCCCAGTCCACCTCACTCAGCCAGCGTTCCACCTCCTCTGCCAGTACCACAAGTGTCAGGAGGAGAGAAAGCAGCAGCAGCCAGGCCAAGTATAGCATCTGAAAGCTGATGAACCAAAAATCTTCCGTCTCAGAGCGCTAACCAGAGCCGCAACAGGCAATTGACACCCACCAGCTGGTACAGTTGTACCAGGTAGCGTGGAAAAAATTACTTTTATCAAAATGAATCAGGCATGGATCTGTGAGGATTTTTAAACACCAGCTGATGCCTCTGAATAGTGGTGTCACTGTCTACCTTTATCATCATCTTCCATTTACTGTACTGCTGCTGATACTACTCCTAAATAGCTACCAGTACCACCACTGCTACCACTCAGGCAGACATGTCCTGCAGCCTGCTCCGTCATATTATGCACTGTCACATATGTTCCTACAGCTGCCTAGTGCCTACCACCACTACCACCACATCAAATTCTACTATAGCACACTGTTGGTGCCATTACCACAGTGTTGTTATAAAAAAATAAATAAATAAATAAATAATAATAATAATAATAATTTCACATCTGCTCCCATCACGGGATAATTTTTTTTTTTTTTTTTTTTTTTTGTTGTTGTATAATCCTTCATTCTTTTCAAGTGGCTTACAAAATGTGTCTCCCAAATAACAATAAGCCCCAGTAGCACTTACAAGCCATCAAAACAGGCAAATTTTTCTACAAAATCATTGCTTTTTGTAATATAACTGCCTTGTGTTTCTAAAAACCATGGGCATGCACGTTCCCCTAATAAATTGGTAATTTTTGGATCATCTTAATTGTTAAATGCGTAAAAGCTAGTGTCAGCACAGTGTATGGTTAAAGTCTGAGTTTGTATCCTCCGCTTACCATTCTTTTTTCCATAGACATACATGTCACATTTACTTTGACTTAACTTCTGCTGTATTTGCCTAAGGCCCCTTGCAGACGACCGTGGCCGTGATCAGTGTGCTATCCGTGTAAGTGCGGGCCGACAGTCCGGGCCGCAAAATATAGAACAGGTCCTATTCCTGTCCTATTTTGCGTCCCTTGCTTCCGTGGCTCCTATTCATTTAATGAAAAGGGCCGCGGAAGCATGGTTTGTGCACACGGGTGACAGACACCAATCTAATTAAAATGAATCCTGCAAATAACTGTTTAGTAAACCGCAAGCCATTTCAGGCCTGCAGTTTACAAGACACCCGAGATCACAGACAGCAGACGTCTGCTTCTCAGCACAGGCGGGCGCAATGATGTAACAACATCGTGCCTCCTGCGCTGAGAGACAATCGTCCTATGCATGGACAGGGAGGAGGCGGTGGCTCTGTTCATCAGAGGATTGCAAGTAGGTGAGTAAAACTTTCATTTTTAGTTTTTTAGTGCAGTTGTGGGTAATTTAATAGTATAAGGGGTGGTTAGGAGGGGGAATTATAACTATAAGGGAGGATTCATTAGAGAGAATTAGGACGATGGGGGGGTCATTTATATAAGGGCTATTAGGGGGCATTATGAATACAAGGGGGAGGTTATTTACTATAAGGGGTCATTAGGGGCATCATTTACAGAGCCTTGTGAAAGTATTTGGCCCCCTTGAACATTTCAACCTTTTGCCACATTTCAGGCTTCAAACATAAGGATAAAAAATTTAAATTTTTTTGGTGAAGAATCAACAACAAGTGGGACACAATTGTGAAGTGGAACGAAATTTATTGGATATTTAAACTTTTGTAAAAAATAAAAAACTGAAAAGTGGGGCGTGCAATATTATTTGGCCCCTTTACTTTCAGTGCAGCAAACTCACTCCAGAAGTTCAGTGAGGATCTCTGAATGATCCAATGTTGTCCTAAATGACTGATGATGATAAATATAATCCACCTGTGTGTAATCAAGTCTCCGTATAAATGCACCTGCTCTGTGATAGTCTCAGGGTTCTGTTTAAAGCGCAGAGAGCATCAAGAAGACCAAGGAACACACCAGGCAGGTCCGTGATACTGTTGTGGAGAAGTTTAAAGTCGGATTTGGATACAAAAAGATTTCCCAAACTTTAAACATCCCAAGGAGCACTGTGCAAGCGATCATATTGAAATGGAAGCAGTATCAGACCACTGTAAATTTACCAAGACCCGGCCGTCCATCTAAACTTTCATTTCAAACAAGGAGAAGACTGATCAGAGATGCAGCCAAGAGGCCCATGATCACTCTGGATGAACTGCAGAGATCTACAGCTGAGGTGGGAGAGTCTGTCCATAGGACAACAATTAGTCGTACACTGCACAAATCTGGTCTTTATGGAAGAGTGGCAAGAAGAAAGGCATTTCTCAAAGATATCCATAAAAAGTCTCGTTTAAAGTTTGCCACAAGCCACCTGGGAGACACACCAAACAGGTGGAAGAAGGTGCTCTGGTCAGATGAAACCAAAATCGAACTTTTTGGCCACAATGCAAAACGATATGTTTGGCGTAAAAGCAACACAGCTCATCACCCTGAACGCACCATCCCCACTGTCAAACATGGTGGTGGCAGCATCATGGTTTGGGCCTGCTTTTCTTCAGGAGGGACAGGGAAGATGGTTAAAATTGATGGGAAGATGGATGGAGCCAAATACAGGACCATTCTGGAAGAAAACCTGTTGGAGTCTGCAAAAGACCTGAGACTGGGACGGAGATTTATCTTCCAACAAGACAATGATCCCAAACATAAAGCAAAATCTACAATGGAATAGTTCACAAATAAACGTATCCAGGTGTTAGAATGGCCAAGTCAAAGTCCAGACCTGAATCCAATCGAGAATCTGTGGAAAGAGCTGAAAACTGCTGTTCACAAACGCTCTCCATCCAACCTCACTGAGCTCGAGCTGTTTTCCAAGGAAGAATGGGCAAGAATTTCAGTCTCTCGATGTGCAAAACTGATAGAGACATACCCCAAGCGACTTGCAGCTGTAATCGCAGCAAAAGGTGGTGCTACAAAGTATTAACTTAAGGGGGCCGAATAATTTGGCACGCCCCACTTTTCAGTTTTTTATTTTTTACAAAAGTTTAAAATAACCAATAAATTTCGTTCCACTTCATGATTGTGTCCCACTTGTTGTTGATTCTTCACCAAAAAATTAAAATTTTGTATCTTTATGTTTGAAGCCTGAAATGTGGCAAAATGTTGAAAAGTTCAAGGGGGCCAAATACTTTTGCAAGGCACTGTATATAAGGGGTCATTAGGGGGTATTATGAACATAAGGGGGGTGGTCATTTATATAAGGGGTCATTAGGGGTGCAGTATTTATGTCAGGGGGAATCAGGGGCATAACATAAGGGGAAAATTAATATAATTAAGGTGGCACTTGGGCTTTATCTTTATTAAGGCCAAGGCCCCACGTAGCATCACACAGCAAAAAAGCACTGCATGACAAATCGCTGCAGTTATGCATTTTTCTGCTTTCATTATACCTATAGAAAGCCATCAGCTTTTCCGTAGCTGTAATTGACATGCTGCAATTTTCAAAACCACAACAGTTTTGGAAATCGCAACATATCCGCTGCACGTATTATTCCGCAATGTGTGGATGGGATTTGCAAGAATCCCATCCACTTTGCAGGAACTGTAAAATGCAGTTTTTTTCCGCTGCATTTTTGCCACGTGGGGGCCCCGGCCTTAAGGAGTTTTCCAACTTATTTTTATTGATGATCTATCCTCAAAATAGATAATGAGAGATAAGTGAATCCCCACTGATCAGTTGTATGAAGAGGCTATGGCTCCTGTCTATATCACACACTGTCTGTTTATGGTGACCGTGTGATGTAATTCCAGTCTTGTCACATAGATGTGTATAGGACGAGGCTGTAGTTACATTACATGGCCGCTATGAGATGAATGACACTATGTAAACAGAGAAACAGTCACGTCACTTACACAGGTACCGCGGGTTCATTCAAACAGCTGACCCTGGGGGTCCCGGGTATTGGAACTCCACTAATTTTTTTTTTACCTTTTGTTTACCTTTTAATTAGGAAACACCTGGGGCATTATTAATAATGGGTACTATTTATGGGGGTACACAGGGACGTTATTAATTTAAAGATGCACTTGGGGGTATTATCAGTGGTGAACCTAGCCTCTTTGGTGCCTGAGGCAGACTATAGAAAGACGCCCCCCCCCCCCCAAAAAAAACAACAAAAACAAAAAAAAAAAAAACTGAGTTTCCATGCTACTAGTTTAACACACTGTTATCGGCGCACAATATACACAATACACAAAGTTATAAAACAGTTTTTAAGAATTCTTCTTCCTGTATTACTTCAGTATCAGATCAACAACACGGCATTGACAATGAAAGTAACTTCACACATCTTCTGCTTGGTGGATGGACGAGCCCACGTGGCCCCCATTCTCTATAATAGGAGCCCCGCAGATAGCTGAGTACTGGACTTCGGGTATCTTTGGCACTCCCATTGAAGTGAATGAGAGCCCCGCGGGTTCGTCCATCCACCAAGTGACACACCTATATATATGGCTGCAGCCAGGCTGGATTCCCACCTAGTGGGGGAAAAAAACCAAATCTCAGGCTCAGTGGGGGTCTCAGCAGACAGACCCCCATCAATCAGGTATTTATCCTCTATCATTTAGGTGAATACAGTGCAGTAACATTCTGTGACTTACAGGTGACGTCTCTGACTAATCCTTCACATTTCCCTTCTCTTCCCTCTGGACCGCCATGACCACTTCTTCCAGCTGTGACTTGTCTCTGTAAAGGTTGCAACACAGACATCTTTGGCTCCTCACTTTTCCAGGCATCCAACCCAGATTGTCCTCACCTACACAAAGCCCCCATTCTGCTGCTACCCCCAATTATATAATATATGATATAACCCCCCATAATGAATAATACTCCCAAGTGCATCTTTATATTAATAATGTCCGTGTGTACCCTGTATAAATAGTGCCGCTTATTAATAATACCCCAGGTGTTAACTAATTAAAAGGTTTTCCAGGTCATTAATAAACTAATCAGTGGGGTTCAAAAACCCAGGACCCCCACTGACCAGCTGTTTGAATGGTACCTGTGTAAGCGCCGTGACCGCTTCTCTGTTTACATAGTGTAATTCATCTCATAGCGACCATGTAATGTAACTGCAGCCTTGTCCTGTACATGTCTACAGTATGTGACAAGGCTGGAATTACATCACACGGTCACTATAAACAGACAGCGTATAATATAAACAGGTGCCATAGCCCATGTTTATAGCGCCCGATTTACACACACTATAATGTTCCACAGCAGCCCCTGCACACAGTATTACACAGTGTTATGGCCCACAGTGGCCCCTGCACACTGTATTATGCCTCTCAGCGGCCCCTGCACACGGTATTATGCTCCATAGTGGCCCCTGCTCACGGTATTATGCCCCACATTAGTCACTGCACACGGTATTATGTTCCACAGCAACTCCTGCACACAGTTTTATGCCCCATATTGGCCCCTGCACACGGTATTATGCTCCATATTGGCCCCTGCACACGGTATTATGCTCCACAGTGGCCCCAGCAAACGGTATTATGCTCCATAGTGGCCCCTGCACTGGTATTATGCTCTATAGTGGCCCTTGAACTGGTATTATGCTCCATAGTGGCCCCTGCACTGGTATTATCCTCCATAGTGGCCCTTGCACTGGTATTATGCACCATAGTGGCCCCTGCACTTGTATTATGCTCCATAGTGACCCCTGCACCCGGTATTATGCTCTATAGTGGCCCCTGCACTTGTATTATGCTCCAGAGTGGCCCCTGCACAGGGTATTATGCTCTACAGTGGTCCCTGCACAGTGTATTATGCCCCATAGTGGCCGACCCATGAACTATTATTATACTCTGGGGTCTTTTCAGACCCCAGAGTATAATGATTGGAGACCCAGGGGAGAATACAAACATAAAAACCAGAGTTACTTACCTATCCTGGACACCGGTGCACTCCTTGCAGCTTTCGGCCCTGTTTAATTGCGCACACACGTCACGTGATCAGGCCGGCGACGCGACCTGATGACGTCACCAGAGGCCTCAAGCCTTCTCGGAGTTACATCAGATCGCAGGAGGTGAGTAACACTGGTTTTTATGTTCCCTCACCAACCCTAGGCCTCCGATTATTATACTCCGGGGTCTGAATAGACCCCGGAGTATAATAATAGTAGTATTTGCGGCCCGCGGCCCAACTTACCGATCCCCGCGGCCGCTCACAGCGGCATCCACTTCCCTTTCTGCGGCCCATAGCAGAAGGGGAAGCGGGGGCGACCACGAGCAGACGCGGGGTAGCTAAATAAATAGGCCCTGACCTGCCGGGGATACTCCAACAGGTCTCGGCCTATTTATATATATAAAAAAAAGCTATACTCACCTGCGATGCCTTGATGCAGCTGCCGCCGCCTCCTCTTCTTTTCTGCGACGTCTGTGTCTCAGCGTAGGCGGCGTGATGACGTCATTGTATCGCCGCCTGCGCTCAGATGCGACGTCTTGTAAACAAGCCCAGGACAGGCCCCTCTCAGCTCTGTTTTTTTTTTTTTTTTAAAGCGGCCTGTCCTGGGCTGGTTTACATTTAATAGTAAAAATGCCGCCCCCCGGACAGTGCCGCCTGGCGCAGCTGCCTCACTTCGCCTCATTAGCGGTGCGCCCCTGGGTATTATTCATTATGGGGGGTTATATTATATATTTTATAATTGGGGGTAGCAGCAGGATGGGTAAGAACAATGTGGGGCAGGTGCCTGGAAAAGTAAGGAGCCAAAGATGTCTGTGCTGCAAATTTTACAGAGATTGAAAGAAGTGGTCATGGTGGTACAGATGGAAGAGATGGGAAATGGGAACGATTAGTCAGAGACGTCACCGGTAAGTCACTAAATGTTGCTGTATTCACCTAAATTGTCTGCAGAGCCCTGTGTAGAGCCGATATACACCACTATACGGTCACCGTATAGTGATAATAATTGGTATACCTAAGTTGGGGGCCCACTTGGACATGTTCAACCCCCTGTGCTGAACCCCTAGCTACGCCTCTGCTGGGAATGGAAGGGCTAGTGTATAAGATAGTTGGATGAGGAGCTTCCATGTCTAGAGTGACAGATGAGGTCTGAGACTATTAAATATTGCTTGGTGTGCATCAACTGTTTACCCTTGGACCCAAGTGCAAGCTAGAAAAATCACAGCAACAGAGCTTCAACCAGAGTAAGGCTGCTTGGTGTAGACTACAGTGACAATAGCAGAAATTCTGTGAAAGTCTATGTGTTTGGAAAGGACTAAACACTCAGCCTATTTGGAAAGGACTTCTCAGCCTATGATGAAGTGACAGGAGATCACAATCTGCTAGCATTCCAGACTGTGAGTGTACCCCTGAATATAGGTCCACCATAGTAAGTTTCCTCAATGTGCTCTTACACTCTCTGATTGGGGGCATTAACCTTTTCTATTGATCCTTTTTCCCCTCTACCTCCCACCCAGTGCTGTTCCACTTCCCAAGCTCTTACATTTAATCACCAGTATGGCTTCCCTGTGGCAAGAAAATGGGAGCCACCCAGTTACTATGGCAGGCTGGAGTGCAGGCTTTTTACAGAAATTTTACCATAGACTGCAATACAGTCCACTGGAGAGGGTCTTAAAAAAAAAAAAAAATTAAATTTGCATCCTCCCATCCCTAGAGTGCATATAAAAATGTACAAAAATAAACATAAATATACTAGATATCCCTACATCTGAAAATGTCCAAACTATAAAAATATAAAAAATATTCATCCCATAAGGTGAACAAAGTTGCAGAAAAAAAAAAAAAAAAATACAATGACTAAGGCCCCATGCAGTGAGCCGCAGCCAGAAAATGCTGCAAAAAAGACTGCGGGGGAAACTAATTGCATTTTTTTTCCACAGTGTTTTTCACAGAAAGTCCGCAGAGTTTTCCTCTGTGGACTTTCTGCTTCTATTATACATATACAGAAAACACCAGCTTTTCCGTAAATATAATTGGAATGCTGTGATTTGCAAAAACACCAGCATTTTTTAAATCACAGCATTTCCACTGCAGATTTTTTCTGCAATGTTTGGATGGCATTAGCTAGAATCCCATCTACTTTGCGGGTAATGTAAAATACAACAGTTTTGCAACATGAGGCTTCTGTCAAATAGCCTTTCTTTTGAGTTTTGTTCCCCCCCCCCCCAAAATTGAAAAGTGATCAAAACATCGGACATTCCCCTAAATGGCATTAATAGAAACTAAATCTTCTGTGCTAAAAAACAATGTCTAAGGCCGGGGCACCACATGGTGTAAATGCCGTGATTTGCATTTTAGAGTCAGGGCAAAATGAATGGGATTCTAGTGAATCCCATGCCCACTTTGCGGGAAAAAAACACGCTGCGGACACGCGGCAATTTCCAAAACCGGCACGGTTTTGGAAATTGCTGCATGTCAATTATACCTACGGAAATGCTGGCAGTTTCCCCATAGGTATAATTGAAACAGAAAGTACACAGAGGAAAACTCTGCAAACTTTCTGTCTAAAAGCGCTGCGGGAAGAACGGTGATGCAATCCCACCGCGGTTTCTCCCGCAGCGCTTTTTTGCTGTGGGACGCCACATGCGGCCTTAGCCTTACACAGCTCTCTATACAGAAACATAAAAAAGTTACAGGTGTCAGAACACAGCATCTAAAGTAATCTTTTAATTTCGGTAAAGATATTGACGTGTATAGTCACCTTTCTTCAGGCCCCACAGAAAAGACGGAAACACATTGTGTTTTTCACAGAAAGTCTCAGTCACAGACTTTCTGCCACACAGACTTGCAGCCATTTGCTAAAAGCAAAAAAGTTCATTTTATTTCTCATTAATGTACACATAGCACCCCATCTTGACAGAAAAAAAACAGAAATGTAGATATTTTTGCAAATTTATTAAAAAATAAAAACTGAAATATCACATGGTCATAAGTATTCAGACCCTTTGCTGTGACACTCATATTTAACTCACATGCTGTCCATTTCCTTCTGATCCTCCTTGAGATGGCTCTACTCCTTCATTGGAGTCCAGCTGTGTTTAATTAAACTGATTGGACTTGATTAGGAAAGGCACACACCTGTCTATATAAGACCTCACAGCTCACAGTGCATGTCAGAGCAAATGAGAATCATGAGGTCAAAGCAACTGCCCAAGGAGACAGAATTGTGGCAAGGCACAGATCTGGCCAAGGTTACAAAAGAATTTCTGCAGCACTCAAGGTTCCTAAGAGCACAGTGGCCTCCATAATCCTTAAATGGAAGAAGTTTGGGTCGACCAGAACTCTTCCTAGACCTGGCCATCCAACCAAACAGCAATCGTGGGAGAAGAGCCTTGGTGAGAGAGGTAAAGAAGAACCAAAAGATCACTGTGGCTGAGCTCCAGAGATGCAGTAGGGAGATGGGAGAAAGTTCCACAAAGTCAACTATCACTGCATCCCTCCACCAGTCGGGGCTTTATGGCAGAGTGGCCCGAAGGAAGCCTCTCCTCAGTGCAAGACATATGAAAGCCCGCATAGAGTTTGCCAAAAACCACATGAAGGACTCCCAGACTATGAGAAATAAGATTCTCTGGTCTGATGAGATGAAGATTGAACTTTTTGGCGTTAATTCTAAGCGGTATGTGTGGAGAAATCCAGGCACTGCTCATCACCTTCCCAATACAATCCCAACAGTGAAACATGGTGGTGGCAGCATCATGCTATGGGGGTGTTTTTCAGCTGCAGGTACAGGACGACTGGTTGCAATTGAAGGAAAGATGAATGCGGCCAAGTACAGAGATATCCTGGAAGAAAACCTCTTCCAGAGTGCTCTGGACATCAGACTGGGCCGAAGGTTCACCTTCCAACAAGATCCCCAAATCCAGATGTGAAAAACTTGTTGCATCATTCCCAAGAAGACTCATGGCTGTACTAGCTCAAAAGGGTGTTTCTACTCAATACTGAGCAAAGGGTCTGAATACTTATGACCATGTGATATTTCAGTTTTTCTTTTTTAATGCGTTCACAGCATTGGGGCCCCTGGCTCAGGCAGAATGTGCATACCTATTTCCTCTATACTACATACCATGCCTGCAGGAGAATGTCAATACACCCTAAGGCTGAGGGCCCATGTTGAGAAAACACAGCTTTTTTTGTTGTAGATTTTGCTGGGTATTTTTGAGCCAAAGGAGTGGATTGAGCAGAAGGTAAAAGTATAAGAACTTCCTATAAATCCCATTTCTTTTGTAGCCATTCTTGGCCTCAGATTAAAAAGTTGCTTGCTTTTGTCTGTTATTTTGGAGTGTGAACTAAGCACCTATAATTGCATGTTTAACCCTTTTTCGTCAGACTTTTTTTCATTTTTGCATTTTCATTTGTTACTCACCACGTTTCAAAAGTCATCATAATTTAAATATTCCATGAACTATTCCATTAAAATGTACTGAGAAGTTAAAAAAAATCAGAATGGGGAACAATTAGAAAACTGTATTTGCACCATTTTCTTACAGATTTTGTTTGCATTCACTGTGCGGCCAAAATTATCACACCTATTTTCTGTGAGTCAGTACACTCATGGTGATACCAAACTTATATAGTGTTTTGTTATGTTACCTTTACAAAAATCCAAAATGTAGAAAAGTGAAAAAAATTTCTTTGTGTCATCATACTCTGGCACTAAACTTCTTTAAGTATCTTTTTATAGGGCAAGTTGTAGCTTTTACTGATGCCATTGTGTGATCTTTTGATCACTTTTTATTCATTTTATTGGGAGGAGAAACAGCAGAAAAATAACGGTTTGGCCATTTTATTGTTTTTTCCTTGCAACTGCATTCATTGTATGGGATAATTTTTTTAATTCTTTACTTTGGAACAGACAAAAATCAAGGAAATATTATCCCAAGCACGGGACCTAAAAGCCCTGTGACTGTACCAGGGGGAAGTGGTAACATCGTATAACATAATTAAGTTAATCGAGTTAAAACTAAATATGACATTTGCTGAAAAAAAATTATAAAGCCATGAAAATAGTAAATGGGAAAGGAAGACTTAAGAGACATAAGAGGGAGGATTGGTAGGGGGGTCAGTATGGAGAGACAACCAGGATACACATTTTTCTATTTGTATAGTTTGGGCATTTTTGGATGCAGGGATACCTAATGTGTTGGTTTATTTTTTTATCTGTGGTCTAGAGAAAGGAGGGCAAATTGCAATTTTATTATATATATTTTTTTTACTTTTATTATCAGGCCCCTTGAGGGCCCTTTAAGGCATTATATTAGTCCATAGATAAGTGTCTGTCCATCTTTTAACTCTGGGATTGTTCACAAGCCATACTATTTTCTCCTTTCTCATTACTTTAAAGAAACATTTTTTAGAAACTATTTCTTAATTAAAAAGGCAGCTACATATGCTAAAAATAAGACTTGCAGCATGTGTTTCGTAGGCAGACATGCTAGCGGGAGGACAGTAATATATTTCTGAATCATTCATTCCTGTAGATAAGGAAGTCCAGTAAAACAGAAGCATATTTATAGCACAAGAATGATATTTTCTTAAAAACCTGTTTTCATAAAACATTTCCGCTCATATATGTAACACATGAAAGATCTATTGGTAAATAGATGAACAAAGATATACATTGGGACAGTGTGAACACCCAGTTCTTGCTCCCAGTACAGTCCATTACAGTCATGGCCAAAAGTTTTGAGAATGACACAAATATTATATTTTCACATGATCTGCTGCCCTCTGGTTTTTATGTGTGTTTGTCAGATGTTTTTATCACATACAGAAATATAATTGCATTCATATTATGAGTAACAGAAGCTTATATTGACAGTTAGAATGAGTTAATGCAGCAAGTCAATATTTGCAGTGTTGACCCTTCTTCTTCAGGACCTCTGCAATTCTCCCTGGCATGCTCTCAATCAACTTCTGGACCAAATCCTGACTGATAGCAGTCCATTCTTGCAGAATCAATGCTTTAATTTTGTCTGAATTTGTTGGTTTTTGTTTGTCCACCCGTCTCTTGATGATTGACCACAAGTTCTCAATGGGATTAAGATCTGGGGAGTTTCCAGGCCATGGACCCAAAATCTCTATGTTTTGTTCCCTGAGCCATTTAGTTATCACCTTTGCTTTATGGCAAGGTGCTCCATCATGCTGGAAAAGGCATTGTTGAGCGCCAAACTGCTCTTGGACGGTTGGAAGAAGTTGCTCTTGGAGGACATTCTGGTACCATTCTTTATTCATGGCTGTGTTTTTAGGCAAGACTGTGAGAGAGCCGATTCCCTTGGCTGAGAAGCAACCCCACACATGAATGGTTTCAGGATGCTTTACAGTTGGCATGAGACAAGACTGGTGGTAGCGCTCACCTCTTCTTCTCCGAATAAGCTGTTTTCCAGATGTTCCAAACAATCGAAAAGGGGATTCATCAGAGAAAATGACTTTACCCCAGTCCTCAGCAGTCCACTCCCTGTACCTTTTGCAGAATATCAGTCTGTCCCTGATGTTTTTTCTGGAGAGAAGTGGCTTCTTTGCTGCCCTCCTTGAGACCAGGCCTTGCTCCAAGAGTCTCCGCCTCACAGTGCGTGCAGATGCACTCACACCTGCCTGCTGCCATTCCTCAGCAAGCTCTGCACTGCTGGTAGCCCGATCCCGCAGCTGAAACACATTTAAGAGACGGTCCTGCCGCTTGCTGGTCTTTCTTGGGCGCCCTGGAGCCTTTTTGGCACCTGTGATGATTCTGCCTAAATATGGCCATAACTCAGCTGTATTTTGGTCTCTGGGTATAGGATATCCCTTCTTGCTTGCTTGCATACTGTGCGCAGCTATAAGCCTAGGTGCATATTGGCAGTAGCGGCCAGGCTGGAACAATAGGGCTCCATTGTATTCCTATACAGCCCTGGCTGATCAAACAATAGTGCATTGTTCAAGCCTGGGCTGTTGATCAGATATGACTGATAACAGTGTATCAATTCACTTTGTCTCAGCTCTATATAAAAGATCTGGAGTTGATTGAATTAACTCATCAGACGTACTGTCGCCGGTGACCTCATTCTGGGAGGTGGCAAAAAGGGTATAAAAGATGAGGTAAGAGGTCTGTGGGAGGAGACTATGACTTGGAGAGATCATGCTATGAAGACTGTGCTGAGATTATGCTATGGGGATCATGCTGGAGAGTTGTTACAGACAGACCATGAGGAGATTTTTGTGATTGACTATTGGACTAATGCTGAGAGACTGTGAAGAGCATGCAGGCGGGATTATTGTACTGTGATGCCACATACTAGGAGTTAATGCCACATGCCAAGAAGCCTCCACTGGTGACTCACACATGCCATGTGTGAGTGTTGGACTATAGAACCATATCAAGGACATGTGTGGTAAAGTAATCATTTCACCTTTAATCCCTTTTATTTTATTTGTACTGTATCTTGCAACTAGTAACTGTTAATGCTTGCATATATCTGCATATCTGTTCTGAACTGTATGTGTTAGATTTTAATACCGACCCATTTAGGGGTTAATAAATATATAAAATTTAGAAGGCTTGTCTTGTATTTATCTTGTGAACCCGGCACTCACTGGCGGTGAGTGTGGTTTTTATATGAAAGAGGACTCAGGGTGTGGCCAAAGTGGTTTGGCGCACTGAGGATCTTTCACATTGGTGGCAGCGTGGTGGGATCTTAGGATAAACAGCGTGTGTTGGTGACCTATATCACTCACATGCTGGGGATTATGGTAATCCTATGAGACAAGCTCGGTATTAAAACAAGCATTAAGATACAGTGAACGTTTGATACAGTGCTGTTCCCCCTCCCTTACTCTTTGTATTCTATCCTATCTTTTATTTGGCAAATACCAGTGGATGGCTAGTGGGCTCAGAAGCAGATCTCCAGAACTGCTGAACCAGGCTTTTGGAGATCCTGAGCGTATGGCTGAAATGGAGGCAGCCACAGCCATGCAGAGAATCGAGCAGAGTCCTGATTTTGGGGCTAGGCCAGGAAGTGCAGCAAGCAGCCCGGTCCCAAGGATTACTTCACCAGGAGGGACCAGTAGCCTCAGCCTTGCTGGGGGAATGGCTTCAGTCTGGCAAATGGCCCTGCATCACTTAAGCACCAGGGACCCTAACATATACCATCAGGCGTTGCACTGTTTTCAGGAAGCTGTAGAACGAGAACGGCAGGCCGCAGAACGAGAACGGCAGGCTGATCGTGAGGCTGCTGAGCGACAGGCAGAGAGAGAGAGGAAAGCTGCAGAACGAGAACGGCAGGCTGATCGTGAGGCTGCTGAGCGACAGGCAGAGAGAGAGAGGAAAGCTGCAGAACGAGAACGGCAGGCTGCTGAGCTACAGGCAGAGAGAGAGAGGAAGGCAGCAGAATGGCAGTATCGGCTTGAGCTCAAAAGGATAGAGCTCTCCCAGCAGGCGCAAACTCCAACAACCCTGCAGAGACCCTCAAGTTGGAAGGAGAAGTCAGGCCGGAGTTCACCACAGCCGTCTGTCGTCAGGTCGGGTGAGACAAACTATGCCCCGGGTGGTCCCTCCCCTGTCCCAAGAACTCTGGGCACCCTAGTGACCTTCCCCAAACCCCAAGGGGAGGTGCGGCGAGGCCATGCCTGTAACCCGACAGGACATTTCAAGAAGGAGTGCCCCAACCGCCCTGAGAACTTCCCTGCTTCCCAAGCCACAGCAGGTGGCCATCTGTGTATCTGGATGTGGGTGCAGGAAAGGGAATACGGACTGTGGGACTATTGACTGATTTGCCTAATAATGTACTGTTGGGAACTGATTTGGGACCTGTGATGTCCCAATATGGGGTGGGGAGCAACCCAATTTACTGTGATGGACTGTCTATGATTAATGCTGATAATGTGTCTGTCATATCTGCAGAGAGGGCCCGTAACCCCCCCTCTGAGATACTTCCCATGGCAGTAAGTGTACCTGCTAATGAGTTGCCTTCAGCTGAGAGCAGGGAAGATGCAACTGAACTTCCTGCAACCCAGCTCAGCAAAAATGTTAGTGATGCTTTGTTTCCTCCGGTGCTAGGAACCAATGAGACTAAGTCTGTAGACACACCCACATCTGCGGGGGCGTCGCCCTCCCAGCTTGTTAATCTGTCTACCACAAATCTCATTGAGGCCCGGTGTGAATTAACAATTGCTAATGAAGGTACTGTCAATGTAATTGCCAATGCTTGTTGTGAAAATGTACAGGGTAGCTCTTCTGAGTCACTGGAAGCGACTTCTACTATTTCGCCCAGTGTATCCGATAAGCACCCAACTACTGACCATGTGCCAGGTGGTCAGGTAGGCTATGGGGATCTCATGGCCGATCCAGGTGAGGGACGGACTGCTGGTAGTGCGATGTTAGCCCGCAGCCAGAGTGCTACAAGGGTGGAGGGCGTTCCGACCCTTGAACCGTTGCCTACACCACCTGGAGTCGGTGCTGAGACCGCCATGACTAGCCTCACTCCCTTGAAGCCGGAGGAGTCCGGCCTGTATGAGACATACACATCTCTTCTGTCCAGTTCTATTCCAGGAGTGCCCATGGCCCAAGTGCAGATGGCATGGGGTACTGGAGATGTGATCCAAGAAGAGGGTATGTCCAATGTATTACCTGTCAATGTATTGTGGGGGGATGTTTTGGGGAAGCATGATCTCAGTCATTTGCTCAAGGTATCACCATCACCCACCCAAGTACAGGAGGAACAGGATGTAGGTTTGGAAGCAAAGGGGGAGGTGCAGAACCCCCTAGAACTCTCCCAACTAGCGGCTAGTGTGGGGAAGACCCTGAGAGATCAGGCCAAGGGTAGCCAGGAGAGCAGAGATTGCCGGGATGGGATCTCTGGAATGGTATCCCAAGGGCCTGAGGTCATGAGTGTGGCTCCACAGGGTGCCAGTACTCAGAAAGCGGACCCAGAACAGGCAGGAGGTAGCCAAGTGTACGTGGCTCAGAGCCTGGGCCTTAGAAGTGTCCCTAGTCAGACTAGAGAGACAGAAGGGGCCGGCAGCTATGTAACATGCACCTCTCTTGTGTCTCACTCCAGCCAAGAGTTCAGAGATGCTGTCCAAGCTGACCCTAGTCTGGACATATTGAAGGCGCGTGGCGCTCAACCACCCTTAGAGTCTGACAAGGCCCGAGTCTGCTGGGACCCCGGGGGGAAGGTGAGAAAGCCTTGGGGCCAGAGCCTGAGGAGCTGGAGGCGGAGGTGCTTTCAGAAGAGGGGCGTAGGCCCCTACTTCCTGCAAGCCCCATCTAAAGGGGGAGGTGTGATGATTCTGCCTAAATATGGCCATAACTCAGCTGTATTTTGGTCTCTGGGTATAGGATATCCCTTCTTGCTTGCTTGCATACTGTGCGCAGCTATAAGCCTAGGTGCATATTGGCAGTAGCGGCCAGGCTGGAACAATAGGGCTCCATTGTATTCCTATACAGCCCTGGCTGATCAAACAATAGTGCATTGCTCAAGCCTGGGCTGTTGATCAGATATGACTGATAACAGTGTATCAATTCACTTTGTCTCAGCTCTATACAAAAGATCTGGAGTTGATTGAATTAACTCATCAGACGTACTGTCGCCGGTGACCTCATTCTGGGAGGTGGCAAAAAGGGTATAAAAGAAGAGGTAAGATGTCTGTGGGAGGAGACTATGACTTGGAGAGATCATGCTATGAAGACTGTGCTGAGATTATGCTATGGGGATCATGCTGGAGAGTTGTTACAGACAGACCATGAGGAGATTTTTGTGATTGACTATTGGATTAATGCTGAGAGACTGTGAAGAGCATGCAGGCGGGATTATTGTACTGTGATGCCACATGCTAGGAGTTAATGCCACATGCCAAGAAGCCTCCACTGGTGACTCACACATGCCATGTGTGAGTGTTGGACTATAGAACCATATCAAGGACATGTGTGGTAAAGTAATCATTTCACCTTTAATCCCTTTTATTTTATTTGTACTGTATCTTGCAACTAGTAACTGTTAATGCTTGCATATATCTGCATATCTGTTCTGAACTGTATGTGTTAGATTTTAATACCGACCCATTTAGGGGTTAATAAATATATAAAATTTAGAAGGCTTGTCTTGTATTTATCTTGTGAACCCGGCACTCACTGGCGGTGAGTGTGGTTTTTATATGAAAGAGGACTCAGGGTGTGGCCAAAGCGGTTTGGCGCACTGAGGATCTTTCACAGCACCAATGGAACCTCTCTCCTTGAAGTTCTTGATGATGCGATAGATTGTTGACTGAGGTGCAATCTTTCTAGCTGCAATACTCTTCCCAGTTAGGCCATTTTTGTGCAGTGCAATGATGACTGCACGTGTTTCTTTAGAGATAACCATGGTTAACAGAAGAGAAACAATGATGGCAAGCACCAGCCTCCTTTTAAAGTGTCCAGTGGTGTCATTCTTACTTAATCATGACAGATTGATCTCCAGCCCTGTCCTCATCAACACCCACACCTGTGTTAATGGAGCAATCACTGAAACGATGTTAGGTGGTCCTTTTAAGGCAGGGCTGCAATGATGTTGAAATGTGTTTTGGGGGATAAAGTTCATTTTCTAGGCAAATATTGACTTTGCAAGTAATTGCTGTTAAGCTGATCACTCTTTATAACATTCTGGAGTATATGCAAATTGCCATTAGAAAAACTGAAGCAGTAGACTTTGTAAAAATTAATATTTGTATCATTCTCAAAACTTTTGGCCATGACTGTACATACCCAGTGGTGACTTCCCTCCTCTGGGTCCTGAGAAACACAGTAGTCTCTCCCTATATACCTAACAGAAGAGTTGTGCCTAGTAGCACAGACTGATCAGGTGAGCAGCTTCTATTGCCAGCTCTCTATTTTTATTGCCATCTTACTATTTGTGGATGTAATACTCTATGATGTGCCACATTTCCCATTATATGATTGCAAGGATTTCATAGATAACCTGTGCACAAATAAATCACATTTCGTACATATTGGGTAGGACTTATTAAGGCTGGCATTCCATACACCAGTCTAAATAAAGAGCCTGACAGGTGTAGCATGTCTGAATTCTGAAGAGGCCGTGGCCTTTTCATAAATCAGGTGCACACCCTTGCGCTAAGATACAGATCTACGGACTATCATGATAGTGGACGGGGAAGGCCTGGTTCCCCGACCGCTATACCTATTGTTAATGGAAAGGGGCCGGCCCCTTTCCATTAGATGCCAACCCAGGAGAAATGACAAAAAAAAAAAATACTCACCTGGCTGTCCGGGACTCAGCATCATCTCCGGCACTTTTCCGGCCTCACTGCAGGGGCCTGTGATTAGGCCCCAGCGGTGACATGGGGCGCGCCAGCGTAATGACGTCATCGCGTCCCACGTGACCGCTGAGGTGCAATCACAGGTCCCAGCGGTGACGTCTGGGACACAGGACGTGGAGACCAGGGGACCAAGGAAGATGGTAAAGACAGCAGGACGGAGTGAGGATACCCCGGAGAGGTAAGACAAGGTGAGTATAAGTGTTTGTTATTTTTAAACACTTCTCCTGGACCTGTACTTATTATATTCTGGGGTCTGAGGAGACCCCAGAGTATAATAATAGCACCGGCTCTGGGGGTGGGGGGGGGGCACTGTGGAGCACCTAATAGTTTGTGTGGGCCACTCAGGGCATATAATACTGTGTGGGAGCCACTGTGGAGCATATAATACTGTGTGGGGGCCACTGTGGGTATATAATACTGTGTGGGGGCCACTGAGGGCATATAATACTGTATGGGAGCCACTGCGGAGCATATAATGCTGTGTTGGGGCCACTGTGGAGCATATAATGCTGTGTTGGGGCCACTGCGGAGCATATAATACTGTGTGGGGGCCACTCAGGGCATATAATACTGTGTGGGAGCCACTGAGGACATATAATACTGTGTGGGGGCCACTGTGGGCATATAATACTGTGTGGGGGCCACTGTGGGCATATAATACTATGTGGGGGCCACTGTGGGCATATAATACTGTGTGGGGGCCACTGAGGGCATATAATACTGTGTGGGGGCCACTGAGGGCATATAATACTGTGTGCGAGCCACTGCGGAGCATATAATGCTGTGTTGGGGCCACTGAGGGCATATAATGCTGTGTTGGGGCCACTGTAGAGCATATAATGCTGTCTTGGGGCCACTGAGGGCATATAATGCTGTGTTGGGGATACTGCGGAGCATATAATGCTTTGTTGGGGCCACTGCGGAGCATATAATGCTGTGTTGGGGCCACTGCGGAGCATATAATGCTGTGTTGGGGCCACTGCGGAGCATATAATGCTGTGTTGGGGCCACTGCGGAGCATATAATGCTGTGTTGGGGCCACTGCGGAGCATATAATGCTGTGTTGGGGCCACTGCGGAGCATATAATGCTGTGTGGGGGCCACTGCTGAGCATATAATGCTGTTTGGGGGCCACTGTGAGCATATAATGCTGTGTTGGGGCCACTGCGGAGCATATAATGTTGTGTTGGGGACACTGCGGAACATATAATGCTGTGTTGGGGACACTGCAGAGCATATTATACTGTCCAAGTATTGTTTACATGCTGGGTGCTGCGCTGCTCATTCACCATGTTCTTGACAACTGCGGTTGTGGGTACTAAAGCTGTATCTCTTTCAAGTATCTGAGATATTGCTGCAGCACCCATAACCGTCACTATCAAGAATTTACTCTAGGGAGGGGGTAGGGGGATCCTGATGGGCAGCCAATGGAACCAATCCAGTTGCAGCTTGTTGCTGCAAGCGTCACTGATGTACTGATGCTGTGCGCAGCGGCGGGTTTCTGCATAGAAGCCCAGACCAGCAGTGTGAAAAGTAAGTACAACTTAACCATGCAAACAAAAAAACTTTTCCCCCCTATTTTGCCCCCAAATCTTTCAAATTCACTGACAACTCTGATAACTACAACCCCTAACAACTCCAGATGCTCTGGGTCTGTTGAGAGTTGTAATTCCCCCCTCCCACCCCAGCTAATTTCTCACTGTATTGTTATGCTGGTGCCTGCTCTACGGCTCCAGCATAACAATACCTAAGTTGCAGAAACTCCAATACTGCTATAGGGGAGACCAGTGAAGGGGCCACTGTATGGGCATATAAACATCAATATTCCTCCCTGTACAGTGGCCCCTTCACTGGTCCCCTATACTGTATGGGGACCATTGATGGGGTCATTGGGGGGGCAGTGATGGAGGCCAATAGCCTGGGGGACATTAAAGGAGTTGTGCAGGATAACATTTTTTTTTTTTAATTACACTGGGGCAGGTAAAAAAACAACAAACTTTCTCTCCTGTCCCCAGTGTCTCCCAGCGCGGTTCGGCCAGCAGTTCTGTTTTCTTCCAGCGCAAGTTCCCCCTGCACGTGACTACCTGTGACGTCACATGACCCCTGAAGCCAATCAGCAGCCTAAAGGAAGGGACCTGGGACTTCACAGCCAGGGAGGACTTCCAGCAAAAGAAGACAGCAGAGCAGCAGGACCGGGCCGTGCTGGGACCTGCTGACACCGGAGCACCGGGGACAGGTGATTATGTTTAGTATGTTTTTGTTTTTTTTGGGGGGGGATTAACTTCTCTCGGACTAATTATAAAAAAGACAAAAATTATACTGGACAACCTCTTTAAAGTGTGGCTCATTAGGGGGGTATATTAAAGGGGTTGTCCAGGCATAATTTGTTATGGTTTATCCTCAGGATAAGCCATAGATATCTTATCTGTACGGGGCTGACCCCGGACTGATCAGCTGTACGGAGCCACTTCTGGCATCCGTCCTGTAAACAATACAGGGCCAGAAGCAGAAAGCTCTGTCCACTGTGTATTAGCCGGGCACCTTCACTGCATCTCAGTACTTATTGAAGTCAGTAGGAACTGAGCTGCAGTGAAGGCGCCGGGAAACTAAACAACGGATGGATCTTTCTGCTTCCGGCCCTGTGTTGTGTACAGAACGGGTGCCGGAAGTGGCTCCGAACAGCTGATAGGGCCGTGTGTCAGCCCCATACTGATCAGGTATTTATGGCCTATCCTGACCTTAGGCCATAAAAAAGGTAACTCTGGACAACCCCTTTAATATGCCCCACACAGTTTAATGTCCCCTCCACAGGATGTTATCCCCCATCACTGCTCCCACACAATATAATGGATCCATCACTGTTCCTCATACAGTATGGGGGACCAGTGAAGAGGCCACCGTATGGGGGGACCAGTGAAGTGGCCATAAAAAAATTTGGCCCAGACAACCCCTTAAAAGAGGTTTTCCATAAACTAGAGCGACCACTGTGGCGGCTGCCAGGGAGGTGTAAAAAAAAAAAAAAATTTTTCAAAAAAAGCATACTCGCCTGTCCCCAGCACCCCATTGTCCCCTGCCTCTATCTGTTCGGTCTCATGGTGGCCCCTCATTTCTGGAAATCCTGTACCTAATTGGTCTTAGCGGTCACATGAGGTGCAGGACTCCCAGCAAGGAGTCGCCGGCACGAGACTGAAAGGACACTGGCAGCGGACAATGGAACGCCAGGCACAGGTGAGTATGATTTTTTATTTTTTTATTTTACACCTTCCGCAAGGGACATGGGTTGCGCCAATTCCTGGACAACCTCTTCAAAGGATTTATCCATATTTCTAATATTGATGGCCTGTCCTTAGGATAGGCCAGCAATATTACATCTGCGATGATACAACAGCCAGGACCTCTGCAGATCAGCTTTTCCAGGACAGTGTGGCTACAGGTAAAGGTAACAATTCTAGGAGCCACGCTGTTCACTTGCCATACAGGGTGTAGCAGTGGGTTTAGGTAGTGCAGTGGTGCACATGGTATGGTGAGTGAGCAACATGGCTCCCAACATGTTATTACCTTTTGCCGCCCTGTCTCGGTACCGCTGATCTGCAGGGGTCCTGATGGCGGGCCCCTAGAAGCAATTCCACTGGTGGGCCCTAGACATCCCAGTCCGACACTGTGTATAAGCATAACAAATCACGCATGTGGTTTTTTACACCCACATGCGATCTACTGGCAAGAAGATGCCGATACAGGTAAGAGCCCAGAAAGGCTAATGGGGACACAAAAAGTAGACTTATGTAAAAGCAAATACTAGGGAGCACAATAAAAGGAGAGTAGAAATTAGTGTGAATGGTCCACAATGAAACCAGCAGCAGCATTTACTGTTGTACACTGATATAACCTCTAGCTACCTTAATGAACTGTTATAAAATCCGTCCTAGTAGCTCTATAATAAAAAAAAATCATAACACATGGGGTCTACAATTAATACAAGATGATCAAAAAATATATCTTCGAGGCCAGATCTAGGGCAGACATCATACGAATTATATGTCTCTCCCCTAACATCACTATGGAGATGTGCTACAATAGTGATAAAATAAATTAAACACTATAGATGCCATATGTACCTTATAAGTACACCAAAAAACAGGCCTCTAATCCTTACAATTGTCGCCCAAAATTTATAGAGAAAATCATAAAGGAACAATCCACAGAGGTGTATTGAATCAAGGTACAGGAATAAATGAAGGAAAAAGGGTGGTAATATTCTCAAAATTTACAGAGGGTGCAAAGAGAAGATTCACATAAAGCAGGCATATGAGATGCCCTTATTCAAACCCCAGGGTCTCATAATTTTAACAAGAAGGTGCAACAAACCTCACGTTGCAATAATTTCTGGTCAAAATCTTCCCCTCTAGGGGATGGATAAACCAGTTCAATGCCCTGAAACCTTAACTTGGATGAGTCTCCTAAATGCTGTTCACAAATATGACGTGCCACAGGGGTATCATCCTGGCGATTAATGTTGTTAATGTGATCACTGATCCTCCTGCAGAATTCCCTTATAGTCTTCCCAACATACTGAATTCCGCAGGAGGGGCAAGTAACTAAGTATATCACCCCTTGTTTTTTGCAGTTAATGAAGCCAGTAATTTTATACCATTTTTTAGTCGTGGTGCTTCTAAATGACTTACTCTTATCAATCGAACTGCAAGCCCGACATGAACCGCATGGGTAAGTAGCCACAAGATGTTTTGCCTGCCTCTCCAGCCAGGTGTCAGGGCTTAATGGAGCCAAATGGCTATGGACTAGCTTGTTCCTTAAGTTGGCACCCCGTCTATAGGTCACAGTAGGATGTCTGGGTCAGATTTCAGAATTCCCCCGGCCCCTTTGAGGACTTTTTTCACTTCAACATTAGCACCATCATAGGTATTAATAATTCTTAGATTACTCTCCTCTCTTGTTTTTTCGGTTGCAACAATGAACCACGATCAGAGGACAGAGCAAATTGATGGGTATTCTGTAAAACACTATCAGGATAGTGCTTGTGGTGAAACCTGCTCCACAAATCACAGGCGGCAATTTGATAGTCAGCCATAAAGGTACAGTTCCTGCAAAGACGCAAGAACTACCCTTTTGGAATACCTCAAAGCAGTGGGCTAGGATGTCAACTGTCCAATTTTAACAGACAGTTGGTGGCTGTCTCCTTTCTAAAGATGTTTGTACTTAGTTTACCTGACTCAGACTTTTTAATTGTCAGATTCTGGAACGAGATGGAATATAATCCAAAGAAAAATAAGTCTAAGGTATAGATATTCAAGGCTCACACAAAGTCCTCAAATAGATGCTTGGTATCCACCCCCCCATAGCAGTAGCACATCATCTATGAATCAGACCCAAAGCAAAATAGATTATGACTATGTTTCTATGGTTTCTGCAAATACCACCTCCTTCTCCCACCAGCCCAAGTACAAATTTGTGTACGTGGGGGCACATGGACTCCCCATGGCCACGCCCCTGAGCTGGTGGAAGAAGCAGCGGTTGAACATGAACTTATTATGCCTCAAGATGAAATTTAACAGGTCCAAAGTGAATGCATTATGTGCTGAAAAGTAGTTACTCCTTGATTTCAGGTAGTCCCCTACAGCCCCACACCCCCTGTCATGGGGAATAGAGCTGTATAGGGCCTCCACATCCAGACTCGCCAAAAACACATCTGGCGAGACTGAAAGGTCCTCTAGTCTCTTGAGAACCTGTTGTATCTTTCACAAATGAAGGCAGAGCTGTGACAAAAGGTTGCAAAACTTTGTCCACATATAGTGAGATATGTTGCATAGTGCTATTAATTCCTGCTACTATCGACCATCCCTTGAGCAGTGACAAAACTTTATGTACCTTAGGCAAGGCATAAAAGGTAGCTCTTGTTGGGTGATGAGGAAGAAGGAAATTAAATTCACTATCACTAATAAGGTCACTGTCCCTCATTAAGATTTCTGTAAGCTCCAAAAGATAAAAGCTCGTAGGATCCTGGGAGAGGACCTCATAGCACTAAAGATCATCAAGCATGGCTCTACACATAGGGTAGAGGGTTTTACAACTATAGAACCATCCTTTTCAAGAACAGTTAATATTGCTCTTTTCATAGTGGACAAATTGGAACAATGTAGTGACTGTCTAATATCAATTAGTGAAAGTTGATTGGTAACTACTGTACCTTCAGAAAGGCATCGATTGCAGTACTGTCAGAGATTGGTGAGCAAGGTGCATTATGGGAGATTTAATGAATCTTTGGCACAAGGCAGTTGTGTCAATGAATTCCACCATTGTATGAAATGTGCCTAGAATAATAATGCAGTGCTCAGCATGATTCTCCTGGCCACCTCTTTCTATACACTGTACTGTTACAGCTCAATTATGTGTCAGCCATTGCTAACATAGCCTACTCCTGGGCTAGTGATCTAGGGATATCCTTTGTGAAAATCCATACTTCCTTGAGAGA
Organism: Leptodactylus fallax; assembly: GCA_947044405.1. NCBI lineage: Eukaryota > Metazoa > Chordata > Amphibia > Anura > Leptodactylidae > Leptodactylus > Leptodactylus fallax. The sequence continues at coordinate 4,079,225 of CAMRHE010000128.1, read as the reverse complement.
GTTAGGGGTGAAGATTACACAATCATTTAGATTTAGATCTCTGCTTTGTATAACAGCAGTTGGACAGCACACCAAGGAAGCAGTATCAATAAGGGATTCAAACCTCACTGGTGGGTTTAGTACTCCTCACCCAACTATGTTTTACATGGAATATATAAAAAAAAGTAGTGGAAGAGTGAATGTTCTGACTCAATAGCTTGGCTGCAAATGTGAGGTTGTGAGAGTGTCCTGTAGTCTCTATGCTAACCAGCAATTTACACCAAGATATTTATCAGATAGTGTTCAACTCAACTGAGGAGGCGTAGATAAGATTCCAGATGCTTTAATCCAGGTAAATCTTGTAAAACCTCATACAGCAGTAGGTGAAAAATGATGATGAATCACCAGGAGCTGAGCAGACATGTTGCTTACAAAGAAGTGAAACTAAACAGAGCGAGCGAGAGCTACAGCATCACAGCTAAGGATACAGAGAGAGAGAAGGGACAAACTACAAAGACAAACACAGTATCACAGATACATGTCAGTGAATTAAACCAAGTCCTGGAACATGACACTCCCCGCCTGAAATCTTTAGATTTCACTGAAAACAAACATTAATAATGTCCTGAAATGTCTATAAAGTCCTCTTCAAACCTGAAAAACAAAAAAAGAAACATGCACAAAAAACAATAATCAACAGTTAGTCCAAATAAACCAATCTTCAGATCGGGAAGCTGCAATTTGCCAATACCTCCACCAACCCACACTGTAATCCACAAGAATATGTTAGAAATACGACACGGTTTTAGCTCATGGAAGGAAGCTCCCCGCCATGAGCTGTGAATGGTGTCCTTATCTTCTTTTATGTGACGTCTCCTCTTGGAAGAAGAAGCACCAGTTCATTAATTGGGCGGAAGAAAACTCGCACTGAGCCTCCCTTGGTTACCTTGACCTCCACTTTCCGAGTCTTCCCGTCATCACTAGGGACAACTTTAGTGATGAGACCCATAGGCCATTCATTCCGATGGACTTCTTTATCCCTTAGAAGGACGAGGTCATCCACCTGGAGATTAGGTTTTGAGGTCTGCCATTTGAGACAGCTCTGTAGCATGTGGAGGTACTCTGTTTTCCAGCGGTGCCAGAACACATTGGACAGGTGTTGAACTTGTTTCCATTGGCATCTGTAAATGTCACTGTGATCTAAGGTACGTGGAGAGGTAGCAGCAGTACCAATTTTCTGAGTAAGAAGCGTTGCTGGGGTTAACATAATTGGAGATTCAGGGTCTGAAGATACTGGGACAAGTGGGCTTGCATTAATTATCGCAGACACTTCAGCAAGAAAGGTTATTAATGTCTCATGGGTAAGCAGTGTCGACTTGTGGTCCATTAACATAGAGTCAAGGATTCTGCGTGTGATCCCAATCATACGTTCCCAGGAACCTCCCATATGGGATGAATGTGGAGGGTTAAACGTCCAAGTGCACCCATTGTTGGATAAGAAGTTGTCTAACTGCAGTTCTTTGCAGGCTCCAACGAAGTTAGTGCCACAGTCAGACCTCAGTTGTTTGGCAGGTCCACGAATGGAGAAGAATCTTCGGAGGGCGTTGATAAAGCAAGATGAATCCATAGATTCAATTACTTCAATGTGTACTGCTTGAATGCTGAGACAGGTGAACAGCACAGCCCACCGTTTACTGTTTGCAGCTCCACCACGGGTTCTTCGTGTGATAACTGACCATGGACCAAAGACGTCCAACCCAACGTAAGTAAAGGGCGGATCAGTACTTAGACGGTCTGGAGGAAGGTTTGCCATTTGCTGCTGTTGGTGTCTTCCCCTTAACTTGTGGCACTTAACACATTTATGGATCACGGAGGAGATGTGTCTCTTCATTCCCACAATCCAGAAACCGGCTGACCTGATGGCACCTTCAGTAAAATGTCTTCCTTGGTAAAATGTCGGATCGGCAGAGCAGAAATGTAATGTCCACCTGGAATGATCACTGGGTTCTGTTCCTTGCTACACAAGTCAGACTTTCCAATCCGGCCGCCCACTCTCAATAATTCGTGGTGGTCGATTACGGGGTTTAGTTTGTAAAGTGCACTGTTCCTGGACAGATCGATGCTCCGTGAGATACTGTCAATCTCTTGATGATATACCTCTTGTTGAACACTCCAGATAATAACTTGCTCAGCGTGTTCAATGTCCGCTGCGGTAGGGTGTTTCGTACACATATGCCAGCCATGACACTCCGTTGATCTGTCCTTCGCAAAGCACTGAGCGATGTGAAACAGTCGGGCGACAGCTCTCACAATGGATGACCAGGTTGAGAAACGTTCAAAGCGATGTGGCTTCAGCTTCGCCTTTGGAATCAGAGAAGTGTAGAGTGTGGAGGTCATAGGCCTGATTTCCTTGTCAGACTCGAGATCCACTAAATCGTAGACAGCATTGTTAGGAGTCAAGCAGGGATCTTCATACAGGAAACTTGGAGGCGACAGCCACATTTGGTCTAAAAGGTGCGCAGTCGGTGCAGGCCTTGTACCACAGTCAGCTGGGTTAAGTTGTGTGGAGACGTAATGCCACTGATCAGGAGCAGAGAAACTTCGGATACGTTCCACTCTGTTTCCAACATACACATAAAATTGTCTTGTTTGATTGTGTATATAGCCAAGGACAACTCTGCTATCAGTGTAGAATGTAAATGAATCAATGGAAATGTCCATTTCATCTCTTATTGCTTCAGCAATTTCTACTGCAAGCACAGCTGCACAAAGTTCGAGTCGCGGAATGGAGTGTGCAGGTTTTGGGGTCAGTTTGGCCTTACCAAGAACAAATCCACAGTGTAGCTCATGATTGGCTCCTAATATCCTCAGATAGGCCACTGCAGCTATAGCTTCCACTGACGCATCAGAGAAGATGTGGATTTCCTTCCTTACTGCCGCTGAAAGGGAGCTGAGTACATAACAACGTGGAACCTGGAGTTGTTCCAATACTTGCAAAGAGGTTTTCCATTTTTCCCACCTTTGTTCTTTCTCAGCAGGCAGTGCAGTGTCCCAGTCCATGTTCTCAGTGGTAAGCTGTCTTAGTAGTAGCTTGCCTTGAATGGTGATGGGAGCAATGAAACCAAGAGGATCATAAATGCTGTTCACAACAGATAAAACTCCTCGTTTGGTGAAAGGTTTGTCACAAAAAGACACTTGGAATGTGAATGTGTCTTGTTCAGTGTTCCATAGCAATCCAAGGCTGCGTTGCATAGGAGGAGTATCAGAACTGAGATCAAGATCCTTCAAGTTGATTGCATGATCATCAGAGGGAAATGCCTTCATTACCTCCATATTGTTGGAGATGATCTTGTGAAGTCTGAGGTTAGCTACAGACAGCATTTCCTGTGTTCCAGAGGAGATCAATCACTTCTTCACTTGCAGGTAAGGATTTAAGACCATCATCAACATAGAAGTTCCTCTCAACAAACTGACGAGCATCAGAGCCATACTCTTTCTCACCTTCATGGGCGATCCTTTTCAGTCCATAGATCGCTACTGCAGGAGAAGGGCTATTGCCAAAGACATGTACCTTCATCCGGTAATCTATGACTTCATTGTTGACATCATTGTCCTTATGCCATAGGAACCTGAGATAGTTTCTGTCATCATCCTTAACAATGAAGCAATGAAACATCTGTTGTATGTCTGCCATCACTGCAACTGGTTCCTGTCTGAAACGGATTAAGACTCCTATGAGGCTGTTGTTTAGGTTAGGACCAGTGAGGAGCAGGTTGTTGAGAGAGACGCCTTCATACTGAGCGCTAGAATCGAACACGACTCTGATTTGGTCAGGTTTGCGAGGGTGATACACGCCAAATGATGGAAGGTACCAGCATTCTTCTCCTTCCTTTAGTGGAGGTGCAGGTTCTGCATGATCTCTCTCAAATACCTTCTGCATGAAACCTACAAAGTGTTTCTCCATCTCTGGTTTCCTCTTGAGGGTACGTTTTAAAGAGGAAAATCTAGAAACTGCTTGCTTCAGATTGTTTGGTAGTTTTGATCTCGGGGAGCGGAAAGGTAAGGGTGCTACCCAGCTGTTGGAATCATCTTGAATGAATTCCTCGTCCATAAGTTTGAGAAATTCTTTATCAGCTATAGCCGGTGCCAGCTTGTTGTCATCACTTGTTGTATTGAACACTGTTAATCCAAGGGTGTCGTCCCCAGGCAGGAAAGTATTCACGTTGTCTCGGTGATTATGCAGCCACTTACTGCTGCTTATCTTCTCTTTCACTTGGTAGTGATGTGGACATGGCTGAAAACAAGTGCTGCGACCATTTGGTAACACATGCGTCTTGAATGAAGAAATGTTGGTGGGCCTTTTCATCCTACCTATGCAGACGTTGCCAATGATAACCCATCCTAGATCGAGGCGCTGGGCAAATGGTGCATCATGTGGTCCATTAATTTGCTGGCGTATTTTGTGCAGTCTGAGAATGTCTCTACCTAGCAGAACTAGAATGTCTGCATTTTTGTCAAGGGATGGTATTTCACTGGCTATAGCCCTTAGATGAGGGTGCTAGAAAGCCGCCTCTGGTGTGGGTATCTCTTCTCTGTTTGATGGTATCTGGTTGCACTCAACAAGTGTGGGCAAGGGTATCTCCAGATTGCCCTTGAGAGAAGCTATTACAAGACCACTGGCCCTTCTTCCAGAAACCTCTGATATGCCTCTACAAGTACCCAAGGTATATGGATAAGTATCACCCTTTAAGTTAAACAGATCAAAGAGTTCTGACCTTGCAAGTGAGTGGTTTCTCTGGTCGTCCAAGATGGCGTACACCCTCAGAGCCCTTTCTGATTGGCCCTTGGGGTATATATTGACTAGGCATATCTTTGCACAGGACTTGTCACAAAGATCTTCTCCGCAGACTTCTGTACATGAGGAAGATACTGCGGTAGTATTTGCTGCTTGATCTGTGTTCTCCCCGCCATGCTTAGCTGGGGAAGGGGAACCTCTAGGTGGTGTGGCACTAGGCTGGGATGGATGAAGAGCTTGTACATGGTCCTCACTGCCACACTCTATACACTTAATAGCAATTTTACAGTCTCTAGCAACATGTTTAGTAGAGGCACAACATTTGAAACATATCCCTAGTTTCTTTAGAAGCTCTCTACGTTCCTGGATTGGTTTCCTCCTGAAGCCAATACACTTCTTGAGGGGATGAGGCTTCTTGTGAATAGGACACAGACGGTTAGGATTTTCTACCTTTTCGTCTTGGTTGTTGTTGCAACTGCTTTCTTCTGGTGCTGATGTAGGTGTAGGAAGAATATCGGTCTTTTTCACTGAAACTGGGCCTCTGCGGTTTCTGTAGTTAGAATGTGAGCTGTCATACTTAATAGGAGGTGAACCAGGAACTCTGGGATCCCCATAGGAAAAGCTTGGGTCATTCTTGGATTCTGCAATGTTCTTGATAAACTCACAGAAGTAGGAAAATGGAGGAAAGGAGACTCTATTCTCATTTTTGTATCTTGACCCAACTGTGGTTCACCTTTCTTGAATATTATATGGCAACTTGGAGACTATCGGGTTTACCCCACAAGCAGTGTCCAGGTAACTGAGGCCCGGTAGGAGAGTGTCCACCTTAGCCAGTAAGAGCTCCATGAGTAGGTCACTAAGTTCTTGAAATTTCTGATGATCCTTACCAGATATCTTTGGAAACCCTTGCAATCGTTTGAACAGAGCATTCTCTATTGCTTCAGGACTGCCATAGGTTTTCTCCAGTCTTTCCCAAGCAGCGGTAAGGCCTGCTGTGGGGTTGTAAGTGTGGACGGATCTGAGTCTTTTAGCACGTTCTGTGAACTGCGGGCCAAGCCACCGGATAAGCAAGTCTAGTTCTTCAGCTGCAGTAATGCCAAGGTCACTAATTGCAGTTTTGAAGGCACATTTCCAGCCTCTGTAGTTCTCAGGCTGGTCATCGAACCTTGTGAGTCCAGTCTTAGTAAGCTCACGGCGAACCATGTACCTTGCAAACTCTGACATGTCTGTTCTCTCTGACTTTAAATATTGAGTTGCTGGCTGAGTAGCGGTGATTACGTTGTTAGTGGGGTTCTGGTTAACAGAGGTAGGTAGTAATGGGGCTGCGTAGGCATTCAGCCTAGGAGCTAGCTTAAAGTCCATAGGTTTAGCCACATATGGATGTGAAACTGGACGGTTGTTTGCAGTCTGGTGGTATGGTGGCACATTGGTGTTTACCTGAGTATCAGTATATTGCATTTGCTGAGGCGCAAGGCTTTTGGAATCCACGAAGGAAGAAGAAACTGGATGCTGGACAGGCAGGGCATTGTACTGACCTTGAATACGGTGTGCTGCAGAAGATACTGTGTCCTGTTGCTCTGGAGAAATGTCGTCCCTGACAGGAACATTTGTGACAAATAGGGATTCACTGCTTTGGCTTAGTACATAGTCTCTTGTGCGCTTGAGGGGATCCTCTGCTTCCACATCACACAAACTGGTGCTGTCACTTTCACTTCCACTGATGGCCTGTTCTAAAATGCTTAACCTTGCCATGGCTGCAGTGTGCTCATACTGTTTCTCTAGAACTTCTAGTTCTGCCCTTTTTTGAGCTGCATTAGCTTCCATTGCTGCTGCATTAGCTTCCATTTCTGCTTTCTGTTGTGCAAAGGCTGCCTGTATCTTAGTAGCTTCCGCCTCTGCACGTGCTTTTATAAGTTGCTGACTGAGTGTGGAAGATTTTGAGGAACGTGACTTAGATGTACGCTTTGAACACTTGGTAGACTCAGAAACATGGGATGCCATTTCCTGCAGTTGCGCAATTCTTGCCTCTGTCCTTAACTTAGTTTCATGTACTAAGCTGTCTCGTTCTGAATTGAGATGCTGGAGGCTTTGCAATTCAACTAAGGAATCGTCTGTATGTAGTTTTCTCAATATGCTTTCATAGTCCTCAGCTTTCATTTTATAATGTCCATGCATAGCACAAAGCTGTCGCAGAGCTCCCTCTAGTGGTGATACATGGTATGCAGGCAAGCACATGGCAGATATCTTAGTCTGTATTTTCTTCCACCATTTTGAGAGTTCACAGGAAAGTTCATGCTTTAAACCTTCTAGATTGTCTCTAACCTTCCACGTAGGTTTAATTGAGCGTCTAGCCTTCTCACTGGGCTGCAGACTGAGGTCCATGCTACCTTGTGCTTCAGGGTGCCCTTCAGCCATGATGCAACACAAACAGGATAAATATAACTTTGCTGGAGTGAGATGGCTGCTTGATAGAATCTTCTATGCTGAGGGGGTCTGAGCTGCAGATGCAACTTACGCAATGCTGATTCCTTCTGGCTTCAGGTAACTTGCTGTGACTGACTGTATGTCAGAAGTTGGTGAACTGTCTTACAGCCGTATCTGGCAGTCTTTATGCATCATTTTTCACTGTTCTGACTCAATAGCTTGGCTGCAAATGTGAGGTTGTGAGAGTGTCCTGTAGTCTCTATGCTAACCAGCAATTTACACCAAGATATTTATCAGATAGTGTTCAACTCAACTGAGGAGGCGTAGATAAGATTCCAGATGCTTTAATCTAGGTAAATCTTGTAAAACCTCATACAGCAGTAGGTGAAAAATGATGATGAATCACCAGGAGCTGAGCAGACATGTTGCTTACAAAGAAGTGAAACTAAACAGAGCGAGAGAGAGGAGGAGCTACAGCATCACAGCTAAGGATACAGAGAGAGAGAAGGGACAAACTACAAAGACAAACACAGTATCACAGATACATGTCAGTGGATTAAACCAAGTCCTGGGACATGACAGTGAAGAAATCAGGCGATACCTTTTAAAGGCTAACTGAGTATATTTGATAGTGAGCTTTCAAGAGTACTAGCTCTCTTCTTCAGACATTGTGTTATACAAAAAACTGAAAATTCACACACTCTTTATACACTGTAGGCAGGCAGAGGGAAAGATTGTGGAGGGAAGATACCTCCCACTAAGGTGGCTCCTCTCCACTAGGTAATGGACTGGAATCTATGTCCCGGGTTTTGGGTGTGATTACAGAGCTCTAGTCCTGGGATTTCTTAGAGCCAAGTTGAAGCTTTAACTCTGACCAGGTAGGAGGGTGTGTCTCTCTTCTGATGGTGGCTCTGAGCTACAAACACACTGCCTGTGTGGAGGACAGAAAGTGGAGACAAAACTGCTAACTTGGTGAGCCTGCTGGACTGTTTCTGTCTTAAAGACTATTTTGTGTTGCTGGACTTTCTGCCACTTGGCTAAGACAAGCCATTCTGTTTTGTGTTGCCTTATGCTGCTGAAAGCCATTTATGTTATGGACTCTGTGAAACTCCTCCTAATAAAGCACTAGTGTGAACTTGCACACACTCCTCCAGTGTCTTACTTGCCTGGTAACCAGACCCTGGAAGGACCCGCATTGACAACATACACAAGACATGGATTTTCAAAGGATCTTAGAATAACAAAATGCAATATAAGTAGGGAAGTTATTTACAACAGGTCAAGTAATAAACAATCTGGAAAACTTGTTCGGCGTAACGGAGGGATCAGTAATTCTTGCTGTTATCTGTTTGCAATCAGGTGGTGATTTGTGACCCTCACAGTTCATACATAGTGTGACATGAAACTGGCATGAATATTAAGTCCAAATTGCAGTTTGAAATTTTTGCATTAACTTATATTTCCATTCTTTTCTCTCCCTCTGCGTCTTAAAATGTCCCATTAAAACCACAACCCACAAATCTTCAATAGAGTGGTCTTCTCTGGAGAAATGTGCGGCCACTGGGAAATCTGTTCTGCTGTTATTAATGGTGGATCTGTGTGAGTTCATCCGCTGACTGAGTCTCTGCCCTGTTTCCCCCACATAGAGGCCTGTAGTGGGACATTGCACACACATTAAGAGATACACCACATTGGAAGACCTGCAGGAAAATGTCCCCCTAATTCTGTGCACTTGTTGTGACTGTGGGACAGGTACACCATCAGCGGTGTGGATGTGCCTGCACGTCTTGCAAGGTGAGGTGCCATTTTCAGTTGGGGCCTTCAGGGCACTCCAGACAATAATACACCTCAGGTTTGGTGGTTGTCGAAATTAAAGGAGAGGGGGGAAATATACCTTTGAGTCTTTTGAGTCTGTTGTTCCTATGTAGCACAGGTTGGAGCTCCTTGGCAATCCTTCATAGGATCTCCAGCTGTGGGTTGTAGGTGACAACTAGGGGCACTCAGGGTTCTTTCTGGGTCTCTTTATATGTGAACAGACTGTCTCTGTTAATGGCTGCCGCTTTGTTTAATTGGTTGTCTGTCACTTTTGGTTTGTTTCCCAATCGGAGAAATTTTGTGCTCAGATCCAGGAGGTGCTTGTCCAGGTCTGCTTTGTCGGAGCAAATACGATTGTATCATATAGCCTGGCTGTAGATAATAGATTGTCTTGTGTGCTTGGGGTGGAAGCTGTCGTTTCTCAGGTAAGCCATTCTGTCTGTGGGTTTGTGGTATATTGATGTGAGTAGCCGGTGGTCTTTAATGTATATTGTGGTATCCAGAAAGTGGATTTCATTCTCTGAATAACTAAGTTTAAGTTTGATGGTAGGGTGAAAGTCATTGAAGTCATTATGGAATTAAAGTAGGCCCTCCTCACCTGCAGTCCAGATGACAAGGATATCATCGATATAACGAAGGTAAATCATAGGTTTGGTGCATGTTGACAAATACGCTCCTTCCAGTTCTGCCATAAAGAGATTTGCATACTGGGATGCACATCTGGTCCCCATTGAAGTTCCCATTCGCTGTAGATATATATCCTCTCCAAAAGTAAAATAGTTGTGGCTAAGGATGAATTGTATGAACTGCGTTACTGGTTCTGTTGGGAGGTTTTGTTTTTCCAGGTGTACCCGACATAATGTCCCACCACAGGCCTCTATGTGGGGGAAACAGGGCAGAGACTTAGTCAGTGCATGAACTCACACAGATTCACCATTAATAACAGCAGAACAGATCCCCCAGTGGCCGCACACTTCTCCGGAGAAGACCACTCTATTGAAGATTTGCGGGTTGTGGTTTTAATGGGACATTTTAAGACACAGAGGGAGAGAAAAGAATGGGAATATAAGTAAATGCAAAAATTTCAAACTCTGCAATTTGGACTTAATATTCATGCCAGTTTCATGTCACACTATGTATGAACTGTGAGGGTCACAAATCACCACCTGATTGCAAACAGATAACAGCAAGAATTACTGATCCCTCTGTCACGCCCCACAAGTTTTCCAGATTATTTATTTCTTGACCTGTTGTAAATAACTTCCCTACTTATATTGCATTTTGTTATTCTAAGATCCTTTGAAGATCCATGTCTTGTGTGTATAGAGTGTGTGAATTTTCAGTTTCTTGTATAACACCATGTCTGAAGAAGAGAGCTAGTACTCTCGAAAGCTCACTATCAAATATACCTCTAAAAGGTATTGCCTGATTTCTTCACTCTTCCACTACTTTCTATGGCTAACACGGTACAACATTATACTAATAAAAAGATGTATGCAGCATCCACATGAACAGCAGATCAATCATATTATTATTCTCATAGTAATGTGACTACACTCTACACTTAAAGACCTATATATTTCTGTTAGGTCTGCTTTAAAGAATTCCTGTCTGCTCTCCTGACAAGTCTGTTTTATAAAAAAAAATGTATAAACTTCTGGAGTAATCCTGGAGTATCCTTTCAAAGAACTCTACATTGTGTCATGTAGCTATCATTTCTCATGGTAAAGTATGAAGAAATTGCTCACTAGATGTTATGTCCTCACAAATGCTAAAGCTGATAGCTTTCTACTAGCAACCTGGGGCCGTCCAGTAAGGATTCTGATAAAAACCCCTGCAAACTAACAAAAAGTGTGATCAAACTTAAGTGCCCTTTAATTATTCATTTTTATGTTTATGATCAGACCTCTTTATTTCCAAGGATTTCTAAGATGTTAAAAAGAACAGAGTGAAAATAAAGTAAAACTTAGGTACCCCAAAGTTAATGAATACTCTGTACAAACCAAAGGGCAGAGTTAACTGTTTAGTAGAACCAGAAAGAGAAAAAGTAGGCAGCTCACCTCCTGGGTGCATGGCCTCTGCATGAGTCCAATTCGCCGCTCCAACAGAAAAGTTTGAAAGTCCAAACAACAAAATTCAGCTGGCAATCCGTGTTAAAAACCAAATCCAGTCTTTATTTCACGTTCCCAAAGAGTAAACAACTCATGACATTTACAGTATAAATAGAAAAAACTTCTTAAACGTTTGATTTGATGAAATACAATAGATGTCCTGGCAATAGGAGTATATAGAGTCCCGTTTTTGTAACCGCCTCTAGTAAGGAATTTCCCAAGATTTGTTCTATAATTTCCAAGTGTACCCCTATGTTATATCAGGATGATATACTTAGGAATATTTTTTTAAATATAATGGTGTAGCTTTTCCACGAGAAATGCCCCTATACTTCGAGTTCATCCTTTTCCCTGGTTTAGTCACAGAACAGGTGGGAATTACAAGTAATTGGTTGCGATCTAGTGGTTTTTTCATATGTGGTACTACTGTATGTATGTGGCTGTTTCACCCCCGGTGTTAGGATTCAGATGCAAGGTAAGAAATGTACGAGTCTACAGGAGAGCTGCAGCAGAAAAGAGCTGACAACTGCGAGCAGTAGAAAATGCTACTTAAAGGCAAAACACTACTGCGAGCCAAGACCGGCCTCAGAAACCTTCACCAGAGCTCCTCACAATAAGAGGTGGCCTTTCGCTGAATCTGAAGACTGGAATTGTCACCAGAACAGAAAGTGCATTACAAATAAATGCACTGCAGCAGGAGCCTACACCAAATCCGCACACTACTCACAGGGACAGAGAAAACAGACTGGTCGACAATTACGAGTCAGCAGCTGAGGAGGGCAACACAGATCCAAATCACGAGACGGAGACAAATCCAGGAAACAAAGCCAATAGTCAGAACCGATCAGGAATGCTAGAACAAAATCGCAAGACAAAAGAGGAATCCAGGTACACAGCCACAGGTCAGGTATAGGAGAAGTCAACTCACAGTCAGGCGCTTAGCAGGAGTTTAGGAAACTGATTAGCCAGCACAGCTGAGTGATAGGTAGTGGTTTAAAAAGGCTTGCTCAGGAAGCTTCCCTATGTTGTCATGGCAACCTTAAAGCAGCAACCAGCAACCCTTCTTTATGTAGACCTGGCAACTTTAAAGCAGCAACAACAGATAATAATAATAATAATAGTCCTTTAATAGTCCCACAATGGGGAAATTCAGTGTGTTACAGCAGCAAAGATAAGCAGATACAAATACAAAATGTACAGGAATGTTCCAAGGTGAGAGGCATTACATTAATAGCAGACAGACAGATAGGACGTAGCAGAGGGGGGGGGGGGGAATTTAACAGGCAGAGAGATATTTCAGTTCTCTGTATGTAATGATCTCCGCTTAGGTCGGTGTTGGTTGTACAGCCTAACCGCGGTGGGGAGGAAAGACTTCCGATAGCGCTCCTTCTCACACCTAGGGTGGAGCAGTCGGTCACTGACAGTACTGCCCAGCGCAATCACAGTCTCATGCATGGGATGGGACTTCTTCTTCTGCATGGAGCTCACCACGGACAGTATCCTTCTGTCACCCACCACCTGCACTGGGTCCAGTGGGCTCCCCAGGACAGAGCTGACCCTTCTAATCAGCTTGTCAAGTTTATTTCTGTCCCTGGTTGATATGCTGCTCCCCCAGCAGGCCACTCCAAAGAAGATGGCTGATGCCACTACCGAGTTGAAGAAAGTCCTAAGAAGTGCCCCCCGGATTCCAAAGGCTCTCAGCTTCCTAAGCAGGTAGAGCCTGCTGTGGCCCTTCCTGTACAGGGACTCCATATGATCTGCCCAGTCCAGCTTATTATTAAGGAGCAAACCCAGGTACTTATAGGTGTTCACAATCTCGATGCCCGTCCCCAGGATGTCCACTGGTTTTGGAGGGCATCTGCCTTTACGGAAGTCCACCACCATCTCCTTGGTCTTCCCTGCGTTAATCTTCAGGTGGTTCTGGTGGCACCAGTCCACAAAAAACCGGTTCAGTTCTCTGTACTCCCTGTCATCACCGTCTGTGATGAGGCCTACTATTGCAGAGTCATCAGAATACTTCTGTAGGTAGCAGCTAGATGAGTTGCACCTAAAATCAGCAGTGTACAGTGTGAAGAGGAAAGGGGCGAGAACCGTACCCTGAGGTGCCCCCGTATTACAGATCACGGTACCTGACACACAGTCTTGGGCTCTCACGTATTGAGGTCAATTTGTGAGGTAGTCTAGGATCCAGTTGGAGAGGTGGTGGTCCACTCCAGCAAGGCCCAGCTTGTCTCTCAGTAACCTGGGCTGTATGGTGTTAAAAGCACTGGAGAAATCAAAGAACATTATTCTCACCGTATTCCCTGGTTTTTCCAGGTGAGACAGAGCCCTGTGCAGAAGGTGGATGATGGCATCATCTACCCCAATGCCCGGTCGATAAGCAAACTGGAGAGGGTCCATAGCGGGGCTCACTAGAGGGCGAAGATGTGTGAGAACCAATCTCTCTAAGATCTTCATCAAGTGGGATGTTAGTGCTACAGGTCTGTAGTCGTTGAGGTCCATAGGGTGAGGTTTCTTTGGAACTGGTACCACACAAGAAGATTTCCATAATTCAGGGACTATTTCCTGCCTCAGGCTCATATTATACATATATGTAATTATACCACACAGCTGGTCCCCACAAGTCTTAATTAGCCTTGTACTGATGTCATCTGGCCCTGCGGCTTTCCTCGCATTGATCTTTTTCATCTCCTTCCTCACCTGGGCCCGTGTGAAGGTCAGACTATGGTCAGATAAAGACAGATTTCTGGATTTACTGGTCTGTTGGGAAGTAGCCACATGGGGTGAAGTCATTGTGGTGAGGGGAGCTGAAGGACATACTGGGGTGGGAGGAGCTGAGATGTCCCTGACACCCAGATTCCGCAGCTCGAGACTCCCTGCTGATTAGACCCATTCATCTGGGCCTAATCAGCAGCAGAAAACTGCGATGGATTGCCAATGTCCTGCATATACAAAGGCAGAAGAAAATGAAGAGGAATTCCTCTTCCTTTTCCACTGTGTGAACATACCCTAATGTTGGAAAGCATTTTAAAAATATCTAACATTGGAATCCTACTAGCTTTTCGTTTTTTTGACCTTGAATAAGTTCATAGGGAAGCCAGAGGAGGTGATGGAAGGAAAACTCTCTTCTCCAGAGAGGGGTTTTGGATTATCATGATTGATACAATCTGGCCACTGGGCCTTAATATTAATAGTACTTTCACACATACTGCTTTTCATTTTGGAAGACCGGAACAGGTTATGGAAGGTTGCAGCTGGCTTCCATGGATGAGCCTAATGAAATAAAATATACTACACTGGTTCTCAAAAATTTTCTTCTGATCCATCTTTGATCTAAAAATATACTTTTCTTTATTTAAATCGCGAATAGTTGTTTATAGTTGTCCTGTGGATAGATTCTCCCACCTGAGCTGTGGATTTCTGCAGCTCCTCCAGAGTGACCATGGGCTTCTTGGCTGCTTCTCTGACCAGTGCTCTCCTTGTCGATCTGTCAGTTTATGTGGACAGCCATGTCTTGTTAGTTTTGCAGTTGTAGAATACTTTTTTTAATTTTGGATGATGGATTGAACAGTGCTCCTTTGGATGCTCAAAGCTTGGGATATGTCTTTATAACCTAACCCTGCTTTAAACTTCTACATAACTTTATCTCTGAAGTGTGTGCTGAGTTCCTGGGTCTTCATGATGCTGTTTGTTCACTAGTGTTCTCTAACAAACCACTGAGGCCTTCACAGAACAGGTGTATTGATACTGAGACTAAATTACACACAGCTGGACTCTATTAACTAATTAAGTGACTTCTGAAGGCAATTGATTGCACTGGATTTTACTTAAGGGTATCAGAGTAGAGGGGGCTCTATACTTTTGCACATCACACTTTTCAGATTTTTATTTGGTTAAAATTTTGAAAACCATGTATCATTTTCGTTCCACTTTCCAACTATGTGCTACTTTGTGTTGGTCTATCACTTAAAATCTCAATAAAATACATTTAAGTTTGTGGTTGCAAGGTCACAAAATGTGAAAAAGTTCAAGGGGTATGAATACTTTTGCAAGGCACGGTATATGTCTATGGAAAAAAGAATAGTAAGCTGTGGATACAAACTTTGAGTTTAACCAGACACTACACTGACACTCTCTTTTACATATCTTAACATTTAAATTGCTCCAAAAATTACCCTTTTCTAGAGGTGCTTGCCCGTGGTTTTTTAGATACACATGGCAATTATATTATAAAAAGTTTTGTAGAAAAATTAGCCCTTTTTGATGGCTTGTAAGTGCTACAGGCTCCAATAGTGCGCTATAGTGGACTGTGATGAACCAGGCCGCAGAACATGTCTGGCTGATTGGTGGCAGTGGTGGTAGACCCTAAGCAGTTGTGACAGCATATGTGGCAGTGCAGCAGGGCATAATATGATGGATCAGGTCGCAGGACAGGTCTGCCTTAGTGGTGGCAGTGGTGGTAGGCACTAGGTAGCTGTGGCAACAATTGTGGCAAAGCAGAAGGGCATAATATGATGGAACAGGCCGCAGGAAGTGTCTGCCTGAGTGGTGGTAGTGGTGGTAGGCACTAGGCAGTTGTGCCATTAGTGGCAGTGCAGCAGGGCATAATATGATGGACCAGGCCGCAGGACCTGTCTGCCTGAGTAGTGGAAGTGGTGATATCTGTTTAGGAGTGTCAGCCAGCATCAGCAGCAGTACAGTAAATGGAAGAGGATGATAAAGGGAGATGTGCTTGGCATGGCAGCGGAAAAAGCTAGAATATTTTCTGAAATGGAAAGGTTTCTACGACCCTGAGAACACTTGGGATGCAGAAAAGAACCTGGATGATCCTGTTGGTTAAAGGTATATGGAAGCAAATGTATATCAACATGGTGTTGGCAGAGTGACAATTAACAAAATTTCCAGAAAAATCTGGGGTGCACTATCAGCTGGCCTGGCTGCCAGCTGAAAAAGCTGGACTATCTTCTAAAAGTGAACATTGTGTCTGTGGTTTGCTGCTGATATGGGTGTACATGCAGCACCAATTAGTATAGTAAGTGAGTGACAATTGACATAATTTCAAGAAAAAATTGGGGCACACTATCAATGTACTACAGCCTAGCTTGCCAGCTGAGAAAGCTGGACTTAGGGACTATTTTTCAAAAGTGATCATTTTGCCTGTGGTTTGCTGCATGCAGAAATGATATACTGCTGCTCAAACTGACGCTCCAGCATGTGCAAAAGTGCCACTCAATGTGCGCATCACCTTACAACCATGAAATGAGAGAGGGGGATTGGAACCAATAGCTTGTCCTGGTGAAATTGGGGGCAGAAAATGGTCCAGCGTGTAGGAACTGGAGGAAGCGGATGTATCCCACCTGGTGTTGAAACTGTGACTTCCCTGCACCTGTGAGGTGATGTCAGTACTAGAAAGCATCAGGCCTTGCTGAATTTCTAGACTGTGGCCTCTGACGCTGAAAACATTGACCCAGTGGGCCATGACAGCTAATGTATTGTGCCCTACCCATAATTGATGCTCCACATATTGAGGGTGACATATACCTTTCCCCACATGGACATTTACAAGGACAGGCCCACATGATCATCAGGCATGGACAACCTTCGTTCGAGAAATAATGGCGGTATTCTCCATGGAGACTGTATGCTGCTATCAGTTGGCAAAATGTGGCATGGCAGCGACTGCACAGTCAGGTGGGAGTTAAACTTGCAGACCAACCTGATGACTGGGTGCCAATTGCGTGGAGGAGGAAAAGAAGGAGAAGCAGATTGAAATTATATTAATGAGTGATAATGTGACGATGACCACCATGTGGTAGGTGTGGAATGGATGTGGCCTGCTACAAAGACAATCATGAGGAGAAGGAATGGAATGGTCTTAGTCACTTGGTCCCTGCTTATTCCATTTTGCAAAGATACTGGTGATGCCATTTCATGTGACTATGGAACTAATTCTTACCCATGGCTAATTATCTGTTTGCAGATCTTGCACCTTGCCATCGATTTGTCATTTGGTAATGTAGCTGCTGCCGTCAAAACCAGGAATGTGTCTACCAGTCCCACCACCACCCGAGCTTGCCTTAGATTTACCCCTGGCAGGTCTTTTGGATGTTGGGGCTGCACGTCGGATGGAACTATTGCAGTTGCCACCTTTCCCAATCAACTCGTTCCAGGTCTTATCTGTAATAGAATCATCATCGGATTTCATATCACCTTCCTCATTTTCTTGTGACTCATCATGCCAATGGGATTCCTGTTTGCCCTCACAATTCCTAACAGATTTCCTCCTGGTGTCACTACCAGCACTACCACCAGTAGCAAACCCCCTGCCACTACTACCTCCACCAATACTCATGTTTTCCACCTATAAGTCCTCTACATAAAAAAAACAATGGCAGTTCTCAACAAATTCATCAAATACAGGAGTAAGGTAAGAGGAAAGCTATGAGGAATATCTCTCTCGGCAAATACCCCATGACTATTAGAGAATGGGATCTGTGTCAGTGAAGATAAAGGAGAAGACATGGTTGACAGTACAGAAAGACAGCATAGCAAATTACATGTTGAGAAGGACAACACAGAACCCTCACTCAATATTTGTGGTTCACTGCTTTTAAAAAGTCTTTATTCTCAGGAAGTACAACATCACTGTGGCTACTGGTGGGGCTGCCAAGACCTGAAGTAATGTTGTTGTTTCCATCCTTATTGTTTGTAGTAGTACTTGCACAAGTGTTTCCTCCTCCCCCCTCCTTTTGCCTGTCCCTTGCCCTTTTTTGTCATTTTACTACACACTGCCTAGTGATTTGGCAAAAATTCTGACACTGAATTTTTTTTTTTTTAAATAAAAAATATGTCAAGAAAAATTGCAAAAGGGTCTTCCTCCTGGTCAGTGAGCATTACACCTAGATCACTAGAACTGTGTCATTCAGTTTATTTATTTTTTTTTGCAACTGTAGTTTTTATTAACCCCTTAAGGACCCAACCCAAAAGTGCGTTAAGGACCAGGCCTCGTTTTTCAAAACTGACATGTGTCACTTTATATGGCAATAACTTTGAGATGTCTTAACTCACACAAGTTATTTTGAGATTGTTTTTTCGTGACACATTGAACTTCATGTTAGTGATAAACATTAATGAATAGTTTTGTATTTATTTATAAAAAAAAAAGGAAATTTGATGGAAATTTGGAAAAAAATCGCAATTTTCAAAATGTGAAATGCTCTGCTTTTCAGACAGATAGTCATACCACCCAAATACATTAATACATATTATCTACCATATCTCTGCTATATATTGGCATCATCTTTTAATCGTCCTGTGATTTATTTTGGATGTTAGAAGGCTTACAAGTGTAACAGCGATTTTCCAGATTTACAAGAAAATTTCCCAAACTAATTTTTTAGGGACCACTTCAGTTCTGAAGAGGATTATAATGGCCTACATATTAGAAACCCCCATAAATCACCCCATAAACTGCACCCCTCAAATAATTCAAAATAACATTTGGGAAGTTTGTTAACCCTTTAAGCATTTCACTGGAATTAAAACAATATGGAGGTGAAATTTAGACATTTAATTTTTTCCCACTAATTCCTTAATTTAGCCCTAAAATTAACACATTCACAAAGGGTTAAAGGAGAAAATGCATCTCACAGTTTGTTATGCAATTTCTCCCGAGCACGGAAATACCCCACAAGTGGGTGTAAACTGATGTTTGGGCGAATGGCAGCGCACGGAAGGGAAGGAGTGACACTGGGCGTCTGAAAAGCAGATTTTGCTGGAATAGTTTTCAGGTGCCATGTCTCATTTGCAAAGCCCCTAGAGTACCAATACAAAGGAAAACCCCAAAAAGTAACCCCATTTTGGAAACTACACCCCTCACAGAATTCATCAAGGGGTATAGTGAGCATTTTGACCTTACAGCCGTTTCACAGATTTTGCTAACACTGGGATGTATAAATGAAACATTACTAAAATGTCACTTTATCCCCAAAGTTTTCATTTTCACAAGGGGTTAAAGGAGAAAAAAGCACCCCACATTTTGCAAAACAATTGCTCCTGAACACGGCAATACCCCATATGTGGTCGTAATCTGCTGTATGGGTACATGGCAGGGCTCAGAATGGAAAGAGCGCTATTTGGCTTTTGGAGGGCAGATTTTGGTGGAATAGTTTTTAGGTACCATGTCGCATTTGCAGAGCCCCCAAAGTACCAATACAGTAGAAACTCCCTAAAAGTGACCCTATTTTGGAAACTACACCCCTCACAGAACATATCAAGGGGTATAGTGAGCATTTTGACACTACAGCTGTTTCACAGATTTTATTAACATTGGGACATTAAAATGAAAAATTACTTTTTTTTCCAATAAACTGTCAATTTAGTCCCAAATTTTTCATTTTCACAAGAGGACAAAGGAGAAAAAGCACCCCAAAGTTTGTTACACAATTTCTCCTGAACACAGAAATGCCCCATATGTGGTTGTAATCTGCTACATGGGTACATGGCAGAGCTCAAAATGGAAAGAGCGCTATTTAGCTTTTGGAGGGCAGATTTTGCTGGAATAGTTTTCAGGTGCCATGTCACATTTGCAAAGCCCCTAGAGTACCAATACAAAGGAAAACCCCAAAAAGTGACCCCATTTTGGAAACTACACCCCTCACAGAATTCATCAAGGGGTATAGTGAGCATTTTGACCTTACAGCCGTTTCACAGATTTTGCTAACACTGGGATGTATAAATGAAACATTACTAAAATGTCACTTTATCCCCAAAGTTTTCATTTTCACAAGGGGTTAAAGGAGAAAAAGCACCCCACATTTTGCAAAACAATTGCTCCTGAACACGGCAATACCCCATATGTGGTCGTAATCTGCTGTATGGGTACATGGCAGGGCTCAGAATGGAAAGAACGCTATTTGGCTTTTGGAGGGCAGATTTTGGTGGAATAGTTTTTAGGTACCATGTCGCATTTGCAGAGCCCCCAAAGTACCAATACAGTAGAAACCCCCTAAAAGTGACCCTATTTTGGAAACTACACCCCTCACAGAACATATCAAGGGGTATAGTGAGCATTTTGACACTAAAGCTGTTTCACAGATTTTATTAACATTGGGACATTAAAATGAAAAATTACTTTTTTTTCCAATAAACTGTCAATTTAGTCCCAAATTTTTCATTTTCACAAGAGGACAAAGGAGAAAAAGCACCCCAAAGTTTGTTACACAATTTCTCCTGAACACAGAAATGCCCCATATGTGGTTGTAATCTGCTACATGGGTACATGGCAGAGCTCAAAATGGAAAGAGCGCTATTTAGCTTTTGGAGGGCAGATTTTGCTGGAATAGTTTTCAGGTGCCATGTCACATTTGCAGAGCTCCTAAAGTACCAATACAGTAGAAACACCCTAAAAGTGACCCTATTTTGGAAACTACACCCCTCATAGAATTTATCTAGGGGTATAGTGAGCATTTTGACCTCACAGCTGTTTCACAGATTTTATTGACTTAGGGACGTAAAAATGAAAAATTACTTTTTTTCCCAATAAACCGTCCATTAGGGACATATTTTTAATTTTTGCAAGTGGTTAAAGAAGAAAAAACACCCCACAGTTTGTTACACAATTTCTTCTGAACAGATAAATTACCGGGCACAACATATTACGCACTGAAATGATGTACAGTTATGGCCAAAAGTTTTGAGAATGACACAAATATTCTATTTTCACATTATCTGCTTCCCTCTGGTTTTTATGTGTGTTTGTCAGATGTTTTTATCACATACAGAAATATAATTGCATTCATATTATGAGTAACAGAAGCTTATATTGACAGTTAGAATGAGTTAATGCAGCAAGTCAATATTTGCAGTGTTGACCCTTCTTCTTCAGGACCTCTGCAATTCTCCCTGGCATGCTCTCAATCAACTTCTGGACCAAATCCTGACTGATAGCAGTCCATTCTTGCAGAATCAATGCTTTAATTTTGTCTGAATTTGTTGGTTTTTGTTTGTCCACCCGTCTCTTGATGATTGACCACAAGTTCTCAATGGGATTAAGATCTGGGGAGTTTCCAGGCCATGGATCCAAAATCTCTATGTTTTGTTCCCTGAGCCATTTAGTTCTCACCTTTGCTTTATGGCAAGGTGCTCCATCATGCTGGAAAAGGCATTGTTGAGCGCCAAACTGCTCTTGGACGGTTGGGAGAAGTTGCTCTTGGAGGACATTCTGGTACCATTCTTTATTCATGGCTGTGTTTTTAGGCAAGACTGTGAGAGAGCCGATTCCCTTGGCTGAGAAGCAACCCCACACATGAATGGTTTCTGAATGCTTTACAGTTGGCATGAGACAAGACTGGTGGTAGCGCTCACCTCTTCTTCTCCGAATAAGCTGTTTTCCAGATGTTCCAAACAATCGAAAAGGGGATTCATCAGAGAAAATGACTTTACCCCAGTCCTCAGCAGTCCACTCCCTGTACCTTTTGCAGAATATCAGTCTGTCCCTGATGTTTTTTCTGGAGAGAAGTGGCTTCTTTGCTGCCCTCCTTGAGACCAGGCCTTGCTCCAAGAGTCTCCGCCTCACAGTACGTGCAGATGCACTCACACCTGCCTGCTGCCATTCCTCAGCAAGCTCTGCACTGCTGGTAGCCCGATCCCGCAGCTGAAACACTTTTAAGAGACGGTCCTGCCGCTTGCTGGTCGGTCTTGGGCGCCCTGGAGCCTTTTTGGCACCAATGGAACCTCTCTCCTTGAAGTTCTTGATGATGCAATAGATTGTTGACTGAGGTGCAATCTTTCTAGCTGCAATACTCTTCCCAGTTAGGCCATTTTTGTGCAGTGCAATGATGACTGCACGTGTTTCTTTAGAGATAACCATGGTTAACAGAAGAGAAACAATGATGGCAAGCACCAGCCTCCTTTTAAAGTGTCCAGTGGTGTCATTCTTACTTAATCATGACAGATTGATCTCCAGCCCTGTCCTCATCAATACCCACACCTGTGTTAATGAAGCAATCACTGAAACGATGTTAAGTGGTCCTTTTAAGGCAGGGCTGCAATGATGTTGAAATGTGTTTTGGGGGATAAAGTTCATTTTCTAGACAAATATTGACTTTGCAAGTAATTGCTGTTAAGCTGATCACTCTTTATAACATTCTGGAGTATATGCAAATTGCCATTAGAAAAACTGAAGCAGTAGACTTTGTAAAAATTAATATTTGTATCATTCTCAAAACTTTTGGCCATGACTGTATTCCTGGAAAAATTGTCATTTTCACCTTTCACCATCAGCTGCGTATTCATTTATGGATAATAAATTATAGCAACACTTGGGGGTTAAAAATGCTCACTGTACCCCAGGATAAGTTCCTTCAGGGGAGTAGTTTCCAAAATGGGGTGACATGTCAGGGGATTCCACTGTACTGGCATTTCAGCTCTGCAAAAGTGCAATGGCGTCCAAAAACCAAACCGTCCAAGTCTGTGCTCCAAAAACCAAATAGCGCTCCTTCCCTTCTGTGCTCGACTGTGCCCAAACAGCAGTTTATACCCACATATGACATTAAGTACGTTATTCTGGGTACGACAAGTGTAAAACATGTGGGTATGAACTGCAGTTTGGGAACACAGTAGGGAGCAGAAGGGAAAGAGCGATATGTGGCTTTTGGAGCGCAGATTCAGATGTTTGGGATCTGGATGCCATGTCATGTTTGCAGAGCCTCTAAAGTACCAGTAAAGTGGAATCCCCTAGGGAATGACCCCATTTTGAAAAGTGCACCCCTCAAAGAATTTATCAAGGGGTGTAGCGAGCATTAGTATGCCAGACATGACTGCACAGCGGATGGGGAAAAGTGAATGAATATGTAAACTGTGCTGAATATTGGGGAGGTCACTCTGGGGGTCACTTCTGGTTTATTATCCCTCGTAAGCTCTAAATCTGGTTTGTACCCTAATATACGCTCGCACAACTTTTACATTCCCTTCCTGCCGCACTGAGTTATGTTCTAATGATTTGGCGATTTTTGGGGTTTTTGTCTTCACATTGTACGAGCTATATTTTCTTTATTTCTCTGGTGATGTAGCCATATGAGGGCTTGCTGTTTGCAGTATGAGATGTATTTTTTAATGACATCATTTTTAGGTGCTTACAACTTATTAAATGCATTTTATTAACTCTTTCTTGGTGGATTAAAAAACAACCCCATCAATTCTGGCACTGCGTTTTACCTTTTAAATTTTTCACCATGCAGCGTAGAGCAAAAGTAACATGTTACCTTTATTCTGTGGGTCGGTACGATTACGGCAATACCTCATTTATACTGTTTTTTTATGTGATACCAATTTTCCAGAACAAAAACCCATTTGGGGACATAAATCAATTTTTTTTTGCATCGCCATCTTCTAACATGCGTAGCATTTTTATTTTTCAGTTTAGAGAGTTGCTTTAGGGCTTATTTTTTGCGGGACAACCTGTGCTTTTTATTGGTACTGTTTTGGGGTACATATGACTTTTTGATCACTTTTTATGGCATATTTTGTAAGGTGAGATGGTGAAAAATCATTTCTTTTGGCGGGTTTTTTCCATTTTTTTTTTCCCGACGTTCACTGTGTACATTAAATATGGATTCCGTTTTATTGTACAGGTTGTTACGGACGCGGCAATACCAAATATGTATTTTTTATTAATTTTTAGGTTTATTTTTTATATAATTCATTTTATGTAGGAAAAGGGAATTTTTGGGGCTTTATTCTTTTATTAATTATTTTCACATACTTTATTTTTTTTTTCACTTTTTTTTTTACTTTTTCATGTGTCCCATTAGGACACCTGAGCCAGAGATGCTTTGATCTCTGGTTCAGTACTATAGACTGCAAGACACAAGCATGCAAGTGTCTTGCAGCCTATACAGGAAGTCATCGCTATGGAAACGCATAGCGCTGACTTCCGGAGGTCTCAGCAGGATCAACCAAGTAGTGGGGTCTCCAGGCAGCCTGGGGTCACTGGGCAGACCCCGGGCTGCAGATTATAGATGTCGGCACCCCCCCGATCTCTATGGCGGAACCCCTTGTATGCCGCGGTCATGTTTGACTGCGGCATCCAAGGGGTTAAAACCTCCGATTGAAACTCAGTTCTGACCGGGGGTTATGGAGTAGGGTGTAAGCTGTCAGTTACAGCTAACACCCGGTTCTGATGCCGCCCGCTCAGATAGTGAGCGAGCGGCCGGCCACGGGCGTAGTATTACGCCCTGGTGTGCGAAGTACCTAGCGCCCAGGACATAATAGTATGTCCAAGGTTTTTAAGGGGTTAAACATATTTTTCAATATAAAATACAAAAACAGAAATGAGGAAATAAATGGGGAAGGGCAAATACCCACAACCCCAAACAAAATGAAATGCAATCGCACAGTCAAAGCCCAAAGGCTAAGTAGAGGGAAAGGGGGGAGACAAACATGAGACAAAGGAAAAGAGCAAGGGGAAAAAACAAAGCAGGAAATGGGGGAAGATCCGGGATCAGAAACCCTGCAAGATGCAGTATGTGTCCCAGGGGTCCAAATAGATTGAAAGGCATCTAGGGTATTATTAAGACTAGCAGTTAGAATCCCCAGGCTTCTCACATCCTTCATCCTGGTCAGCAACTCTGGACCTGTAGGGATGGGGGGGCTATGAAAGAGGACCAAGGGCTGGGCCCACAGGTTCAGCAGGCAGTGGCATAACTAGGAATGGCTGGGCCCCCAGGCGAAGATTTGACATGCTCCCCCCCCCAAACCACTGCCCCAACCCCCCCGCACAAACCGCATTCCTGCACACACTATTATGCGCCATAGTGGCCCCTACACACAGTATTA
The DNA here is from genome assembly GCA_947044405.1 of Leptodactylus fallax. Classification (NCBI taxonomy): domain Eukaryota; kingdom Metazoa; phylum Chordata; class Amphibia; order Anura; family Leptodactylidae; genus Leptodactylus; species Leptodactylus fallax. Next base: position 4,054,265 of record CAMRHE010000128.1, on the reverse strand, counting down.
TGCCCCATAATGGTTCCTGCACACAGTATTATGCAGCATAGTGGCCCCTGCATACAGTATTATGCAGCACAGTGGCCCCCTGCACACAGTATTATGCCCCATAGTGGCCCCTGCACACAGTATTATGCAGCATAGTGGCCCCTGCACACAGTATTATGCCCCATAGTGGCCCCTGCACACAGTATTATGCCCCATAGTGGACCACCCATGAACAATTATTATAGTATAATGATCGGAGACCCAGGGGAGGATACAAACATAAAAAACAATGCTACTTACCCCTTCCTGGCTTCGCTGCACTCCGATGCGCTACTTTGGCCATCTTCAATGTTGGACCAGATCTCGCGTGATCCAGGCTGGCGTCGCGACGCATAATGATGTCAGCTGACATCTGGGACGTCACCAAACAGGCCCGAAGCCCGCGGAGCGCAGGAGAGGTAAGTTAGTGTTTTTTATGTTCTCTCACCTCCCCTGGGCCCCCGATCGTTATACTCAGGGGTCTGAAAAGACCCCCAAGTATAATGATAGCAGTGTTTGTGAGGTTCGCAGTAGCGGCTGCCACAGGGCTCCAGGCCCCTTAATGTCCCGGGCCCTGTGACAGCCGCTACCGCTGCTACCCTTCCCTAGTAGGGAACCCTTCACATCCCGACAGCATTCTTCATGCCTAATGGCATGACAGTGGACTCGTACAGTCCAAAAGGGGTGATAAAGGCTGATCGCTCCTGTACCTGTGGGGACAGGGGGATCTGCCAATATCCTCGGCCAAGTACTGGGCCTTACCTAACCTGTCAAGCAGGTCATCGATGTGCGGCATTGGGTACGCGTCATCAGTGGTAACATCAGTAAGATCCCTTTAGTATACACAGAACCGAGTAGTCCGGTCCTTTTTGGCCACAAGGACTACAGGTGAAGCCCAGGCACTGTGGAAGGGCTGAATCACCCCCAGTTCCAGCATCTCGTCAATCTCCTTGTGCATCTGGGCCTTTACCTCCGAGGAGATGCGGTATGGCAACCGCCAGATAGGGGTATGATTCCCTGTATCCATGTGGTGAATGGCCTGGTCAGTTCTCCCGGGCTTGCTGGAGAAGAGACCGGGGAGGGAGCGCAGAACTTCTTTCACCTGGGACAGCTGGGTCTCAACCAGTAGGGGCTTCACCTGGGCCTCCTTGTTGGACCCCTACTCCCTAAAATGAGCGTGCAAGTCAACAAGGTCTTCCTCTTCCCCCTCCTCTAGCAGGCACTAGCTTCCCGGTCATGATGATCCTTTATCATGTTGACATGGAAGACCTTATGCCTGTTCCGGCCTAGATCAACTGTGATCAGGTAGCTGGCACTGTTGATTTGCTGGTGCATGACGTATGGACCGGTCCATTTCGCCTGAAGCTTGTCCTGGGGCTCAGGGACTAGGACCCATACCTTTTGCCCCAGCTGGTATGTTCTCTCGCGGGAATTCTGATCACAGTACTTCTGGTCGGCCTGAGCCTGCACCATGTTGCCATGCAACAGCTGCGCCACAGTCTGCATTTGGTCACGGAATCGCAGGACATACTCCACGACTGGCACACCTTGGATGGCTGTTTCTCCTTCCCAGGACTCTTTCACGAGAGCTAGGGGCCCACGTACACGCCTTCCATACAAGAGCTCGAAGGGTGAGAACCCCGTCGAGGCTTGAGGCACCTCCCTGTAAGCAAAAAGCAGGTGCGGGAGATAAGGCTCCCAGTCGCACACGTGGGACTTGACTAACATCCTGAGCATCTGCTTCAGGGTGCCATTGAACCGTTCACATAAGCCATTGGTCTGTGGGTGATACGGGCAGGACACCAGATGTTGCACCTCTGTTACCTTACTCAGGCCTTGCATCAAGGCAGACATGAACTGGGTACCTTGGTCTGTGAGCATCTCTCTGAGATGAAACGTTTCCCAATGCGGTTGGGAATGGATAGGGGTCCAATGAGATCCACAGCCACATGCTGGAAAGGCTCGGCTATGATGGGCATAGGTATCATTGGGGCTTTGGAGTGTCACATGAACGGCAGTATTTAGCTACATCTTTGCCCATCTTGGGCCAGTAGAATAAGTGGCTGAGACAAGCCTTGGTTTTAGCGATCCTCAGGTGGCCTGCCAGTGGAATATCATGAGCCATCCGCAACAACTCCACCCGGTAGGGTTGGGGTACCACTAAGTGTTTCTCCCTGAGCCGACCATCCTGTCCCTCAGTGGGGACCATTTCCCGGTACAACCTCCCTTGCTTCCAGTACACACGGTCCTTGTCCGACTCCAAGGGAGGTTGAGCGGCACGCTCCATTAATGCATCCAGACTGCGGTCAGCTTGAACAGTGTCCCTGAACTCCTGACTGGAACTAGACAGAAGATGTGTGCATGTCTCATACCCGCCAGACTCCTCCGGCTCCAGTGCGGTGAGGTTAGTCATGGCGGTCTCTGTACCGACTCTGGGTGCTATAGGGAACAGCTCAGGGATCGGAGCGCTTTCCACCCCTTTAGCACTCTGGTTGTGGGTTACCACCACAATACCAGCAGTCCATCCCTCACCTGGATCAGCCGTGAGATCCTCGTGACCCACCTGCCCACCTGGCACATAGTCAACAGTGGGGTGCTGATCTTTGGCACTGGGTGAAGTGGTTGGAGTTGCCCCCAGTGTCTCAGAGGAGCTACCCTGTACATTTTCAAAGCAAGCATTAGCAAATACATTAACAGTACATTCATTAGCAATTTTTGATTCACAGTGAACTCTAGTGGTGAATGGCTCAGCCAGGCTCACATGGAGAGGGCCATCACCACCCGCAGATGTGGGCAGGGCTACAGCCAGGTCAGCATTACACAGCACCTCATTAGCATTTTCACTGTTTCCTTCATCTGGGCACACAGTAGAGGAGAGCAGGCAGATGACCCCTTCCTCTGGCTGTGTGACAGGTCTCAGCATTACATGAGAATCATCCTTCTGCACAGACATTTTATCACAGCGAGATGGGGTTCCTTCCACCCCATATTGGGACACAAGGGGCCCCAAATCTGTCCCCAACAGCACATTAGCAGGCAGATCAGACATGAGCCCCACATCCCGCATTCCTTTTCCCGCACCCCAGTCCAGATGGACACAAGCCATGGGTACAGTTAAGCATTCTTGTCCAATTCCCCTCAGGGTCAGAGTTTTCCCGGGAATAATACTGTCCGGAATGACCAAATCAGGTTACACTAGAGTAACATGCGTCCCAGTGTCCCAAAATCCTATGATCACTTTATCCCCCACAGTGACCTGTTGACGGTTGGCATTGAATTGCAATCCCCCCCTCCTAACCAAGTATACAGATGAGCCAGCTGCTGTGGCTTGGGAAGCAGGAGAATTCTTAGGGCGGTTAGGGCACTCCGACTTGAAATGTCCTGGCTGGCTACAGGCGTAACACCTCTGCTTGGGACTTGGAGGTGGTCGCCGGGGCACCCAGAGTTCTTGGGACAGGGAAAGTAGAAGGGCCACCCAGGACAGAGTTTGTCTTACCCCACTCAGAGACAGGGGACTGTGGTGTACTCTGACCTTGCCCCTCCCTCCAGCTTTAGGGTCTCTGTAGTGTTGCTCCTCCCTTGGTCTCAGGCATCCTGTTGGCCACATAGGAGTCAGAAATTTGCGCAGCTTGGTCTGCTGTCTTGGGTTCCCGGCCACACATGAACTGGCGGACATCAAGAGGGCAAACCTGGAGGAACTGGTCCTTGATCATAAGGTCCTCAAAGTCCTCAAACTTGGTAACAGTAAGTCCTCTGATCCATTGCCGGAATGTAGTCTGTAAGTCTCCCACAACATCCACATAGCTGCCAGTAGGGTTTCGCTTTATATTCCGGAACTTCTTGCGGTACACCTCAAGAGTGAGGTTGTACTTTTTGATGAGGGCCTCCTTAATAACGTTGTAGTCCCCATCCCATTCAGATGATAGGCTCACAAAGACTTCCAGGGCTTTGCTCTTTAACCATGGAGAGAAATACTGGGTCCACTGTGCATGGGGCACATGGTGTTGCTGACAGGTTGTTTCAAACCCCCGCAGAAAAACGTCCAAGTCACCATCCTTCTCCAGGATCGGGAAGCTCTCCTGGCGAGGTCTCCGGGAATGCACATCCTGGACTTGGTTTGGACAGGAGCTGCTAGTCCTCTCCAGCTGGGCCATCTCCAATTGATGTTTCCTCTGGGCCTGACGCTCTGCAGCATCTCTCTCCGCCTGCCGCTCTGCAGCTTCCCTCTGGGCCCGACGCTCTGCAGCTTCCCTCTTAGCCTGTTGATATTGCAGGATCAACTGTAAGCGACCATTAGAGTCACTGGAGCCTAGCTGCTGTAAGGCCAGTTGCAAAGAAAAGTCCATACCCCTCAGAGGGCTAGGGCTACTGGTCCCTCCAAGCAAAGTGATCTCTGGGACAGGGCCAGCCGCTGAACTTTCTGGGATGGCCATGATTCCTTGTCTTAGCACCTCAGGACTCTGCTTCCATGTCCTCCATATCAGCCATCTGCTGGAGATCTCTGGTTCTGCTCCTCAGACCCCCAGCCATCCACTGGAAGCTGTTGCCAAATAAAAGATAAGAGAAAAGGAAGGAAGCAGCACCGTAGCAAACTTTTACCGTATTTTTTAAGCTTGATCTAGTACCAAGCCTGATTCATAGGATTTGCTGCAATCCCCAACATCTGAGTGATACTACACACCCTCCGCTGTTATCCTATATCCCACTACGCTGCCACCACTGTGAAGGACCTCACCTCACCAAGCCTCTTGACACACCTGCGATCAACCTTCTTTACCTCCCACTCACACACCGTGAGCAGACCAGGTTCATAAAATAATACGAAACAAGCTTTATAAATTTTATATATTTATTAACCCAAGTGGGTCGGTACTAAGCACTAACATATATAGTAATACATATCAATGAATAATTCAAGCAGATACGGGTAAAAGCAAAACTACAGTACAGAAAATAAAATGGGAAATAAAAGATAGGAAAATACTGGCACGAGTTTGTAGTCAGTTTCTTTGAGCTCCCATGTGGTGGGCCTCAGGGTCCTTCCTTAAGAAAGTTACAGAGCATGTCTCTCCTACATGCTGTCCAGACTCAGAGACAAAAGACCTCGCCTGTCCTTGCAGTATAAACCTAGTGTCCAGCCACACCTTTCCCCCAGGCAGCCCCCCTTCTCTTCACACACTGGGGAAAGATGTGTGTCTGGGGTTGAGCTGAGGGTAACTAGCCCTCCCTCCCCCATGGACATCTGCTGTCCAGGGGTAATGAAACTGGCTGGCTAGAGAGGGCCATCTCCCATGGTATGCCCATGACACCACTGAAGCGAATTGACCACCAATGTATATACAACTTAAGCACAACATTCCTAAAGGTATGTGTAGGATTGATATGAGCAAGTAAAAATACATTTCTAAGAAAGATATACAACTGAGGGTCTGTTCATCACACCAACACTATACCCTTAGTTCCCACAGTTACTTAAACAGGTGATGAATACAAGTCCTTTAAGAACGCGGGTTATCCTGGATTGGTCCCTCGTTGGGGTGCACCCTAAGTATTGCGCAATACTATTTATGATCCAATGGTTAACTTGTAATCCACAGGCAAATGCTGTCTTCCCGTTAAAGTACAGTTATAGGCCTTGCTCCAGCTCTCCACTTAAAAGACAGGCCAATTTCTCCAATGATAAGGTGTCAGCATAAGAGTCCCTTATATAACCTTATATATCACCATGTCGTCTACATAGATACGGCTAAGCCGTACTTACAAGTCTTTGAGGCCTTTCTTTCTTGTAGTCTCTTTGCCTTTACCTTCTGGTGTCCTGACTCAGTCATCAGCCAGCACCACAGTCACTGTGTCCCTAGACTCAGTTCTCAGCCAACACCAAGACTTCTCCTGCAATCAGCTCAGCTCAAGCCTCCATCCAGCACATAGCCTTCTCCAGCAGCCCAACACAGCACACCACAGGCTTACACAGTTCAAGACACTTCTTCACACACAAAGACCTCACTTCCTGTTTCCTGCTGGGTGATGATGCAGTACCTTATATCCAGTAGAAGGCATCAATACTGCAATTCCAGCACACTGCCAGGCTTGTAGGAGTCCAAAATGTCCCAGCAATTACCTGTAATCAGACTTTGCAACCTAGAATAATATTTACATTTATAAGCATTAATACATATTCTTATGGGCAGTTTATTACTTTGCTGCCACCTATTGACCAAAGTTAGTTACTGCAAATGTATTGCTTCACAACCTTACAGCTACACTCCTGCAATTTTTAGCAATGAGAGTCTTTGCTGCTGTGCAGAGGTATAAGAAAAGTCTGGACACCTTCTTACCTAGGTGTCTAGGAGGGAGGCCAAGGAGGTAAACAAGGGGATCAAGAGGGATAACCTGAATAAAGAGAGCATCTGTCAGAGCCTTATCTTCCCTCCAGAAGCCCAGAATGATGGGACACGTCCAAAAAATGTGGTAAAAAGTGTTCACCGCATTATGGCAGTGCTAACACTCTGAGGGAATCGGGTTTCAAAGTGTGGAGTAGAGCAGGGGTATGATACCAATGCATCAACAGCTTATACTGGTTTTCTCGAAAAGTCACACATTGAGAGGACTTCTGAGCATGAGACCATATAATCTGCCACTGTCCTGGAGATATAGATCTACCCCACTGCCTCCTCCCATTTAGACATACAGTGCCTTGCAAAAGTATTCGGCCCCCTTGAACTTTTCAACCTTTTGCCACATTTCAGGCTTCAAATATAAGGATATAAAATTTTAATTTTTTGGTGAAGAATCAACAACAAGAGGGACACAATTGTGAAGTGGAACGAAATTTATTGGTTATTTTAAACTTTCCTAAACAATAAAAAACTGAAAAGTGGGGCGTGTAATATTATTCGGCCCCTTTACTTTCAGTGCAGCAAAGTTCAGTGAGGCATTTATAAGGCAAGAAATCCCACTTATTAAACCTGACAGGGCACACCTGTGAAGTGAAAACCATTTCAGGTGACTACCTCTTGAAGCTCATCAAGAGAATGCCAAGAGTGTGCAAAGCAGTAATCAAAGCAAAAGGTGGCTACTTTGAAGAACCTAGATTATAAGACATATTTTCAGTTGTTTCACACTTTTTTGTTAAGTATATAATTCCACATGTGTTAATTCATAGTTTTGATGCCTTCAGAGTGAATCTACAATTTTTATAGTCATGAAAATACAGAAAACTCTTGGAATGAGAAGGTGTGTTCAAACTTTTGGTCTGTACTGTATATATATGCACACTTACGCCTACAGAGAAATGCTTAAGTAATGAATATTTTGTTTAGATTAACAAAAATGCTCCATCACACTATTTATGGTCAGTCACCAGAGCAGAAAAAAAAAAAACCACCATGAAATTACAAAATGTTTTTTTAAGTTGGACTGTATGGCCATAATTTACTTTGCCATGTTTGGTGAAAACCAAACAACATATCAACAAAAACACTTAATACCAACTTTCAAGCAGCCACATGACATGTGCAGATGGAAAAGGGACATACCTCTGGGGCTTGAAAGCAGGACAAGACTGTCTGTTATTACTGTCCGTTTTTTTTCTGCGCATGATCAGAAAGCAGAAACAAAAAAAAGCAAAAAAACGGACTGTAAAACAATGGACACTAATGGACACTAATCACTAACTTCAGTTAGTGTCCGTTATTTTCTGTTATGACTCTAGGTGTCCGTTTTTTTTTTTAACGGACACTATCATAACGGGTATCCAACGGTAGTGTGAACGCCCCCTAAGTCATGGCATTGCAACTATACCTACAATTCTGACATTAACCCCTTCCCGCTGATGACATTTTTCAATTTTCGTTTTTGACTCCCCACCTTCAAAACCCAATAATTTTTTTTATTTTTCCGTTCACAGAGCCATATGAGAGCTTAATGTTTGCAGGACAAATTGTTCTTCATAATGGTGCCATTTATTATTCTGTACCATGTACTGGAAAGCTGGAAAAAAATTCAGAATGGGGTAGAATTGGAGAAAAGTGCATTTTTGCGACTTTCTTACAGGCTTCATTTTTACGGCGTTCACTCTGCAGCCAATATGAAATGTCACCAGTATTCTATGTTTCGGTACAATTCTGGGGATACCAAATTTATATGGTTTTATTTACATTTTAACCCCTTAACAAAAATCTAAAACTTTGCAAAAAAAAAAAAAATTCACCATATTCTGACGCCCGTAACTTTTTTATATTTCAGTGTAAGGGGATGCATAAGGTGTCTTTTTTGCGGTACCAGGTGTACTTTTTATACCATTTTGGTGAATGTCTATTGCTTTGATCACTTTTTATTCAAATTTTTATCAGAGGTGAAACAGTGAAAAAAAAGCGGTTCGGCACTTTTGATTTTTTTTTTTCCAGCTACGGCACTCACTATATGGAAAAAATATTTTTATAAGTTTGTAGACAGGTCTTTTCAGATACGGGGATACCTAATGTGTATGTGTTTCACAGTAATTTTTTTGTTTTATATGTACTCTAAGGAAAGGGGGATGATTTGAACTTTTATTTTAATTTTTTATGTATTTTTCTTTTCTTTTATTTTTTTATTACTATTTTATTAGCCCCCCCCCCCCCCCCCCAGAGTGCTTAAACCTGCAATTGTTTGATTGCAAGTCCCATAGACTGCAATACAACTGTATTGCAGTCTATGGGACTTTCAGTATGTTAGCTCCAGGTCTCCGCTGTATATTACAGACCCAGCTGATGCATCTTTAAAGATGTGTGGAGGGGCCACTATGGGACATAATACTATGTAAAGGGGCCACTATGGGACATTATACTGTGTGGAGGGGCCACTATGTGACATTATACTGTGTGGAGGGGCGCTATGGTACATTATACTGTGTGCAGGAGCCACTGTGTGACATTATACTGTGTGGAGGAGCCACTATGGGACATTACACTGTGTGGAGTGGCTACTATGGGACATTACACTGTGTGGAAGGGTCACTATGTGACATTATGCTGTGTGGAGGCCACTTTGGGACATTATAGTGTGTGTAAATGGGCCATTACACCATGTAGGGGCCAAGAAAGGGGGCGCTATGTCATGTGGGGGGGGCCAAGTCAAAAGTTTTCTATGGGCCCCAGTCTTTGCTAGTTACATCCCTGCTACAAACCTATGTAATGTAATAAACATTTACTGTGCATATTATTTGATCTGCATTTAAATTAGAGTTCTGTAGTCACAATAAATAATCTCTCATGGTAAAGGCAATGTCTATATCTACTGAGGTACTTTGTAGTGTTCTGTTCATCAAACAGTGAAAACCCACCCACCAGCTTGTGGAAGAATACAGGAAGTGAGAAAAGGAGACAGCAGGCAAACTGCTGAGAGAGGGAGGTGAGAGCTCCCCTTTAACTCAAGCAAACTGACAAATCTACATTACAGAATACCAGAAAGGCTGAAAAAGAAAAGAAACAAAGTGTTGCAATTGCCTAGTAAAAGTCCGGGCATTGACCAAATCAAATGCTGTGGTGGGACCTTGAAACAGCTACAGTGCCTTGCAAAAGTATTCGGCCCCCTTGAACTTTTCAACCTTTTGCCACATTTCAGGCTTCAAACATAAGGATATAAATTTTAAATTTTTTGATGAAGAATCAACAACAAGTGGGACACAATCGTGAAGTGGAACGAAATTTATTGGATATTTTAAACTTTTGTAAAAAATAAAAAACTGGAAAGTGGGGCGTGCCAAATTATTCGGCCCCCTTAAGTTAATACTTTGTAGCGCCACCTTTTGCTGCGATTACAGCTGCAAGTCACTTGGGGTATGTCTCTATCAGATTTGCACATTGAGAGACTGAAATTCTTGCCCATTCTTCCTTGGAAAACAGCTCGAGCTCAGTGAGGTTGGATGGAGAGCGTTTGTGAACAGCAGTTTTCAGCTCTTTCCACAGATTCTCGATTGGATTCAGGTTTGGACTTTGACTTGGCCCTTCTAATACCTGGATACGTTTATTTGTGAACCATTCCATTGTAGATTTTGCTTTATGTTTGGGATCATTGTCTTGTTGGAAGATAAATCTCCGTCCCAGTCTCAGGTCTTTTGCAGACTCCAACAGGTTTTCTTCCAGAATGGTCCTGTATTTGGCTCCATCCATCTTCCCATCAATTTTAAGCATCTTCCCTGACCCTGCTGAAGAAAAGCAGGCCCAAACCATGATGCTGCCACCACCATGTTTGACAGTGGGGATGGTGTGTTCAGGGTGATGAGCTGTGTTGCTATTACACCAAACATATAGTTTTGCATTGTGGCCAAAAAGTTGGATTTTGGTTTCATCTGACCAGAGCACCTTCTTCCACATGTTTGGTGTGTCTCCCAGGTGGCTTGTGGCAAACTTTAAACGAGACTTTTTATGGATATCTTTGAGAAATGGCTTTCTTCTTGCCACTCTTCCATAAAGGCCAGATTTGTGCAGTGTACGACTGATTGTTGTCCTATGGACAGACTCTCCCACCTCAGCTGTAGATCTCTGCAGTTCATCCAGAGTGATCATGGGCCTCTTGGCTGCATTCTGATCAGTCTTCTCCTTGTTTGAGATGAAAGTTTAGAGGGACGGCCGGGTCTTGGTAGATTTGCAGTGGTCTGATACTCCTTCCATTTCAATATGATCGCTTGCACAGTGCTCCTTGGGATGTTTAAGGTTTGGGAAATCTTTTTGTATCCAAATCCGGCTTTAAACTTCTCCACAACAGTATCACGGACCTGCCTGGTGTGTTCCTTGGTCTTCTTGATGCTCTCTGCGCTTTAAACAGAACCCTGAGACTATCACAGAGCAGGTGCATTTATACGGAGACTTGATTACACACAGGTGGATTATATTTATCATCATCAGTCATTTAGGACAACATTGGATCATTCAGAGATCCTCACTGAACTTCTGGAGTGAGTTTGCTGCACTGAAAGTAAAGGGGCCGAATAATTTGGCACGCCCCACTTTTCAGTTTTTTATTTTTTACAAAAGTTAATAAATTTTGTTCCACTTCATAATTGTGTCCCACTTGTTGTTGATTCTTCACCAAAAAATTAAAATTTTATATCCTTATGTTTGAACCCTGAAATGTGGCAAAAGGTTGAAAAGTTCAAGGGGGCCAAATACTTTCGCAAGGCACTGTATGTATAAATGCATGGCCACAATCCTTAATGAACTGAAGTAACACTGTAAAGGAAGGAGGACCAAAATATATACAGTACAGACCAAAAGTTTGGACACACCTTCTCATTCCAAGAGTTTTCTGTATTTTCATGACTATAAAAATTGTAGATTCACACTGAAGGCATCAAAACTATGAATTAACACATGTGGAATTATATACTTAACAAAAAAGTGTGAAACGACTGAAAATATGTCTTATATTCTAGGTTCTTCAAAGTAGCCACCTTTTGCTTTGATTACTGCTTTGCACACTCTTGGCATTCTCTTGATGAGCTTCAAGAGGTAGTCACCTGAAATGGTTTTCACTTCACAGGTGTGCCCTGTCAGGTTTAATAAGTGGGATTTCTTGCTTTAGAAATGGGGTTCGGACCATCAGTTGTGTTGTACAGAAAGAAAAAAAGCAGCTAAGTAAAGAAAAACGAGTGGCCATCATTACTTTAAGAAATGAAGGTCAGTCAGTCCGAAAAATTGGGAAAACTTTGAAAGTGTCCCCAAGTGCAGTGGCCAAAACAATCAAGCGCTACAAAGAAACTGGCTCACATGAGGACCGCCCCAGGAAAGGAAGACCAAGAGTCACCTCTGCTGCGGAGGATAAGTTCATCCGAGTCACCAGCCTCAGAAATGGCAGGTTAACAGCAGCTCAGATTAGAGACCAGGTCAATGCCACACAGAGTTCTAGCAGCAGACACATCTCTACAACAACTGTTAAGAGGAGACTGTGTGCAGCAGGTCTTCATGGTAAAATAGCTGCTAGGAAACCACTGCTAAGGACAGGCAATAAGCAGAAGAGACTTGTTTGGGCTAAAGAACACAAGGAATGGACATTAGACTTGTGGAAATCTGTGCTTTGGTCTGATGAGTCCAAATTTGAGATCTTTGGTTCCAACCACCGTGTCTTTGTGCGACGCAGAAAAGGTGAACGAATGGACTCTACATGCCTGGTTCCCACCGTGAAGCATGGAGGAGGAGGTGTGATGGTGTGGGGGTGCTTTGCTGGTGACACTGTTGGGGATTTATTCAAAATTGAAGGAATACTGAACCAGCATGGTTACCACAGCATCTTGCAGCGGCATGCTATTCCATCCGGTTTGCGTTTAGTTGGACCATCATTTATTTTTCAACAGGACGATGACCCCAAACACACCTCCAGACTGTGTAAGGGCTATTTGACCAAGAAGGAGAGTGATGGGGTGCTACGCCAGATGACCTGGCCTCCACAGTCACCAGACCTGAACCCAATCGAGATGGTTTAGGGTGAGCTGGACCGCAGAGTGAAGGCAAAAGGGCCAGCAAGTGCTAAGCATCTCTGGGAACTCCTTCAAGACTGTTGGAAGACCATTTCAGGTGACTACCTCTTGAAGCTCATCAAGAGAATGCCAAGAGTGTGCAAAGCAGTAATCAAAGCAAAAGGTGGCTACTTTGAAGAACCTAGAATATAAGATATATTTTCAGTTGTTTCACACTTTTTTGTTAAGTATATAATTCCACATGTGTTAATTCATAGTTTTGATGCCTTCAGTGTGAATCTACAATTTTTATAGTCATGAAAATACAGAAAACTCTTGGAATGAGAAGGTGTGTCCAAACTTTTGGTCTGTACTGTATATATATATATATATATATATATATATGAATAAAGCCCCAAAATGCCCATTTCTTATATAAAATTAATTGTATAAAAGAAAATCCTAAACATTAACAAAAACAATACATATTTGGTATCGCCGCATCTATAACAATCTGTATAATAAAATTGAAACATTATTTAACCTATCGGAAAAAAAACCCAGAATAAAAACGCTGGAAATAATGATTTTTCGCCATCTCGGCTTACATAAAATGCTATAAAAAGTGATCAGAAAGTCAAATGTACCCCAAAATAGTACCAATGAAAAACATAGGTCATCTGGCAAAAAACTAAGTCCTCAACAAACTCTGTACTGAAAAATAAAAATGTTACGCATCTCAGAATATGGTGATGCAAAAATAATTGATAAATGTCCCCAAATGAGTTTTTGTTTTGCAAAATTAGTAACGCAAAAAAAAACAATGTAAATTAGGTATTGCCATAATCTTACCGACCCACAGAATAAAGGTAACATGTTACTTATGCTGTACAGTTTGTGGGAAAAAAAACTAATACAGGTTAAAAGCTATACCAGAATGGATTTTTTTTTTTTTTAATCCACCAAGAAAAAGTTAAGAAAATGTAGTCAATAAGTTATAGGCACCCAATAATGATGTCATTACAAAATTCATCTCATACTGCAAAAAACAAGCCCTCATATGGCTACATCACCAGAAAAATAAAAAAAAATATAGCTTGTACAATGTAAAGACAAAAACCCCAAAAATCGCCACATCATTAGAACACAACTGGCTGCATCAGGAAAGAAATGTATAAGCTGTGCGATCGTATATTAGGGTACACCCGAAATTTAGAGCTTACAAAGGAAAAGAAACCAGAAGTCACTTCCTAGGGGATTCCACTATTCTGGTACCTTAGAGGCTCTGCAAACATGATAAGGCGTCCAGATACCAAACATCTAAATCTGCGCTTCAAAAGCCACAGAGAGCTCCTTCCTTTCTGTGACATGCTGTGTGCCCAAACTGCAGTTTATGCCCACATGTACTGTTGTACCCAGGATAATGTACTTAATGTCATATGTATATACTGGTATAAACTGCTGTATGGACACAGCCGGGCAGAGAAGGGAATGAGCGACATGTGCTTTTTGGAGAACAGACTTGGTTTTTGGACATCATGACACTTTTGCAGAGCTCCTGAAACATCAGTAAAGTGGAATCCCCTGACATGTGACCCCATATTGGAAACTACACCCCTGAAGGATTTATCCAGGGGTACAGTAAGAATTTTAACCCCCAAGTGTTGCATTAATTTATTATCCATAAATGAATATGCAGTGAAAAGTGAAAATTTTTACAGGAATATGTAATTTCAGTGCGTAATATGTTGTGCTCAGCTTGTATTAGAGACAAAAGCTCCAAAATTTGTTGTGCCCGGGATACCAGCTTAACAGTTTTTGTAGTGTGTGTTTCTGCTGACACAAGCTGGGTACAACATATCGGGCACTGAAATGGCGTATCTCTGGAAAAATTGCAATTTTCACTTTTCATTATCAGCTGCACATTCATTTCTGTAAATTAAATTAATGCACTACTCAAGGGTTAAAAATAACCAAAAACCAAAATAGCTGTCCTTCCCTTCTGTGCCCAAACAGAAGTTTATACCCACATATGACATTATCCTGTGTACAACAGTGTCATACATGTGGGCATAAACTGCCGTTTGGGCACACAGCGAGCACAGATTTGAAGGAGCGCTATGTGCTTTTGGAGCGCAGATTTAGATTTTTGGTTTTTGGATGCCATGTCACGTTTGAAAAGATCCTAAAGCTGCCCCAACAAAATGGGGTCAGTTCTTGGGGAATTCCAGTTTACTCATACCTCCAGGGCTCTGCAAAAACAAGATGGTGTCCAGAAAGTCCCTCTAAATCTATACTCCAAAAGTCAAAAAGCGCAGTGCTCCTTCCCTTCTGAGCTCTGCTGTGTGCCCAAGCAGCAGTTCACACCCACATATATAACTTTATTGTCCCCAGGATAGCCCACTTAATAGTTTTAGGAGTGCATGTCTCTGATGACACAAAGTGGGCACAATGTATTGGGCACTGAAATTGCATATTTCTTTAAAAAAATTAAAATTTTCACTTTGTACATTAATTTTCAGGAAGCACTCTTAGGCTGAAAATGATAGTACCCCTTGAGAAATTCTTGAGGGGTGTAGTTTATAAAATGGGGTCACTCTTTGGGGGTTTCCATTTTACTGGTACTCTAGGGGCTCTGCAAATGTTACATAGCACCTTAAAACAATTCCAGAAAAATCTGCCCTCCAAAAGCCAAATAGCGCTCTTTCCATTCAGAGCCCCGCCATGTACCCATGCAGCAGATTACGACCACATATGGGGTATTGTCGTGTTCAGGAGCAATTGTTTAACAACCTCTGGGGTGTGTTTTCTCCTTTAACCCCTTGTGAAAATGAAAACTTTGGGGATAAAGTGACATTTTAGTAATATTTTATTTACACATTCCAATGTTAATACAATCTGTGAAACAGCTGTGGGGTCAAAATGCTGACTATACCCCTTGTTGAATTCTGTGAGGGGTGTAGTTTCCAAAATGGGGTCACTTTTTGGGGGTTTCCATTGTACTGGTACTTTAGGGCTCTGCAAATGCAACATGGCACCCGAAAACTATTGCAGAAAAATTTGCCCTCCAAAAGCCAAATAGCGCTCTTTCCATTCTGAGCCCTGCCATGTAACCATACATGACTGGGTCTGTTCCACAGGATTGGTGCATAGCAAATGTGGTGCCAATTTTCAAAAAAGGGTATAAAAGTGAGCCTGGAAACTATAGGTCGGTAAGTTTGACCTCTGTGGTGAGTAAGATATTTGAGGGTTTTCTAAGAGATGCTATCCTGGAGTATCTCAATGTAAATAATCTTATAACCCCCAATCAGCATGGGCTTATGAGGAATCGGTCCTGTCAGATCAGCTTCTATGAAGAGGTCAGTTCTAGACTGGATATGGGTAATGCAGTAGATGTAGTATATCTGGACTTTTCAAAGGCTTTTGATACTGTACCACATAAAAGGTTGCTATGCAAAATGAGAATGTTGGGACTGGGGGAAAGCATATGCATTTGGGTTTGCAACTGGCTCATTGATAGGAAACAGAGGGTGCATGTTAATAGTAAATACTCAGAATGGGTCAAAGTCTCCAGTGGAGTGTCACAGGTCCTCTCCTGTTTAATATATTTATTAATAACCTAGTATTGGGTCCTCTCCTGTTTAATATCTTTATTAATGACCTGGTAGAGAGTTTACAGAGCAGGGTGTCCATATTTGCAGATGATACTAAACTCTATAAGGTGTGGTAAAGTGTACGGCAAAGTCCTGGACGGGGTGTATATCTCGCCTGGTTTCCTCAGCCAGGTGAGATAGAGGAAATTCAGGGTTTAGCTTGCTCTAGCAGACCATAGTCTGCTAGCGTTTTTCATTATAATATATGGGCTGGTTTTTTCTGGACTGGAGGGCAGGATTGGTAGTGGGTACTCTCCAGTCCACACCCCAGTCCACTTCGGGATTTGCCCTCCCTAACCCCAGGTGAGGTTTCCGGTGTGTTTTTGATTGAGGAAGAAAGCTCAACACAAAAAAGGGAGCTCTAATATACTGTAGAGGAGTGAGAGACCAAACACTCCTGGAGGTGAGCGTTTACGTTGGACCGCTGTGCTCACTATTTTATGTTCACCCGCATGAGGACAGTGAGGTATGCTGTTGTTAGCTAGCGCCGGATAGGCCTAGACGTTTATTATGTTTGGACACTTTTGTTTTGTGCTGGAATTGCCACAATAAAGCTCTATCACAGTTTTAAGTAACCTGCTGTGTGTGAACTTGGTCATTGCCGCCCCACCGTGCATGCTGATCCCTACAAAGGTAATCAAAAATGAGGAGGATAATAGAATATTACAAGGGGGTCTAAGGAAGCTGGAAGCATGGGCAGGCCATGACTGTTGGGAGTTACAGCAACAAGCTGCTGAGGGCGGCGTGGTACCTTGCAGGGGTGCTGGCCCCAGGAGGAAGAGGGATTCTGCCACTATGCCATCCATGGAGCAGTGACCTGGCTGTGCTATGGCAGAGGGAGCACTATCAGCATCAGCGCTGAAGAGTCGGAGGCAGTGGTTGCGGCCTGGCAAGATGGCTGCCACCTCGTGGATGCAGAGAGGCTGTGTGGGGCAATTTCTTCCCCATGGATGTATGGATGTTATAATATGTGGTGTTGGTGCCAAATCACAGCAGGCAGGGCAGGAGCTCCAGCGGGACACATTCTGCTACATCAATGTCCAGGCCATGCCCCCCGTACATGGTTTCTTTAAAGGTGATGTCAGGGGAGGGTTCCTAAGTGGTCAAAGTGTACGTCAACACTTTATCCTCTGAGGAGGCCTCCCCTGACACTATCTTTAAAGAAACCATTTATAGTCACCTTTACCTCTGCTTCACTTTTGTACATGGTTTCTTTAACCACTTCCGGGCCGCCCATTGGGTTTTTATGCCCATAAGGTGGTTGCCTTGTTCTGCAAGAACGTACCAGCATGTCCAAGCAGATTTCAGCAGCTGCACAAAATCATGCAGCTGCTGCAACGGGGAGCCAGCTGGAACTTCAGTCGGAGCTCCGAGAGACAAGGCAGGGGAAGTTTATTACCTTCCCAATCACTGTGCATACAGCGCTCTATGAGCACTGTATACACCACTATGGACGCCGCCATGATGCGGTTGACCTCTGACCAGGCGGTCACGTGACCCACCAGGATCAGATTGTATTAGTGCTGCTGGGTCCTACAGGACCCAGATGAGCTCTATAGTAATGGGCAGGAGGCTGTATTCCTCCTGCAACTGAGGCTAAATGTACCAGCCCCAGTTACAGGGGAAATCAGCCTCCCCCACAAAAAAAATTAAATAAAATAATTAAACAATAAATAAAATAATATGTCAATGGACATGGTCAAAAACTGACTGAAGGACACAGTACCCATTTTTCAAAACTGTATCACTTTATATGGCAATAACATTGAGATTCTTTAACCTCCTCTCGAATCTGGCGTAGTATTATGGTGGATGTCGGGTATTTAACCCTCGTCCGGACATCCACCGTAATAGTATGGCAGATGTTGGGTATTTAAGTATGGCAGCCGCTCAGGAGCTGAGTGGGTCTCTGCTGTATTATAGAGGAGAGACTGAGCGCTAATGCCCGCGATCAGTGCCCGCAAAGTTGGTCGAGGTGCTATTTTGGAGGTGATTGCCAAATCAGACCCCCTGTATTAAAAATATTATTAAATAAATAAAGAGTTCAAATCACCCCCCCTTTCCATATAATATATATATATATAAAAGTAGAAAATTACTGTGAAACACATACACATTAGGTATCCCTGCCCTTTTTCATTTATCCTTGGATAAATTTGGACACATAAGGTTTTAATGGAGAAAAAAAAATTACATACACAACAAACTTGGTCTTGCAACTAATAAAGTGTTGAACAGTATGTGTTACACCCCCTAACCTCAAATGCTTACACAGAGCATAATTAAAGCATTTATAATCGCTTACTTAGGCCAGGGGCCCACGTAGCGTAAACGGCGTGGAAAAAAACGCGGCGTTTTACAGTCACAGCAAAGTGGTATCCCATCCCCACTTTGCGTTAAAATAGGCACTGCAAACGGAGATTTCCAAAACCGTTGCGGTTTTGAAAATCACAGCATGTCAATTATATCTACGGAAACGCTGATATAGGTATAGGCAGGGACGCACCGCTAATGAGGCGAAGTGAGGCGGCTGCTTCAGGCGGCACTGTCCGTCACTGTTTTGGGGGGCGGCATTTTTACTATTTATTTAATGTAAACCAGCCCAGGACAGGCCTCTTTAAAAAAAAAAAAAAAAAAAAGCTGCACGATACCTGTCCTGGGTTGGTTTACGAGACCTCTGCATGTCAGCACAGGCGGCGATACAATGACGTCATCGCGCCTCCTACGCTGACACGCAGACATCGCGGACAAGAAGATGAGGCGGCTGCATCAAGACATCGCAGGTAGGTGACGATAACTTTTTTTTTTTATATATAAATAAGCCGTAACCTGCTGGAGTATCCCCAGCAGGTAACGGCCTATTTACTTATCGATCCCCGCTGCTGGTTGTGGCCGCCTCCCCTTCTGCGTCCGATAGTAGAAGGGGGAATCAGAAGGGGCTGTGAATGGCAGCGGGGATCGGTAAGTGAGGCCAAATACTACTATTATTATACACCGGGGTCTTTTCAGACCCCGGAGTATAATAATCGGAGACCCAGGGGAGGTGATAAACATAAAAACCAGTGTTACTCACCTCTCCAGCGATCCGATGTTACTCCCAGCAGGCTTCGGCCTTCTTTGGTGACGTCCAAGGCGTCACGTGAGCCAGGCCGATGTCATTATGTTGCAACGCCGGTCTGTGCGACATTGAAGAGTGCCAAAAGCAGGGAGCGAAGCGGAGCCCAGGTAAGTAACACTGGTTTTTATGTTTGTCACCGCTTGGGTCTCCGATCATTATACTCTGGGGTCTGAAAACACCCCAGAGTATAATAATAGTTCATGGGTAGGTTACTATGGAGCAGAATACTGTGTGCAGGGGCCACTATGGGGCATCATTACGTGTGCAGGGGCCACTATGGGGCATCATTACGTGTGCAGGGGCTACTATGAGGCATCATTACGTGTGCAGGGGCCACTATGGAGTATAATACCGAGTGCAGGGGCCACTATGGAGTATAATACAAGTGTGCAGGGACCGCTGTGGGGAATAATACTATGTGCAGGGGCCACTATGAAGCATATTACTGTGTGCAGGTGGATTATATTTATCATCATCAGTAATTTAGGACAACATTGGATCATTCAGAGATCCTCACTGAACTTCTGGAGTGAGTTTGCTGCATTGAAAGTAAAGGGGCCGAATAATATTGCAAGCCCCACTTTTCAGTTTTTGATTTTTTACAAAAGTTTAAAATAACCAATAAATTTCGTTCCACTTCACAATTGTGTCCCATTTGTTGTTGATTCTTTACCAAAAACTTTAAATTTTATATCTTTATGTTTGAAGCCTGAAATGTGGCAAAAGGTTGAAAAGTTCAAGGGGGCCGAATACTTTTGCAAAGCACTGTATGTACCAAATATAGAACACCTGAAGAAGCAACTGGAGGGGGGAACACTGTAATCCAATTCTCCCAGTTAGCTCTGAACCGCTCCAATCTGCCATTACCAATGGCAAAGATCTGTTCAAATTGGCATTTCGTTGTCACAGTAGAGATCAGTTCCAATAGGGCAGGGCATGAGTCAGACTTCCACCAGCGCACAATCAATAAGCGGGCAGCGCCTAGAATGTGACACAGTACTGTTCTAGCTTTATGTGTAACAAGATGGATGCCAAGCAGTAGCAAAGCCATCTCAGATTTGAAACTAATACCCTCATAGCAAACAGTCCTTATTAGTGAGAAAACTGATGCCCAAAAGGTCTAATTAATAGACAATGCCATAATATATGCGCCAATGAGCCTATTCCTCTGCATCTTCTCCAACAACTAGGAGAACAGGTGGGGAAAAATTTAGCCAGACTGAGAGGGGGGGTAATACCATCTCATCAATAACTTGCTACACTGTTCCCAGTGTGAAGCGAATGCTATGGATCTCCTCGCCCAGTCCACCGCCATTCGCCATTGATCAGCCTCAATATGACAGTTCAAATCTTCCCCCCAGCGCAACATATAGACAGTTTTCTGAAAGGTGTGGTCTAAGTTCAAGATCTGATATAGAGTGGTAGTCTTGGAGGTTATCTTAGGAGCACCTGGAGAAAGCAAATCCGCTGTGGACTGTGGCAAAAGGATTTTCGGCAAAGGATGCCCAACCAAGTACGAGACCAGTCTATTATAAGTGAACTCCTCTGTCACAGGTATATTATATTGTACTCGAAGCTTATCAAAGGGAACCAGTATGTCACCTAAGTAGAGGTCGGATATGAACCTAACCCCACACCTACTCCAAATATCAAGGGACAGGCAAGGGATCTTAAATGGAAGCACAGTAATTGGCATATTCAAGGAAACCCCCTGGGTAGAGTTGGCCATAGTATAGCAAATAATACTAGCTAAATCTGCAGGTGGCGTAGAAGAAGGTAACAATGCCTCTTTGGCCATAAACAGTAAAAGGCCCTCCCAACTTTTCACTTGTATCAGAGTGACCTCAATTCCCGGCCACATCTTATCAAGGTTGGACGTGAGCCAAAATTTAAAGGGGTTGTCCGGGATAAATGGAAATTCCTACACTAATCTAAACCTTCTCCTATTTTCTAAATAACATAATTAATCAAAAATGTATATTTACCCATATCACACATTTACAGGTTATCCGGTGACGATCCGTTTCCCCATTTCCGGAAACGGAATGTCACTACTACCCCCCCCCCCCCATCCATTCCATCATACTTACCTTCCAGGCTTCTTCCTGCGGGACAGCTCCTCCCTCTTTTCTGACTGCAGGCGCTTGTCCCAGCGCTGCTCTGCTGCCGATAATCCACCTCTACTGCACAGCTCCCACGCATATGCAGTAGAGGTGGATCTTCACTACAGAGCAGCGCTGGGACAAGAATGCACGCCAGCAGTCAGAAAAGAAGGATGGGCGTCCCACAGGAAGAATACAGGTAAGTATATAATGGGGTCAGGGGTTGAGCTGAGTAGGTAGGGAAGGGCTAGTAGCGGGATAGCTAGAGAGACAGGAAGGGGGTTATGGGAGGGAGGGAGAGAGGAGGGGGGGAGTGAGTTGAGAGGTAGCTAGTGTGGAAGTTACATAGCAGGAAGCTGAACCATGTAAACAAATGCAGAAGATACCAGGAGCTCCCAGAGACACCCAGGAATCACTCAAAACACTGCTAAAAGATATATGGGTGCATTTATTAACCCATTAATAGCGCTAACAAACCTTTTTTTCAAAAAATAACATTTTATGCCCATAAAACCCCTTTAAGTTGAACCAATACAATAGCAGCATGGTAATGGAACAAATTAGGTACTCCCATCCCCCCCTGCTTTTGGATAGTACAGAGAAAGCTACTATGGCCTTGCTATGATTTCAAATAAAATTAAGCATTTGCTTTTGAAAGTCATGCAAAACACTTCTAGTTATCGGAATCGCCAGGGTACGGAGATAATAAAGAATTCTCGGGAGAATCATCATTTTATAGAGTACAATTCTTCCCATCCAGCTGTGCTCAAACCTGGCCAGATTAGTGAGTTCTTGTTGTAAGGAGGACAAAAGACCAGGGAAATTAGCTTTAACCAGGTCTCTAGGGTCAGGGGTCAACTTGATACCCACGGTACGGTATAGAGTCAGGGCACCATTGATAGGGGCAGGTCCCCTTAATGTGCTGGATGGCGGCCTGTGACACACTGATCCCAAATAACTGTGACTTACTCTCGTTTACTTTATAATAAGTTAAATCCCTGAATGAGGATAGGATCTGCGATACAGTGGCCAGTGAGGTGTCCGTATAAGTAAGTGAAAGGATTACGTCATCCGCTAATAGGTTAATTCTATGGTCAGTAGATCCTACCTGGAAGCCAGCAATGTCAGGGTGAGTCCTCACCACCTCAGCCAGAGGCTCCATTATCAATGAAAATATTAAAGGAGATAATGGGCACCCCTGTCGAGTACCATTCATAATCAAAAAGGGCCGGGATAATACCCCATTAGCTAGGACCCGCGCCAATGGCACCGAATACAATGCAGAAATAGCTGAGAAAAGGTACCCCCAATGCACCCTGTCGAACGCCTTCTCCACGTCCAAAGATAGGATCAGAGAAGGTGTCTGACAATTGCGGGCAGCTGCAACCAGCGCGATCACCCGTCTCGTGCCATCCGGCGCCTGTCTCCCCTTAGTAAATCCAACCTGGTCGCCCTTCATAAGGGCAGGTAATATATTAAGCAGTCTATTGGCAAGTTCTTTTGCAAACAATTTAATGTCCGCATTCAATAGCGAGGACGGTAGTTAGAGGGCGAGGAGGCCTCCTTATGAGGCTTGGGGAGAGCAACTATAGTTGCGGAGAGCAACCTACCAAGTCCCATAGGTTGATTGAACACCACAGTCAGGTGGGGAAAAAGGAGAGATTTAAAAAGCTTGTAATATTCGCCCAAGAACCCATCAGGGTCAGGAGACTTGTTAAGCTTTAAACTATCAATTGCTCTGTCCACCTCTAAAGTAGAAATGGGGACGTTAGCTGGTCTGGGGAAATGGAAGGCAAAGATAGTGAGGCAAGAAATTGCTTAATATGGGAACCAGAAGGCTGCAGGGTGTCCGGATCGTCCTTCAGATTGTACAGCTCTTGATAAAATGTACTAAATGCATCAGCAATGTGCTGCGGATAGTACACTTTTGCCTTTGTTGACTTTGCAAACAAAAAAGGGATCTTAACCCTCTGGGCCATCAATTTGCTAGCTTTATTGTATGAGCAGTAATAGGAGGCTTTAAGCCTCTTGGAGTGTTTCTCAATATCTACCAAGAGATGAATGCTCAAACCCTCCATGGCTTTCCTTAGGGTAGCTAATAAAGAAGGGTTAGGGGAGGTTTTATGTTGCCGCTCTAAGTTAGTAATAGAGCCAAAGAGTTCCTTCATAACTTTCAATCTGTTACGCTTAAAACGGGCTGCATGCTGAATCAATAGACCCCTAACATAGGTCTTGTGTGAATTCCAAAGAGTAAATCTATCTGCCACTGAGGGGTCATTAATGTTGAAGAATTCAGCAATGTCACCATACAACTTCTCAGCCACCGGCTTCATAGACAGAACATAAGTATTATTGAGCCAAGTAGAGGAGGTGGTCGCTGGAGGGCCTATATGGACAGTAAGGGTAATAGGTGCATGGTCAGACCATGTTATATTGTCGATATCGCAGTGATGAACTTGGCAAAGCAGATCTCTCTGAGTTAGGAACATATCAATTCTAGAATAGGAGTTGTGACGCGCTGAGTTAAAAGGTAAAGTCACGCTCAGAGGCGTGGAAGCAGCGCAAACATCGTACATCTCCTCCTGTTGGAGCCAAGGACTCAATTGTTGGGGTATATGTTTATCCCTGTACATGGAGTCCATAGAAGCATTGTGGACAATATTAAGGTCTCCTCATACAAGGAAGTGGCCTTGTACATGTTTCCTGACTTTCCTCATAACTGTATTCAGAAAGAAGACCTGGGACGAATTAGGGCAATATAGATTTAAAATAGTAAATGCGCAATTGTCGACCAGGCAGACTAAAGCAAGATATCGACCTTTAGGGTCATAGATAGAGTGCAAAAGCTGAAAGGACCCAATATTTTTAACCGCTATGAGGACCCCCACAGCCTTCTTAGGAGCATTGGAGAAAATATATGTGGGGGAACAATTTATGGGAGAACCTAGGACGAGAGTCACAGAAGTGCGATTCTTGCACACAAATTATGTCCGCAGCACTTCAGAGAGCCTCCTTCCACAATAAAATTCTTCTGAAGGGACTATTCAATCCCTTCACATTAAGAGACAATACCTTAACAGCCATGGCACAACACATTGGAGCAGCGGTATATAATTACAGGGAACCCGTAGATGGAGAACATCCCTCTGCTGGACATACCTAGTAGGCCTTTAGAGAAGAAAGGGGTTAGAAACGGATCCGAGGGATCCCAACAAACAAATTCATACAATAGTGGTTAAAGAATCTTACGTGACTGGGTAGTAAACTACTGCGCAAACTTGGGGAAAGTCTGCAAGAAAAAGAAAAAAAGAAAAAAGTAAGCAGGTAGCTCGCAGAGAATTTTTTGATGCATAAGTCACTCAGCAGAGTTGTGAGTTGCCCACGGTGGATCAACTTTGGAGAATGATGCAGGGCTTGATGTCTTCCTACAATCGGGGGCAGGACTCCTGCCGCAGGAGGTGGTAAGTTCCATTGGAGAAGAAGGGCCTTCCCAGTGTCGTAAGAACTAAAAGAGTGGGTCACTCTATTTTTACTGATGATGATCTTGGTTGGAAAACCCCATTTGTAGAGGGCATTATGCTCCCGAAGGACAACAGTGATTGGAGCAAGCTTCTTTCTCGTGGCAATGGAGGCTTGAGAAAGATGTGTAAAGAGCTTAATATTAGCAAACAGTTCTGGCAGAGCTGAACATTTCCTGGAGACCAGCATAAGACAGTCCTTAATATGGTAGAAATGTATGCGGGACTATAGTGTCCCTAGGTATATGATCTGGCAAGCCTTTCGGCTTCGGTAGACGATGAGCCCTATCGATTATCAGATCAGCTTCAGAGTATTGAGGCAGGGTAGCTTTCATCAGTTGTTGTAGATAAGAGACCAGCTCCTTAGCAGTAACCGATTCCAGTATGCCACGAAATTTCACGTTATTGCGTCTGTTTCTGTCTTCCATATCTGTTAATTTAAGCTTCAGTGACGCCAATTCCTCCTCAAGATCATTATGAGCATCAACAATAGTATTATGAGCCGAATCGAACTCGCCCATTTTCTGTTAAACATGGTTAAGGGTGGGTTCACACCTGCGCTTGCTATCCGTCCATTGCCAATCCAGTGAAAATCTCGGCGAACTGGATTGGCATCGGATACAGACCGGTCAGCGACGCATTGGTTAAAAACCCATTCATTTGAACGGGATTTTAAAGCAATGCGCGGGTGTGCGCTTACACCCTCTGCACTGTGAATCCTTTTTTTTCGTCGGAAACAAAGTCGGACACGCAGGACTTCGTGTCCGACAAAAAAAAAAAAGGATTCGCAGCGCAGAGGGTGTAAGCGCACACCCGCGCATTGCTTTAAAAACCCATTCAAATGAATGGGTTTTTAACCAATGAGTCGCTGACTGGTCTGTATCCGATGCCAATCCAGTTCGCCGAGATTTTCACTGGATTGGCAACGGACGGATAGCAAGCGCAGGTGTGAACCCACCCTCAGTCTGTCGCCATGGGAGTCAGCAGTGGAAGTAAGTGATAGCCTTAGTGATATCTTTCTGTATAGATCTAAGCAGAGCAAGCATTATATCTTTCAAAAAAAGACTCAGAAGCCGTTTGAGTGCTGGCCAGGATCGACTGAAGCACCTCTGAATCATAGAGTCGGGGTTCCCGGGCGGGATGCAAAGCAGAAAGTAGTATCCCACTTTTTTGCTTGACCGGGCTCAGTGATGGGGTTGGAGTTGCTGACATGGAGACTGAGCCTTGAAAAGGTTCAGAGGATGGTGTATCAGCAGCTGCAGAAGAGGGTTGAAGGCCTCTTTTATGTAAAGAGGATGCATGCTGGAGGTACTCCCCTGAGAGTAATTACTGTCCCCTGAGATGAGAGACTGTGGGGAGGATGATGAGAGCGGTAGCCCCCGTTGCACGCACTCTGTCTCTGCTGCTGCTTCAGGAGCAGAGCGCTGTAGTGAAGTGGGGAGATCGCTGTCGGCGCCATCTTGAGGATGAGCTGTCGCTACAAAAAATTCAGTAAGCCGCTTACGCGGGCCCCTCTTCCACTGTTTCGCCATATAAATTTAGCCACCATGGGTCCCTGAACTCACTGTAGAGTCTCCTCCGTGTAAAAAAAAAAGCGCTGAGCGCTGCTGTGAATCACTTCTTGCGAGATTGGCTGCAGAGCTCAGTTACTCTGCAGCTATCTCGTGCAAGGTCCAAGCCATGCCCCAAGTATGCAGTTCTTGATAAAAAAAAAAAAAAAAAAAAAAAAGCAATGTGTAAACCCAACCCAAGCCTGGATTTAGGCAGTTTTTAATTTTAGTAATGAGTAGCAAACGTCCACTATGACAGTAAACCAGAGGTTTTCAATTTAAAGGGGTATTCCCACAAACATAACCATTTTTAAATTTGTAGATAATTAAAAGTTAAACATTTTTGCAAATATAAGTAATTAAAGATTTTGCAGAGTTTTAAAGATTTTTCTCTAAATATCTTGTGGTCACAAGTTGTTGCCTTGATCGGTTGCCAGTGGATACGACCATCAATGCAGGACCTTTCTAAGGTCATAAATTTTCTAAGCCAAGATTTCCTTATTGTGGCCGGGATATCTTCTGATACATGTAGTGCCCCTGCCTGATAACTCGTCCACAATAAAAAAAAAAAATCATGGCTGGGTTCCTGACAAGTCCCAGACCATAGAAAGTTTCTGTATTTGTGGTCGTATCCATTGGCAACCGATAAAGACAACAGATGTCACCACTAAGATGGTTAGAGAAAATCTTTAAAACTATGCAGAATTTTTAACTAGTTATATTTGCAAAAATGTTAAACTTTTAATTCTCTACAAATATAGATATGATTATGTTCATGGGAATACCCCTTTAATATCAGTTAAGCTGGTTTCACACGGGGCTTTTTTGCTGAAGAACTGTGCACGGTTTCTAATTGCAGTAATGATCAGCACATATGCATGTCACCTCTATAATAATGGCCATGTACTTCATGTTAGTAGTAAGCATTCATAGGTGGAATCTGCGGCCGAGTTTCCTACTCCTATGGAGATTCAAACGCAGATGTAAACCTAACCTTAGAAGCCTTGTAATTGAGATTTTCCAGATTTACAAAAAAATATCCCAAACCCATTTGTAAGGGACTACTTCAGTACTGAAAGGGGATTTTAAAGGCATATATATTAGAAACTTCACACCATTTTCAAAAATGCACCCCTAAAATAATTCAAAACAGCATTTAGGAAGTTTGTAAACCCTTGAATCATTTCACAGGAATTAAAACAATATGGAGGTGAAATTTAGACAATTCATTTTTTTTTCTATAATAAGTTCATTTAGCCCTAAAATTAACACATTCACAAGGGGTTAAAGGAGAAAATGCATCTCACAGTTTGTTACGCAATTTCTCCCAAGCAAGGAAATACCTCAAATGTGGATGTAACCTGCTGCTTGGGCACACAGTAGTGTGACAAAGGGAAAGAGTGACAGTATGCATTTGAAAAGCTGATTTTGCTGGAATAGTTTTCAGGTACCATGTCTGGAACAGAATGGAAAGAGCACTTCTTTGTTTTTGGAAGGCTAATTTTTCTAGAATAGAATTCAGGTGCCGCCAAAACGTGACCCCATTTTGGAAACTACAGCCGTCATACAATTTATCAAGGGGTATAGTGAGCATTTTGACCCCACAGCTGTTTCACAGATTTTATTAGCATTGGGATGTAAAAATGAAAAATTTACTTTTTTCCAATAGGCCATCAATTTAGTCCCAAATTTTTAATTTTCACAAAAGGATAAAATGCACACAACAGTTCATTACACAATTTCTCCGTAACACAGCAATATCCCATATGTGGTCATTAAATGTTGTATGGGTAAATGGCGGGGCTCAGAATAAAAAGAGTGCTACTTGGATTTTGGAGGGCAAATTTTGCTGAAATAGTTTTTGGGTGCCGCATGTCGCATTTGCAGAGCCCCTAAAGTACCAGTACAATGGAAAGCCCCCAAAAGTGATCCCATTTTGGAAACTACACCCCTCAGGAAATTGGTATTATCCTTTTGAGCCCAAGGGTGCTTCCCAAAAATGAATGTGCAAAGTGAAAATTTAAATCTTTTAAAGAAATATGCCATTTCAGTGCCCAATACATTTTGCCCACTCTGTGTCATCAGAGACACGCAATCCTATGACTATTAAGTGGGATATCCTGGTTACAAAAATGTTGTATATGTCAGTGTAAACTGCTGTTTGGGCACACAGCAGGGATCAGAAGGGAAGGAGCACTGCGCTTTTTAGCTTTTGGAGTACAGATTTAGAGGGACTTTCTAGATGCCATGTTATTTTTGCAGAGGCCTGGAGGTGCCAGTAAATTGGAATTCCCCAACAAGTGCCCCAATTTTGTAGGGTCAACTTTAGAGACTCTGCAAACGTGACATGGCCTCCAAAAATGAATCTAAATCTGTGCTCCAAAAGCACATAGCGCTCCTTTACATCTGCACCCTGCTGTGTACCCAAACAACAATTTATTCCCACATGTATGACACTGTTGTACCCAGGATAACATACATAACAATGTAATATGTGGGTATAAACAGCTGTTTGGGCACACAGCCGGGCACAAAAGGGAAGGAGCGCTATTTTGCTTTTTTGGAGCACAGTTTGGCTTTTGGATTTCCTTGAGTAAAAAGGAATCTGCAAACATGTGAACCCCATTTTGGAAACTACACCCCTCAAGGGATTTATCAAGTCATGTAGCGAGCATTTTTAACCCTTGAGTGTTGTATTAATTTTATTTCTAGAAATGATTGCGCAGCTGATACGCCATTTCAGTACTCGATATGTTGTGCCCAGCTTGTGTCAGCAGAGACACACACTCCAAGAACTGTTAAGCTGGGAATCCCGGGCACAACAGATTTTAGAGCATTCATTTCAGATACAAACTGGACACAATGTATTGCGCACTGAAATGTATTCCTGGAAAAATTGAAAATCTTCTCTTTTCACAGAAGTTTATACCCACATATGGCATGGTTAAGTACGCTATCCTAGATATAAACTGCAGTTTGGGCACATAGCAGGACACAGATGTGAAGGAGCACTGTGTGGCTTTTGAAGCGCAGATATAGAAGTTTGGTATCTGGATCCATTTCATGTTTGCAGAGCCCCTCAGGTGCCAGTAAAGTTGAATCCTCTAGGGAGTGACCCCATTCTGAAAACTGAATTTATCAAGGGGTGTAGTGAGCATTAGTTTCCCAGATGTGACTGCACAGCGGGCAGTGAAAAGTGAACATGTAAGCTTGCAAAGTATATTGTACACAAATTCCCTACTAATTTCCTAGTAGCTTCCTATTATTGGAGGGGTCACTTCTCGTGTCTTTTCCCTCATAAACTCTAAATCTGTGGTGTACCCTCATATAAACTCTCACAGCTTAAATTCCCTTCCAGCCGACAGGCCTGCATAATTTAACCTGAACACAGGATTGGAAGACTGAAGGAGAACAAGGCCGACCCAGGGCCATGGAACAGGTCCTGGACTGCTGAAGAAGGATCACGCCACTCCCCCCCCAGAGACGGAGCAGGTGGGCCGTAGAAGTACTTGGTTGCTATGGTTACCCCTTAGATGCTGTGGTCATGATTGATTGCGGCATTTAAGGGGTCAATAACCATGATCGGTGCTCAGCTTCGGCCACGGGTGTTACACATGGGTGTCAGCTGTTACTTATAGCTGACACCACCTCTCAATATCAATCACTCAGCTTCTAACATACTCAAGTCATTTTGTGGGAAGCGGTTAAACCAGGGATTTTCAGGTTAATGTTCAGTAGCATACAGGTGAAAAGCATAATAATATTTGCTAGGAATTACTGCAATTAAAAAACGCATGCAGTTCTTCAGCAAAAAAGCGCTGTGTGAACCCAGCCTTAGCATACAGGTGATATGTAAAATGTACTACTCATTACTGCAATTAAAAACTATAAGCAGTTCTTCAGTAAAAAAGCGCCATGTAAATCCAGGCTCAAAGCTTATTCACACATCTGCTTTTAGCGGAACTGTGATGTGCCAGTTATTCACAGACTGCGTGCAAATCTATTGATTTTAATGGATGCTTGAGGATGTATGCAAAAAAAGTTAAAAAAAAAAGATAAAAAATAAAGTATTAACCCCTTTTTTGATTCTGCTGTGCTATTATGGTGGATGTCGGATATTTAAATATGGCAGCCGCTCAGTAGCTCAGAGGCCGCCATAGCTGCCAGGTCTCTGCTGTAATCTACAGCAAAGACTTGGCGCTAATGTCCATAAACAGTGTCCACACTAATCGCGGGAATTAAGGTCTCTGGCGCCTCGGTCAAAGCTGACTGAAGCACCATTTTCCTGGTGGCTCTGGGGCGCTGCCATTTGGGGGAGAATTGCTGTTCCTGGAAACAGAGATGCGGGGCAGATGATTGAAGGCTCCCAAGCTTGTCTTAGCATTTCTTCTATTACAGGCTGCTCTATGCAGCCTATAATGGAAGGGCCGGTATTTTGCACTGCATTAGCATTGTAATACATTGCATTAGTGATCAGACACCCTTGGGTTCAAGACGCCTATGGAGTCTATTAAATGCAGTATTTAAAAAAAAAAAAAAAATGGGGTCACCATTGAGGCCTGCGATTGGGCCACAGGGGTCCCATGGGAACGCCGAGTGTCATTGTTTCCCTCAGCGGTAACTCTGTTCGCATAACATCAGTGAGGAGAACAAGAGGTGAGGGGAGGAAAGTATAAGTGTTTTTTATTTTTTACGCCTCCCCAGGGCCTCCCCTATTATACTGAATAATTTCACTTCCGGTTTGTACCAAACTAACCTGAAACAAATCAGTGACTCAAGCCACCTGAAACGAATCTTGGAAAGTTCATCCATCTCTAGTCTTTTTACCCGATTGCTGTATTTATTTATTTGGTGGTATGACTGTCTGGAAAGAGTAGAAAACTTCAAATGTTGAAAATTGCAAATTTTTCCAAATGAATGCAAAAAATATCAACCAAAGTTTACCACTAACATGAAGTACTAGGTTATGAAAAAACTGTCCAAAAATCAAGTGATTCAGATTTATTACCACATAAAGTGAAACATATCAGATTTGAAAAAAGGGGCTATGCCTTTAACCCCTTAAAGACCTGGCCATTTTTCGTTTTTCCCTCCCCACATTTCAAGAGCCATAACTTTTTCATTTCTCAGTTCACAGAGTCACATTATGGCTTATTGTTTGCGAAACAAATTGTACTTTGTAATGGTACCATTCAATATGCTGTGCAATGTACTGGGAAGCTGGAAAAAAATTCAGAATGAGGTGCAATTGGAGAAAAACTACATTTGCGCCAATTTCATATGGGTTTAATTTTTACAGCGTTCACTGTGTGGTAAAAATGACCAGTTACCTGTATTCTGCAGGTCAGTACGAACACAGCGATACCAAATTTATATAGTATTTGTAATGTTTTGATACCTTTTAAAAAATTGCAAAATAGAAAAAAATTTTTGTGTCTCCATATTGTGACACCTGTAACTTTTTCATATTTACATGTATGGAGCTGGGTATGGCGTATTTTTAATGCGGGACAACATGACGTTTTTATTGATACCATTTGGGCAAAGATCTGATGGTTTGATCATTTTTATAAAAATTTTTATAGGAGGCAAAGTGTTGAAAAAAACGCTATTTGGCCATTTTGATTTTTTTTTTGCCGCTACACCGTTCACCGTATGGGATAACTATTTTAATAGTTCAGGCATTTTGGAGCGCGGGGATACCTAATGTGTTTATGTTTACTTTTGTTTATTTACCTTTATATTTGATCTAGGGAAAGGGGGGTGATTTGAACTTTTGGGTTTTTAAAATTTTTTTATACTTTTAAAAACTTTTTTTTTTTACTTTTACTTGTATGATCAGATCCCCTAGGGACCTTGAAACCTAGGGGGTATGATCGCTTATACTATTCACTTCAATATTACTGTACTGCAGTGAATAGCAAAATGCCTTTACTTCTATTAGACGATGTCTCTGGCATCGTGTAATAGATCTAATGTAATGACAGGCCTGGGAGCCTTCAATAGGCTCCCAGCTGTCATGGCAACTGATCGCCGCCCTCCGATGACGTCCTGAAAAAATGGTGGCGCCTGCGCAATTTAGACACCACGGTCCCGTTTGTTAGCGGCAGGTCCTGGCTGTATTATACAGTCGGCATCCACCCTGTATGGAGAGAGCTCAGCTCCTGAGCTCTCTCCATACATCGTCATGCGACTCAGGACGTACTATTATGCCCTGGGTCGCTAAGGGGTTAAAGGGAACCTGTCAGAGCCATTTAAGACACTAAGAATTAGACATCTCTGGTGTTCCCAATGCCTGTGCAGTGGTTCAGTGAAGCTGGGGAAAGTACACCTCAGCTTCACTTCAAGCCAAGTGTCTGTCTGGTGTAATTACACTGATATCCTATTCACTTCTATGAGACGAGGTTGTAATTACATTGCATATCCACTATAAAACAGACGGCATTTGATGTAAACAGTGAAGGAATCATTGTGCCTGTACTAGCCCTACTGCCCCTTCAAACAGCTGGTTAGCAGGGATCCAGCTGTGAGAGCCAGCAGAAGAACCTTCTCTCATGAGCCACAACAGTGGCCAGATAAGACTGATGACCTGATTGCGGTCTCCCATGCAATGACAATACAGCAGCAGTGATCGTTACTTATCTCTGCTGCTTTTACAGTACGGGGTGCATACTTGCAAATGTATAGTACACGCTGCAGACGAGTGTTGATCTCTGCTGCTGCTTTATTGTCATTATAATGGAGACAACTGTCAGGTTATCAGTCTACTGCTGTGATGATGTTGTGCATTACATCCCTGAGATGGGTATGTTTTAAGTACCCTAGTGGGACTAAAATAAAAAGTAAAAAAAGTTTTAAAAAGTATTTTAATAGCATAAAAAAAATCCCATCTACTCATTAAAAAGGTTTTGTGTCAAAAAAAAAACAAACGTACACATAACTTATATCGCTATGCTTATGACAACCCAAAAATAAAATTCTAAAGTTACATTTTTTGTTTATCCCACCTCACAAAAAAAAAAATCAAAAGGTGATTAAAAAGTCATACATACACTAAAATGGTTAAACAAAAAGTTAAAGGCATTTTTCCAGAACCATATTTAGACTTGAAGACAATTAAAAGTTAAATAATTTAAAATGCTTTAAGGATTTGTTCATCTTAGTGATATCTTGATTGGTTACTCTAAAACCCAGCCATGATTTCCTTATCGTGGCCAGGTTAACTTCTTGTGTATGCACTGTCCCTGCCTGATAACCTGTCCACAATAAGGAAACAGAGTTCCTGAATTCAGGGTCATATCCATTGGCAAAGCTATCAAAAGAGACACTTGTTTCAATACAAGATTGGTTAGAGAAAATCTTTAAAGAGGACCTTTCACCAACTCCACAATTTAAGTTCTTAGCACCTCTTAATAGGAGCTGCTCCACCGATTCCAGCGCTGTTGGAAATTTTTCTGTAGCCCCTACCATTCCTGAGCAACAACCAGTTAGTTTTGGTGCCTGATGAGCTACTTAACCCCTTCCTGCTGTAAGCATTTTTCAATTTTTTTTTTTGACTCCCAGTCTTCCAAACCCCATAACTTTGTTATTTTTCCATTCACAGAGTCATATGAGTGCTTAATGTTTGTAGGACAAATTGTAAAAATCACAGGATTGGGTTTTCACAAATATAATGTGTAAGATAAAATTTAACCTTTAATGATATAGATTAAAATGAGTGCCAAACATACAGCTACATTACACTGAGATACCCATAGTCCCTATAAATACCCCATAGATAAATATGGGCTTAAGAGACCAATAAATATACACTCATACTGGAACTGAGAGCATGCACCAGTCCCCTACTGAAAAGTTTGGGCTGACTGGTTAAGATAATCAAAGCCTACACACCACCTTGGGGAAGGTGCACTACAAGTCCCAGCAATCAGGAGTAAATACATAAATGTTCTCCTAAAGATTGCTAATACCCTTACTAGTCCTAATAATGAAAGTGGAATATAGCTAGCTAGATAATGAGCTAATAAACAGATGAAGCATGACCAGCTAAACCCTGGGATATACAGCTCGACCGTCTCCCCCCAGGATATATAGTGTCCAGCTCCACCCAACACCGCTAAATAATGACCACTCAGGACAGTGAAGGGTAGCAACTAATAGATATCATAAATTCTTAACGTTTCTCTCGCCTACTGAATAGCACAAGATCATCAGGAGACAGTAAATAGGAAGATAAGTAAGGAGAATTGCGGTTAAAACCACATTTCACAGAGCCTGAATGGTAGGCTCTGGTACTTGCAAAATAGCTGACGCCGAGTGCTGGCTAATACCGCTCTGATATAGAGCTGTAAGTAGATTGTAACTCCGCCCCTCGGCAAACCCCCAGAGGCAGCAAATCACTGTAGGTGTACTAGTCTCCAATGGGTATCGCTGACTCAAAAAAAATGGGCAGAGCCACAACATTAAACAAATGGACAGCTGAATAATAGCGTAAGGAAATCCATAGAGGTAAACATAAGAAAATAAAAGGGAACATGGAAGCGAATACACAAGATCAAAGATAATCAATCTATATCCACATATAGTCAAAATAAATAGCACGCATATAGATAGATCAGAAAATGGATGGAATAAAGTACACATATACACTGTGTTCCAAATTAATATGCAAATAATATTTTCTCATATTTTCCAAAATTACCTATATGAATTGCAGTCATTGTAATTTTCCAGTCATCAACTATTCGAGTATAATTGAAAGGTTTTTGAACAAACTGCCTATGATAACAGTATATTTAAAAAAAAAAATAAAAACACTCAAAATGCATGTTCTAAATTATTATGCACAGCAGAATTTGCAACCTTTTCATTTTTATTAAAAACAAAAAAATTATCATTGTGAAATTATAAGCATTAGCAGGTTATTACAAACTGAAATCAAACAGTTTTCAAGCCAAAACTTTATTCGAGGTGATGTTACATTTGCACATAGGACCCCTTGTTCGAAAGAAGCTTCTGAACTCTCTCGTCCATTGAATTTGTCAGTTTTTGGATGGTTTCTGCTTCAATTGTTTTGCATGAGGACAGAATACCCTCCCAGAGCTGTTGCTTAGATGTGAACTGCCTCCCGCCATCATAGACACTCCTTTTGATGATGCTCCAGAGCAGGGGTGTCAAACTCATTTTCTCCGGGGGCCACTTCAGCCTCACGGGATACCTTGAAGGGCCAAGATTATTTTACACATGTATAAAAGTAAATTCTCCTTAACAGTTAAGCGAGCTATTAAGCAGTAGTTACATTTGTACATTACTACTGTTACAATCAGCCCTTTGAGGTCAACCAGGAAGAACATAATGTATTGTTAAAACCTAAGACATTGGCATGTTACATACTATCCTCATCCTTTTCTGAATATATAAAAAATTAAGCACTATACAAATACTGTTTACCCCTGCAAACGGTATTATGCTCTATAGTTGTCTCTGCACACGGTATTACGCCCCACAGCGGCCCCTGCACACGGTATTATGCTCCATAGTTGCCGCTGCACACGGTATTATGCTCCATAGTTGCCCCTGCACACGGTATTATGCTCCATAGTGGCCCCTGCACACGTTATTATGCTCCATAGTGGCCCCTGCACACGTTATTATGCTCCATAGTGGCCCCTGCACACGTTATTATGCTCCATAGTGGCCCCTGCAATCGGTATTATGCTCCTTAGTGGCCCCTGCATTGGTATTATGCCCCATAGTGGCCCCTGCAAACGGTATTATAGTCCATAGTGGCCTCTGCACATGGTATTATGCGCCATAGTGACCCCCCCACCCATGAACTATTATTATACTCTGGGGTCTTTTCAGACCCCAGAGTATAATGATTGGAGACCCAGGTGGTGACAAACATAAAAATCAGTGTTACTTACCTGGGCCCCGGTGCGCTCCCTGCGTTCGGCCCTCTTCAATGTCGCACAGACCGGCGCCACGACATAATTACGTCGGCCTGGCTCACGTGACGCCTGGGACGTCACCAAAGAAGGCCGAAGCCGGCTGGGAGCAGCATCGGATCGCCGGAGAGGTGAGTAACTCTGGTTTTTATGTTTATCACCTCCCCGGGGTCTCCGATTATTATACTCCGGGGTCTGAAAAGACCGCAGAGTATAATAATAGTAGTATTTGATGGGGTTCACCGGCCGCGGCCTCAC
Organism: Leptodactylus fallax; assembly: GCA_947044405.1. Classification (NCBI taxonomy): domain Eukaryota; kingdom Metazoa; phylum Chordata; class Amphibia; order Anura; family Leptodactylidae; genus Leptodactylus; species Leptodactylus fallax. The sequence goes on along the minus strand of CAMRHE010000128.1, from coordinate 4,017,668 downwards.
TTACCATCCCTGCTCCTGCACACAGCCGCTTCTGCGTCCCATAGCAGAAGGGGAAGCGGGGGCGGCCACGACCAGCAGCGGGGATCGGTAAGTAAATAGGCCATTATGTGCCGGAGATGCTCCAGCAGGCAACGGCCTATTTATATATATATATATAAAAAACAACTTATCTTCACCTACCTGCGATGCCTTCATGCAGCCGCCTCCTCCTCTTGTCCACGACGTCTGCGTGTCAGCATAGGAGGCGCGATGACGTCATTGTATCGCCGCCTGCGCTGACATGCAGAGGTCTTGTAAACCAGCCCAGGACAGGTATCGTGCAGCTTTGTTTTTTTTTTAAGTGGCCTGTCCTGGGCTGGTTTATCCGGCCAGATAAGTGCCGGGCCAGATAACAGAAGGCAGCGGGCCGGATTCGGCCCGCGGGCCTTGTGTTTGACACCTGTGCTCCAGAGGTTCTCAATGGGGCTGAGGTCAGGGGAGCATGGGGGCCACACCAGAAGTTTGTCCCCTTTTATGCCCATAGCAGCCAGAGATGCAGATGTGTTATTTGCAGCATGAGATGGTGCATTATCATGCATGAAAATGATCTTTCTGCGGAATACATGGTTCTTCTTCTTGAACCATGGCAGGAAGTGCTGTTTGAGAAACTCCACATACATTATGGAGTTCATCTTTACCCCTTCAGGGATCCTAAAGGGGCCGACAATCTCTCTCCCCATGATTCCAGCCCAAAACATTACTCCCGCTTCCTCCTTGTTGGCGCCGTAGCCGTGTTTGCATGGGGTGTCCATCAACAAGCCATCCTCCACTCCATCCATCTGGACCATCGAGCGTTGCACGACACTCATCGGTGAACAAAACAGTTTTGAAGTCAGTCTTCATGTATTGTTTGGCCCACTGGAGCCGTTTCTGCTTGTGTGCAGTGGATAGAGGAGGTCGACAGGATGGCTTACGCACAGCTGCAAACCTCTGAAGGACCCTGCATCTTGTTGTTCGGGGGACGTTGGAGGCACCAGCAGCTTCAAAAACTTGTCTGCTGCTATGACAAGGCATTTTTGAAGCTGCTCTTTTAACCTGACGTAATTGCCTGTTGGGAAGAGTCCTCAATTTTCCCTTATCAGCACGCACAGGTGTGTGCTGTGAATCAGCTACATCCTTCTTGATTGTGCGATGATCACGATGAAGTGTCTTGGCAATGTTGATTGTAGTCATGCCTTGACCTAAACACTCCACAATTTGTTGCTTCTCAGCAGCCGACACATCCTTTTTCTTTCCCATTTTGGCTGAAAATGTAGGCTGTTTAATAATGTGGGACAGCCTTAAGTAGTCTTGCCTTTAATTGGACACACCTGCCAAACTAATTAGCACAGGTGCTTTCAGTGATATAAAGAGCCCTGACACACATCACCATCAATTAGTTTAACTGACAAACAAAAAAATTCTTACCTTATCACTCCTAAACACTTTTTGCATAATAATTTGGAACACAGTGTACTAATAAATAACGCATCTGACCAGCTGCCTATAGATAATACCGCAGATATAAATAATAAGCGGCAAACACAATATAATGTACATAACCTGAAATCCCCATATAAAATTAGTAGATGAGGCTATACAGTACATAGGCCTAAACAGGGGACTGTATTGCAATCACACCATAAACTGTATATATGTATTACTTATATTCATAATGACATCACCCGACTACACGTAAGTCAAATGAATGGGGCAAAAGAAATGGCCTCATTCAAGCCCTGAGGTTTAATGGACTTGAATTTAAATATCCATTGGGCTTCTTTGCATAATATAGCCCTGTCCCAGTCCCCACCTCGTATTGACTTATGTACTCACTCCAGACCTTGAAATTTGATCGAAAAGACCTCACCGCCATGATACTGTCATATGTGATTAGCAACTGGGGTATCCCTTCTATATACGATGTCTCCGACATGGTCCAAGATGCGCCTCCATAATTGTCTCTTAGTCTTGCCCACATAATTTAGTGTGCAAGAACAGGACGCAACATAGACCACTCCTTCGGTTGAACAGTTTATGAACTCTCTGATATTAAAGTCCTGTCCAGTGGCATGAGCCCTAACCGAAGATCCCTTCAATATACTGTATATACGCACAGGCCCTGCAAGTGCCACACTTAAAAGTCCCAGGTATGCGGCACTAGGGAAGACTGAACCCGTTGTCTGGGTATCAACAAGGACTCCCTTGGAGTAGTTCTAGCCAACTCACAGGCTTCAGGCAATAAAGTGCTAGGGTACCCCCTGGCACTGAATTTCTCAATAAGAAGTTTGCTTTGAGTTTCATAATCACTGTCCAAATTGTACTTCATAATGGTACCATTTAATATTCTGTACGACGTGCTGGGAAGCTGGAAAAAAATTGAATTGGAGAAAAACTGTGTTTGTGTAACTTTCTTACGGGCTTTGTTTTTATAGTATTCACTGTGCAATCAAAATGACATGTCACATGTATTCTATGGATCGGTACCATTTTGGGGGTACCAAATTTATATAGCTTTTATTTATGTTTTAACCCCTTAAAAAAATCCAAAACTTTGCAAAAAAGAAAATTTCTTGGAGTTACCATAAATTGACACTCGTAACGGATGTTTTGATTGCTTTTTATTCAAAGTTTTATGGGAGGGCGAAATGGCAAAAAAAACAGCGGTTTGGCTCTTTTGATTTTTTTTCCGGCTACTATAATAAGATGACAATAATCATAGTGCACATGTCCAACCGTGCTCAATGGTAAAAAAGTAACGGTCTTACGGTCCTATTGGGAGGGCATGGGGACCTGGTGGGGCTTGATGGTGAGGGTTGATTTCTTATCCTAACTATCCATATGTCCCCAATTGACTCCTGTCCTGACAAGGGCAGTCCCCAAAACTCTACCTATAATTTCCCTATCATGTCAACTCCTTCACCCAACACGTTTCATGTCCTAGTTGCATAAAGGGGCAATCATCAGGGGATCTACAGTCATGGCCAAAAGTTTTGAGAATGATACAAATATTAATTTTTACAAAGTCTACTGCTTCAGTTTTTCTAATGGCAATTTGCATATACTCCAGAATGTTATAAAGAGTGATCAGCTTAACAGCAATTACTTGCAAAGTCAATATTTGTCTAGAAAATGAACTTTATCCCCCAAAACACATTTCAACATCATTGCAGCCCTGCCTTAAAAGGACCACCTAACATCGTTTCAGTGATTGCTCCATTAACACAGGTGTGGGTGTTGATGAGGACAGGGCTGGAGATCAATCTGTCATGATTAAGAATGACACCACTGGACACTTTAAAAGGAGGCTGGTGCTTGCCATCTTTGTTTCTCTTCTGTTAACCATGGTTATCTCTAAAGAAACACGTGCAGTCATCATTGCACTGCACAAAAATAGCCTAACTGGGAAGAGTATTGCAGCTAGAAAGATTGCACCTCAGTCAACAATCTATCGCATCATCAAGAACTTCAAGGAGAGAGGTTCCATTGGTGCCAAAAAGGCTCCAGGGCGCCCAAGAAAGACCAGCAAGCGGCAGGACCGTCTCTTAAAAGTGTTTCAGCTGCGGGATCGGGCTACCAGCAGTGCAGAGCTTGCTGAGGAATGGCAGCAGGCAGGTGTGAGTGCATCTGCACGCACTGTGAGGACGAGACTCTTGGAGCAAGGCCTGGTCTCAAGGAGGGCAGCAAAGAAGCCACTTCTCTCCAGAAAAAACATCAGGGACAGACTGATATTCTGCAAAAGGTACAGGGAGTGGACTGCTGAGGACTGGGGTAAAGTCATTTTCTCTGATAAATCCCCTTTTCGATTGTTTGGAACATCTGGAAAACAGCTTATTCGGAGAAGAAGAGGTGAGCGCTACCACCAGTCTTGTCTCATGCCAACTGTAAAGCATCCTGAAACCATTCATGTGTGGGGTTGCTTCTCAGCCAAGGGAATCGGCTCTCTCACAGTCTTGCCTAAAAACACAGCCATGAATAAAGAATAGTACCAGAATGTCCTCCAAGAGCAACTTCTCCCAACCGTCCAAGAGCAGTTTGGCACTCAACAATGCCTTTTCCAGCATGATGGAGCACCTTGCCATAAAGCAAAGGTGATAACTAAATGGCTCAGGGAACAAAACATAGAGATTTTGGGTCCATGGCCTGGAAACTCCCCAGATCTTAATCCCATTGAAAACTTATGGTCAATCATCAAGAGACGGGTGGACAAACAAAAACCAACAAATTCAGACAAAATTAAAGCATTGATTCTGCAAGAATGGACTGCTATCAGTCAGGATTTGGTACAGAAGTTGATTGAGAGCATGCCAGGGAGAATTGCAGAGGTCCTGAAGAAGAAGGGTCAACACTGCAAATATTGACTTGCTGCATTAACTCATTCTAGCTGTCAATATAAGCTTCTGTTACTCATAATATGAATGCAATTATATTTCTGTATGTGATAAAAACATCTGACAAACACACATAAAAACCAGAGGGCAGCAGATCATGTGAAAATATAATATTTGTGTCATTCTCAAAACTTTTGGCCATGACTGTAGAAGTAACACACAGAAAAGGAGACACACTTACTAAATTATATAGTGCACATGGTTAACCACACCATCTATGCACTGAAGAACTGTCAGGCCAATCAGTACACATAACTGCTTTCAGCGGTACATGCCCATCAATCCCGCTCTCAGCGGTGACAGCCCTCAAATCATGCATAAATAGAAAGTATTTATCAATCCAAGTGCACTATAGTGAAATGCAACATTGGAAATCACATCTTGCATCCACGTTATTGAATGACATTGCACTTACTGGTAGTATATTCCCAGTAGGGGTTCATTTTCAGTCAACTACTTCATGCTGTTGATTAGCTAGAGCAAGAAGAAATTGCTCAACCGAGTGCAGGGGAGCTGCTGTGTCAGTGACGGTCCCGTAACTGAACCAGGGCCGCCGTTGAACTTTTCTTATATATTGTAAACCTTGCCCCCCGCCATATGTACACGGGTGTGGGACTAATCCTCTCTCCAAGACGCCAAAGTAGGGGCATGTCAGCCCTCTGTGACGTCGGAAGATGGGCGTGCCCCACCTATGTGATGTAAGGCTAGTCGGCACTGAAGATCTATACCCTAAGCTCAACTATGATCTCAGTGGAGGGGTATGTTCCGCCTATCCAATCAACGTGGAGGAGGGCAGATTCCTGCGCCATACTAGCATCAGGCTGCAGCGCTATATAGAAGTTGTACTGTGCTGTAAAAAGCACATAGTTCAGCATTAACAGGTGGAGAGTGACCACTGAGTCCTGGCACTCTCAGTATCAAGCATGTTGTTCTGTAAAATTACGCGCATATGAGTATAACAAGTTGTCCGCAATCCCAGAGTACTCAATAGCTCTGAGGGTTAAAGGCATTGTTCTATTGAGATTAGTCAGCAGTATGTCCAATAGTTGATTACAAAATGGACAGAGTGTAAAAAAAAAAAAAAAAAAGTATATATGTATTTTAGAGCAGGGATCCCCAACCACCAGTCCGCGGGCCATGACCAGTCCACAGGCTGGGCTCAGTCAACGCAGCTCCCAGCACAGCACATTATGTAGGGCGTGGTTTGGTGATCTGGCCACAGTGTTGTGGCTCCTGGCATAGTTCATGGTCTACAGTGCTGTACCGAGGTCCCACCAGCACCCCCTGGCCTACAGCGCTGTTTGGTGTATAGCACTGCTAAAATCCAACCACCTCCATAACCCCACCCCCATATGACCAAAGCCCCATCCCCCGGCGCCCTGGAAAAATGGTCTTGCTTAAAGCCGGTCCTTGGTGGAAAAAAGGTTGGGGACCACTATTTTAGAGGACAAATATCCAACACCTCCAAAATAACAGGACACTAGAGCTAGAATTCCCTAGATATTCCAAAGGAATCATACAGGATCTTGCAATAGAAAATTAGATCTTCCACTGGTCCCAGCCAATGATATACAGTCAATTGGATTCAGATATCTTAACAAGATTTTTTAACTCAGAAGGGATCACTAAGATTACACAATCTCTTTCAATATAGGTTGCACACTAAGCACCATCATATCTCATATATATATATATATATATATATATATATATATATAAAATAAATGAGTTTGTCTGTTCTTTATGTGCGACCAAACGACTGGACCGATTGTCACCAAATTTGGCACACAGGTACTTCAGGTGTCCGGGAAGGTTTTAGACCGGGTCTCAGCTCTCTAAGACTTACCGTTCCTGAGATACAGTATTCCCAAAAAATGACCTGCATTAGCCAATAGAAGCCTTCAAGTCTTTCACTAATATTCCAACTGCCATACATACAGTCACATGTCCCTTATCAGCCAATAGAAGCTCGCAGGCGCTTAGTCTCCACATACACACAGCTTTACTCCAGGTTTCCATAGCAACACAGCCATTTGTCTACACTGCTGTAGGTCAGCTTTAATGGTGCAGTGTGCTGTGGATGACACCGTTATACAGGGTCACATACACACAGCTTTACTCCAGATTTCCATAACAACCGATATCCAAACTGAGATATACATGATGCTTATGGACCAATGGAAACTCGCAGGTTCTTCAGTCTTGACATACACACAGCTTTACACCAGGTTTCCATAGCAACCAAGCTATTTATGACCTGTATTAGTCAATACCAGGTTTCCATAACACAGCCATAAATAGACTGTACCTATACTGGACTGCCATACTGGATGTCAGCATTCTTATAAATTGAAACGTATTTAAACTACACACAAACGACATACAAAATAGACCAGTGCCAATTCTTATGGGGCAACTACAAAAATAAAAAATGAAATATACCTGTGCAAAGCTGGGTCCTTCTGCTAGTCTAAGAAATGGATTGTCCCTATCACTAATTATTAACCATGTTCATATAATAGATCAATTCTATAACATAGTTGGACACATACTTAATGAGGCAAGACAACTATAGCCAATAAAGGCACCGCTGGGGGAGACAAAGGTGGATCTTATCTAAGCATCCAAAATATAGCTGTTCATTGAGTCCTGAAGGGGACAGTCTGGAGTTCACAAATCCACCTTGTCGCCCTCCGGAGGATTGCCCTATCCCAGTTACCACCCCTGGGATGCGGAGAGATCTGGTCAATCACCATAAATTTCCCCATCGTCCGGTCACCCCCATATTCTTCATTCACATACTTGGGTACAAGTGTCTCCCTTTTATGTGAAATATCCCCCAGGTGGTCACCTATCCATCTCCGGAGCGTCTTGCCCACATATTCCTTACCACAGACACAAGTCATCCACCTGTAGTTCTGCAGCTGATTAAGTGTCTCATTTAGTATATTTTCCCTTTTACATTTGAGATGAATTCTTTGCCTGTCTGTATGAATGGGCACACCACGCAGCCACTGTATCCAGTGACCTGTCTGTTTAGCCACATTGGAGTTTTCTGTTCCATGTAGTGGCTATTAAGCAGCCTATCCCTAATAGACCTACCTTTTTTATAATTGATAGATGGCCGGAGGCCCATTTTCTCTAAATCCGGGTCCATAAGGATATTTCAGTGTTTGCAAAGAGTCTGCCATATCCATTCGGCTCCATTATTAAAGGTCGTAATAAGTTTAGTAAACCCTGTCTCATCCTCCATGGAGTTCTCCACTGTCAGTAATTCACACCTGTCCCTACCAAAGACGTTTTTATAAGCCTCTCTCAGCACCGAATCTGGATATCCCTGTTCATGAAACCTCTGTCTTAGTTCTCCAGATCGTTTGATGAAATCATCTTTCCTAGAGCATTTTCTCCTCAATCTAAGATATTGTCCTCTGAGTAGTCATCTCCTGAGTGGGAGAGGGTGGCTACTCTCCCACCTCAGGAGAGAATTGGTGGTAGAAGGTTTTTCTATATACATCTGTCACTAATTCACCATTCTCATTTCTAGTGATACATACATCCAGGAATGGTAATGTCTTCCTGACACATTCATAAGTGAACTTTAAGCCAAAATTTCTGAAGGTATCTTCAGTACCCCTCCAGATGACGAGGATGTTGTCTATGTATCTAGTCCACATTTCAATGTTTTTCACATTTTCTGGGCCCCTCTTGCCAAATATCAAGGTGGCTTCCCACCAGCCCAGGAGCAGGTTAGCGTAGGTTGGCGCACATGTGCACCCCATCGCTGTACCCCTGAACTGGTGGTAAATCTTCCCATTAAAGCAGAAGATGTTCTTAGGGAGTACAAACCTCATCAGCTCGACAATGAGATTATTGTGGGCGACATCTTCGCATCCAGAGGGAGTACTGTACCGACCCTTAATTCAGAGTCTTGTGGCATGGCCGAGTAAAGGGCTTCTACATCATAGCTTCCTAGCAAGCAATTCTCAGCCATAATTATTCCCTCCAAACATTTAAGCAGGTCTGTAGTGTCCCTTGTGCAAGAGGGCATTGCCACCACAAATGGTCTAAGAACGTGGTCAATGTATTTCCCCACTCTCTCTCACATTGACAATGCTGGACACCACGGGCTTGCCTTTTAGGAGAGTAAGATTTTATTAGGGATCATTGATGTAACCCATTAACTTATAAATTTTTTGCTTTAACTCCCATTGAAAACAACGGGAGGCAAATTCAGGATGGAATTCCTACATGTGAACCTACTTTAAATTGTCAAACATAAAAGAATCCCTCAAATTCCTTGATGTGACCCGCGCAGTTAACACACCCAGAGACTCGGTGTTGCAGTGTTGAAGTAGAAGCTAACTATGCCTCTACTATAGGCAATCCTAACTCGCTTATTTTGACGTAGATACCGCAGGCGGTGCCTCATACTAAACAGTCACAGGAGGCAGCGCAACCTACTGGAGGATCCGCAGCATACCAAGCAACAACTGATTTTGCTCACTCCATGCTAGCAGCCATCTACCCTGCCCTTATAGGGTGGATTATGCTGCTGAATGGAAGAGCCACAGCGTATCCTTCGTGATGGTGACAGGATCTTTATGAGGGATCGCTCACAAAAATAAAGTAAAAACATAATAAGAACATGTGCTTCAGTGCTAACATTACTGGTGAACCTACACACAGCCAAGTTACGGTGCAGCAACGATTTAAGAGCGGGAAATCGCCTCACAGCCTGTCTACCTCCTGCTTGCACCCCAACTACGCGCCCAGACCGAGAAGTAGCTGCTGCATCACCGGGGTTTCCTCTCCGGATTCACAGGGTTGCCTCGCGGCCACTCCCCGGTATAGGAGGGCCAGCGAAGCAGGCAGGGGTAGCTCGTGAAACCCCGGAGACGAATGGAAGCCTTTCGCAAAGCGACGCGCGGTCTCGTCATGAGTGCGCAGGCACGAAGGAGGGGTGGGACTGGCTGCCAGCGGCGTGAGCTCTGCTCTCTCGGCCGCCATTTTACAACAGCCACACTCCACCGGACAAGGAGCTGCTGCAACCACACGAGGGGCGCGCTCGTCCGACACCCTGACACCCAAGAACAGAATAGGTAGCCCGGACACAGGCAGTACCCGCCCGGATCGGGACAGGTAAGCTGCCGGTGCTAGCTACCGATCCCTGTCACGCTCGTTTTGCGTCCGGAGCCGGCAACTCTGGAAAATGGATTCCAGTAGGAGCACGTTGGCGGCGGTGTGCGGGGTGGGAGACTTGGGTTTGCATTGTGCCCGGCCGGCAGCGTGCTGGTCACTGGACATTCCTGCACTTCTATAGTTATGGCAGTGAGGGCTTATGGAATCACCGGCCTGCATGTAGAAAGCATGGCGGGTCGCGCAATACTGCTGAGTGCGTGGATAGTGTGCGGCGCTCATCCGGTACCGCAAGACTGCTGTTGCCTGGAATATCCCGTTGTAGCGGACAATGTGGAGAACGCCAAGAGAGTTCTGGCTCCGCACCCAGCCAATCAGTAGGCCCCGGGAGAGACAGGGCCCCCTCTCTTGTACTGGAGAGCTAGGGCAACAGCCGCCCCTGGTTTAGGGGCACCTATTGTTTGGCTTTCTGTGTGGCATTGTCGTCTGGAGGTGTTGGTGTCCTGGCATTGTGTGCGCGGCTGGGCGGCCTCCTGCTGCTGCTGCCGCCGCCGCTGCTGAGAGCACGTGTTTGCAGCAGGCTCCGAGCCCGGCCTAGTATCGTCCTGTGGGTGGGGAGTAGGAAGAGGCGCTTTGTTCCCTGCGTTTCTGGACAGGAGAGCTGTGCGGGCGGGAAGCTGCACATTTCTAGTGCCATACATGCCCTACTAGTGCCGGGACGGCTTTATAGCTGACGTCTCTGAGAAGATCTTGCATTGGCCTATTGTGTGCATAGGCAGGCTGTTTGCTCTCAATAAAGTTTACAGTTCTCAATAGCGGCCAAGGGCTGGGAGCCTGTGGAGGAGGTGGTGTGAAATGTGCCATATTCTGATGCATGCACAAGTAGTCGCCATTAATGACCCTGATTATTGCATTTGTACAGATATCTGGAGATATGGCCGCTGAACATGTTAATGGGAATGGTACAGAAGAGTCCATGGATACTTATGCTGCAGTAGCCCCATCAGAGCATTTGCAGACTTTGCTTGATGCTGGTTTACCACAGAAAGTTGCTGAAAAACTAGATGAAATTTACATTTCAGGTAAGACTTGGCTCTTGCAAAAGCGCTTCTATTTTGGCTTTATTTTCTCCATTTGGATTTTGTCTAAATTAGCAACTTTTTGTGGTTTCCAAAACATGGGAACTGCAGGTATAATTTTGGTGTCACATCTCTCCTCTAACCCCTTCAGTGTTCGAGGTGTCTCAAATGCGCTGCTCTGCAGTGTATAGCAGACTCTCTACCAGTGAAGGGGTTTGCACCTTCAGGATTTGGTGATGGTTTAGATGTGGATTCCGAGCTTAAATTCACTAACGTTCCAATTACAATGCAAGGGAAGTGGAGTATTTTATATGCTATTTACATAATCCATTCAGAAATATAAATCTGTACAGATTTTTGTCTGCACCATGGAGCAGAGAATTTGTGCGAATAACGCACATGCATATAATTCTCAGATTCCCCACAGAAGAGCTGTGGTTAAGTTTCATAACATGTGGCGCAGAACTCCTTGCATATTCGCTGCTTATATCCAAGTGTCTGCCTCGGATTTCTGCCACAAATCCGCTTGTAAATAGAGATTGGACATAGACTAGGAGCTTTTTAATAGGTCAGACTTTTTCAAATGAAAGTGGTTATGTGCAGGAAAAAAAAAAATAAAGCTTACCAGTGCATTCCCTGCACTGCATATGCTTTATTATTAATATATTAAGCTAGTGATTTGTATCGTGCAGCAGGGTGTTGGAAGTCTGTACAAGGTCCCCTCCCTGTTGCAGCTGTGGCTCTGTTACGTTACTGACAAAACTATACTTCTGCTGCAGGTCCATAGAGTAGTGTGGATTCAGTCATGTGACTGAGAGTTGGAGCATCAGCTTTGGAAAAAGACTTCCTTCCTTCTCAGCTGCACTCTGCAAATGTAACCACTGGGGTACCAGCTTATAAATCGGTAATAAATCTCATCCAGTGCAATGGTATGCTCTATTTTTACCCACTTAACCCTTTTAACATTCTCTTTCATGTATGAAGGAGTCAGGAATGAAATGGAGCAAGTTATAGTCTTCAGGCACATATTTACATCCATGTTGCACCTAAATATCAGTTTCTTCCAAAAAAAGAGGTGTGGCTAGCCAGTCACACTTTGACTTCATATCCAATTTGGTACATACTTGTCACTTATCTGTAATACAGAATTTACTTCTAACATCAGTTCAGTGTGCCTTAAATTTATGCTGCCTCAGCTTAGAATTGCTCCCAGTTTGTCCACCTAATAGAAAGTTGTTGACAAAGCTGTTAATCTTCTATTTTTTTTTTCTGGATGAGATGCACATGTGATATATATGTGTGTGTTTATTTATTTATATATATATATATATATATATATATATATTTCTATTCTACCTTATGAATGCTAAATTGTTGACTTATCAATCAATATCCTGCAGCCCATGACTGCTTTCCATTTAATTTGGGGAATGACAATGGGGGAAATTTATTAAGACTGTCGTTTCCTCCAGCAGTCTTAATTCCTTCCCCCACTGGTGCTATATGCATCTGAATTATTAAGAGGCTGCAACCTCTAATAATTCTGGCGCATCTTGTGAGCTGCCATGCACCAAAATTTTAAATCTGTGACAGTCAGTGACTTGTGTAGCATTCTGATATAACTCATGCCAGTTTTCTGTTGTGACTTATAGTACAACTATTGGGCTGAGGTGTGCCTTGATCTCTGCCCACTTTTCAAAAGGAAAATGTAAAGTAGGTCAGAAAGTAAGATAAAGTGGCACATCTTTTGGCACAAACAACTGTGCGCCAGAAATGAGCCACTTTTGTGCCAGAAAACTGGCATGCTTCCTGGTAAATCACTCCCCAGTGTGTTCTTGATATGAAAGTGCTTATTTTCCACAGGTGTATTAAGTGTTTCTATATTAAACTGAACATGTATGCGTGACTGGCCATAAACATTCATCTTACTTGGGTAATCATTTAGGTTTAACAGTAGAAAAGGGCTAAGAGTCTGCGTGTTGCTCATGCCGTGGGAAATAACCCATAAAGCTGTTGTACTACAAATGAAAGTTCTTCCCTGTTCACAAGAACAGGGGTCCATTTGAGTGGAGCAGCGGTCACACAAGACTGCTGTTGGTTCATTTATCTGACAAACTGCTGAAAAGAAGCTGAGTACACTGTATGGCTATCTTTGCTAGTAGGCAACCGAAGCATGTGCAACCACTGTGTCATTCAAACAGAGGAAGTCTGGCCCCTGTTTCCTAGCAGTTGTAAGACTCCATACACTTTAAGGTGACCATACACTTTTAGTGGTCACATGTGTTTTAGTTGTCAGCTACTCCTCCGATACCTCTGGTAGTAGTATGACCCATTAGAACAAAGAATCCGACATGCGGATACTACCTCATCCTGCAGTGCATCCCAATACATAGTAGTTGGCCAGTTCCCCTGCAGTTGATGCATTCATGTGTGTATGGTCTTCTTTAGACTAAGAGAACGCTGACATTTTTTTAGCACTCCTGGTTTTTAGTAGCCCAAAGCTCTATTTTTCAGGTTAGCTACAGTCAGTCTGATCAATATCAGATTCTCTTGCTGTACTGTTAAAATCTGTGAGATGCAATAACAAACATCTATTATGTGACAGGGATAGACATTTATTGTATAGGACTATAATAAAGGATACTGGAGCTTCTGTAAGCAAAGTTTCCACTGTATCCAGGATGAGGAATGTATGTGATGGATGCACTTCAGGTCTTCCTGCAAAAAATAAGCTCTCGCGTAATTCTGTTGACAAAAAGTAATTGTTATAGGTCTTGGAAAGTGGCGATGCCAAAAAAAAAAAAAAAAAATTATAGGCGTTGGTATTTGACTACAGACAAACACAAAAAATAGTTTGGTCTTTTAAAGTGTAACTAAGCTTTCAGACAACTTTTGATTTTCTGGCAGTATTAGTCATTAATACATTTTGTATTATATATTACACAAATTTTGACTCCTTTCTGTGAAATCCTGCCTCTTTATTTTTTCCCTTGCTTCTGTTTTGAGAGTTGTTCCTGCCCCTCACTATGTATGGAGGACGGAGTAAAGAAAGTGAGAGTAGGGGATATTTATATCATGTATATTATGCAGCTGCAAATAAATATCCTAATCCCGACTGTTTTCAACCGGTGATATCTCTGGAAATAATAGACAGCATTACAACCTTAGTGTCATATAAAAGAAGAGAATCTCATCTTTCATATTGACACCAAAGTTTGTACGTTTCTATAAAGTCCCCGTCTTTTCTCTACATTTTACAAAGCCCTGTACTCTATACACAGTAACATTCAATGAGAGGCAGAAATTGCTTTCAATACAAAAGCAAGGGGAAGACTAGAGAGACAGAATTTCACAGAAAGGAGACGAAATATGTTAATTTATTAATGAGACAAATTGTGTCAGCCCTGGCTGAAATCCACAGGTAAAACCTGCAGCACTAATTCACATGCAGAAAGTTGTTTTAAATCCCATTCATTGTGCTGCAACTGTAAGTCCTATGCTAGTGAATGTACAGTGGCTATCCTATAGCATGTATCCTGTAACAATATGAGAGATATTTGGATCTGGGAAACTGAGAAACTACTCTCATATTATCATTTTGTCAGCTTTAGACTTGGTTTCGGTGGGCATATTTTTGGGCTGTGCGTATGGACTGGACCCATATTAGTGCATTCTGCAATTCACATAACCACTTTCCACACTGACCCAGAGTGTCTGTGTGAAAAAAAAAAAAAAATTGCACTATATACATACATATTTTCTGGAGACTTTAGGGGGAAATTGCTGGCCATTTGGTTATCAAGCCCATCTCTTTGGGTATACGGACCTAATGCATGTATGAAAAATTCTTTGTTGTGCAAGGTTATATATTATATAAAATGTGTGTGTATGTGTGTATATATACAGTGCCTTGCGAAAGTATTCGGCCCCCTTGAACTTTTCAACCTTTTGCCACATTTCAGGCTTCAAACATAAAGATATAAAATTTACATTTTTTTGGTGAAGAGTCAACAACAAGTGGGACACAATTGTGAAGTGGAACAAAATTTATTGGTTATTTTAAACTTTTGTAGCAAAAAACTGAAAAGTGGGGCGTGCAATATTATTCAGCCCCTTTACTTTCAGTGCAGCAAACTCACTGCAGAAGTTCAGAGAGGATCTCTGAATGATCCAATGTTGTCCTAAATGACTAATGATGATAAATATCCATCTGTGTGTAATCAAGTCTCCGTATAAATGCACCTGCCCTGTGATAGTCTCAGGGTTCTGTTTAAAGCGCAGAGAGCATCATGATGACCAAGGAACACACCAGGCAGGTCCGTGATACTGTTGTGGAGAAGTTTAAAGCCGGATTTGGATACAAAAAGATTTCCCAAACTTTAAACATCCCAAGGAGCACTGTGCAAGCGATCATATTGAAATGGAAGGAGTATCAGAATACTGCAAATCTACCAAGACCCGGCCGTCCCTCTAAACTTTCATCTCAAACAAGGAGAAGACTGATCAGAGATGCAGCCAAGAGGCCCATGATCACTCTGGATGAACTGCAGAGATCTACAGCTGAGGTGGGAGAGTCTGTCCATAGGACTACAATCAGTCGTACACTGCACAAATCTGGCATTTATGGAAGAGTGGCAAGAAGAAAGCCATTTCTCAAAGATATCCATAAAAAGTCTTGTTTAAAGTTTGCCACAAGCCACCTGGGAGACACACCAAACATGTGGAAGAAGGTGCTCTGGTCAGATGAAACCAAAATCGAACTTTTTGGCCACAATGCAAAATGATATGTTTGGCGTAAAAGCAACACAGCTCATCACCCTGAACACACCATCCCCACTGTCAAATATGGTGGTGGCAGCATCATGGTTTGGGCCTGCTTTTCTTCAGCAGGGACAGGGAAGATGGTTAAAATTGATGGGAAGATGGATGGAGCCAAATACAGGACCATTCTGGAAGAAAACCTGTTGGAGTCTGCAAAAGACCTGAGACTGGGACCGGAATTTATCTTCCAACAAGACGACAATCCCAAACATAAAGCAAAATTTACAATCCCGTATCCCGGTGTTAGAATGGCCAAGTCAAAGTCCAGACCTGAATCCAATCAAGAATCTGTAGAAAGAGCTGAAAACTGCTGTTCACAAACGTTCTCCATCCAACCTCACTGAGCTCGAGCTGTTTTCCAAGGGAGAATGGGCAAGAATTTCAGTCTCGATGTGCAAAACTGATAGAGACACACCCCAAGCGACTTGCAGCTGTAATCACAGCAAAAGGTGGCGCTACAAAGTATTAACTTAACCACTTCCGTACCACCCATAGAGTATATACGTCCAAGTGGTGGTTGTCTAGTTCTGCAAGGACGTACCGGTATGTCCAAGCAGAAATCAGCAGCTGCAAACAGGGAGCCGGCAGTAACTTCAGCTGGAGCTCCCAGAGAGAAGGCAGGGAAGGCTTATTACCTTTCCTGCCTTCCCGATCGCTGTGTATACAGCGCTCAATGAGCGCTGTATACACAGCGCTATGGGCGCCGCCATCTTGCGGCCGCCCTCTGACCTGGCGGTCAGATGATCTGCCGGGTGCATCGTCTGCAAGAGCTGCTGGGTCCTACAGGACCCAGATCAGCTCTATAGTATTGTGTAAGTAACGTGCAGGAGGCTGTATTCCTCCTTAAACTGGGGCTAAGTGTACCAGCCCCAGCTACAGGGGAAATCAGCCTTCCCAAGTAAAAAAAACAGTGATCAGATGTCCCCAAAGGTCTATTATGACCTTATGGGGACTCAATATAAAAAAAAAAAAAAAAAAAAAAAAAAAAAAAAAAAAAAATGTAAATAAAATAATTAAAAAAATAAATAAAATAATACGCCAATAACATGCCCTTATTGCAGGTTATAGCCCCACCCTCGACGACACCATAAAAAATAAAAATTACCGTAACGGAGAGGAAAAATTATTTTATAAAGTTTTTTAGTAGCAATTTGTGTTATTAAATAAAAAAAAAAAATAAAGTGAAAAAGCCCTCCCTCCTCTTTTTGTTTATATTTTCCCAGATATAAAAAAAAAAATGAAAACACATGGAAAAATAAAAACATAAAAAATAAAGCCCTATGTGTCACCGAAAAAGGACGCAGAAATTAATTGAATAACGCAAATGATAAAAATGTTATAGCCCTCAAAACCGCAGATAAAAAAAAACCTGAAAATGTGCCTGGTATGGAAGTGGTTAAGGGGGCTGAATAATTTGGCACGCCCCACTTTTCAGTTTTTTATTTTTTACAAAAGTTTAAAATATCCTATAAATTTCGTTCCACTTCACGATGGTGTCCCAACTTGTTGTTGATTCTTCACCAAAAAATTTAAATTTTATATCATTATGTTTGAAAAAGGTTGAAAAGTTCAAGGGGGCGGAATACTTTCGCAAAGCACTGTGTGTGTGTGTGTGTGTGTGTGTGTGTGTATGTATGTATGTGTGTATATATATATATATATATATATATATATATATATATATATATACATAAACTGTACAGGTAATAAAAGCTGCGTTGTGTTCAGTTGCCATAGACACCATTTTTGACAGTTTTCAGCTAATCCGGTGGGGATGCATGTTGAGGTTTAGGTCCACGTATTCACACAAGTCTGCAAATAAGTGAATTGCAGTTTCATTTGATCACTTTTGTTCTGAGTGCACTCCTATTGAATATACCAAATTCATAACTATGGGTCTGCTATATTTTTGACACTCAGCTTAGCTACTAGAAAGTGTGGACCTGTAACCTGAAAGTTCACATTGAGCAGCATAATGATTTGAGAGTTCCTCTTTAACCCCTTCAAGACCGAGCCCAAAAATGCGTTAAGGACCAGGCCTCGTTTTTCAAAACTGACATGTCACTTTATATGGCAATAACTTTGAGACGACTTAACTTACACAAGTGATTTTGAGATTGTTTTTTCGTGACACATTATACTTCATGTTAGTGGTAAACACTAATGAATATTTTTGTATTTATTTTATTAAAAAAAATAGGAAATTTGATGGAAATTTGGGAAAAAAATCGCAGTTTTCAAAATGTCAAATGCTCTGCTTTTCAGACAGATAGTCATACCACCCAAATACATTAATACATATTATCTACCATATCTCTGCTTTATATCGGCATCATCTTTTAATCGTCCTGTAATTTATTTTGGATGTTAGAAGGCTTACAAGTGTAACAGCGATTTTCCAGATTTACAAGAAAATTTCCCAAACTAATTTTTTAGGGACCACTTCAGTTCTGAAGAGGATTATAATGGCCTATATATTAGAAACCCCCATAAATGACCCCATTTTCAAAACTGCACCCCTCAAATAATTCAAAATAACATTTGGGAAGTTTGTTAACCCTTTAAGCATTTCACTGGAATTAAAACAATATGGAGGTGAAATTTAGACATTTAATTTTTTCCCACTAATTCCTTAATTTATCCCTAAAATTAACACATTCACAAAGGGTTAAAGGAGAAAATGCATCTCACAGTTTGTTATGCAATTTCTCCCGAGCACGGAAATACCCCACAAGTGGGTGTAAACTGATGTTTGGGCGAATGGCAGCGCACGGTAAGGAAGGAGCGACACTGGGCGTCTGAAAAGCAGATTTTGCTGGAATAGTTTTCAGGTGCCATGTCTCATTTGCAAAGCCCCTAGAGTACCAATACAAAGGAAAACCCCAAAAAGTGACCCCATTTTGGAAACTACACTCCTCACAGAATTTATCAAGGGGTATAGTGAGCATTTTGACCTTACAACCGTTTCACAGATTTTACTAACACTGGGATGTATAAATGAAACATTACTAAAATGTCACTTTATCCCCAAAGTTTTCATTTTCACAAGGGGTTAAAGGAGAAAAAGCACCCCACATTTTGCAAAACAATTGCTCCTGAACACGGCAATACCCCATATGTGGTTGTAATCTGCTGTATGGGTACATGGCAGGGCTCAGAATGGAAAGAGTGCTATTTGGCTTTTGGAGAGCAGATTTTGCTGGAATAGTTTTCAGGTGCCATGTCGCATTTGCAGAGCCCCCAAAGTACCAATACAGTGGAAGCCCCCTAAAAGTGACCCCATTTTGGAAACCACACCCCTCACAGAACATATCAAGGGGTATAGTGAGCATTTTGACCCTACAGCTGTTTCACAAATTTTATTAACATTGGGACATTAAAATGAAAAATTACTTTTTTTCCAGTAAACCGTCAATTTAGCCCCAAATTTTTCATTTTCACAAGAGGACAAAGGAGAAAAAGCTCCCCAAAGTTCGTTACACAATTTCTCCTGAACACAGAAATGCCCCATATGTGGTTGTAATCTGCTACATGGGAACATGGCAGGGCTCTAAATGGAAAGAGCGCTATTTAGCTTTTGGAGGGCAGATTTTGCTGGAATAGTTTTCGGATACCATGTCGCATTTGCAGAGCCCCTAAAGTACCAATACAATACAAACCCCCAAAAAGTGACCCCATTTTGGAAACTACACCCCTCATAGAATTTATCTAGGGGTATAGTGAGCATTTTGATCTCACAGCTGTTTCACAGATTTTATCATCATTGGGACGTAAAAATGTAAAATAACGTTTTTCCAATAAACCGTCCATTTAGCGACATATTTTTAATTTTTGCAAGTGGTTAAAGGAGAAAAAACACCCCACAGTTTGTTACACGATTTCTTCTGAAAACCGAAATGCCCCATTTGTGGTTGTAATCTGCTGTATGGGTACATGGTGGGGCTCAGAATGGAAAGAGCGCTGTTTGGCTTTTGGAGGGCAGATGTGGCTGGAATAGTTTTCAGGTGCCATGTCGCATTTGCAGAGCCCCTAAAGTACCAGTACAATGGAGACCCCATTTTAGAAACTACACCCCTCAAGGAATGTATCAAGGGATATTATGATTTTGAGCCTAAAAATGCTTCCCAAAAATTAATGTACAAAGTGAAAATTAAAGTTTTTAAAGAAATATCCAATTTCAGTGCCTAATACGTTGCGGCCACTTTGTGGCATCAGAGACATGAACTCCTAAAACTATTAAGTGGGCTATCCCGGGGACAAAAAAATTAAATATGTGGGTATAAACTGCTGCTTGGGCACACAGCAGGGCTCAGAAGGGAAGGAGCACTGTGTTTTTTTTTTAGCTTTTGGAGTACTTTCTCGTCGCCATGTTGTTTTTGCAGAGCCCTGGAGGTGCCAGTAAATTGGAATTCCCCAAGAAGTGACCCCCATTTTGTAGGGGCAATTTTAGGGTCTCTGCAAATGTGACATGGCGTCCAAAAAAACAACAATCTAAATATGCGCTCCAAAAGCACATAACGCTCCTTCACATTTGCGCCCTGCTGTGCGCCCAAATGACAATTTATGCCCACATGTATGACACTGGTGTGCCCAGGAAAACGTACTTAACAATGCCATATGTGGGTATTAACTACTGTTTGGGCACAGAAGGGAAGGAGCGCTATTTTGGTTTTTGGAGCACAGTTTGCTTTTTGGACACCATGCCACTTTTGCAGAGCCCATGAATTGCCAGTAAAGTGGAATCCGCAGACATGGGATTTATCAAGTGGGGTAGCGAGCATAATTAACCCTTAAGTGTTGCATTCTTTTAATTTCCAGAAATGAATGCGCAGCTGATAATGAAAAGTTAAAAATGAAATTTTTCTATAGATACGCCATTTCAGTGCCCAATATGTTGTGCCCAGTTTGTGTCTGCACAGACACACACTCCAAAAACTGGTGAGTGCTGATCCCGGGCACAACAGCTTTTGGAGCGTTCATCTCTGATACAAGCCGGGCACAACGTATTATGCACTGAAATGTCGTATTCCTGGATAAATTGTCGTTTTCACCTTTCACCATCAGCTGCGTATTCATTTATGGATAATAAATTATAGCAACACTTGGGTTAAAAATGCTCACTGTACCCCAGGATAAGTTCCTTCAGGGGTGTAGTTTCCAAAATGGGGTGACATGTCAGGGGATTCCACTGTACTGGCATTTCAGCTCTGCAAAAGTGCAATGGCGTCCAAAAACCAAATAGCGCTCCTTCCCTTCTGTGCCCAAACAGCAGTTTATACCCACATATGACATTTAAGTATGTTATTCTGGGTACAACAAGTGTAATACATGTGGGTATAAACTGCAGTTTGGGCACAAAGTAGGGTGCAGAAGAGAAGGAGCGCTATGTGGCTTTTGGAGCGCAGATTCAGATGTTTGGGATCTGGATGCCATGTCATGTTTGCAGAGCCTCTAAAGTACCAGTAAAGTGGAATCCCCTAGGGAATGACCCCATTTTGAAAAGTGCACCCCACAAAGAATTTATCAAGGGGTGTAACGAGCATTAGTATTCCAGACGTGACTACACAGCGGATGGGGAAAAGTGAATATGTAAGCTGTGCGTAGAATATTGGGTACACTAAATTCCCTACTATTTCCCCGGTAGTTCCTATTGTTGGGGAAGTCACTCTGGGGGTCACTTCTGGTTTATTATCCCTCGTAAGCTCTAAATCTGGTTTGTCCCCTGATATACGCTCGCACAGTTTATACATTCCCTTCCTGCCGCAGCCCGTTATGTTCTAATGATTTGGCGATTTTTTTTTGGGGGGGGGGTTTGTCTTCACATTGTACGAGCTATATTTTCTTTATTTCTCTGGTGATGTAGCCATATGAGGGCTTGTTGTTTGCAGTATGAGATGTATTTTTTTATGACATCATTTTTAGGTGCTTACAACTTATTAAATAAATTTTATTAACTCTTTCTTGGTGGATTAAAAAACAACCCCATCAATTCTGGCACTGCGTTTTACCGTTTTAATTTTTCACCATGCAGCGTAGAGCGTAAGTAACATGTTACCTTTATTCTACGGGTCGGTACGATTACGGCGATATCTCATTTATACTGTTTTTTTTATGCAATACCAATTTTGCAGAACAAAAACCCATTTGGGGACATAAATCAATTTTTTTTTTGCATCGCCATCTTCTAAGATGCGTAGCATTTTTATTTTTCAGTTTAGAGAGTTGATTTAGGGCTTATTTTTTGCGGGACAACCTGTGCTTTTCATTGGTACTGTTTTGGGGTACATATGACTTTTTGATCACTTTTTATGGCATATTTTGTAAGGTGAGATGGCGAAAAATCATTACTTTTGGCGGGTTTTTTCCGTTTTTTTTTTTCCCGACCTTCACCATGTACATTAAATATGGTTTCAGTTTTATTGTACACGTTGTTACAGACGCGGCGATACCAAATATGTATTGTTTTTATTAATTTTTAGGTTTATTTTTTATATAATTCATTTTATATAGGAAAAGGGAATTTCGGGGGCTTTATTCTTTTAATTTTTTTTCACATACTTTATTTTTTTCACTTTTTTTTACTTTTTCATGTGTCCCATTAGGACACCTGAGCCAGAGATGCTTTGATCTCTGGCTCAGTACTATAGACTGCAAGACACAAGCATGCAAGTGTCTTGCAGTCTATACAGGAAGTCAGCGCTATGGAAACACAGCGCTGACTTCCGCAGGATCAACCAGGTAGTGGGGTCTCCAGGCAGCCTGGGGTCACTGGGCAGACCCCGGGCAGCAGATTATAGATATCGGCACACACACACACCCCCCCATCTCGCCGCGGGGGATGCCGGGGGGAGGGGGGGCAAGATGGCGGGGCATCTTAAGGGTTAAACAGCGGGGATCGGTGTTACCACTGGTCCCCGCTGTTGCAGCGGGAGCCTGGCTGTCAAATACAGCCGGGCCCCCGCGGTGATCGCACGGGCTCTGCTTCTGAGCCCGCTCGATCACCGTCACGTACCTGTACGTGGGGATGCGGTATCTAACCACATTCTCCCACGTACATGTACGTAATAATGCGTGAAGGGGTTAAAGGCTCTTTTTTTGAGTTGTCAGATTTCAGGTCCTTTTTAAAGGGTTGTGTAGGATTAGAAAACATGGCTGCTTTCATTTCAGGAAGTGACCTCACATCCGTTGGTCACATGACTATGCTGCAGTTCGGTCTTATTCATTTTAATGTGACTGAGCTGTAGTACTGCCATGTAAACAACAAATGTGGTCATGTCCTTTAAAAAAAAAAAAAAAGCAGCCTTGTTTTCCCATTCTGCGCCACCCATTTAAGGGATCGTTTAATACGGCGTCTAATTTCTTTGTAATGAAAAGACTTTTAATTTTCTAATTGTTTTATTTCTCATGCTACTTGCCATAATGCTTGTTTAACATGAACCTGTCATCATCCAACTTTCTATGGATGCTATGCCATGCACACTGCTCATACATTAACCCCTTCCTGCTGCAGCCATTTTTAGATTTTCATTTTATACTCTCCATAACTTTTTTTTTTTTTTTTTTTTTTTTTTTTTTTTAACCCCATGTAAAAGTATATGATGGCTTAATTTTTGCAGGACAAATTGGACTTCATAATGGTATCATGTAATATTCCGTACAATATACTGGGAAGCTGGGGAAAAAAACTCAGAATGGGCTTAAACTGGAGAAAAACTGTTTGCCGTTCTTACTTCATTTTTACAATGTTCACTGTGTAGCCAAAATGACATGTCTTCTGTATTCTATGGGTCAGAACAATTACGGGGATATCAAATTTATTTATTTATTTTAAGCTGTTGAAATGTAACAAAAAAAAAATACATATAATTTTATGTTTTCGAGTAAGGCGGTTTGGCAATAGATCAGCATCAGTAGCTTATATCCATAAGGCTCTCGGCTGTCATAGGGACAGGACAACCACAATAAAGATACCGAGGCTGGTGTGGGCTTGTACATGGGGACATATAATAAAACAGTGTCAATGATCAGTGTGCCAGGTCTTTGCTGTGTAATACAGCGGGAGCAGAGTAGCTACTATGCTTAACCACTGCAGTACTGGGTCAAGTTATCTGGTTCAGGACCAGACACATTTTCAGGTTTTTTTTCGTATGTGAGGTTTTGAGGGCTATATCATTTGGGTTATTTGACCCAAATGCATGTTTTTATTTATTTATTTTTCTATCCTGGAAAATACAAAGAAAAACTACTAAAAAAAAACTTTTTAAAATAGTTTTTCCTCTCCGTTAAGGTAATTTTTATTTTGTATTGTCTTCGGAGGTGGGGCTAGAATCTGTGTTGCGGGCGTGTTATTGGCATATGTGTATATATATATATATATATATATTTTATTTTATTTTTATTTAAACTTATTTACTTCTATTTATTTTTACACTGTGTCCCCATAAGGTAATGATAGACCTTTGGCGGCAATTAAACACTTCTTCCCTTTTTTCTTTTTTTTTTTTTTTTTTTTTTTTTGTGGGGGAAGCTTATTTCCCCTGTAACTGGGGCTGATACATTTAGCCCAAGTTACAGGAGGAATGCAGCCTCTTGCCCATGACTGCGGAGCTGGGAAGGCAGGAACGGTAATAAACAATCCCTGCATTCCCTAGAGGAGCTCCGGCTGTAGTAACAGCTGGCTCCCCACTTCTGCAGCTGCACAATTTCGTGCAGCTGCTTAAAGGGAATCTGTCAGGTCAATATGGGACACTAAACCACCTACAGGTCCTTATAGACCTGGGGTTTAGTGTCCCAAATCGCCCTGTTGTCATGCAATCCGCAGGCGCATTAAAAATAAAAAACCTTTATACTTGCCTAGATATGGGTCCGATCGATGCTGTTTGGTGAGAACGGTCCAGTTTATTCATGAGGCACGCCTCCCGGCACCGGCACTGTTCTTCAGTGAAGCCAAAGATGGACACCCCGGCTTCACTGTGAAATTGCGGGGCATGCGCACTGAAGTCGAGGTGTACTCCTCTGGCTTCATTGAAGAACTGCGCAGGTGCAGGGAGTACAGCGGCAGTGTGAGTATAAAGCTTTTTTTTTTTATTTTTAATGCGGCCATAGCGGTCCCCGCGCACGGTATTAGGTCCCATAGCGGTCCCCGCGCACGGTATTAGGTCCCATAGCGGTCCCCGCGCACGGTATTAGGTCCCATAGCGGTCCCCGCGCACGGTATTAGGTCCCATAGCGGTCCCCGCGCACGGTATTAGGTCCCATAGCGGTCCCCGCGCACGGTATTAGGTCCCATAGCGGTCCCCGCGCACGGTATTAGGTCCCATAGCGGTCCCCGCGCACGGTATTAGGTCCCCGCGCACGGTATTAGGTCCCACAGCGGTCCCCGCGCACGGTATTAGGTCCCATAGCTCTCTTCAGACTCCCCGAGTATAATAAGCGCAGGACCAAGGGAGGGGACAAACATAAAAAAAACAATGAACTCACCATTCCACGCTCCGCTGCCGCTCTGTTCTCTTCGGCGCTTATGCCTGTATTCAGCGACCGCTGATTGGGTCTCTGTGACCCCTGTCAGCTGTCAGAAGTGCCGGCAGATCGCACAGCCACTGCGTAGCGCAGGAAGCAAGGTGAGTATCATTGTTTTTTATGTTTCTTCACTTCTCCTAAGTTTCCGGTTATTATACTGGGGGTCTGAAGAGACCCCATAGTATAATAATAGCAGTTTCGTTTCGGCCGTGTTTGGTCCGATCGAAGCTGCTGGGCGAGGACTCTGCTGCCGTGCCAGGGGAATAAGCCTCGCGTGCCACTCTTGGCACGCGTGCCAGGGGTTGCCGACCCCTGTTCTAGTGAATGGCCGGGATCCCAGTGATCATATTGCCACAAGTTGTGCTGGGGATTGTGATCCTTTCTCTTATAATGTTCTTTTTCCAGGGCTGCGGTGTTGGGAGGCAAACCAATGACAGACTCCTAATTTTCTGCAGTCCAAATCTGACTTCATAAATAGCTGACAGCCATGGTTAGACAGTATAGCTAGATACATAGAGGAGTTCTGTGGCTTCTATTTATCTATTTTGCTCATTCATATAGCGCCATCATATTCCGCAGCACTTTACAGATATTGTCAGTCACTGTCTTATATAGGGCTCACAATCTCCCAATAACTGTGTTTTAATTATTTTAATCATTTTATTTTGAATCCTGTAACTTTTTTTTTTTCTGGCTCCAAGCAAAAGTGACAACCAAATCAGCTCTCCATCCCCCCCCCCCAGGACATGTGCACATGACCATAGTGATTTTTACTATCTCCAATACTGATCTGCAAAAAACATGTGTGCATGTCATCTGCAAACCGACTTGTATGATACCCTTCACTTGTTTGTGCCCAAGTGTAGGCAAAAATAGGACATGCTTCATAATTTGCCGCCCTTGTATATGGCACAGGCAATCAACTGCAAAAATTACGGCCATGTGTATGAGTCCATAGAAATGAATGGTTATGTACTTTTGCGGATCCCCAATTGTGCATAAAAACTACAGTGCATGAGGTCCAATTCCTTGACTCCTATATGGTGAATTTCGTGGCCAAACCAATGGACCAATCTGCAGAAAACTTGGCACATAGATAGTTGGATTGGTTAAGAGCAATTGCTTCATTTTTCTTTCCCACCACTTTAGCTAAATCATCTCCCATGGCATTTTATGCGCTTTTTTTTTTTTTTTTTTTTTGGCATATATCGAAGTTTTTGGTCAGTCATAACTGTTAAGAGGGGAAACAGCTGCCAGGTGATGTCAGACTGGTGGGATCCTTTAGACACACACTTTATACTTGGGTAATCCCTTGTACTTTATATATTTTGACCTACCGTGCCATTTTTTATCCACAACTTCTGAGTGGAACGGTTTTTAAGAACTGGACCTGTGACTTTTGGCTTTCTTCTGATAAAGGGTTGTGCTGGACAGGTGCTTTCAGAGTAAAACTTTCATATACAGCTTTGTACAAATAGATTGAAGTTCATAATAGCTGGCACTTAAAATGTCAAAAATTAAAAAAAAAAAATTTCCATGTATATAGCTGGGATTCTACTGTCATGTCTTACCAGGATTGTATTTTCCCTTTTTAAACCAAAGAAAATATACAAGGCTTCTAGGTGTATTTTAAGTACTGTAAATTACAAAATTTAAGAAAAATATAGAGCCAAAACCAAATGGGTTTCTAACTTCTAATTGTTTCTATTTGCTGAAAACGCACATGTGCTATCATTTGCTAAAATGGTAACTGCTTGCAAAATATGTTTCAGCAGCTGACATAAGTTTACCTATTGTAACAGTAAAGGTGGGTTCACACCTGCGCTTGCTGTCCGTCCGTTGCCAATCCAGTGAAAATCTCGGCGAACTGGATTGGCATCGGATACAGACCGGTCAGCGGCGCATTGGTTAAAAACCCATTCATTTGAATGGGTTTTTAAAGCAATGCGCGGGTGTGCGCTTACACCCTCTGCGCTGCCAATCCTTTTTTTTTTCGTCGGAAACAAAGTCGGACATGCAGGACTTCATGTCCGACGAAAAAAAAGGATTCGCAGCGCAGAGGGTGTAAGCGCACAACCGCGCATTGCTTTAAAAACCCATTCAAATGAATGGGTTTTTAACCAATGCGCCGCTGACCGGTCTGTATCCGATGCCAATCCAGTTCGCTGAGATTTTCACTGGATTGGCAACGGACGGATAGCAAGCGCAGGTGTGAACGAAGCATTACATTGACAGTTCTTGTTGATGTGTCCTGAGGAATCACTAAAAGCTTATTGAACCCTGGATTTTTTTCACAACCTGGACAACTCATTTAAGTACAAGTCAGATACTTGAGAAAGTTCTCCCACCCTATCCATGCCCCACTCCCTTGATATTCATTTCTAGCTAACTTTATAATGGGGCATGTGTTCCTCTTTTGAATGGAGTGTCATTCGAGCATGTACACTTCCCATTGATTCTGTTTTCATGCTACTTATGAAGTTAGCAGAGTACAGGTGGCAATTTGACCTCTGTGTAGTTGACAGATTTATTTTTTTTTTTTTTTATAGGGTGTAGATACACACATTTTTTTATAAAATATATAATATATATATATATATATATATATATAAATTCTGTGTATGTCAGGTCCAAAATGCCTACTACACGGTTCCAACTGAACCATAAAAGGACTGTTTTCCGATGACACACTGCTCCCAGAAGTGAAGGAACCTGGCTTCAGATTGGGGCAGCTGCTGAAGCCATGTTCCTTCACCTCCGCATGCATTGCACTTCCAGTTCTGTCCTTTTTGAGGTTAATTTCTAGGACACACAACCTTTTAGTTTGAGTTCACTAAATTACTACTTAAAGGGGTTGTCTAGCTTCTTAAAACGCATTGGACTCATAATGTGCTCTAATGCATGGCACGTTATATACTATTAGAAAGCTGTATGTGTGCCAAATTCAGTGCTCTTACTTGCAGCTGCCCCATTGCAGAGGTTAGTGCTGTTAAACAGTACAGTGAGATCAGTAGCCAAGTCTTAACGGCACTCATATTTCTGCAATGGGGACAGCTATAAACAATAGTGCACTGAATTCTGTGCACTGACCATTTTCTAGTGGAATATTAACATCAAATGTGTTATTCAGCCACAGAATTTGGTAATGAATTGCTGATTCACTGGGGGACCAACTGCTTGGATCCACACAGATCTCGAACTTGGATGTTTTGAACGGAGCGTCTGGTCGAACAGCGCATCTGACTCAATTCATTTGAAGGGTAATTTCCAGAGTTAGCTGTGTTCTTGCTTGGCTATCTCTGGTGGTCCACCTTCAAATGACTGGAGCTGCTCGATCCGCAGGTTACCCCCAATCCTATGGATAGGAGGGTAATTTTGCTGACAAGCCCTTTAAGGGGTCGGGGTCGTTCACACTACCTCTGGTGACAGTCGGTAGTGTCCGTTACAAGATTTTAGCAACTGACACCAAGAGAACGGTCACAAATCCATTAAAATTTCAATGGGATTTTATCTTGTGACCGATAGTGTCCATTATTTTTTTTAACATTAAAATCTATGGGTAAAGGGCAGTAACGGACAGGTGTCCATTATACTGTCCGTTATTACTGTCCTCTTTTTTTTCTTTTTTTTTTTTTTTTCTCTGCGCATGCTCTGAAAGCAGTAACAAAAAAGGAAAATATAAAAACGGACACTAGCTGCTGCTAATGTGTTTTTTGTTTTTCTCCCCTTTTTTAATTTAAAAGGCTTATGGTGTTATGTTTTATTATATAATTTTGGCATAAAGTAATAATTTTCTCTTCTACAGGATTAGTGGCACACAGCGATCTAGATGAAAGGGCTATTGAAGCGTTAAAGGAATTCAATGAAGAAGGTGCATTAGCCGTACTACAGCAGTTTAAGGATAGTGACCTCTCGCATGTACAGGTAATCTTTTTGTACTGAAATATTTTAAATATTTCTGTTATAATATTGAAAGGGGCAATCACACACAAGTTGCCTGTTGCTCTCATCCGTCAGCTTGCATGCAGGGCTTTTTTTTCCCGTTAAAAACGTAAAAAAAAACTTCTCCTGGTGCTAGTTTTAACCCCTTAGCGACCCAGGGTGTAATAGTACATCCTGAGTCGCATGACGATGTATGGAAAGAGCTCAGGAGGTGAGCTTTCTCCATATAGGGCGGATGCCGGCTGTATAATACAGCCAGGACCCGCCGCTAACAGCAGTGATCGGTGCCTGCACCGATCGCAGCTGTTAACCCTTTAGATGTCGAGGTCAAATGGGACAGCGGCGTCTAAATTACGCAGGCGCCATGGGCGCCGCCATTTTCCCCGATCGCCGCCCTCCAGAACGTCTTCGGAGGGCGGCGATCGGGTGCCATGACAGCTGGGAGCCTATTGAAGGCTCCCAGGCCTGTCATTACATTAGATCTATTACGCGATGCCAGAGGCATCGTCTAATAGAAGTAAAGGCATTTTGCTATTCACTGTAGTATTGCAGTGGATAGTATGAGCGATCAGACCCCCTAGGTTTCAAGGTCCCTAGGGGATCTGATCATACAAGTAAAAGTAGGGGAAAAAAAAGTTTTTAAAAGTAGAAAAAAAACACAAGTTCAAATCACCCCCCTTTCTCTAGATCAGATATAAAAGTAAATAAACAAAAGTAAACATAAGCACATTAGTTATCCCTGCGCTCCAAAATGCCCAAACTATTAAAATATTTATCCCATACGGTGAACGGCGTAGCGGCGAAAAAAAATCTAAATGGCCAAATAGCCTTTTTTTTCAACACTTTGCCTCCTATAAAAAATTGAATAAAAAGTGATCAAACCATCAGATCTTTCCCCAAATGGTATCAATAAAAACGTTATTTTGTCCCGCAAAAAAAAGACACCATACCCAGCTCCATATATGTAAATATGATAAAGTTACAGATGTCACAATATGGTGACACAAATATTTTTTTCGATTTTGCAAAGTTTTTAATTTTTTAAAAGGTATCAAAACATTGCAAATACTATATAAATTTGGTATCGCCGTGTTCGTACTGACCTGCAGAATACAGGTAACGTGTCATTTTTACCACACAGTGAACGCTGTAAAAATTAAACCCATATGAAATTGGCGCAAATACAGTTTTTCTCCAATTGCACCTCATTCTGAATTTTTTTCCAGCTTCCCAGTACATTGCACAGCATATTGAATGGTGCCATTACAAAGTACAATTTGTTTCACAAACAATAAGCCATCATGTGACTCTGTTAACTGAGAAATGAAAAAGTTATGGCTCTTGAAATGTGGGGAGGAAAAAACGAAAATGGCCAGGTCTTTATGTGGTTAAAACCGTTTTCCCTGGAAAGGTGCAACTCTTGAGCGAAGCACAAGTCTGCTATTTCCTGCTGCCCGCGGCATCCATATTTCGGTTACTAATTTTGTGTACAACATGGTCTTCTTCCTGTACTAAAGTGCGTATTAGTCATCTCACAGTGGAATAGATTTATGAAGACTGACGTTAACGCCTGTCTTCAGAGCCCTGACTCTTCACCTCATGAAGATAAATGCTAGGCTGGGGGCAAGTTGCATACTTTTTCCACCATCATTTAAGCCAAATTTCTGGTGTAAATAATGGTAAATCTGGCACACCTTCACCTCAGCTTCTTTTTGGGAAAGTGGCAGAGGCAGTCAAAATTTACTATGCCCCCCCAATATACAAGGCATACTAAATCTGCCCCCAGTATGAGAGTCCACATGCATGTGTCAATTCAGTGTTGACATTGAATAAAATGGTGAAACCTCTTTGAGATGACCAACCAATATTGCATTAAAAAGTGGTCTTCCGGGGGGGTTTCTGGAGAGGTTTCACTGTATGTTTTCTTTTGCATAAATATTTTATCTTTTGTAATTTACAGATTTTTTTTGTTTTGTTTTGTGTATAATACTGACTTGTACCTAATGTTACATTTACATTTGCACTGTTTTCTCTTGTTCTGAGCTATTGGGAGAACTTTCCTTTTAGGGGGCTTTCACACTACCGTTGGTGACCGTCAGTAATGTCCGTTGCTATTGTCCGTTACAAGATTTTAGCATCGGACACTAGCTGAACCGTCAGAAATCCGTTAAAATTTCCATTCATTTCAATGGGTTTTTATAATGTGTCCGTTTACACCCAATCCGTCAGAAGTCCGTTTTTTTTTTTTTTTTTGTTTGTTTTTTTTTTCGCCGACAAAAAATCCTACATGCAGGACTTTTTTGTCCTTTTGAAATAACGGATTCTTGACGGACAGCAAGTGTCCGTTATTTTTTTAACATTGAAGTCTATGGGTAACGGACAGTAACTGATAGCCATCAGTTATTGTCCGGTATTTTATGTCTCTTTTTTTTTCTGCGCATGCTTAGCAAGCAGAAAAAGAAAAAGACAGCGTTAAAAAACGGACACTAACTTATGCTAATGTGTCCATTTTTTTTTTAACTAATCCATTAATTGGATCAGTTAAAAAACGGACACATTAACATCAGTTAGTGTCTGTTAATGTCTGTTATGATAGGTGTCCGTTTTTTTTGTTTTTGTTTTTTTAATGGACACTATCAGAATGGACATCAACGGTAGTGTGAACCCTGCCTTAGTGTCCATCTTCTGACTTTAGCGTGCTTTAAAATAAAAAAAAAAAAAAAAAATTCTCCTTTAAACCAATAGCAAAATGCATTTAATTCATGAGCAACTGTTTCATCTTAAAAATTCAAGTCCTTTGAACATTTCTACCCTTTGTATAAATTATATCTACATACTGTATTGGCTGTGTTTTTGCTATTGGTAATTTTACTTTAATTTATCTTGCAGAATAAAAGTGCCTTTTTATGTGGAGTCATGAAAACCTACAGGCAGCGAGAGAAACAAGGGACCAAAGTTGCAGATTCTAGTAAAGGACCAGATGAGTCAAAAATAAAGGCATGTGTGTGGTTTCTTTTAAGTTCTAGTATTTTTTTCAAATGTGTGACTTTGGCAAGTTTTAGTAAATGCTGGTGGAAATTCTCATCCATTTTTGGATTTTTGTTTTTCTCAAGTAATTTTGGGCTATATCCAAAAATTAAATGACAGCTAATAGGGAGGGAATGACATTTTATAGATTTTCTTTATATACAACTAAGGGCTTTTCAGTACAGTATTATTGATGGCATATGCTCAGGTCAATTAGACTTGATTGTTGGGACTTTGAGCCCGAGTCAATGTCACTGATGAATTGAGAGAACACAGTAGAGATGGGCAATTATTACCTAAAGCAAAATTGCTATAAATGTGGCATTTTACCTTGATTATGCTTAATGCAGATCATTTAGGTAATTTGGGAAGACCTTGCAAGATTCTTGCAGTGGTTTTGTTCAGGCCTAAAACATCCAAACCAGAACTGTTGTTATGCTCGAGGGGCTCTTCAGACCCAGAGTATAATAAGCGGAGGCCTAGGGGAGCTGATCAAACATAAAAAATGTTAGTGAATGCTGCGGCCTGTAATTGGGTATCAGAGATCATGTAGCCTTGTGACGCCGTGTGACCCACAGTGTCCAGCACTGTTTGGGTCCAGGTTCGGCTCATCCCTAAAGCCAATCAACCAGCTTTAACCCTATGCGATCACCGTGGGAGCCCAGCTGTATTTGAAAGCCAGGCTCCTGCTGTGATAACACCAATCCCCGCTGTTTAACCCTTAAGATGCCGCAGTCAATAGCGACCGCGGCATCTTAGGTGTTTATCAGGGAACTGAATGTCGCGGGTTGACAGCTAACCTGCTTCTCCTTAACCCCTCAAACATAACCGTGGCATTCAAGGGGTTCCGCCATGCCAAATGTCCCCCTCGGCACCCCCCCGTCCCCCAAAAAATAAAATAAGATTAAAAAAAATTGGGTCCCCAAAGTTCGGCGGATGCCTGGTGCTTATACATTCATATTGGTGTAGAATTTGGTTTCTGCTATTGATATACATGAGGTGCATGGGAAGTGGTTTACTACCATGCATTTTTTTAGTAGGGGAAAAGGAATTATACATTATTTTTGTTTAAATGTTTTATTGTTTTTTTTTTTTTTTTTTTTTTAGGCCCTTCTTGAAAGAACAGGATATACTCTAGATGTGACAACTGGTCAAAGAAAATATGGTGGTCCACCCCCAAGCACAGTTCACTCAGGGCAACAACCCTCTGTTGGCACAGAGGTAAAACAAATAAACTTTTTTTACTTTTAAATATATTTTCCTTTTTTTTTTTTTTTTTTTTTTTTTCTCCCATTGATTCCCTGATTTCATATATAGTATTTATCATTTTAGATATTTGTTGGCAAAATTCCTAGAGATCTGTTTGAAGATGAGCTTGTTCCACTATTTGAAAAGGCTGGGCCAATTTGGGATCTCCGTTTAATGATGGATCCTTTAACTGGTTTAAATAGAGGCTATGCTTTTGTGACGTTTTGTACAAAAGAGGCAGCCCAGGAGGCTGTCAAGTTGGTAAGTGTTATGTTTCATTGTGGTATGTAATCTCTTGGCATAACAGTTTAACTGTTTTCATATTGCATGTGGAAGAGCAGATCTGAACATACTGTGAATTACTTATTACCGATGTAGCAAACTTATCAGTGTCATCAAAAAACACAACAAAAGCCATTGAAGCTCTGTGCCACAATATAATTAAGAAATCTTGACTTAGGCTGAGGCCCCACGTTGCGAAAACACAGCTTTTTTTTTTTTTTTTTTTTGAGGCAAAGCCAAGAATGGCTACAAAAGGAATGGGAAATATATAGGAAGTTCTTATACTTCTCCCTTCTGCTCAATCCACTCCTGGCTTCGGCTCAAAAAAACGCCGCAAAATCTGCAACAAAAAAAAGCTGCGTTTCCGCAACGTGGGACTTCAGCCTTAAAGGGTTTTCCGGCCCCAAAAGTTTTTTTTTCGTACTGATGACCTATCCATGAATGGTGGATGGCTCATTGGTCAGACCCACACGGATTAGCAATTTAACCCCTCAATTGTTTTTTGGGGAGTTAACACCATTAATTATTTTAGTGCAAAGGTCAAAAATAGAGCCAAGTTTGCTTGCTGGCTCTTTCCATAAGTCCCATAAACCGCAATGGAGTAGATGGGATAATCAAGAGTCATATGCATTTCTGGAACATCTGTGGGATATATATAAATATATATATATATATATATATATATATAAATATATAATATATATATTATATTATATTATATTATATTATATTATATTTAATTATATTAAAGTATTTTTAGAATGTATTACACTTATTCATTCTTGAAAAACTGTTGGTGTAACTTCTTCTAGTTCTTCTTTTTTCTTCTCCCCTTTGGATATTGTGTCAGGGGGTGTTCGGTGAACGTTTTTGTAATGAAATTAAATTTTAATAAAATGTTAATGCTGTTACTAGGGAAAGTCCCTACAGATTTGTGTTGTGTTTATGCAGAGCTGAAGCATTTACCAAAGGAGGTATGCTCACTTCAAATGGGTCTATCTTTGGTTTTATATCACCTAGAAAAATGATATGGTTCTAGTATCACAAGAAAGCTGAGATTGAAGTCCAGACTGTGTTTACTTATAGCTAGTACTTCAATCTAAGCTTTCTTGTGATATCAGAACCATTTTTTAGGTGGTATAAAACCAGAGATACAGCCACTTGAAGTCAGTTCTCCCCCCCCCCCCCCCCTTTTTTTTTTTTTTTTTTTTTTTAAATGCTTCAGCTCCACATGCTGCATTGAGTACAGGTGGACAGACAGTCTCTCCCTTTAGAGTATTTTTAGTGGACACAACCTGTTTCTTATTAAAGAGAAGTTTGATAGGTTAATAAAGTATATTGCAAAAATTTTCACCACACACCCCCTGACACAATAGCAAAAATTTAAATAAAATGTGAATTACACTTTAACCACTTCCATACTGGGCCAATTTGTGGTTCAGGACCAGACTCCTTTTCGGGTTTTTTGTATGTTCCGTTTTGAGGGCTATAACATTTTTATCAATTGGGTTATTCAACTAATTTCTGCATCTTTTTTTCGGTGACACATAGGGCTTTATTTTTATGTTTTTATTTTTGCATGTGTGTTAATTTTTTTTTTTATATCCGCGAAAATATAAACAAAAGAGGAGGGAAAATGTGTCTTTTTTCACTTTGTACACAGCGATCAGGAAGGGAGGGAGGGTAATAAACTGTAGCTACAGCCAGCTCCCATGCTTCAGCAGCTGCTAGATTTTGTGCAGCTGCTGAAAACTGCTTGGGTGTACCGATGCGTCCTTGCAGATCCACTCTCTGGACGTAAAAACCCAATGGGCGGTTAAAGGGAACATTAGTGGTTAAAGGGAATTTTTCATGACCTCCACCAAATCAATTTCTTATCTATTAATAGGTGTCACTCCACTGATTCCAGCACTGTTGTAAATTTTTTTTTCTTTGTCCCCACCGTTCCCAAGCTACAAGTACTGGTAATTTCAGTGCCTGATGTACTATTGAACCTCTGTAATGTCAATCGGGCAGTTTCTTGCAGGGGGTGTGATTCAGAGATCAAATCATAGTCTCTGTACTGTCAGAAGGGTGGTGCCTAAATGTCATATCGGGCAACAAAACTAAGAGTTGATTGCTCGGGAATGGTGGAGGCTAGAGAAAATTTCAAATGCATCAGAATCAATGGAGCAGCAGCTATTATGTAAAGAGCTGGACTAGTTGGAGGTGGTGAAACGTCTTCTTAAGGCCCCACGATGCGATGTGGAAACGCAGAAGTTTTTTGCTGTGGTTTTTTGAGCCAAAGTGAGGAGTAGATATAACAGAAGGGAGAAGTCTAAAGTGATTCCTCTTTATATTTTCCATTCCTTTTCAAGCCATTCCTGACTTTGGCTCAAAAAAACTGAAAAATCTGCAACAGCAAAAAAAAATCTGCGTTTTCGCAACGTGGGACCTAATCCTTAAATTTGTACCCCAATTACTAACACTTTTCATCTAACCACTCATTTAGGGGAGGTCGATGTGGTTGCTGGTTTACTGTTTTAATGGAGCAATAATGGGTAATTCCATCACAACAGTGGAGTTTCCACCCAATAGATGTGGGGCTCCCCCATAGATGTGTTTTTCACCTGTTCAGTGGTTGGGTAATAAATGTTTGCCAGATAATACCCCCTTAGACTGTAAATCTTTTTAATATGTTATCAATCTTATTAACTTAAATTTTTGCAGTATAACAACCATGAAATTCGATCAGGAAAGCATATTGGTGTTTGCATCTCTGTTGCCAATAATAGACTTTTTGTTGGGTCTATTCCGAAAAGTAAAACAAAAGAACAAATTGTTGAAGAATTTAGTAAAGTCACTGGTAAGTTTTGGATATTTTTTTTTTTTTTTTTTGTTTTATTAATAAAAATTTTATTAATATTATTTACACATTTTGTTTTAAATCCGCCTCCTGCAATTCTAGATATTGTAGGAATGTTTTCATACCAGTGTTTTTTTTTTTTTGTTTTTTTTTTCTTAAACTGATAATTAACCAGTGTAAATGCAGGAAAAGTCAAAATGGTGAAATGTAACAGGGATTGTGTTTTACACTAGAACTGGTGCTCATAGGGGAGAATAATTCTGTAATGTGGCAAATGATACTGTATTTGCGTACAATAGGGACTTCTGGCCAGATGTTACATATTACAGATGTTGTAAAAACATCAGTAGTATGACCGTGTGCATAGGATTTTCCCTGATAGCACCCTGATCCATTAATTTCTATGGACTCACACACACGACCGTGTATTACATGGTTCCATGTGCGGACCAACAGTCCGGGCCGCAAAGCTCAGGCCAAGTCCTATTCCTTCCCGATTTTGTGGCAGTGCTATTCATTGAATGAATGGGGCCGTGGAAGCACAGGCAGCAAGCAAACAGATGACATCCGTGTGCCACCTGTGAACCGGCTGTGCCTTTTGAATCACGGCCAGCAGCCCACACATGGTAGTGTTCAAGGGGCTTTACATCCCTAGCTGCTATCTTCAATAGAAATAGAAAGGCAAGCCTCTTCCCATACTGTAGCTGAATATGGAGAACTTAGATTTGAAGGACTTCTGGTTCCATGAGAGATTTTAAAAGTATTGTTTCCAAAGGTTTGTGCAGTCTCTTTAAAAGGAGTCTGTCAACAAGAAAATCAGGAAAGTTTAGAAGCCGGCCTACAAGATACTGTCAGTTTGATACAAAGATGCTTTTCTTCAGGATTGTCGCTCCATTTTCATGAAAATCAGCATATTATTCTTATGCAAATTAGCTGAAAAGGCTTTTCTTCTTCTGCCAGTGCTACACACTCTCTCAATTCTAAATAATGGCCCCTAACTGCAGCCAAAGTAGAAATTGTCACTCAAACGTTTGGGGGAGGAGCTGGGCAGCAGTTAGGGGGCAAATAACTAGAGCAGAGAGTGAAGCCCAGGCATGAGAAGAAATGTCCCTAAAGCCCTTTTCATCTAATTTGCATAAGAATAAAACACTGATTTTCATGAAAATGGAGCTGCAATGTAGAATACTAAAGTCATCTTTGGAAAGTGTAGAAGCAACTCTACAAGGTACTGTCATAGGTTTTATACAAATTTTCATGCTGACTTACTCTGTTTGAATTCAACAGGTGTTCTCTTAAAGGGATTGTGTCAGCAATGATACTTGTGCCCTATCCATAGGATTGGGAATAAGTGTTGATTGCTGAGGGTCTGACCACCTGGGCTCCCAGTAATCTGAAGAACATCCCCTGAATGCTCCATGTGAATTAAGCAATAGTTTGCATGTGTGGCAAGCGTTCCATTCACTTCTATAAGGGCTGCTGAAGCTCTCCTTCCTGAGAGCCCCATAGAGCACTAGTAATGCATGTACTCCATTTATCCATTGAAGCAATTGGAGAACCTGTTTATTGGCGACAAGTTCACTTTTGTCACCGCCTCTTTAATGTCTTCTCTTCAAAAAGGAACACTAATTGTAGACTGCTGTTTTGGCCTAATTCTAGAACTACTCTGTTTACCCCCCCTCCCCTCCTTCTTCTGGCCACATAGTTTGTCCTCTATTGTGTGGAAGGGGTTAAGCATCTGATCACTGGGGGTCCAGTTTCCCTGAATGCTCCACACAAATGACTTCTACGGGTCAGTGATTTCTGGCAGTGCTGTAGAAGTGAATGGAGTGATGGCCACACATCAACATGGAGCACAACGTGGTAGTTGTAGGCTCTGTTCTTCTAATCACTGGGGCTCTCAACAGTCAGACCTCAATGGATAAGGGAGAGGTATGTACAGTGAGAGAGCCCCTTTATGGGTTATTGTTGTTGTTGTGTTCTTTTGTTTTTTTTTTTTCTTCGTTTCTTAAACAACTCTACTGTTATGATTTCAGAGGGTCTTACTGATGTCATATTGTATCATCAGCCAGATGATAAGAAAAAGAATAGGGGTTTCTGCTTTCTTGAGTATGAGGATCATAAAACAGCTGCTCAAGCTAGACGTCGGCTAATGAGTGGCAAAGTAAAAGTATGGGGCAATGTTGTAACCGTGGAGTGGGCGGATCCAATTGAAGATCCTGATCCAGAGGTCATGGCAAAGGTAAAAGCCTTAATTAAACTATTTTTCATCACCATTAATGCGACCAGTTATTCGGTTAGCTACAGCAGCGCCCCATTCAAAGCAAGAGGTCATGAGTGAGGGGCACAGAGTTGATTTAGTTATGCAGCCCCTGTTCGCAGGATCGGTTGGAGGTCTATGGTTGGACTCCCGTAATCTTTAAAGTGATGACCAGCGTTATGGAGATGGGGAAGTTACCAACTTGACTCTGGCTTTGAAGTAAAATTTAGTAAAGGTGCTAATTTAGCAAATAATTACTGTATGCCTAATTAAGTTATACAATTTTTGCATTAATTCTTCACCAGATTTTCTTCCTGCCATTCAAAGTTTACTTCGTGAATGAAAATCAGTCCATGGTCATGTGATATACGATCCATGGTCATGTGATGTGCACAGCTCATTACCAGGCAGATGTCTAATTACTGTGCTGTGACTATAACTAGCTGTGCACCTGTGTTCATCACATGACCATGGATTGATTTTTATCCACTAAACATTGGATGACAGCAAGCTAGAAAACCATGAGGGATTGATACAGAAATTATATTGTAAAATTCTATAACTTTTCATTGTAAAAGCAATAACTTTTATCTTCTAAAACTGGACTATCCCTTATATACACTAATTGACAAAAAAAAAACCTAAAAAACAAATTCATGCTCACACATGAGTAAAAGTCCAATCATATAATTTATTAAAGAATAAATAAACACAACAACATATGAACACATGGGGGAATCCAAGAAAAGGCCAAATTAAAAATAAACATATACAAAAGCAGGAGAATCAGGAAATCACATAGTGGAAGTACATGGAATATCCAAAAAAGCACAATATAAAAAAAAATATATAAATATATATATATATGTATCTCTTAATAAATAGTGTTAAAGATCTTTGTGTAAAAAAATACACCTAAGAACTATAAGGAAATGAACCATAAATCATGATGTAATACATAAAATATGTGCTAAGGAAACCACGTATAGCATAAGTAAAATGTCCTGAAACAACCAACCTAAGTAACAAACACCTCGACGCGCGTTTCGCCACAGGCTTCGTCCAGAGGAAGCCTGGACGAAGCCTGTGGCGAAACGCGTGTCGAGGTGTTTGTTACTTAGGTTGGTTGTTTCAGGACATTTTACTTATGCTATACGTGGTTTCCTTAGCACATATTTTATGTATTACATCATGATTTATGGTTCATTTCCTTATAGTTCTTAGGTGTATTTTTTACACAAAGATCTTTAACACTCTATTTATTAAGAGACATATATATATTTTATATTGTGCTTTTTTGGATCTTCCATGTACTTCCACTATGTGATTTCCTGATTTTCCTGCTTTTGTATATGTTTATTTTTCAATGGGTTTTTTCTTGGATTCCCCCATGTGTTCGTATGTTGTGTTTATTTATTCTTTAATAAATTATATGATTGGACTTTTACTCATGTGTGAGCATGAATTTGTTTTTTGGTTTATTGCTACTTGTCTTGCACATACTTTGTGATTTAGCTATTTGCCCATTAGTTTTCTGTATTCAAAAAAAAAAAACCTGACTCGCCAAAAAGGAGTTATTGGAACTGAATTAAATTGTGTGTGAATGTAATTATATGAAAGTGATTAGCGTGAAAGGATAAATTTATTTTGAGAAAACTGTGCAGTTGAAAGAAGTCTCTACTACCTTGCTGGGTTGTCTTTATCCTCGTTATTTAACATAACGTGATTCGGTATAAAGTTGTCACATGTTTTAGAACATAACTGTTGGATAAGGCACAAGAAGAAGTTCATCCCATTATAGATAATAGTTTCTGCAAAGGAGGGGATGAGCTCTTGGCAGCGCCCGAGAAAGTAATGTAAAATAGAGACAGGCACTAGCTGGCATCCTTCACAGCTTGGTTGCCAAAGTTTGTGTAAACGAACCTCTAAATGCTCAGTTGGTGCCAGGCAGGCCAAGGAAGTGATCAAGTGATCAAATCTGGTGACCAGGCAGGCCAAGGAAGTGTTGCAATATGGCTGAGACATTCCCTGAAAACTCTTGCTGTGTGTAGGAAAACACTCTGCCAGCTGGGAGCCCTGCCATAAGAGGCAATTCATGTGTCCGCAGGGATGTTCTGCGCAGATCGCTGAGCACTTAGTGTCACTAAAGGTGACTGACTGTCGTTTGCGATGGCTCCCCAGATCATTGTACCAGCAATTAGGGCAGTGTGTTGTTCCACAGCAAAGGCTGTATTGAGGCACTCGCCCCAAGGCCTCCATGCTTAAACCTGACCATTTTATGATCCCCCAACACAACCTTGGTTTATTGCTAACAACAATATGGTTCCAGTCAGTAGCAGTCCTTAATTCTTCATGACAGCACTGATAATAAAGGCGATGATGGCTTTCTGTAAATAGCAGGACGTGTGAGTGCCAAGATGCTAAACTTTCTTCTGTTAAGTGCTTAGAAATGGTCCAGCAGGGACACAGTGGTGTAATGAAGGTGCCTGGATAGTGGTCAAGGGAACACTTAGAGCTACTCATTCTTGTCAGCAGACCAAACTACCCACTCTACTGTGGTCTGTCTGGGCCATCCAGAGCGCCCCCTCTCAAAATATGTCAACTAAGCAAAATGTCATCAAGTGCATCGTAGAGAGATATCTAGCAGTCAACAATCTCTCACTGAAGTATACTACCCAAAAGTAGCTTCAGTTTCTCAAGCCTCACCTGTAATCATTTATATATCCGCTTGAGACTTAAAGGGAATCTGTCAGGTCAATCTGGGACACTAAACCACCCACAGGTCGTTATAGACCTGGGATTTAGTGTCCCAAATCGCCCTGTTGTAATGCAATCCACAGGCACATTAAAAATAAAAAACCTTTATACTTACCTAGAGAAGGGTCCAATCAATGCTGTTCGGCGAGAACAGTCTGGCTTATTCATGAGCCGTGCTGTTCTTCAGTGAAGCCAAAGATGGACACCTCGGCTTCACTGCGCAATTGGGGGCATGCTCCCTAAAGATGAGGTGTACTCCTCTGGCTTCATTGAAGAACTGCACAGGCATGGTGAATACAACGGCAGAGTGCGTATATAAAGCTTTTTTATTTTTAATCCGGCCATGGATTGCGTTGTAACAGGGTGATTTGGGACACTAAACTCCAGGTCCATATGGACATGTGGGTGGTTTAGTGTCTCAAATTGCCCTGGAGATTCCCTTTAAAATTGTATGCCCAGTTTTGCAGCAATCTGACATTTATGTGGGTGAGATTTGGTTTTTCTTGTTGACATAGTTTATAATATTATACAGTTATTGATATTGTATAATTAGATGTATAGGTTGAATTCCTATAAAAATAAATATGCAACAATATTTGGCTTTTTTTTCTACCGTTTGTCTTACCTTGGCTGTCAACCGTTTATGAAGGAGTTGGACTTGGACTGTGGAAAATGTTGGTGGTGGTGGTGATGGCATTTATTGGCCATATCCCATCACTTTATAATGTAGAAATCACCCTTGAAGTCTTTGTTAGTCATGGTGCTGGGACAGGGTAACTACTCATTTTTAATATGTTTTGATTGCATAAAAGTACAATGTGCAGTCTACACAAGGATTGTGTTGTCAGTAGGCGAAAAGACTCTAACTCTATTTTTCCACAGCCCGAGTCCAAAAGCAGCCATGGTCAGTCAAACTGTAAAAACTCCTCAAGTTCATTAAAAAGCTGGCGACTGAATTAATTTAAAAGTAAATATGCAACAAGCTTTGCATCTAATTATAGTATATTAAAAATTGTATAATCATTTAATTTTAAAGTCAGTCCTTTTTTTTCCTCCTTCACCCACAATTTAGTCTCACCTCTTGACTTCACAGGCTGGTCTGCACTTATTTGGAGAGTCTATCATAGGAGCAAAAACATAACTTTCTGGTCACAAACTGGGCCTGATTTGCCTACAAGTGGCTGCAAGTACTTGCAGCCCTTTTAGCTCTGAATTACCTTTTCAGCATATACCTGCATAACATCTGTCTGTAACCCAATCAGAATGCACTCGCAGGAAATGATTTTCACGCTTTGTCGATGTAAAGGGGTTAAAGTCCACTACACAGAATTGTTAAGGGGTGGTTGGCATTTTGAACTTGGTAGACCCCTTTAGACCTCCAGTCTGTCGGTACGCTGGCTATATAATGTTCTCGGAAATATTTGGTGGTTGTGAATTTATTTACATTGTGTTTGTTAGTATACATTTTTTATTATTTCCTTTAAGGTAAAAGTGTTGTTTGTTCGCAACCTTGCAAATACAGTTACGGAAGAAATCCTAGAAAAAGCATTTGGAAATTTTGGCAAACTGGAAAGAGTTAAAAAGCTGAAGGACTATGCTTTTATTCACTTTGATGACCGTGTTGGTGCAGTAAAGGTAAGTGTTTTTTAAATCTTGTCAGTGCTGGAACAAAGTAATCGGAAATGGAGGAGTAAATCAAAACTACATTTGTTTTACAAATATGTTCTGAGACATTCTATGACTTCTAAATTGATAATGCGCTGTCCAACCATACCACTATATGTGGTGGTCTAGAGAGAGAATTGGTTTTAGTTTTTCTTACCCAATTT
Organism: Leptodactylus fallax; assembly: GCA_947044405.1. Taxonomy (NCBI): domain Eukaryota; kingdom Metazoa; phylum Chordata; class Amphibia; order Anura; family Leptodactylidae; genus Leptodactylus; species Leptodactylus fallax. The sequence goes on along the minus strand of CAMRHE010000128.1, from coordinate 3,974,517 downwards.
AAAGGTAGTCATTTGGTATGTTGTGCTGTATGGACAGATGGCTCCATACTTACATCGCAAAGCTCTTTTTGTTTTTAAGGTAACCAGTGTTTTAGATTGTATTTTATTTGTGTGCCCCAGGAGTTTATATTTACACTAAACACTTGTGCTGGATTTGGCAGATTTGGTTCTTTTTGTCTGACCACTGGTTGTAGAACATTGCTCATCTTTAGCAACAATTTTTTTTAAATAATTAAAATAGGCAATGGAAGAAATGAATGGAAAAGAATTGGAAGGTGAGAATATTGAAATTGTTTTTGCCAAGCCACCTGATCAGAAGAGGAAAGAACGTAAAGCTCAGAGACAAGCAGCTAAAAATCAAATGTAAGTAGATGTGGGTTAAAATTAACCTTTGGTTTATGTGTTCTGCACAGCAACTGGATATAATTTCTAATAGGCCAGGTTTACATCATCATTTGGAAGATATGTTTTTCTGTATGTATTCCTGTAGGAGGATTGCAACGTGATTAAAAGAGGAAATGCAGTATTTTTTGGACTGTAAGATGCCGCCCTTATCAAGAAAAGTTCTTGCTAAAAAGTACCTACTGCTTATAGTCCTAATGCGTGGTTCACATCTGCGCTGGGCTCTCGATCGTTCAGGTCTGCCGGGGACCTGAATGACTGAGAGTCAGACAACTAAAACTGTGGTTACACACGGACCTCGTCGACTATAATGGGATCTGTTGGGTGTCCGTCGGTATCAGTATGAAAAGTCCTCGGTGCAGGACTTTTTCTCTCTGCTGATTTTTGGTGGCTTCTGTGGCGGAGTCTGGCACAGATGTGAACTTGGCCTAAGTCAGTAGCATCAATAGTGTCAGACCCCTCTGACCGCTTTTACAGTGATCAGGCAGAGCAGTCAAGTGCACTGCTGGATCATTGTATACTGCCCAGCTGTCATGCCTGCTTTGCAATTTATTCTTCCTCTGCTATGGTGGCTACCCTGTGCTCAGACTGCCCAGTGCCCAGCTATAGTTAGTGCTGTTGAAATAGCAGGACACCATGTTGTCCAAGCATAGGTCAGTCATCATGACCAGGGAGGAGCAGTAGTAGATTGCAGACAATGGAGTGCAGAGTATTCATTGCATCAACGACAAGACTTATGCATAATGTCTGGGTCACTGCAGCAGTGACAAGAGCAGTGTAGTAAAGACACAACTCTCTCTCCTGATGTATGTCATATAACACACTACACCTCCCCCAGCACCTCTTATTGGCATATTGTAACCTACCAGTGCTCACTGATGATTGCTCTTCCCTCTGTTGTTACAAGCAGCAGAAAACAATGTGTGTACATACATGTGGCTTTTGTAAACAAAGGGGCTTACAGCAGGAGGGCATAGAAAAAAATATGAAAGGGGCAGCTACCTTGCCCCTCCTTGTAGCGTATAAATAGCGCTCATTGTAAGTAGGTAAGTTATTATCGATGATTTGTCCACCTACCCTCTCATGTAGAAAAGCAGATATTGTATCTACTAGTAGTGTCTCTTATTCATATCACCTACACTTCTTTATTTACCAGAAGGAAGCAGACTTTACAGTTGCCAATGAGATAACTATTATTATAACTATTACCACTCTTCTACAATAAAATGTAAAAAAGATGCACTGTCCAATACCAATTGACATTAACGCCTTCCCGCACCATGACTTAATAGTATGTCATGGGCATGCGTGCCTTAAAGCACCTTGACATACTACTATGTAACATTAATGTTGTATGGTAAAGAGTTAATAAAATTGTCAAGTTATAGACACTCCAAAATGGTGTCATTAGAAAATACATCTTATCCCACATAGCAAGCCCTCATATGGGCTACATCACAAGAAAAAAAATTTTTTTAAAACTGATGACTTGTAGAATACGACAACTAAAATTGTCAAATCTTTAGGATAAAACTGGCTGTGGTAGGAAGCAAATGTATAAGTTGTGTGAACGAATATCGGGGTACATCTCAGATTTAGAGCTTGTGAAGGAAGA